>CM053031.1:58026987-58626987 GCA_028564925.1 Lithobates sylvaticus | reverse complement strand
AGATTTGGGTGTTCTACACAATCCCCTACCTCTTTTCGCTCATGTCTTGAAATATTTGACTTGATGGATGCCAAAGATGGAAATATGCATAGCATTGGGAATATTCCTGTCATTCTGAAATCCATAAAACGTTATCATGGATTTATTTATGTTTACTGTCTTCTGAACTGTTGAGTTGTGTGCTAGATGTCAATTATCTTCCCAGAGCTACAGTTTATCTGACCACTCTCTCTTACTATTAGATTTGGCTTAGGGAGCCTCCTGTAATTATTAATTGTGGAGATTGAGTCCTTGAGATTGGGTTGGTAATCCTTCGGTTGCGGATAGGTGCCAAACTGAGATGAACTTCTATTGGCTGACTAATGCACATAGTGCCTCGATTCCCATTACTTGGTATCTTTTTAAATCGACTATGCGGGCCTCATTTGCCCTGGCCATTAATGCGGCCCATAAGGCCTCCAGATATAGGCTTTCATCTCCTAACTTCACTAAATGTATTGGTAATATAGGCTCATTCTACCATATGGTTTGGGACCGCCCTTCTATTTGAGCTTATTGGTCAGAGGTCACTAATTTTACTAGCACAACTCTTCAAATTCCTAATATTTGTAATCCTTTACATTGTTTACTGGGATATGTTGAAGAGGATACTCTTCCCACAGGGATAAAAATACTTTTACATATTTTGTTTTTCTATGCCAAAAAAGCAATACTTCTAACCTGGAAATCTCCAACCCCTCCCTCCCTTCTTTTTGGCACACTTTGAATAATCAGGCTCTCCCTATATATAAATTATTCTATGAAGCAAGAGGATGCCCTAAGAAATTTACCAACGTTTGGCCCCCTTTCCTGGATTCCCAAGCTGCAGTTGCTCTAGAATAACCCTTTGTGTTAATATATTCGTGACGATACTGATATTGGTGATATGAGGTGTTTTGTGCATATTTACGTTTATGTCCTTTGTTCCTTACTTTATTATGGTAGACTTTGTGATCGTTTTGTTTTTTCATTAATCACTGATCTTATTTTGTATAGATAAATGGATTATTTTCTTTTTTTTTTGGCTGTATTTGGCTGAGCTGCGTTTTGGTTTACTGCCATATTTGGTGAGCTTTGTTTTATTACTACTTAGCTTTAGTCGTTGTGGTAATATTTTCAAAAGTCTAATACACATACCCTTTAAAAAAATGATGAACAATCAGATAAATAAACTATGACATTAATATTGCCAAATCAAACCAGCAGCCCTAACTGGGCTGTAAGAGAAAAAAAGCAAAATTACATTTGTTAGTCAAATTGAGGAAAGGTGCTAATATGCAAACGGTAAAGCCTGTTCTAGTTTGGGGCATAATAGCATTCAAAGAACAAAATAGAGAAAGATTGGGAACAAGGGGGAGAGGAAAGTAAGTGGAGAATTTCCCAGGGAGCTAGCTAAGGTCAGGCTCTAGAGAGAGAAAAGGAAGGGTTTGAGTAGGGTCAAGGAAATCAAGTAGGGAAGTAGCAGAAAGTCATCAAAGTGTGAGGGCAAAAAATGGATTACGAAGGGTTGCTACAATTTGATACACTTTGTGTCTCAGTCTTAAAGGACAGCTTAATTTTTGGCTTTTATGCTTAGTCGCTACTATGTTACAAGATTTAGACTTTCAATTCTTCACTATAGCCTGTTTAGCAGCTGTTGTCAGCAGTTTGAATTTGGCCGGAGTCAAGTTGGGGCAATAGTAGAAGTGGGTCAGGGGAAACTACAGTGGAGAATAGTATGGAAATGATTTGAAGTATTGCTGTTAAAAAGCAACATGCAACTGGGCAGGACCACCAGACATACCGATGTGTACCATAGCTTCCACAGCCCCGTTAACAGGGATGCAGGTAATTTGGGATGAATAGGGACCAGGTGTCATCAGGTCATGACTTTGTAGTTGGTTTCCAGGGCACTAATGTTTTGTGCTGAGAATTTGGTAATTTCCCAAATAGCATACTAGGCAAGTACATGCAACGAAACTCCAAGATCATGATCCCATCGTCATGTTTATGCGGGGGGGGGGGGGGCTTGGAATTAGATTTGACTAACAGTAGGCAATACAAACAGGTAATGAGGTCTAGAGAGTTTTGGTCATGATTACACACGCATTCAAACTGGATCATCTGATGTAAAGATGTGTCAATATACAGTATGTGGAGTAGAAATGTTTAATTTGTATATAGAGGAAGATTTTGGAATCAGATAGGCCATGTGGTTCTTGTATGGGCAGGAATGAGCTGCAGAACTTTGCAGAAGATTTTTAAAAAAAAATCACGACGGGTAGGTAGCGAATCAAATTAAATTTAATTTAAACTGTCCGTTTGAGTCGGTCCCAGTCCCATAGGTAGGGGGTCACTATTGTGTCCCCCCACCTTTTATGGGACTGGAGACCAAATTCAAATACTACTTCTAATATATACATTTTAAATAAAGATGCCTAGACCCAATATTGTGATATTTATCACCTTTATCACTTATCACTTTATCACTGGCATAATAAATACAATACAATACAATATAATCACCTCTCTAAATCCTCTCCTTAAACGATGTAGACAATAAAGGGGGAAATTTCATACGAGAGAAAATAAAAAAGCTGCGCTAAATCGATAACACACAAAACGGGTGAAAGTTGTGTTGGGCGCTGACCTATGTACTAAATCGCACCAGCCACACCAAATTGGGCAGAGCAAAAAAGCACAAAGGAACCGCTCTGTGATAAATTAAGTATATATACTAAACATGGAGTCCAAACTTGAATAGAAAAACAGAACTCACAGAAAATGTGCAATAAGTGGAAAAGTATTGGCTCCAAAATAAATAAAGTCCACTTGCAGGTGATTTCAAACAAATCCGCACCCGTGCACAACTAGCAACAAATAAAATAAATTAAATAAATATGAAAGTCCATCCACTGAAGACACACAATATTCAAATTGTGAACTATGTGCGATCCACCACCAAAATGTGAAGATTCAATTCTTACCAGAAGTCTATGACCCCCCGTTACTGAGGATCACAGAAAGCGTGTGTAAAAACTGTGTTTCCTGGGCCCTCAGATAGTCCTGCTGGTCTCCTTGTTACACAATCTCCATCATATAGACAGCATGCCAGATCATCCTCAACTAATCTCATATAACACAGGGCTCAAGTGTGAGCAACATGAAAGAGATAAGGGCTTTGATAGTGTAACACCTTCAGTTTATTAAAACATTAAAAAATACAATGGTTGCACTTACAAAATAGGAAGAATTCAAAAGCCTTAAGTCCGGTGCGCCGGCCGGACACAGGCAGACAAACCCGTCCTCCCTAGATACTCTGACTGCATACACGAGGTGACATCAGCGCGTCGCTCCTCCCTACGTGTTTCGTAATAGAGTTACATCCTCCAGCCCCTGGACGATGTAACTCTATTACGGAACACGTAGGGCGGAGCGACGTGCTGATGCCACCTCATGTATGCAGTCGGAGTATCTAGGGAGGATGGGTTTGTCCACGTGTGTCCGGCCTGCGCACCGGCCTTATGGCTTTTGAATTCTTCCTATATTGTAAGTGCAACAATTGTATTTTAATAAACTGAAGGTGTTACAGTAATCAATGCAATTATTATAGCATTGATCGCTTTATTAATGCCAATGGTCCCAAAAATGTGTCAAAATTGTCCGATGTGTCCGCCATAATGTCGCAGTCATGATACAAATCGCAGATCGCCGCCATTACTAGTAAAAAAAAATAATAATAAAAATTCTATAAATCTATCCCCTATTTTGTAGACACTATAACTTTTGCGCAAACCAATCGATATACACTTATTGCGATTTTTTTACCAAAAATATGTAGAAGAATACATATCGTCCTAAACTGAGGAAAAAAAAATGTTTTTTTTTTATTTTTATTTTGGGGGATATGTATTATAGCAAAAACTAAAAAATAATGCTTTTATTTTTAAATTGTCGCTCTTTTTTTGTTTATAGCGCAAAAAATAAAAACAGCAGAGGTGATCAAATACCACCAAAAGAAAGCTCTATTTGTGGGAAAAAAAAGGACATCAATTTTGTTTGGGTACATGTCGCACGCGAACGACTGCACAATTGTCAGATAAATCGACGCAGTGCCAAAAAGGCAAAAAAAGCTCTGGTCTTTGGCCAGCCAAGTGGTTCAGGGCTGAAGTGGTTAAAGCCAAAAAAATGCCCCAGCCAAAAACTGCTGATAACAGCCTATGTGTGCATGGACACATAGGATAACATGATGGGAAGTTTATTGACTGTAGAAAAAAACAAAACGTCTGAAGCCAAAAACAGCTGCTGCAAAAACGTCCAGCGTGCATGAGGCCTAAATGTTTGACATAGCTTTACCTGCAAAAGGGGCCAGCCTGAAGTGATTCAGCTGGACTTTCTGACTAAAGCTCCACTTTAAGAGGATCACAGAAACACTTAGCAAAAGATGTATATTTGGTGATGTATCCTAGTTCAAATTCTAAGTTTTTTTTTTGCCCAACAGGGAGAGTTACACTTTTAACTATTGTTATTCAGTACATGAAGCCAGTAATGCAAATGCTGTATTGCCAACATATTATGAAGTTATTAAATTTGAGTTTATGAATGCAAAGAAAAATTGCAGAGCTATGTAGCGCAGATTACTGTTACAGCAGATGATCTGTTTTCTTTGCTTCCAGTGGTGTATGTTTTGTTCGATATACATGATAAACACATTTTTAGTTTGAGAATAATAAAATCTTCAACAATACAATAAAAGAAACAATTCTATTTTGGGGCTATTAAGTAATCTCTCTATCAGCCTTACTTTTCTACACAAAGGTATTGCTGTGGGTGAATTGCGTTCTCATTTTCATTTCTGTGTAAGAATTGAAAAACAAAATTGCATTAGTGTTTATGGGCTGCATATTAATAAATAACCTAGATTGCGAAACATTTGCCTCCGATACAGCACCAGAGGAAATGTACGAAAGTTTAATCACATTTTTCAACAATCTATGCGAAGATTTGCTTCAGGCATACACCTGCTTTTTCCTGTTACATCTAAAAGTGAATTATTAGTTAATATATGTTATTGGTACACAATATTTTCTGAGATTCTGCTCATTATAGTGTAAAATAAAAAATAAAAAAAAAGAGAGAATTGCTATAATACAGCATACAATGAAATAAGTTGCATCATCAATTTCTGTCCTTTTCCCCAAGTCTACAACACATGAAAAACGTTTGATGACATAAAATATACTGCTACAGATAACATCCTAATATTAACATGGCATTAGAATATGACTCGGCTTTAACATTATTTGTGATTTTTTTTGAGAAAAAAAAACAATCCCCTCTGGGTGATCTATGTACATTGCAAGAAATGTAACAAATGTTGTTGCAGAAAGCTTCTGTCTCTAAATAAAATGGTTAGCTTACAGTCCTGTTTACACTTTGCTTTTGCTTTGCTTTGCTTCGGCTTTGCTTAAAAAATGATACCCCATGTAGCTTTAGTGGTCCTTTAAAGTGGTTGTAAACCCACTTTTAGCACTTCTACCTATAGGCAAGCCTAGAATAAGGCTTAGCTATAGGTAGTGGAAATATCTCCTAAACGTGCATCGTTTAAGAGATATTTCACTTGTAGTCCGCCGAAAATTCCAACGGCGAATGTGCAGGGAAGGAATGGAACTAAGTGCTGTTTCTTCCCTAGCCTGTTCTGTTAATCGTGGCTCCCGTGCGCATGCGCGAGACTGATGTCACGTGGCTCCGACTATTCACAGAGCCGGAGTCCGGGGCTCAGAAGGAAGAGGGGCCAGAACATGGATGCTGCCTACACAGGGGACATCTCTGGATTCTTTTGCAGGTAAAGGGCACATAATGGGCTAGTATGCGGTGCATACTAGCCCATTATGCTTTTCATTTGCAGGCTTTGCAGCGAGCAAAAGAGGAAGTAAAACCCATCAGGGTTTACTTCATCTTTAAAGCATCTTCAAAGCCTCCACAGAAGTCTATGGCAAAGTTCGCTTAAAGCCCCACTGAAGCCCCACCGAAGCCTCATCGAAGCCACACTAAGCCTCACGAAGCCTTGCCAAAGCCCCACCAAAGCCTCATCGAAGCCCCACCAAAGCCTCATCGAAGCACCAAGCAAAAGCAAGGTGTAAACAGGACTGTAAGCTAACTATTTTATTTAGTGACAGGAGCTTTGACTGGTGCTCAGAGAGCTTTAACAAAGCATGTCCAAAGCCAGGTTTTGAAGCAAGTGTAAACTAGCCCTTAGAGATTTTTCCACTCACTTACTGTTATAGTGTCAATGCTTTCATCAGAGAGTAAGTGAGAGAAACAGGGGTTCTAGCCTTCTCTTATTCTATTATTAAAGTGATTGTAAAGTCTCCCTTTTTTCTATAAAAATAGCAAACGTGTTATACAGTAAGCAGCGGATTTGCACAGAGCAGCCCGGATCCTCCTCTTCTCTTGTCCCTCTTCTGTGCTCCTGGCCCCTTCCCCCTGTTGAGTGCCCCCACAGCAAGCAGCTTGCTATGGGGGGCACCCAAGCCAAGCTGTGGCTCCGTGTGTCCATTCAGACAGAGCTGCAGTTCAGACCTGCCCCCTCCCTCTCCTGATTGGCTATCTGACTTTGATTGACAGCAGTGGGAGCCAATGGTGCCGGTGCTGTGTCTCTGCCAATCAGGAGGGAGAGTCCCGGACAGCTAAGACACCCGTGGACATTGTTAGCCAGATTAGGATTGGGCTCCGGTAAGTATTAGGGGGGCGAGTGGGGCTGCTGCATACAGAAGGCGTTTTATCTTAATGCATAGAATGCATTAAGATAAAAAGCCTTCTGACTTTAAAACCCCTTTAATCAGCTTATTCAATTGCAGTATTCTAATGAGTAAAGTTGCAGGGTTGACATCCCTTTGGAAATAATAAACCCTTTGGGATTATCTTACCAAAAAATTTTTTAGCTGCAGAGGATGCCTAAAATCTGACTTGTATTTTACTGCAGACTTCTGGGAAAATTAGTGAGTCAATCACACAAGCAGAAAATTAATTTCTAGAGATGTTCAGTATACCAGCTGTGTACAAAAGGCCCCCAGGTTGCCATAATACATGGATGCTCAACACGTGGTCCTCCAGCTGTTGCAGAACTATGTGTCCCATGAGGCATTGCAAGCCGTTGACAGTTACATGTATGACTCCCAAATGCAGAGGCAGGACTTGTAGTTCCGCAACAGCTGGAGGGCCACATGTTGAGCACCCATGCCATAATACATTGAATTTCTTTTCAGAAAATTACAGCAGTGCAGATTGAAAAGGAAAGATAATTTTTTAATAACATTACTTTACAATATGGCTTGTTTAACAATTGTAAATACTATTTTTTTTTTTTTTTTGGTTTGAAATACTGAACTAGTGACAGAAGTCATAAAGTGCAAAGGACATAGTTTGAATGGACTTTATACTTTGTAGAGATGTGAATAGGATTTTAGATTGTACGGAATCTGACTGGGCATATTCCTTATTTCTTTACTATTCTATGGACTTAGACAGACCATACATGGGTCAAATTTCAAAAGAATTTTCTTTAGAAAATCTTATCTAAGAATTTTCGTTCGTATCTCGCACCATTAGTGGGCTGCAGCAACAGCCGATTTTCATGCAGCCATCTATTTTGAGTAAACGGACATGTTGGAAATTTTTCAAAAAACAAACGATTTTCTAATCAATAATGGGAGAATCGTGCAAGAGATGTAATCGAAAAAGAAATACGCATGTGCAAGAAAACGAAAGTTCCCGGAAAGAAAGGAAGATTCCCAGCCACGAAAATTATTTCTGTAGCAACATGAGGTGAAATTGAAGGCTGGTTGGTCGAATTTCAAAATCATTGGTGGCACCATCGGATCACAAAACGCACAAAGTTTCTGATTTTCAGAAGAAAATTCTTTCAAAATTCGACCATGTATGGCCAGCCTTAGTTTTAATGTTAACTGACGTTCTGACTCATCCTTAAAGCAGAAGTAAACCCATCAGTTTCAAAAAACAGTTACATTCCTGGAACATGTCGGTAATGCAACTGTCACATTGGTTGTGCTCTCAACCAAACTGTCAAATCATCCAATGGATGGTGTCATAACTGATCACATGTGCAGCATTATGGCAGTTGAGGATTAAACCGAGGCCAAGATGGCAGCTTCCTTAACTGAAAACTATAGGAGGGTTTACTTCCACTTTAAAGTCCTATCTCAGTGTGCAAGAAAAAGGTGTCAGCTTTCCAGTCTTCTACTTTACAATAAAAGTTTATTGATCATGTTATTATGCCTTGTGTGTGTGGTTTGGTAAAGGAACAACATATTTTTTTAAAGAAAACCTAAATGGAGTTAAATTTAAGACATCTCATTGTTTCTACTACAGCATGCAACTTTCTAAACTGTAGTATAAAAAACTAAATAAATTCCAACATTCATTTGAAAATGTTTGTATCCTGCTGTTACCGCATTCAATTACCAGGTTAGGTTGTATATTTTCTTTGCTTCTGGCAAGTAACGTAATTGTGCATTCCATTAAGTAGCTAAAAAACAGATTTAGAATACTGTATGTATGTTTAAATTCACACATTTCTTTAGGGCAGCTCTGCTGAAAAAAAAAAGAAAAAAACTGATCTGTTCGAGTTTGCAGTAATTGTTTCAGCCAAATTACAAGTGCATTATTCTCTTATGAGAAGACATATGTTTTTCATTAGTGCGCTAAATACAGGAATTACTCTTCAAAGTGGTAAGTACAAAGAGCCCTAAAATAAAATAGAAAGATTGTGTCAGCCCAGCTGTAATTAGCAGTTTTTACATTTAAATCTTCGTAGATTTTCTCTGAATCTGAGCCATCACAAGTGATCTATTGGCACAGGGGCCACTTTGTTAACGCAGAACAATGCAAATTGTGTCTTTTTAAAAAAAATATATATTTTAGTTGATTTTACACTCAGGAATTCATTATCCTAATAAAGTGAATGTCAAGCCATAACAATTCTTCTTTACTTTTGGATACAATGAAAATTAAATTAGAACCTCATCAGGTTTTCCTGCTACCTGTGACTCTTTTAGAGAGTTTTCCACTCACGTACTGTTCTAGTGACAATGCTTTCATCAGAGAGGAAGTGAGAGAAACAGGGGTTCTAGCCTTCTCCTATTCTTTAAAAATGAAAGCATTTTTTTTCCACCTACAATTATCTGTCAGTTTGTGACTGGTGAAAACAATGGCACTGGAGCAATTAAGCTGGACAGAGTTGGCTCATTTGTTTTTGATCAGCCAGTAGGCTGCTAAAAAACAAAAAAAGAGAACGTATTCTCCAATCCACACAATCAAGATGGCTAGCGGAATCCTCCCTGCTGTGTTTATGTATTCTGTCAGCAGGACTCCTTCGCTGTCAAAATACACTGATCAGCAATGCATTCATTACATGGCTGCATCCACTGATTGAACACAAATTTTCCAACATTCCCGCTTGAGAGGAGTCGATCACTACGTTAACACCTCTTGAATGGGAACAGCCATAGCTACCTCAAAATTCAGAAGGTCCCTGTTTAACCAGTCACATTTTGATAGATCTGTTGCCAGCTTTAGAAAGGAAAATCTCTTCAACAGCGGTGAACTGTGAGCTGTGAATATCATTAAAATCTGACTGGGGTTCTTCCCCAATCCAAAATTAAAAAAAGTACTGTTTGGACATACAATTCACCCTGAAAGGTTCCCCAATTTGCTGGTACCTGATAGATGTTGTTGGCTTCCATGTTTTGCTTGCATAGCCTCCCACCCTACCTTTTTCCCTTAGGCAGTTAGAAGACATTGAGTCAGACAGCACTGTAGGGGTAGACCAGCCACCATTTTTTTGCCACCACATGTCAAAGTTTCCTTAAAATTACCATTCGGAGTGCATTGGGACCTGTTGGCTCTCGGGGCCTAAATCCAAGTGTTTATCGCTTCAAACTATCAGTAAATATTACTTCTTAGTTTCACAGGGTTTTTTGTCTTGTCAAACAAATATTCCAGCAGACATTAGCCAAGGCCCCTTTAGGTCTGTTATTGGGTGAGGGTCGCATTAGGGATTCAAATGGGAAATTCAGAAAGGAGATTAAGGGCTAGTTTCCTGCTAGTTCTGTGTAGCACAACAATTCTGTACTCCTAAATATGAGTTGTCAAAAATGTTATTCCAGTTTCCAGCTTCATAGGTTTGTTTTTGGTTCATCAACAACACTTTTTAAGTTCTACAAAAGTATAAATGTTCAGGTCACAGTGACAAATAATGTTTCTAAGGAGGTTCTTGATACAAAAAAATGTATTATCTCAAATGTTTACAACCGATTTTCCACAAACCCTTTTCAAGGTATATATATTATATACTACCAATGTAAACAGGCCAATAAACATTTTGATCTCTGATTTATTCAGGATGAGGTGGAAAAATAATTGAGTTCTGTGGTGTATTGAATACATGCAAAAAAGAGGAGCCTTTTGGTTTTTATATAGTTTATTGGTATTACTTGATAAATAAAGACCATACTTTTGATCTTCCCAAAGATGTCATACAAATTAAGAAGGCTAAAAATGATCTTATATTAAAGTACTAATGTACTTTTGCAGTTATCCTATAATAAGCTTCTTACACCCAATGAGTACCTCCCTAGTTACACTGCAATAATCTTCCCCCACCTCCTGAGTGTCTCCCACCAGGAATACTTTCCTTCGGCCCCTATCCAAAGGTCTTCAGTGAGTGGTTCCACTTAAAGCCCCACAATATTTTTCCTGAAAATGGCCAGTTCATACAGCATGTGCGCACCATGATCCTAGTCATCCCTATGTGACCACTTAAGACCGAAAGGAGTATGGCTTTCTCAAAGAAATGCATGGGTCCACAATATGCATGCACAGTATGAACTAGCCATTTTCAAGGAAAGGTTGTGTGACTCTGGGCAGAGCTGAACTGGGGCTGAAAATTGTTATTTTAACTGGAGGCCAGCATTCAGGGGGTGGGAGGAACTTATTATAGGACAACTGTACAAAGGTATGCTGGTCCTTTAAAACTGTTTATGGGATAAACACCAAAGCACACTGAACCACCACTACAGGAAAAAAAATGTAACTTTAAATTGTAAAGGTATTAATTTAAATGCGTATTCCAGACTCTCACACAATTGGGGGTTTTTAGGCATGCAGAGGTTTTTTTCCTTTTTTCCTAAAAAATATTTATTTTAGTGGTAGCTGTGCTTGGTTGTGTCCTATGTGTTAATATGAATCAGTCAAGACAAACATTTATTAAAAAAAAGATATAGGTAAGTTGATAAATAGAGTGAATATTAGATTTTTAGTAGCCTGGGTGCAGCTATTTGCTTTGATATGTGCTAACACACCTTGGAAAGAAACAATATTTTAAAAAGTAAACTCACTTTGTAGAGATTTATTTCCACTTCCTGTTTCATCTCTGAGACAAGACTTTAATGTAAATCTCCCTGATGGGGAACAAACATGAAAAAAAAAAAACAGCTGACGGGGGTTTAAGCCTTTCCCTACTCTCAGGGATTTAAGCCTTTCCCTATCCTGAACTAAAACTAATCTTTGGGTTATACACAAACACACATACACACTAAAAACACAACCAAATCCTGAATGTAATTCTTAATCTAACCCCTAAAATTAACCTTTGCCATTTTGTCCCTTACCAACACTTAATCCTCAAGACAAGACTTTAACACTTGGACCTTCTAATCATAACACCTAATTTAACCCCTTAAGCAAACCCTAAACTTTTAGGTTCTTTCACACAATGCCACTTTGCTCCATTCAGTAGGTCCCCTGCAAAATCGGAGCTAAACAGGACAGATGTCAGTTCAATTTGTGTCTCCATTTACTCTGCGGACAGGAGAGGACTCTTTTGTCAACCAGACTAGGAAACAAACTTCAAAATTCTCTTTAAAGATCACCCACCCCCTTCTCCTACTCACCTTCCCAGTGCTTCCCCGCTGCTGCTTCATCTGTTGCAGTAGCCTCAAGGTAACTGTTCCATGTCAGATGGCATGGTATCTCATCACACAACCAAAAACATTTGTAGCAGTCACTGAAACCAGAAAAACACAATAAAAAATTGTAAAATAAAATTGAATATAACTGAAAAAGTGAAGAAGTTTGAAATGTGAAAAAGAACAAATATTCTTTAACTACTTGGTATCAACAATCTATAGCAGTGGTAGACAACCTCAGCACTCCAGCTGTGGTGAAACTACAGATCCCATCAAACATTGCAAGATTCTGACAGCCACGGGTATGGCTCGCAGAGATAAAGTCATGATTTGTAGTTTCACCCCGGCTAGAGTGCAGAGGTTGCTACCCATGATATATACCTTTCTGGGCCATTTGAACGTTAATATATTTTGCATCTGAGAAGTAGAAACTTGCAGCTGTGAGTGCTTCTAAATTTGTCACCACATTGTCCCAATCATGTGATCACCATTAAAGTTTATCATAGTGCTGAAAAATAAAAATAAGTGCAGCGCATCAAGATAAAAAAATACATTTATATTAAATGTATCATAAAGCGGTGTAATTAATACGAATCATGATATAAAAATCAATACACATAATTATAAATAGTGACGAAAGTTCATATCTTGTCAGTGCAAGATGATGCAATATAGATAAATGACTGATTGAAGAATAACACCCAAGTGACTGTGAATAATAATTCAAATATTTCTTAAGGTGATGTCCTCCACCGAAGGTAGATAAATACTCTTACCAAATGTGCTCCGCACATACGCATGGACTCAATAGAGAATGAGGTGTGCAATTCCAAGCCAGGCTGACTCCAATCAGAAAGATGACCAATCCACAGGAGAAGATCTTTAGCAGATTTTATCTTCATGCAGTGGGCAAATCAATGGCAGGCAGCGTTGGTCCAGGCAAAAAATAATCCTGCAGGAACAATGGGCATGTTCACTTCTCTCCTACATGTACCCAGGAGAGAAGTGAACATGCCCATTGTTCCTGCAGGATTATTTTTTGCCTGGACCAACGCTGCCTGCCATTGATTTGCCCACTGCATGAAGATAAAATCTGCTAAAGATCTTCTCAATCAGAAAGATGACCAATCCGGTCATCTTTCTGATTGGAGTCAGCCTGGCTTGGAATTGCACACCTCATTCTCTATTGAGTCCATGCGTATGTGCGGAGCACATTTGGTAAGAGTATTTATCTACCTTCAGTGGAGGACATCACCTTAAGAAATATTTGAATTATTATTCACAGTCACTTGGGTGTCATTCTTCAATCAGTCATTTATCTATTTTTGCATCATCTTGCACTGACAAGATATGAACTTTCATCACTATTTATAATTATGTGTATTGATTTTTATATCATGATTCGTATTAATTACACCGCTTTATGATATATTTAATATAAATTTTTTTTTTTATCTTGATGCGCTGCACTTATTTTTTTTTTTTTCACATTGTATTTTGAAGGATTCGTGATTGGCCTTTTTTGGTGTTCAGCTTGCACATTTAATACTTTATTGTACTTTATTTTTTGTTGGTTTGCGCTGATTGCTTCACATATTGTACTTATCATAGTGCCCACTCAAAATGTGTTTACAGATGGCACTGTGCCTCTATTTCATTTGACAGAGAAATAGAGTTTGTGATAGAAAGCATTTTAATTTGTAAAATAAGAAAAATCTAAATAATTAAAGGTTTGTTTACAAACTGTGCAAAATAGCAAAAAAAAATCATGTTTTTCTATTTGTCAGTTAATTAAAAAAAAAAACATTAGCAGCTTATTTTTTTAAACAGTAAGCCAAACATATCCCTTATGTATCAGTAAAATTAATGTAGGTAAGCAAATAATTAGAGAGCTGAAGTCAAGTTAACTGATACATGCTGCTAAATGATGATGCTAAATGTTAAATGATGATGCTGCTGGTCTGGGCATCTAAACTTCAATGCTGTTTTTTTAGAATTAAACTTCAACCAATTCAAGTTTTATGCATTGCTAACTTTAAAAAAAACATATGTTCCCCCATTCATTCTTCCATGTTTTACTTCCTCTGTAAAATCAAGGTAATATGTATAGCCTTATTCAACAGACTCCCTTCCAGATATACTTTGGTCAAGATGCACTATGGTGTATCTGATGTTAAAACAACATCTGCATTTTGTAATAATATATTTTGTAGCATAAATCTATTTTGCCTATATCCTGAAGCAAGAACAAGCAAATTAACTTTCTTTATTCTATTATGCAATGGCATTAATGCAATATACCTGTGACATTGATAAATCATCACATTTTTGTAGGACCTAAAATTGAACCAGATAGATATTTTTGTTTTTTAAAGTAATAATATAAATATGTACATTTATTATTATTGCTGTAATTGTTTACATTTCTACCAGGAACAAAAGAGTGTGTATCACTTTCAATAATAAGCCAGCTGTATATTTCTTTAATAAATCTATTATGCTTGGCTGTCTACAGCTAGACTCATTATAATGTACAAACAATATTTATATTATCTGCATTTAAACTTAATTGTGCATAATGTTGTGCAAGACTTGCAAACTCTGTTGTCTTAACAAACATTAGAGGAATTTTCTAAGCTTGGCTGAGTGTTTTGTTTTATCAGCAGTATTTTTAAATTTGAAAACTAAGTAGAAAAAATAGCTTTGTACGGCTGGATTTAATCATTAAGCACCTAATAGCTGACATTAAATAACACTGAAAAATAAAAGTGAAAGGAAGATTCTTTTTTTGTAGCTTCTTCTTTTACAACCATTAGATTTAAAATAACACACTCAGGATAATAAAATGTAATTCTTTAAATAATGGTTGTAAAATGAATTGCCTTACACTTTTATAGAATTTTCTGAAAGTATTTTTAATGTGATTTTTACATTTTTGTTTACTTATTTCTTCATACAAGACTACAGGTAGGGATGTGTTTGCTATAATGCATTTATGGGCTAATGCTTAACCACTTGCCACCCAAGGTACATAAATGGACATCCTTGGGTTGCAGTGGTTATACCGGGATGATGCTTGCTCCTACAGGCATTATCCCGGTATGGATCTTTCCAGCGGGCGATTCTGAGAAAGGCAAAAGTTATCTGAGTGATTAATTAGCCACTCAGTCACTTCTGTGGGCGGCAAAAGGGGGTCCCATCACCCTCCGCCACCTCTACCGGGCTCTCCGGTCCTATCGTGGAGGCCGGGAGCGATGCGGCTGGCAGCGATGGCTGCCCTGTACAGAGAGAGAAGAACTGAAGTCATTCCCCTCTCTCTGTAACCCTGGAAAGCGATGAGTAGTTTGTCACTCCTGGTTCCTCCTCTTTGTTTACCTGGCCACCAGCGGCCAGGTAAGCAGCCGTTCTGACTGATCTGTGTCTGATAGGCTGCGTGGGAGGCCAGAGGAGAGATTTAGGGTCTAATAGACCCCAACTCTCTCCATAAAGAGGACCTGTTATGGCCCATGTTGTTCATCTCGTGTGATAGCAATAAAGTTATTACAAAAAAAGTGTAAACATTTTTTTTGTATAAAATAAATAATAAAAAAAAAATATAAAGTGCCCCGTCCCACCGCGCTTCCGCACAAATGCAAAGGCATACATTATTCCTGCATGCATATGTAAACAGCGATCGAACCACACATGTGAGGTATTGTCACAAATGTCAGGGCGAGAGCAATAATTCTAGCACCAAATCTCCTGTACAACTCTAAACTGATAAACTGTAAAGGCGTTTAAAGCATCACCTACGGAGAATTTTAAGCACCGTAGTTTGGCGCCATTCCATTGGCAGTCGCAATTTTAAAGCATGACATGTTAGGTATCTATTTACTCAGTGTAACATCATCTTTCACATTATACAAAAAAATAGGGCTACCTTTAGTGTTCTGTTTTTTTTTATTCATGAATGTGTTTTTTTTACAAAAAAATAGCGTCAGAGCCCTCCCCACCCCAGGGCACCCCCTATGTTGAGGGCATGTGGCCTGGAATGGTTTTGGAGGGTGGGCACTTGCTTGCACCCCCTTTCCTGACCTGCATGCTCGCATAAGGATCTGGTATGGAATTTGGGAATTCAGCAATTTAAATGTAATTTCATTCTTTTCTCTTTTTTTTTCCTTTGGAAATGTCAGTTTTGCTGCAGTAGGTTCTATCCATGGTACATATGCGCCACTTTACAGGCAGGTTAAGGGGACTCCCCAGGCACTTTATTTAACCGCTTGCTGACCGGCGCACACTGATGTACGTTGGCAGAAAGGCACAGGCAGGCAAATGGGTGTAGTTGTACGTCCCTTTGATTTTGCCCCCTATCGAGCGCGCCCTGCGGGTCCCGTCAACTCGATGTTTACCAGCGATTGCGGTGTGGAGAGGCAGAATGGGGAGATGCCTTTGTAAACAAGGCATTTCCCTGTTCTGCCTTGTGACATGACAGAGATCTACTGCTCCCTGTCATCGGGAGCAGTAATCGCTGTCATGTCAGTGGCAGCCCATCCCCCCTACAGTTAGAACATCTCCCTAGGACACACTTAACCCCTTGATTGCCCGCTAGTGTTATGTGTCCGCCATAATGTCACAGTCCCAATAAAAATCACAGATCGCCGTCATTACTAATAAAAAAAAGGAATAATAAAAATGCCATAAATCTATCCCCTATTTTTTTAGACGCTATAACTTTTGCGCAAAACAATCAGTTTCCGCTTATTGCAATTTTTTTTACCAAAAATATGTAGAATAATACATATCGGCCTAAATTGAGAAAGATATTCTTTTTTTTTTTATATTTTTGGGGGATATTTATTATAGCAAATGTAAAAAATATTGCTTTATTTTTCAAATTGTCACTCTTTTTGGTTTATAGCGCAAAAAATAAAAAAAAATGCAGAGGTGATCAAATACCACCATAAGAAAGCTCTATTTGTGGTAAAAAAAAGGACGTCAATTTTGTTTGGGTACAAAATCGCACGACCGAGCAATTATCAGCTAAAGTGACACAGTGGCGAATCGCAAAAAATGCTCTGGTCAGAAAGGGGGTAAAATCTTCCGGGGCTGAAGTGGTTAAAGGAATTTTTTATTTTTATTGTTGCACTTTAAGCATCATTAAAATCACTGCTCCTGTAAAAAGAATCTTTTTAAAAAAAAATTGGGACTTTTGATTTTTCAAGTTTGGGTCCCATAGACTTTAATAGGATTCGCCGCTCGGGTCAGAACTTTTTCTCTGTTCGGGAGTTCTGGTCCAAACGAACAGGGGGGTGTTCGGCCCATCTCTATTTTAGACAAATGATACATTTTGCATGGTACTGCTTGGGCATATTTTTATATTCCCTATAATATTTTACACTTTTTAAGTTCTGGTCCATTTTAGTGGGTCTCTGTTTAGTACTGATCCACATGTATTTGCCTAATTCTATATCATTTTGGACTTTTGCACCTCCAAGATCTTCCTGATGGGCAGGTTTCATAAAATGTATTGTTCACTAAGCCACTGTCTAAATGAATGTTATTTACCTAAAAACGTAGTATCTGCTGTACTTACCAGAATAAAATTATTTTCTGTCTACTTTATATCATGGGCAGTATACTATTTATAACAAAATTCTTTTTTATATTAATCTATACCAATCTTTATTACACAAAAGCAATTCTATCTTCAAACTTTTATTTCACATTTCAGCAAAAAATGGCTTTTTTGATTCAAAGTTCCACATGTCAGACCTTACTAGCTGATTTTGAAAAGTCAAAGTGCACTTTGAGCCAATTTCAAATGGAACATAAAAGTACGTGAGAGCCATGTAAGAAAAGTGTATTCCCAAGCACTATAATAGCCTTGTGTAGCTTGTTCTCTTATCAGTCTACTTAAACAGTTTCTATCATGAGCCGCCTGTAGTAAGAAAAAAAAAATACTTTCCTTTCAACATAAAATGTTGAGTATTTCCTTTGGCAACATGCAACATGTTTTAATGTCTGTAGGGCTGTATTTATCGTAAGACACACATGGACAGGGAAAGAAAGGACAGCACCAAAGCTCAATATTTACAAATTGAAGCTGTTTTGCTTAAAGAGTTGAGAATATTCACTTAATATAGTGTGTGAATATTGCTATTAATTATACAATCATGTAAAAGGAAACGATGTACAGATGAAATAAGCAGGAAATTGCTTTTCACATGATTGGATACTTAAAGCGGTTCTGCACACAACCATAGGACTGTGTCTCTATGGCTTCCCTAGCATTCAAGATGACATAATTTATAGTTCAATTCTGCATCTTTTACACTTACCTTTACTGATGGCTTCATCTGTATTCTTCTCCCTGCGGCGGTGGGCGGGCTCTCAGTGGTGATCGTCGTCACTTCCGTCCAGTTCGCTGTGTCTCCTGGGACCTCGCGCTGTGTCTTCTGGGATATTTCGCTGTGTCCCTGGGATCAATCCCAGGAGACTTTGCGGGGTTCTGACGCAAAATCTTGTGGGATTTGCACGGCGTGACGTCATCACGCTGCCCACGGCACCGCTCTCTCCTCTGACTCACCGATTTTGTTTCTTCCTGGATTTATGTCGGTTGCCATCACAACGGGGCGGGACTTCCTATGACGCCGCCCGTTGTGATGGTAACCTGAGCTGTTGTCGGCACCGTTACTGCGCATGCGCGAGATCGGCGCAAATACGGCGGTGCATTCTGGGCCAGCAACCAGGAAGAAAGGGGCCTGTGTGGTTTCAGATGCCTACAGGCAAGATGGAAGCCGGCAGGATAATTTTTTATATGTTTTTTTCGGGGAAGAAAACCGGAAGCAGTTACCTTGAAAAATGGAACACGTGAGTGATGCATTTACAGCTCAGAGTACTGCACATTGTACAAAAAAAAAAAAAACCTCGGAGGCAGTGTTAAACCACTTTAAGGTGAATATTCACACTATTTATTTAGAGAAGATCTTCAACCCATTAATAGATCAGCCCAACTGTGTTTACTTTGTTTGTCCAGCTCTGCAGTGTAATGGAAATTTTGAATAATGGAATTAAGTAAGGCAAGTTGTAGGACACAAAAAGAAGAGTCAGTTCTATATCTTTACTATGATGCCATCATCTCTTGGCTGGAGATTTTTGGAGTCTAGTGGCCAGTCTGCAGAGAGAGCAGATTTATGCTTACACAATTCTCTTTTCTGTCCATGCACAAGTCATATTTAAGTTACAGACAGAGCCTGGAGGGCTTGGTCACTTTCAGGTTTCTATATCTTTTGTGTACTTTAGTAATGAGTACTTACCACAATGTTGGCACAATTCTTACAAGAGCATAAGTGTGCCATGAAGAAAAATGTCTATTTAAAGCACATCTAAACTCAAAAACAACAATTAAAAATATTGGGGCTTACTGATGCTAAAATGTAGTGACTTCATTTGTTTTCTGTTTCTGTTGTGTGTGTTACGTTATTTTTACCTGGTGATCAGGCAAGTTATATACTTCCTATCTTATAGTGGCTCACTTCTTCACTGTCTTTTCTTGAACATAGGACTAGTAAATGTAGTTAAAGACTAACTCCAGCGGACACTTTTTAATAGACATCTGCAATTCGTTATGTAACAACTCAAAATTCAGACGAATTTTGCATCATTAGGACATTCGGATACATTCAAATGTCCGGAAAAAAAATTATGAATTTCAACTAATACGAAAGAAATTAAAATGAAACTAACAAATTAATTTGGCATGATTCATCAATTTGTTAAAAGGTCTATTGAAACAGCAGGTTGACTCGGAGTAAATCTTACAGCCCAATCAGCCGATTCATTTTGTGCTGGAGGTTGGATTAATAATACTGTCAAAGTGTATTCCTAAGAACTGAGTGAGAAGGGTGTGGCATTTGAGCAGAGGAGACAAGTTTTGAGAAGCAGCAGAAGAGATATTGTGTGTGTGTGATAATGGATTCAAGCTCTAAACATCAGTTCCTACAGCAACCAGCATTTCTGAGAAGGGTGTTGTATTGCATTTGAGCCAAGGAGACAAGCTTTGAGAAGAGTAGAAGAGACATTGTCATTGTGAGTGTGTGTTAGGTGAATTGAATAAACAAACAACTTTCAGAAGTACGATTCGTTATCACAAATATATATACCTAAATAACGAATTATCTAAAAACGAAAAAATTAAACAATAAAACAAATTGATTTGTTATAACGAATATCTATATTCTACATTAAATAATAAATTATCCAAAAATGAATTAACGTAACATAACGAATATAACAGAACAAAATTATTTTACAAATGAAAACGAAACAAAACAAAATGTTCCACTGTGCACATGTCAACTTTTTAAGCAGTCACATCAATTTCCTTTTGGGATGTTACATAAATGAATAAAAGTATTGTAAGCTTGTTATTGCTAGTGACAGACTGCATCATATATCTTATTTTTATGTTGCCCATAGTTCATCTTTAGTAAAAAAAACTTGCAGTTTTGCTTTATGTACAGTTTTAAGAGTTGCCTGTGTGATATCAGCGCCCTTATAAGGAAGTACTATACACCCTTATTGGGATATAGGAAATTATAGGGATATAAAGGAAATATACCTTTGCTTATTTTAGCAATAACATCATAGGAGGCAGGATCAGTATTGGATCCCACCAGGTCCCTTGGGGGCAGAAAGTCATTCCCACTATGCTTATGAAAGGGACCTTGTCCTCAGCCTAAGTTTAGAGTGAACTTGCTTGATCTTCTGCATGTTCTGTCTCATGCTAATCACTTCACTCATCTCCACATATAATAGTTATCTATTTGCTTTTGTCACCAATCAGTGATGGTAATCTTTTGTTGCAGGATAAGGCAGAGATGAGATACTATAGATCAGGTCAACATTGCTCTAAAATAGTTTCTGGAGCTTACAGGAAGTTCCAACAAAGTCAGAGGTGTATCTGGGCATCCAAGAGCATAGAGCCTAGTGGGGGCCATCTTGCCCTCACTCTACTTCCCAGCAAATGGCCATATCGGATCACTTCCAGGCTTAACAGATCAGCTCCGGTAAACTGGGAAACGACCGAAAAGCGTCAGTAGGGGTGCACCCCTCCCACCACTTCTAAAAGTGATCTCATGGTAAATCCACCACTGGGATCACTTTTATCTTAGGGAATAAACGGTACTGTGGTTATGGCATCTAGCTGCAGCCATTACCCTGTAATTTAATGTCAAAATCATGATGTACATTCCCAATTAGGCGGACAGTAAGTAATGAAATCTACATTTATTCTAAATAATCCAGAAAGAAATCTGAATACTCTCTATAGAACTGGTCACACAACTAGTATCTCTTTCAGCATGCCCCATACCAATAAACACCAAATGCAGCATATGGCAGTTTTCTTTTGCTACAAAACTAAAAGATATATGCAGGGAAAGGGTGAGGAGCAGGTATGAAAGGGCAGTATAATTCAGCTGCGCACAATATCCCTAGATTAGTGAAGCTCCCAACTGCAGCAGCACATGTCTTTCCCCCAGGAACAGAGCCAGCGGTGGGAGCAATTGGCTCCTTCGGCTGTTAGCCAAATCCTGTGAGGAAGGAACGGGGGTGGGGGTTGAAGCAAGTTGTGTTTGTTTATGGACACACACAGCCCTGCTCAGGAGCAAGCCTGTGTTAAATCAGGTTAGGGAGTCTCCAAACAAGACATTTTTCTGATGAGATAGTAGACCCAGATCTTTGTAAAATATAAATAGGTGATTTTTATTCTCGGCTACTATAAGCGAGTAAAGGTGAAAGTGTTTCTGACGTACAAACATCAAGTTTAACAATATATACGTATGAATATATAAGCAAGAAAGTGTATTACAAATTCTTGAAGTGATAGTCATATATATATATATATATATATATATATATATATATATATATATATATATACTTATAAACTCAACATTATCAGACCCCTATAATTCTACTCATCTGCATTGTGTGAAATGTGTACACATAGCTTTTAGCAACCTATGATGTACTGCATAGAATGACATTATAAATCACCATAAATGCTGCTTTAATTTCTAAACACTACAGTTTAATTTGCTTTGCATTTTTTTTGTACATATCCAGGTTTAAAAGTAATAATGACACCTGGAGTTTGAATAAAATGCTAACAAGATATCGGATTAAGTCAGGAAAGAGGCATTCACCTTTCTCTATGTTTGGTTTAGTTTGAATGAAGATACTCAATTGAAACAATAATACACTCTTGAGCATTCCTCTAGAGAACAGTGTATTCTGCTGAAGAGATTCATTAATATGTGCAGACTACAATCCAACAAGAACCTGCCTTTATGAAAAAATGGGCGGATCAGTATTTACCTATATATAATCATACAAAGAAGACATACTACATAATTTATAATATATATATATATATATATATATATATATATATATATATATATATAATTATATATATATATATATATATATATATATATATATATATATATATATATATATATATATATATATATATATATATATATATATATATATATATATACAGTGCCTTGCGAAAGTATTCGGCCCCCTTGAACTTTTCAACCTTTTGCCACATTTCAGGCTTCAAACATAAAGATATAAAATTTAAATTTTTTGTGAAGAATCACCAACAAGTGGGACACAATTGTGAAGTGGAACGAAATCTATTGGATATTTTAAACTTTTTTAGCAAATAAAAAACTGAAAAGTGGTGCGTGCAAAATTATTCGGCCCCTTTACTTTCAGTGCAGCAAACTCACTCCAGAAGTTCAGCGAGGATCTCTGAATGATCCAATGTTGTCCTAAATGACTGATGGTGATAAATAGAATCCACCTGTGTGTAATCAAGTCTCTGTATAAATGCACCTGCTCTGTGATAGTCTCAGGGTTCTGTTGAAAGCGCAGAGAGCATCATGAAGACCAAGGAACACACCAGGCAGGTCCGTAATACTGTTGTGGAGAAGTTTAAAGACGGATTTGGATACAAAAAGATTTCCCAAGCTTTAAACATCCCAAGGAGCACTGTGCAAGCGATCATTTTGAAATGGAAGGAGTATCAGACCATTGCAAATCTACCAAGACCTGGCTGTCCCTCTAAACTTTCAGCTCAGACAAGGAGAAGACTGATCAGAGATGCAGCCAAGAGGCCCATGATCACTCTGGATGAACTTCAGAGAACTACAGCTGAGGTGGGAGAGTCTGTCCGTAGGACAACAATCAGTCGTACACTGCACAAATCTGGCCTTTATGGAAGAGTGGCAAGAAGAAAGCCATTTCTCAAAGATATCCATAAAAAGTCTCGTCTAAAGTTTGCCACAAGCCACCTGGGAGACAAACCAAACATGTGGAAGAAGGTGCTCTGGTCCGATGAAACCAAAATCAAACTTTTTGGCCACAATGCAAAACGATATGTTTGGCGTAAAAGCAACACAGCTCATCACCCTCAACACACCATCCCCACTGTCAAACTTGGTGGTGGCAGCATCATGGTTTGGGCCTGCTTTTCTTCAGCAGGGACAGGGAAGATGGTTAAAATTGAGGGGAAGATGGATGCAGCCAAATACAGGACCATTCTGGATGAAAACCTGTTGGAGTCTGCAAAAGACCTGAAACTGGGACGGAGATTTATCTTCAAACAAGACAATGATCCCAAACATACAGCAAAATCTACAAAGGAATGGTTCACAAATACACGTATCCAGGTGTTAGAATGGCCAAGTCAAAGTCCAGACCTGAATCCAATCGAGAATCTGTGGAAAGAGCTGAAAACTGCTGTTCACAAACGCTCTCCATCCAACCTCACTGAGCTCGAGCTGTTTTGCAAGGAAGAATGGGCAAGAATTTCAGTCTCTCGATGTGCAAAACTGATAGAGACATACCCCAAGCGACTTGCAGCTGTAATCGCAGCAAAAGGTGGCTCTACAAAGTATTAACGCAAGGGGGCCGAATAATTTTGCACGCCCCACTTTTCATTTTTTTATTAGTTAAAAAAGTTTCAACAATCCAATAGATTTTGTTCCATTTCACAATTGTGTCCCACTTGTTGGTGATTCTTCACAAAGAATAAAAATGTTATATCTTTATGTTTGAAGCCTGAAATGTGGCAAATGGTTGAAAAGTTCAAGGGGGCTGAATACTTTCGCAAGGCACTGTATATATATATATATATATATATATATATATATATATATATATATATATATATATATAAAGTATCTCACAGAAGTGAGTACACCCCTCACATTTTTGTAAATATTTTATTATAGCTTTTCATGTGACAACACTGAAGAAATTACACTTTGCTACAATGTAAAGTAGTGAGTGTACAGCTTGTATAACAACTGTATAACAACTCAACCCACAGCCATTAATGTCTAAACCGCTGGCAACAAAAGTGAGTACACCCCTAAGTGAAAATGTCCAAATTGGGCCCAAAGTGTCAATATTTTGTGTGGCCACAATTATTTTTCAGCACTGCCTTAACCCTTTTGAGCATGGAGTTCACCAGAGCTTCACAGGTTGCCACTGGAGTCCTCTTCCACTTATCCATGACAACATCACAGAGCTGGTGGATGCTAGAGACCTTGCGCTCCTCCAGCTTCCATTTGAGTATACCCCACAGATGTTCAATAGTTTTTTTTTAACTTTATACTTTTTATTTATCATTTTTCAATTTTACAAATAAACATCACATTCTTACACTTATACATTGTCTAATTTGTTAAGAAGAGAGGAGCGAGGAGAAAAAATATCTCACAAGGGAAAAAAAAAAAAAAAAGAATAATAAAACTGAAAAAAGAGGATAACAATAAGAAATATGTATTCCTCCTCTTCTATCCAATAACTCCTTCCAATTCCTGTATTTCCCACATTCATTCACTTTCATAACCCTATCCATTCACCTCTCACCTATTCCTTCCCGCATGTCTCCTTATTGAATCCAAATTATTCATAAATTCTATTATAATATATTTATTTTCTTTTTCTCACACCACATTTTCCACATCTTTTCAAATTTCCTACTGCATCCCTGCCTAGTGTAAAATGTTTTTTCCTTTAGAATCATGATGTTCACACTTTGCTCCCATTCCCTACTGGATGGAGGGGCGGAAGACTGCCATCTCTGGGCAATCAGTTTGCGGGCTTGGAATAAACATCTTAAGGTTGCCAAGTTAATATCTTTAGGCTTCCCCTTACCACCTACCCATCCTAGTACACAAACCAAAGGTTCTATCTCTATGGGGACTTCAAAAACCTGTCTAATTATTTCCACAACCTCCATCCAGTAGCGATGCAGCTTGGGGCATCTCCAAAACATATGGATCATATCTCCTTGTGTCCTTCCACATCTAGGGCAAGAGGAATCTGTTCTATGTCCAAAAGTGAAGAGTTTTTTAGGGGTAAAATAAGCCCTATATAAGAGAAACAAGTGTGACATATTTTGAGGTGGAGAAAGAGAGACCCATGGTGCCAATTCAAGAATCCTATCCCATTGATTGGTTGTAATATTGCCCACATCCATTACCCATTTATCTCTAAAAGAAGAAGTGTATTGGCTGTCCCGAGCGTCTTTATGTAGGTTTGAATATATCCCTGAGATTAGCCCTTTCGTTTAGGCTGTTTGCATTATTCTTAGTAATATCGGTATATTGCACCATTCTATTGACGTATCTTCAAATTGTACTGTGAGTGCATGTCTAAGCTGCAAATATCGAAAAAAAGAGTCGGTATTGCAAACTCTGCTTTGAGTTCTTGAAACGTTTTTAGTTGCCCATTTGTATAAAGCTGATGTAGGTATTTTATATCGCGTCGCTCCCACTCTCTAATCTGTCCTATTTTTTGTACTTCTCTCAGATTGTTATTTTTCCACAATGGTGAATGTTCCGTATAGCCTCTATATCCCAGAATTCCCTTGGCCGCTACCAATACTTTAGTCATTAGTTCCAGGGTGGGAATCCCCCGTATAACCATACCTGCCTCTAAAATTTCAACGGTTTGTCTTTTTAAAAATATCTGGATGAGATTTCCCCCCGCCCCACTGTTCCCTATATATTGAAGCTGGGATGCTAAAAAGTATTTAAACAAATGTGGAAATGCCACCCCCCCTTCATTGATCGGAAGTTGCAAAATTTTTAAACTGATACGTGCCACGTTACCCTTCCATATCAATTCTCTGAATATAGTATTAAATTTAGAAAACCATTTTTTATAGACCCATAGCCCATGGGGAGTTGGCTAGAACGTACAAAACTTGTGGCAAAAAAATCATTTTAACGACCCATCGTAGAAAGGGGAAACCTCTTCCAGACTTTAGTTTTCTCTTTAAACCTGGTTAATAAAGGAAGTAGATTATTCACTATATATGCTTTGGGATCTTTGGTAATAATTACACCCAAATACTTCATCTGAGTTACTATTTGTAACCGCCTGGCTTCCTGAGGCAGTGGACTATATAGAGGGTCTACTGGCAGTAAAGTGGATTTTCCCCAATTGATCTTTAGACCAGAAGATTTGACAAATTCTCTGATTTTACACATTGTTTGTTTTAAAGAGTTCTGTACATCCCCTAAAAATTTAAGTAAGTCATCTGCAAATAGGACTACCTTTTCCTCCTCCATACCTCTTTTAAAACCCTTAATCTCTATACAGGATCGAAGAGATATGGCCAGGGGTTCAATTGCAAGGGCGAACAAGAGGGGGGGACAGAGGGCATCCCTGCCTCGTCCCCCTTAACAGTCGAAACCTAGCCGAGTGTTCATTGTTCACCCTCACCCTAGCCTCCGGTGATCTATACATCATTTTTACCCATCTGGTAAAAGTTGGCCCTATTTGGAACTCTCTCAACACCCTCCATAGATATCCCCACTCTAAAGTATCAAAAGCCTTGGCGGCATCTAAAGAGAGAATAGCTCTATGGCCCTCTTCATCAGATATCTGTAAGTTCAGATATACTCGTCTAATGTTTATATTAGTTGATCTACCAGGAATAAATCCTGATTGGTCAGGATGCACTACGCCATCTATCACCCCGTTCAATCTGGACGCCAAGACCTTCGCCAAAATTGTAGCGTCCAGATTAAGCAGGGATATAGGTCTATACGAGGAGGGATCCAATGGATCCTTATTTTCTTTTGGTATAACTATTATGGTGGACTCCCTCATTGAAAGAGGGAGTTCACCATTAGCCAGTGCCCAATTAAATGTTTTCAATAGCTCAGGGAAAAGAATTCCTCCAAAATGGCGATAGACCTCTACTGGTAGGCCATCCGGCCCTGGAGATTTCTGAGTCCCCATTGCCTGTACCGTGTGTTGTATAAGAGATAATGGGGGCGTCAAGCTTATTCCGGTTATCCTCGGAGAGCCGGGGGATAGTCAGATCCTTAAATAGGTTTTCCATTAATTCCCCCAGTTCTTCTTGGTTAGAACTATAGAGATTTTTATAGTAATCCTTAAAACAATCAACAATTTCTGGTGTGTAAGTGGTTGTTCCCTTCATACTTGTATTAATCATTGGTACCAGTGATGAAGGTAAATTGACTTTCACAAGTTGTGACAGCATCCGACCTACACATTCCCCTTCCCCAAACCTAACTTGTTTTTGAAAGATATATATTTTTTCCACTTTTCCCATCATTATCTAACGATAGATACGTTGTGCCTCTGTCCATGCCCCCAGGTTTCCTGCTGATGGTTCTTTAATGTATTGTTCTTCTAAATATGTCACTCTATGTGATGCCTCGACCTCCCTTTTATTAGAATCCCTCTTAATTCTTGAAATCTGCTGAATGAAGAGACCTCGAAGGAAGGCTTTTAATGCACCCCAGATGACCCCCTGTGGTGCTGTTCCGGTGTTTAAATCTATATATTCTATCAGGGCATTGGTGACTTCCTGGGGTTCCCCAATAAGTTCCAGCCAGGCTGGACTCATTTTCCCTTCCCGAGGTTGGTTCCCCTCACCAATATCTAGAGATATTATCATTGGAGAGACCCCTTGGCAGGTATTTAGAGTCACCTGATATAATAGTTGCCTCATCATTCCCCAGTTTCATATCGATTCGGGAGAGTGTGGAATGTGTAGTGGAAAAACACGAATATGCCAGAACCCCTGGATTCTGTAATCTCCACAGGTCCCTCAAACCCATTTCCCCCATTATCTGGACAAGTCGTTTATCCGTTGAACCTCTCCCTTGGATTAATTGTGAAAGCCTATCCAGGTTTTGATCCATAAGCATATTAAAATCACCCACCATAAATATCGGTGTATCAGGTTTGTCCAGCACAAACTCCGCTAAATCGTAAAAGATATCCAACTTAAAAGGAGGCGGTACATACACACTGGCTAGGTCAAAAACTCTATTCTCTATCTTGCAGTGGACAAAAACATACCTCCCGTGTTCATCAATCTTTTTCTGAAAACAATTAAATGTTACCCCTTTCTTAACAAAAATACTAACCCCCCTTGAGTAGGACGTGTGGATTGAATGATATTGCATTTGGAATTTCTTCCACCCCAAGTGAGATATAGAAGTGTCTGAAAAATGTGTCTCCTGTAAACACAGGATAGTGACCCCAAGTGCCTTTACTGTGTTCAATACTGCTGCTTTTTTCCCTGGATCCCCTAATCCCCTTACGTTCCATGAAAAAAGTGTAATGGCTTTCCTTTTTAACCGTGTATTACTAGTCATATACGTGAAAATGTCTCTTCATTGTGACACTATAGACCCTACATTTACTTTGTGATATTTTTACATTAATTTTAAATTCTTGTGATAAAGTGTTAATGTAATGTGAGTGATAGTGATATCTATTTTCCGAGAAATTCATATTACTCTCCCACCTCCACCTTCCATATCTAATTACCCGCTCAATTCTAAATATTTTAGTGGACAAATGTATTAGAGACCTATCTTCCCCCTTAAAGTCATGCTTCTTCCAGTCTTCCCAGTCTTCCCTATCTGTTACACATACACACCTTCCTTTTATACCTACCCCCCCTCTAAACCATACATACCATCTGTCTTCCTTTTGCTCCTTCCTCCCTGCCTTCCTAGGCCTACCCGGGGACTAAGGATGAGCCCGGTGTTCGATTCGAACCCATGTTCGAATCGAGCACCGGGTGTTCGCTCGCTCGGCGAGCCCAGAACTATTGGGGCCGCTGGCATCAAATTCGTGTGATGCGAGCGGTCCCGCAATGCATTGCGGCCCGCGCAGTGCAATGCTGGCTGATGATTGGCCAAGCATGCACTGTGACCCCGCATGCTTGGCCAATCACAGCGCCGGCAGCGAGGAGAGCCATAATTGGCTACAAGCAGGATGCCTGTAGCCAATTATAGCTCAGGGGCTTTAGTACACGCCCCACAGTATAAGAGGCCGCCGCGCCGGCGGCCTCGCATATTATGTTTCAGTCAGTGTCAGCGTGTCAGTGTGCTGCTGACTGCTGACAACAATATGTGCTCTATTTCTGGGGATATGTGTGTGCATGCTGTTAGAACAGCATTGCAGTATCACATCTGGGGGGGTGTCTATAGGTGGCCTGTGAAGGGGGCAGGTTTCCTGTGCTTAGAACTTTCCCTGCAAAAAAGTGTCATTTTTGCAGGAAAAAAGCTATTTAAAATCACTCGCGGCTAATGAATTGATGGCTCCTGTAACACAGAGAACTGTCATTCATTAATAAAAAAAAACAAAAAAAAAGCGTAGGGGTCCCCCCAAATTCAATAACCAGGCCCTTCAGGTCTGGGATGGATATTAAGGGGAACCCCAGCCAAAAAAAAAAAAAAAAAAATGGCGTAGGGTCCCCCTCAAAATCCACACCAGACCCTTGAGGTCTGGTATGGATTTTAAGGGGAACCCTAGCCAAAAAAAATGGCGTGGGGTCCCCCTCAAAATCCATACCAGACCCTTATCCGAGCACGCAACCTGGCAGGCCGCAGGAAAAGAGGGGGGGACGAGAGCGCCCCCCCCCCCTCTCGCCTGAACCGTACCAGGCCACATGCCCTCAACATTGGGAGGATGCTTTGGGGGTCTAAGACCCCTAAAGCACCTTGTCCCCATGTTGATGAGGACAAGGGCCTCTTCCCCACAACCGTGCCCGGTGGTTGTGGGGGTCTGCGGGCGGGGGGCTTATCGGAATCTGGAAGTCCCCTTTAACAAGGGGACCCCCAGATCCCGGCCCCCCCCCTGTGTGAAATGGTAAGGGGGTACAAAAGTACCCCTACCATTTCACCAAAAAAGTGGCAAAAATGGTAAAAATGACAGGAGACAGTCTTTGACAATTCCTTTATTAAAATCTTCTTTCTTCTTTCTTCATCCTTCGGTTTCTTCATCTTCTCCTTCCTTCATCTTCTTCCATCTTCTTCTTCCATTTTCTTCTTCCTCCGATCCGCTTCTTCTTGCGCTGGTCTTCTCGTCCTTCTCGTCCGGCATCTTCTTCCGTCGGCGTCGGTGTCTTCTTGGGCCGCTCCGCGCAATGGGAGGCTCCCGCTGTGTGAGGCTCCGCTCCGTCTGACAGGTCTTTTATAATGGAGGGCACCTGGTGACCCCGCCCCCTCTGACGCACAGGGACTTTTGTACCCCCTTACCATTTCACACAGGGGGGGGGCGGGATCTGGGGGTCCCCTTGTTAAAGGGGGCTTCCAGATTCCGATAAGCCCCCCGCCCGCAGACCCCCACAACCACGGGCACGGTTGTGGGGAAGAGGCCCTTGTCCTCATCAACATGGGGACAAGGTGCTTTAGGGGTCTTAGACCCCCAAAGCATCCTCCCAATGTTGAGGGCATGTGGCCTGGTACGGTTCAGGCGAGAGGGGGGGCCGCTCTCGTCCCCCCCTCTTTTCCTGCGGCCTGCCAGGTTGCGTGCTCGGATAAGGGTCTGGTATGGATTTTGAGGGGGACCCCACGCCATTTTTTTTGGCTAGGGTTCCCCTTAAAATCCATACCAGACCTCAAGGGCCTGGTTATTGAATTTGGGGGGACCCCTACGCTTTTTTTTTTTCATTTTTTTCATTTTTTATCAATGACTTTTTTTTATGAATGAGTTTCAATGAATCACTGTTCTCTGTGTTACGGGAGCCGTGAATTAACATTAGCCGCGAGTGAATTTAAATAGCTTTTTTACTTTCAAAAATGACACTTTGCGCAGAGACAGTTCTAAACACGGGAAACATGCGCCCCTTCACAGGCATACTATAGACACCCCCCAGGTACGAAATTTAAAGGAATATTACACTTTTATTGTTTCAATTTAAGCATTATTAAAATCACTGCTCCTGAAAAAACGGCCATTTTTACAAAATTTTTTTGCATTGATACATGTCCCCTGGGGCAGGACCCAGGTCCCCAAACACTTTTTATGACATTAACATGCATATTAGCCTTTAAAATGAGCACTTTTAATTTCGAACGTTTGCATCCATTATAACTAATAGGGTTCTAAAGCTCGCACGGACTTTAGGTCCGTTCGCGGGTTCTGGTGCGAGCCGAACGGGGGGTGTTCGGCTCATCCCTACCGGGGACGTTCTCTTGTGACCTATCCATACATACCACATATTTAATACGGACATTTTACCCCCTCCCTTATCCCTCTCTCCCTCCCTCGCTCCCAAATCCCCTTCACCTCTACCAACACAAAAAAAACTTACAAATACAACATAAATAATCTGAGAACATTTTGCCGCACCCCTCAAACAAAAAGTAGGCCGGGGTGTCTTGCTCTTTGTTCCCATCCTTCCATACCCCTTTTCCCTCCTCCCCTTTCCCCTCAGGACAAAGCAGTGAAGGTAAAAATAGGAACAGCCCACGAAATGGGGAGCAAGCCTACAGAGTGCCTAGAAACATCAAGAAGAGGAAAAAAAAGAAGAAAACAAAGAAAAAGAACACAATCCATAGTCAATATCCCCATTTTTCCCCTCTTCCCCCCCACCCACACTTGGTGACCCACAACAGTAATGTATGATCCTCAAAAAAGACCACTGAGAGGATGACCGACAGAGGAGGGAGGGGGAGGGGAAAAAAAAAGGAAAAACAGTTTCAGATCCCCCCCTCTCCATCCCCCCCCCCGGCAGCCATCCCATCACCGTACCTCATTGTGGGTATTCAACCACTCATTCACCCCTTCCGGTGAGTCAAAAAAAGTAATCCCCCCATTGACTGTTAGTCGTAGTCTGGCCGGGTATATCAGTGCATATATTATGTGTGCCTGGCGTAGTTTACGTTTTACTTCAATGAATTTAGCTTGTCTCCTCTGAAATTCCGGTGAGAAGTCCGGATATATAGATATCCTAGTTCCATTATACAGCATGTTACCCATCTCCCTTGCTTTGCGCATAATAGTCACCTTATCCTTAAAATGTAATATTTTAGCCAGCAAGGGTCTGGAAGGGGCTCCAGACTGGGGGGGTCTATCCGGCACCCTATGCGCTCGCTCTTTTGAGAAAAGTGGTGTAAAAGATTCAATAGGGTTTAGGTCTGGAGACATGCTTGGCCAGTCCATCACCTTTACCCTCAGCTTCTTTAGCAAGGCAGTGGTTGTCTTGAAGGTGTGTTTGGGGTCATTATCATGTTGGAATACTGCCCTGTGGCTCAGTCTCTGAAGGGAGGGGATCATGCTCTGCTTCATTATGTCACAGTACATGTTGGTATTCATGGTTCCCTTATGAACTGTAGCTCCCGAGTGCTGGCAGCACTCCTGCAGCCCCAGACCATGACACTCCGGTCATCAGTGTCGTGTCACACATAGCCCCTCCCCCCACCATTAGAATCACTCCCTAGGACACACTAAACCCCTACAGCGCCACCTAGTGGTTAACCCCTTCAATGACAGTCACATTTACGCAGTAATCATTTTCAATTGCACTGACCGCTGTATAAATATGAATGGTCCCAAAATCGCACCAAAAGTGTCCGATCTGTCCGCCATAATGTCGCAGTCATGATAAAAATTGCTGATCGCCGCCATTACTAGTAAAAAAAATGCCATAAAACTATCCCCTATTTTGTAGACGCTATAACTTTTGCGCAAACCAATAAATAAAAGCTTATTTCAATTTTTTTTACCCAAAATATTAAAAAATAATGTGTTTTTTTTTTTTTTCAAAATTGTCGCTATTTTTTTGTTTATAGCGCAAAAAATAAAACTGCAGAGGTGATCAAATACCACCAAAAGAAAGCTCTATTTGTGGGGAAAAAAGGACGTCAATTTTGTTTGGGAGCCACGTCGCACGACAACTGTCAGTTAAATTGATGCAGTGCCGAATCTCAAAAGTGCTCTGGTCTTTGGGCAGCCAAATGGTCCGGGGCTTAAGTGGTTAACATGTTAATATCTCATGCAGACTACAGGCAACCATGCTGACACACATTGTTTAGGCATGGTCCATTATTGTCACTATTAGGTAGCCACTCCAGAGCAATGGTGTGCAACCAAATCTGGAGCGAGCCTATGTAGACAGGAAGTGAAAGAATGAGATCATCACAACTGAGATGCAAAAATTGCAAGCCAAAAAAAGAAAAAAAAAATTCTTATGAGAAAACCATACACAGCTCTTTAAAGCTGATCTCCATGTTTTATTTAACTTTACATAGTTTGTTTGGACCAAGCTGGTCCAAGCAAACTATTTGCTTCACTAACAGTTACAGCTGTTGTGTGTGCAGTATAAACTGTATGTGGCCTCAGCTACATGTACTATACAACAATGTGTTCCAGCAGTGGGATGAGAACTTCCCATCCCACTCCTGAAAAAAAATTGAGTTAGGCCGAAATTAAGAGGTATCATGATGACGTCATGAACTCCGCCTTAGCCAACTGGAGGAAGCTTTATATTCATTCATACATTACAAAACATCTTGTGAATGGCTGAGCAGCGCTCAGCCCAGCTCTATTTTGTTCCTGGAGTGGGATGGAAAGTTGTCGTCCTGCTGCTGGAACGCAGAGCTTTATACTTTATTTAGCTGAGGTTAAATACAGTTTATACAGATGCAACGGTTAGTGAAGTAAATATTTCATATGGACCAGCTTGGTCCAAACAAACTATTTAAAAGTTAAAGTGTTACTAAACCCAGGACCCTGCATTTACTATATCTGATCTCCCACAGTACAGAGAACATGGAAATGCAATTATTTTAGTAAATACTAACTGCTAAATACCTTTTCTCATCAGCAGTATATAGCAGTTTTGTGACTTCTATCAGTGTCCTGACGAGCACTGGTTAAAGCTTGTAGGAGGAGTTTTCATTCTACTCTGACTGTCCTTTGAGGCTGCAGGACTCCTGACCCTCGGTCTGGACAGTGCTGATTGGCCCTATGCTGATCACATGCACCCTCCCAAGAAAAAAAAAAACTTCCTAGCAATACACACCAAACTGAGCATGTGCAAAATGACGCCAAAGGCTTTGTCTTATAAGAGATGGATTGGGGACAGTAAAAAAAGAGGAGGATCAGGGAAGACAGGATAAAACAGCTTTTTTACACAATGCAGAGGATTAACTTTACTGCATATACAGACTGATTTTACTGTTGTGGGTTTAGTAATGCATCCGCCAGACAATCCGACCGTGTGTGGGCTCCGGAGGACTTTTTCTTCCCAAAAGTCCGGCGGACTTAGAAAGAAGTTTTGACTCAAAATTATCCGCGGGACTCGGCAGTCCGGCGGACAATCCGGCCGTCTGTGTGCTAGTCTGCGGGACTTTTAAAATGAAAAGTCATTAATTTATAACGTGACTCCAGGTAGACGGGACTAGCGAAGGAAGTCAATGCCGCCGCCTCGATCGGCGAGATTGACACCTCGCTAGCCCCGTCGCCTGGTATGGATTTAAAGGGGAATCCCTATGCCGAAAAAACAGCGTGGGGGTCCCCCCCAAGTCCATATCAGACCCTTATCCGAGCACGCAGCCTGGCCGGTCAGGAAAGGGGGTGGGGACGAGCGAGTGCCCCCCCTCCTGAGCCATACCAGGCCGTGTGCCTTCCACATGGGGGGTGCTTTGGGGACAAGGGCCTCTTCCCGACAACCCTGGCCGTTAGTTGACGGGGTCTGCGGGCGGGGGGCTTATCGGAATCCGGGAGCCCCCTTTAATAAGGGGGCCCCCAGATACCGGCCCACCACCCTATGTACCCCTACCCAATCACCTGGTGAAAAAAGTGTAAATAAAAAACACAACTCAAGTTTTTAAAATACTTTAGGTCTGATATGGATATGGGGAGGACCCCCACGCCGTTTTTTCGACGTAGATATTCCCCTTTAAATCCATAACCGGCTACGGGGCTAGCGAGGTGTCAATCTCACTGATCAAGGCGATGGCATTGACTTCCTTCGCTAGTCCTATCTACCTGGAGTCACATTCTAAATGAACGGACTTTACTCCGTGTAAAAGTCCAGCAAAACTCCGGCGGATTGTCCGCCGGATCTAGTCCGCCGGAAAAGTCCGGGTGCGTGTGGGCAAGTCCGCACGTTCGGAAAGTCCGGCGGACCTCCGCTGGAAAGTCCGGCGGATTGTCCGGCCTCAAAGTCAAATCGTGTGTACGTGGCATAACACTTTAAATGAAACATGGAGATCAGCTTTAGCAAACTAAATGTCATCTAGTTAACTACTTGAGCTCTTTAACGTGTCTGACAAAGGAGCTACTGCAGCCATGAGCTTGTTTTGTGCTGCCCACTCTTTTTTTTTTGGTAAAAGAGATGCAACAGAGGGAATCTCCCAAAGCGAGAGAAATTGTCCTCATATTGCCATATTGGGTCCACACAAATGCATTTTTATATATGCAAGCTGTTTTTATGCAGTTTATTTAATGTAGGTAATGGTGTTATGCAGTGGATCTTATTTGTTGAGGTCTATACATAGTTTTAGTAATTTATGAGGATAAAATAAAGTTTTACTCATTCAATTATAGAACAGATAGAAATGTCTTTATTTAGTCACTCTTTTATGAGACATACTAAATGTTGGTCAATTCATTTTTTTTGGACTAGCGGAGCGTGTGGACATCAGCCTTAAACTTTTAAATAGCAATAAAAACTTGACAGAGGTTTTTATGCTATTCATTAGACATGTGCACACTGAAATATTTTGTTTCGGAATTTTGTTTTTGTCCGAAAAATTTATTTAGTTACTCTCGAAATTCGTTTTTTTTATTTATTTTGTTTTGTTAAAAAATGCATTTGTCCGAAAATCCGAAATAATTAAGGTTGAATCTGTCATTGAAGGCGTATGGTGTCTGTCGAATGTTCTAATAATACGGAGCAGCTAAACTGTACGACGCTGCAATCGTACATTTCCGGTCGAATGTTCCGCTTACAAGCTATAATAGAATTCTAATGTTGTATGACACTAGTAATAATTATATATATTAATTATTATTACTAGTCAACCAACATTAGAATTCTTCTATAGCCCATAAATGTCCGCTTGCGGCGACTGCTTTGTCGAATCTTTATATCGAATCTTTTCTCTCTATGTCAAATAATTTTGGACTAATAGAGTTAGGTTAGGCACATTCAACCTTTTTTGCTATTGTCTCTATAATGTCGAATCTTTTCTCTCTATGTCAAATCTTTTCTCTCTATGTAGAATAATCTTGAACTAATAGAGCTAAGGTTAGGCACATTCAACCACAGGTTCGATGGACACAGATCGCTATTGTCAGTGTCATGTCAAATCTCCTATCTATGTTGAACTGTTGCAACGAAAACGAAAATAAAGCATTTGTTTATGTCAAATCTTTCGGTTCTCGGATTCTGCACGTTTGTTATCGTTTGTTAAAACGATAACAAAAATACCAGAAATTCAGACGAAAATGCATTCGGACGAAAACAAATGCACATGTCTACTATTCATAATGAATAAATAACTTTGCTTAGAGGAGGACCAATGACATGGGGAGACATGGGGGTGGGGAGTGGGAGCTTGCTACTGTAAAATTTAAACCAGGACTCTTACCCAAATATTTATACCAATGCAATCATGTGTATCCAGTCCTTTGCTAAGTGCATGTATGTGAATGTGGGCCTTACATTTATCTAGATTATTCATATTTCATATTTTTCTGTTTTTTATAATAATGTTTCCAGTGTGACAGCCATTATACATACTTCTGTGCATTTGTAAGCATTGCAGATAAGAGATCATCAGGACAGCAGAAAGCCATAATTAATAGTATAAAAATAATATAACATATTACTGTAATTTGACTTGTTTTTTTTTTTGCACAAAATATTCCACAAATTTGCATTTGCAGAGTAAAACGTAAAAGCATGAAGATATTGCTAAATATGAGTTCCAACAATGCCACTTTACCAGCTTAATGACTTTGACTGACATGTTTAATCTAATCTGTCAGTTATTACTAAGACATGTATATCTCATAATGAATTTGCAAATCATTTTGCAGAATACGAGGCACAGATTTTTTCTTTTTTTTTTTTTCTTGCTTGAAATGCCATGACAAACCAGCTTCGTCTGTGACAAACAGCATCCTAGAGACAATTGTCTTCCAGATCTACCATCGCACGGCTTAGGGTTATGATCCCACCAATATTTAAAATAGTTCAGATTACATTCCATTGTTTGGAGAAAGAGTTTATTACTCATTATCTACCAGTTTACTCATGATTGATATAACATTCTGCTCAGCAGGGAAAAAAACTGAGAAAGTTTTATGAATAATTTATAAAATCTTGGCATATTTAAGATACAGGCAGTAAGCGCCAGAGTGTAGTTTCATATGCTTTTCTTTATTGCATAATGGCAGAAAATGTTCTATACATGAGTCACTATTAAATATCAGCCTTAAATGCTAAAATATTTGGATGTTCCTCAGATGAGAGGTCAATGCTTTTAAAGTCACAACTTTTAAGTTGCACTTTTAGGAAATAATTTGCCTTTTTATTTATTAAATAAGATATGATGATTTTTTTTATTATTAAATATTATTAATATGTCTTTATTAAATACTATTAAAATTATATTTTCTTTTCCACCAGTGATTTTCTAAAGTTCTCTGTTATAGGGTCTATTTACCCACAACAACTTTAATATATTACATTTTTTGTTTTTGAAGCCCGCATATTGCGATAGTCACTGAATTCTCCTATATCCTGGCAATTCTGGTAACTGTGGATTGGTTGCCAGCTCTGCCCACCTAACACAGATCAAGCAAGACTTCCTAGAATGCTGATGCAAAGCCTTAAACTCTGATGGGAAAATTTAGGAGCATTTATGAAGTCACATGGGAGGGTGTAGTCAGCCCACCACTATCCACAAATAACTGAAACATTAATGCTGAATGAATGGAACTTTTACAGGGTAAACATGCATGCAAAGGTATCCCCCAGCATAGTCCAAAAGCTGTGAACATTTGAGATGTTATTGCAAATTTATAATGCTAAATATTCTCTTTTAAGTTATTTTTAGCAGGGTTCTGCTGAAGGTATATCAGATACGGATGACATCATTACTTGAACTCAGATGATTTACTAAAAATGAGTTATTGACTCATGGATATCGCTCACAGTCTATTTTGTTATGCATCTCCAAGGGTATAGTTTGGAAACCATGGATTGAGATGCATAAAGTAGTTCAAAAACTGCAGTGGTCATGTAGTATTCTCGGAGGAGAAGACAGCAGCACGGAGAGTCATATATGACTTGAATATCTAGGAAGATGGATAAGGCAGGAAACACATTTGTATGTATGTGTGTGTGTGTGTGTGTGTGCATGTACATACAGAGGCAAAAGAAAGAATAGATAAATATATAGACAGTCAGATAAATAAAACAGATATGCATCCAGATCTGCCAGCTTGATTAAAGTGGTCCAAACAAGTACATTATCTCAGTTCCCTAGGGTTTTACATATGCATTATAAGCAATGAAGTATATATGCAAATAGATTCTCCACAATTTTAATATATATGTGTGAAATATTTCGTTTGAATATATTAAAGAGTGCTTGACGTCAAAAAGTAGAAAACTGTGTATGTAACATGCTTGTACTTGCCATGTGCATATGTAAAATCGTTTTATACAAATTAAGATTTGTTGCAAATATGGGGATGTGGCTAGGGTAGCCAGTTAGATTTAGAGCCCAAATTCAGACCCAGGTAATTTTTTGTATATTTTTTAATAGAATGAGTAGAAGTCAGAACTTCTGTTGGGGTTTTATTGTTCTCTGTCACCCTTTTGGTAACATTTTCCCTTAAAGTGTTACTAAACCCACAACAGTAAAATGAGTCTGTATATGCAGTAAAGCATGCTTGTTATACTACTCTCTGTGGAACCTAATAGGTTAATCCTCTGCATTGTGTAAAAAGGCTGTTTGATCCTGTATGCACAGATCCCCCTCTTCTTCCACTGACTCCAGAACAGGTCCAGATAAGACAGAGCCTTTGGAGTCAGGCTGCATATGCTCAGTTTGGTGTGTATTGGTAGAGAGGTTATTTTTGCTTGGGAGGGTGCATGTGATCAGCACAGGGCCAATCAGCACTGTCCAGACAGAGGGTCAGGGGTCCTGGATCCTGATAGAACTGCTCAGTACAGCTCAGTACCGTTGTTGTATCATTATCCGTCCCCCATCACCAAGTGTCCGAGGTGTACTGCGCATGCGCAGTACACAGAACGCCCATATTCCGAAAATTGCCGAGGATGAACGGCGCCTGCGCCGTGAGTCCACTTTCAAGCCCCACCATCCCAGTGGACATAGAGTTAGAATATAAAAGTGCCGAGCGCAGCGAGGCCGTGCCCGATGCGTGGCGAGCGAAGCGAGCCCGCGAGGGGCCCTCTCAATTTGACTAACCCTATGTCCGCTTGGATGGTGGGGGCTTCTCCTCGACTCACGGCGCAGGCGCCGCTCATCTTCCGTCAATTTCCGAAAATCTTCTGGATCCGGACTGCGCATGTGCTGCGCATGCGCAGTAGACTTGGGACACCTAGTGACAGCCGGACACTTGGTGATAGAACACCGTATGCAAACTCCTATTACAAGCTCTACCAGGAACTGATAGAATTAACAAGACTGATATATACTGCAGATGAGAAAAAGTATTTAGCCGTTTAGATTTACTAAAATAATTGCATTTGCATGTTCTGTGTACTGTGGTTTATATAATATAGCCTGCATTCACTAATGTAGTGAATGCAGGGTCCTGGGGTTAGTAACATTCTAACTCTTGTTCCTGTGACGCCCATGCCAAAAGTTAGGTATGTGGTCATCTTTGGGACAGGAAGACATGGACAGCATTAAAAACACTGTCAAAGGTTTGAACCCCTCTCCAGGCTACTTGGCCATGTCTAGACTGCTTAAGAGAAAAAAGGTTGGGACCTTATTTGAAGCATACCATGGAAAGGTGACAATGAAAAAAATATGTCTGGCGAATAGATTGTAATGGTATCTAGAAAGGTTATATCATAGTACAATGTAGACAAAAATTATAAATTGAATAAAATGTATTTTATATATATATATATATATATATATATATATATATATATATATATATATATAAAACACAAATGACCATCATAGCATTATAACATAGTAGCATATTAGTACATAATAATAACAACATATATAAAACACTAGACATCTTTGATCCATATTAACATTGTCTATATAAAAAAAGTTCATAATTTCTATAGCATGGTACAGTAAAAAAAATGATTGTGACAATCCTGAGATATAAACACATGATTGTAGCATCTAAATAGATCAACATGTTTCGTGAATGACCTCAACTCATCAGGAGCAGATGTGGGATTGATATCCTGTTTACTCTGAACAGATCAACATGTATCTGCAAGGTCCCAGGCTGCTGGTATCTACAAGAGGCTCCATCTTCTCTCACACCAGACTGATTGCAGGTCGTCACTCTCAGGTCTTCCTTCCACGCTTCCTTCCACGCTGTGGCTGTCGTGCTGGTGGGGTGGCAGAAGGAGGAGGAGGAGGAGGAGGAGGCGGAGCATGGTAACTATGGCAAACATGTGTGACTGGGGTCATCTCCCCAGCCCTACCCTTATTTAGGACATGGAGGATGAGCCCCTCACACATGTTGCGTTGCCCCACCTCCATACCCATCATTTTTGTGACAACCACCGAGCCAAAGGTCTCCTCGTCGGCGGGTGTGGCATGTAGGGAGTCTGAAGCCTCTCTGATCATCCGGAGCGCTGACTGTGCCGCATAACCCCCCTTCTCGCCCTTTTGTACGGAGGGCGGAGGGGAGGGGTTTGGGTGTCAGTCAGGCTCCGAGGCCTAGCCCCTCTTGGCTGCCACTACCCAGCTGGTGGCTGCCACTAACCCCTGCCTCCTCCTGACTGCCACCTTCCACAGCCACCTCCTGGCTGAGGTCTTCCTGTGTAGGAAAAAGGGACATAGTTTCAGTTATTTGTTCATCAAACACACACAATTCTCATCTAGTGACTGGTGCAAAATGTTTACAAATAGAAAACCATACAATTCTCAGCCCAGCAGTTTAGATTCTGGCCCCAAATGTCTCCCACACCACTGTCTGTTGATATGTCAAACACGTTGGGAACTAAGCAATTGGCGATCCTGAATTAAGTGAACATCATTCATTATTCCCATAAATGGTAACAAAACTACTATACCTGGAACAAGCTGGGCTCCTCCACCTCTTCCAGACTGGAAGGCCCAGGTTGCTCCTCGGAAGCCTCATCAGGGGTGGGCTGCGCGCAAGGAAGCGTGGAAGGAGGAGTTGAGGTTGGCTCCGTGACATCAGCCTGGTCCTTCAGAAAATGGAGACTCTGATAGTACCAGAGCTTGGGGACATAGACCTCATCTGCTGAAGTTGCAGTTTCCTCAGACTTCACGACCTTCTTCCGCTCCCTGATATACGCACTCCTCAGGCTGCCAATTTTCTTTCTAATATCATCAACAGTTGCCGTGGGGAACCTTGGCTTGACAAATTCCACAAGTTCCTCCAGGGCTGCGTGCCTCTTTGGTTTGTTGGTGTAATGTGGGTGTATACCCTGCCACAATATGGGAAAATCCCTGTATTTGGCAATGAAGAGGGGAGAAAACTCATGTCGTTGAATCCCTTCATATCAATCTCTGCAAGACACAACAACACACCAAACCCTATAAATTATGTCAGGCTAAACTCTCCTAATCTTCTCCATAAAGAAGCCTCAAGTTCAAATCAGTCTAGGCTAGTTATGTACCAACGTTAAATTGTACCTTTGTTTGTAGCGATCGTCTCGTGTGAGTTTTCTCTCCCCTCGTCTCCCAGATCGTGGCTACGACACAGGCGTGTGACGTTTTATATACACTGCGCATGCTTCAAACTCCGCCCGCCCCTGACGATCTTTCTCGTCTATTCCCCACCCCTTCTCTTTACGGCGTAGTGGGGAGAGCACATGGCGGGGACACAGCAGGTGCGCCACAAATATCCCACCAACAAGGAGGAGGACGAGGAAAGTCCGGAGGCAGAAACGTCCCGATCCCGGAACCTGAAATTCAAGGCCTCCAATATGTCATTTGGAGAAATGTTGGAGATGGTGGACATATTAAAGAGGAGCGACTATGACGGGAAGTATGGGCCTTACCTCAACCCCAATGTCCGCAAGGCCAAGATCATGTCTAAAGTTGTGAGAAGGCTGTACAATAATTTTGGGGTACAACGATCCAAGGAGCAACTCAGGAAACGCTGGTCAGACCTGAAACTGAGGGAGGCCGATCAGTACAGAAAGATCAAGAGAATTCTTCAAAAAAGTAAGTAGTTGTTTTTTGTGTTTGATTTCTTGCTTGCATACTGCTCCATTGTGTTTTGATTTTTACCAAGTTGTACATTCCAAAATGGCCACTTTCATGTTCGTCTGTGCATTCGATCGTACTCAGCCTCGATCTTTCTGCCACTGTCATGGTCGTGTGTGTGTCCATTCGATCGTACGCAACCTCGATCGTGCGGCCACTTATAATACGATGTTTGGTGTTTTTTTGTGGGAAAGGAAGTTTGTTCTCCCTAGAAATGTCATCCAGAATGTAAAGCCAATTTATTCAATGTAAAGGAGAGGTCACCCAGTAGCTGTTTACCCATCTGGACTCGAGAGCACTAGTGCTGGGACACCCAACCCCCTTTTTATTAGCCTTTTCCACACATGTGCTCCAGTGGATACTAGAGGGGGGTCTCCATCACACAAACTTCTACCAAAAAGCAAGTCAGTTTAGCACCTTTACAAAGTGACTACATTCATGTAGTTGACATTTGTAACTGGCCAAACTAAAATAGTGTCCGTCACTTTCAAGCAATGTTTGTCATTTCCTATTTCTGCCCTCAATAGCTTGTGTTGCTAAATCTTCCTTTTGGACATTCTCATAGGGGAGCGAAAACTTGGGCCGTCGGAGGAAACCCCCAAACCAACACCTCCCAAAAAAGGGGAAAGAGCAGAAGCAGAGGAGAGGAGGAGGAGGAGGAAGGAGAGATCATCGAACTTGGAGAAATTGTCACCACAACAGGTGAGTGTGGGAGAACACAGCTACTGGTAAGCTAATCCATGTATGGCTGCCTCATTTCCAACACCCCATTTTTTTGTTTGTGGTTTTTAGGTGACGTGGATGTTGTGGAAGAAAAATCGCACTTTACCACAGAGAGTGCCCACGTACTCATCGGAGAGATAATGGTCTGCAATCGAGATCTAGATTACATAAAGCAAAACATCAATGATGTTCAACAAAAATTGAAGAACATCATTGATGTTTTCGGAAAAATATGAAAACGCACCAAGTAATTAACACACATTTGTGCCAGCTTCTGAACACATTTGCAACTTAAAAACTGTCTGAAATTTGGAACATGCACACATTGTGTCCACATGTGCTAGCTCCCACCATGGTGGATGAATGGCAACGTTTTTTTGGGGGTGCAAACACTTTACGAACTACGAAAGTGGTTGTGGTGAAGGGGTTGCACCCCCAAAAAACGTCCATTCATCCCATGATGGAAAATGGCACTTTTGAAGCTTCTAGGCATGTGTTTTACCATCTAATGACCATTTTCAGTCCCAAATTGTGTGCATGTTCCAAATTTCCACTTTTCGGGGGTGACCCCCCCATGTGATGAAGGCAAGATCAAACACACTTTGAACATATAGTCATGTCTGATCTTGTCTTCACTTTACAAAGTTGAACTTTCCAAGTTCCTAGGTTCTGTTTTGCTCCATGCCTGGTTTTACCAATTGTGGAATGTTTGTAAACAATGTTGTAAATAACCAAGATGTTGTCAGTTTTGGCGTGAAGATTGTAAAGGCACTTGTGAATGTTTTCCTAGTAAACTTTTATTTTTCTAAATGTGTGGCTTCCTTATTTAAAAAACACAATGCATTATGTATGTAAAATGAAAAGGATATGGGGGGCAATGGGTGTTATTTACTAAAGGCAAATCCACTTTGCACTGCAAGTTTCTTTCCCGGGGAACTTTTTCAATGCACTTGTAGAGCATAGCGGATTTGACTTATGTAAATGACACCCACAGTGCTTTGTACGAAAACACGGAGCACAGCATTTTGGAGAATACACACATGTCAGACCTGGTGATGAAAAGGAGTATTTTGGGTGTCAGTTATGCAGTACAAACCTTCTCTAGACCAAAGATTAGGTAGCAAACACACAACATGAGAATAATCTTTTTGGGAAGAAGAGACTGTTACCTCCTTTTGCCCAGAAAGTGCATTCACACTGTCGAAGGCAAAGGGAAAAAATGTCAAAGTAAAATAAGCTAAAAAGAAGACTGAAATGACATGAAATCATAGGTTGGTTAAAATATCAGATTTATTAAAAAATGCCTCTCACACATCGTCAGGCAGAGCAATGGCCCCCCTACCCACAAAGTACTGCATATATTGGTCCCGGACCACACGGGCATTTAGAGGGGGCAAGCCTGGACGTGCCACTCGAAGGGCTGTGAGTTCGGCATTTGGAGGGCCCTCCACATCTGGGCCAATGGGCACCACATAGTTCCTGTTATGTCTTTTGAGGAAGTTGTGCAATATGCAACAGGCAAGAACTATGTGGTTCAGTTTGTATTCCGCCAAGTTAAATGCCGTCAGGAACAGGCGGAAGCGGCTGGCCAGGATGCCAAAAGCGTTCTCCACAACTCTTCTGGCTCTGGACAGCCTGTAGTTGAAGACCCTCTGGTCCGGGGTGAGGGTCCTCATCGGGAACGGCCTCATCACATGGGGAGTCAACGCAAAAGCTTCATCTGCGACAAAGACGAAGGGGAGTCCTTCGGCATTCTCCTCTGGAGGTGGCAAGCACAGACTGCCACTTGGAGACGCCAGTAGAACTCCGTGTGCGTAATGGCCCCACCATCCGATATCCGGCCGTTCATCCCCACGTCCACATACATAAACTCGTATGTTGCCGACACCACAGCCAACATCACTACACTATTAAACCCTTTATAATTATAATAGTAGGACCCCGAGTTGGGCGGTGGGACGATGCGGACGTGTTTCCCATCAATTGCCCCTCCGCAGTTAGGAAAGTCCCAACGGCTGGCAAAGTGGGAGGCCACAGTCTGCCATTCCTGTGGCGTGGAAGGGAACTGTGGAGTGAAACAAGAAAAAAAAATTAGTCACTTTGCACCTAAACATTGCAAGCAGATTAGACAATCAACATCTTGGAACAAGAGCATTGTATAAAATTGGAGGCTGGAAAGTATTTGCACAGAAAAGTAGAGGCTCCCCTTCACAGATTACTCACCCCCCCATCAATCCCCCCACTTCTGATGGGCCATTGGCAATAACTAGGGGTTTGGGGGGGGGGGTGGTGGACAGCTAACCCTCTGCACTTCATTGATTGGCAAATGGCTCAATAATGTGGGCTAGTTTGGCCAGACCCTCTGTACTTAACACTATTGGCAGGCCACAGGAAAGATCAAATAACATTTCAACCCCCCCCCCCCAAAAAAAGGCAGGCACAGTGTGACATTATTAAATTACCAAGCAAGCTAATAGGAGGGAAAGAAGACAAAAAAATAGGAAATGGAATGTATGGAGGCAGCCCCTTGCACTACATGCTTTGCTGAATTCATCCCTAAAGATGCGCACTATAAAGAGGTAGGTATATAGTGTGTATGGACCTTGGGAAAGCCAGCAGATAAAGGATTGGTACCATCTGACAGAGCAGTTGGGGGAGGGGGTTCCTAATGAGTTTGCCCCCCCCACCAAAAGAACAAAAAAAGGGGCTCTACATGAAGTAAACCACACAGCAAACATTTGTGCATATTTTAGGGGGTGTTTTGGGGCAAACAATACTATGCAGCAGACAAAAGACATTGCTTAAGTGACTAGGCCATAGGTGTCTATTGGGGCAGAAGAGCATGCTGGTGAGGTAAGTGAAGGGAAAAATGCATGAAGGAGAAAAGGGGCACAGCATATTAGAACATATTGCAATCATGGTAATTAGGGAAGGAGGTCAAAAATACAAGTCATTAGCAAACAGAGCATACATAGAAGGGAATAGTAAAGTATAAATGTTACCTTAATATAGTCCTCCTGCAGGACCTGAATGATGGCAGAACAGGTCTCTGGAATAATGATTCCCAGGGCCTGGGGAGAGATACCTGAAGAGAACTTCAAATCCTGAAGACTTCTCCCTGTCGCCAAGTACCTCAACGTGGCAACAAGCCTCTGCTCCGGAGTAATGGCTTGTCTCATGCAGGTATCCTGCGGCTGATAAAGGGGGTCAGCAAAGCCAAAAGACGGTGAAAATCGGGGTCCGTCATCCTGAGAAAGTTCCTGAAATCATCAGGATTATTCTCCCGGATCTCACGAAGCAAAGGCATGTGCGAGAACTGGTCACGCTGAAGCAACCAATTCTTGGTCCACATACTCCTCGTCACTCTGTTCATGGACGGGTCTTGGGTCAAAGCTAAAAGCCCGACACCAATTCCGCGTACAGCACGAACTCGGCGACGAGTACGCACGGGAAACATCGCTCAGAAGGTCACAAAAGGTCGGCTGGTCAGAACGGACAAACAGAAAGCACCGATAAACAGCAAGGCCTGAAAGAACGAAGTGAATACCAGCAACGAGCAGACAATAAGCAGTGCAAATCAAAGCGTCCTATATCAAGATATAGGCCGCAATGACCAACAAATGCGAACTGACTACACGCACTAATAAACAGATACGCACGACAAGCACAAACTGAAGAGCAGTAACGATCTGAGTCAGAAAACTGAGAAGCGCGAATCTTAAGTCACCAAACTTCCACTAACTCTCGATAAACACGGGATCAGCAGAAGGAGCCCAACGGGTGCCTGACGTGGTGCTGAACTTCCCTTTTGTAATCTCGTGGACGACGACTTACGTCACGACGTTCTTCCGGACCGGATATTCCGACAACGTAGTCCGACCGTGTGTACGCAACGCCAACATCGACCGACCTGGTCCGCGGATTGTCCGAGCGTGTGTATGGGGCTTAAGAGTCTGAATTAGAGTGATGAGGGCTGAAGGTCGGCTGAAAAGATTATCAGTCCCGGGAGCTGAGATGGTATAACCCATGGCACAATGGTGGAAAACCATCAGGAGAAAGATATCCCTGGGAGTGTGGACCTCCAAGGTGATGAAGGTGATGTGAGTAGCATCACCATAGTAACTCTTGAACTCCTTAACCAGCCCATATTGTCCAAAATGGGTCACAGTGTTCACAGAAATACTGTATATAAAGTCCCAACCTTTTTTCTTGTAATCAGGGATGGAGGCAATTGACTTTTATGGCCTGTGCCTCATATAAAGTCCCACCCTTCAGTTTTTCCCTTGTCCATGTCTAGATTGGACAGATGTCCCATCATGCCCTGTCCAGAACAGAGAGACAAGAACAAAAACTTGATAGAGCCTTTCCCTACTCAAAGTTTTGCATGTAATTGGGCTTTAACCACTTCAGCCCCAGAAGAATTTACCCCCTTCCTGACCAGGCCATTTTTTGTGATACGACACTGCATATCTTTAACTGACAATTGCGCGGTCGAGCGATGATGTACCCAAACAATTTTCCCCACAAATAGAGCTTTCTTTTGGTGGTATTTGATCCCCTCTGCGGTTTTTATTTTTTGCACTATAAACAAAAGAAGAGTGACAATTAAAAAAAAAAACAATATTGTTTACTTTTTGCAATAATAAATATCCCCAATTTAAAAATATATATATTTTTTTTCTTCAGTTTAGGCCGATATGTATTCTTCTACATATTTGTGGTAAAAAAAAAACACAATAAGCGTATATTGAGTGGTCTGCGCAAAAGTTATAGCGTCTACAAAATAGGGGATAGATTTTAGACATTTTTATTATTTATTTATTTCTTTACTAGTAATGGAGGCGATTGTTATCGGGACTACGATATTGCAGCGGACAAGGGGTTAACTGTGAGGGGATTGGACTGACTGGGAGATAAGACAGATTATTGTTCCTACTTAGTAGGAACACATGATCTGTTTCTCCTCCCCTGACAGGACAGGGATGTATGTGTTTACCCACACAAATCCCCATTCCTGCTCTCGTGCCTGCAATCGCGGGTGGCCGGCGGGAATCGCACCCACCGGCCATGCGCATCGGGCCCCCCGCCGTATTCTCTTTTAAACTTTGTAGCTCCTGCTGAATTTTGTTTCTAATCCCCTTGTGGAGGCTGCCATTTGTGGATGGACTTTTTATGGGTAAACAACAACATATCACATTGTTATAATGTTTTTTTATGGACTATAAACTGAAGGACTTATGAATAAAAGGTTGTGGAGCAAACCATCTGAGTTTCCATTATTTCTTATGGGGAAATTCACTTTAATATATAAGTGCTTTGGATTACAAGCATGTTTCCGGGATGAATTATGCTTGCAATCCAAGATTTTACTGTGGTCTTAGTTTCATAGGTGTGATTGCAACTTGTAACTACTCCAGTATCAGTTTTTCTGATCAAATGACAGCTCAGAGCTGTAATGAAGTCAGTAGTGAAAACTTTCCTCTGCCAGCTGTTGTAATAGCAGGTCTGAAAAAAAACAGGTAACAATAAAATTCTCACCATGTGTCACTGACTTCAGGTTATCCTCTGATTGACACAGGGCTACTAGTCCAATATAGCCTTTTTGCACTGGCCTCCCCTCCACCCCAGGGCCCTCTTTAATGTTGATTGGACCCTGGGTACAAATTTTCTTGCCCCCCCATGCAATTTTGCTCTCCACCTGCTCTGAGACATACAATAAATATCAGCTAGACTTAAAATCCAGTTTACTGTATCAGATAAGGCAGTGATAGTGATTGGTTGCCAGAGGTTACAGCATATCATTACCACTTACTGACTGGTTGCTAGAGGTTACAGCACACATTATGGCTCACTGATTAGTTGCTAGAGGTTACTGCACATGATTTCTTATTTTTGATTGGTTGCTAGAGATTACTGTACAGTAATACTGCTCACTGATTGGTTGCTAGGGGTTACACCACATCATCTCTTCACTGAAGAGGGGCATGATATACATATAAATGCCGCCTTTATTTACATATGAATGCTGCCGCCCTCAGCTATTTTCATATGAATGATGCCACTATTTACATATGAATGCTCCCATTATTTATATATGAATGACGGTTATTTACATGTAAATATAGGGTCTGCAGGTGAGTCATCTGTACACAACAATAGGGCAGAGCTGGGCAGCATTAGTAGCAGTACTTCACACTGAGATATCAGGACACAGCACAGGACTAAAACTTCAAGGGACAAGGGAATTTAAACTGGGATAGTTGGCAATTATGAGGCAGCTGCTTTGGGCCCCACAACAATGACAGAGCCCAGCTGCCCCTTTTCCATGCCTTAAAGTTGACCCTGCTCCACCCCCCAGCTTAGTTCTCCCCAGATATATAGCAAAAATTCTTTGAGTTTAAAGAAATACTGAGTGGAATGCCCAAATTTATAAAGGTTAGTACTCTTGCCCTGCAGCACTGTTGTCCTAGATATGATGCTGACTGGCAATATATCTTCATGGGGCATGTACGTTTTTAAATATCAATGGATTTCCTCCAGCAGCTTTTATGCTCGGAGTCTAGATACATATTTGTATGTCAACTGGTCTCAGCCTAAATTGAATGCTTATAGGTACAGGAATTATAAGCTCCTCTGGGGAAGGAACATGGGTGGGTGGGTCACTGTACACTATACTGTAAAGCTCTGATATGCATGCAAAGTTAAAAAAAGAAAACTATATAAATGCACTACATAGATCTTATCACAACTGTATATGATGGAAAGATCTCTCTAATCTCTCTACATCTATCTCTTTTCTGTCCTCCTTGTTTCTCTCCCTCTCACTCTGCTGTTTTCACAAGGCAATGAGGAATCATTCAAACAATTGTCTATGCCTATGTTTCAAATGAACATATGCTTTATTCTTTTTATTCTATCTTCACAGCACCCTCTAGTGAAGTAATGTTGCATTTAATGTACTGTGAAAGAAAAAGAAAGCTTTTATCTATAAAGTAAGTTAAACAGTGTAGTGCAATTTTTTCTGAATCATTTCCAGTATAACTATGGCTAAAAGTGTTAATTTTGTCCTAAGCTTGTGATGATCTGGGGTAATACCTTTAGGTGGGTGCAAAATATGTATCAACAGAACTTTACAGGGTAATATACACATTAGATATTTAGTCACCAAAGGTGCAAGTTTTCATGATCCTGCATGATTAATTTTGACTGCAAATAAATAAACCACTTCTGTGCAACCTACCCATTGATTCTGGATGATTCGGATACTGCCCAGGTCATTTAGATTTTTGTTCTTTATGAATAAAACAATATCACTCTCCACCTCAGAAACTTTTTGTGCGCTACAAAGGACTTTCCCTTGAATGCACGCCATCTCTTAAAAAGATGTTGTTTGTTGAGAATAAGGCAAAGGGAGTTTGGGTCTTTTTGTCGTTCTTCATTGTTACCACTAGTAGTGGATACAAGTCCCATCTTTCTAACAGTGATAACATTTCTAGAGTCTCTGTTTCTAGATTAGTGTCATTTTTTTCCCTTGCAGTTGGGGCTAGGAGTGCTTATGTCAATAATTGAGAAGCTTGGATCATACTTTGCTCTGGATAAGTCTTTGATAAACGTTGAAAAGAAGGAGAAAGGTGGAAAGGAGATTTGATATTTCTCATTACACCTTAAGTCCACTGTTGCCCCGTTTTCTTTGATATTGTAAGACAATGTTATTACAACTATGTGTACACTATGTACAGTGTCTAAGAAGCCAAGACCTGGTAGGTGTGACACCTTCTTGTAAATTTCAAGCTCAGGAAGATCATTCATTTCGAACTGTTGGCTCAATTGGATTTAGCCGACAGTTCGATCTGACCCCCCACCACCCCCTGCGGTCAGGTCACCCGCAGGTCACCTGCACCAAGTCCCCCCACACCCCTGGGCTGTCGGTCGTTAATCCAACCCCACACTTACCCCATCTATGTCACAGGCGGGCAAGGCTCCTGTGGGCAGTGGCTGTCAATGCATCTCCGTCTCCTCCTCTGCATCACGGCAGCTTCCGCCGTGTGTCTCCTCCCTCCTCCTCCTGGGCATCCAATATGATCGCCTGTCCTTTCAGCCAATCTGGTGATGGGTCTCAGGACCTGCTTCCTGATTGTCCAGGAGGAGAATTGCTTGAAGAAGGAACCAATTAGCTGTTCTGAAATCGTTGTTTGCTGTCCACGCTGGTTGTTGGTCCCTTCCTATTGACGTCACTTTCTGGATTTGGCTTCCATGCTGTCTCAGACAGCCTAGCTGTCTTCCCAGTATCCAGGAGAGTTGTGGCTTCCATCTGCCGGCCACTTCAGAATATGCTACCATAGAATTACACCACTGGATATCCCTGAGACTCCCAGAACACCGGACCACCTGCCATATTACTAATATGATGTGCTCCTACCCATCCACCCTTTTGTAAGTGTTTTTAAACCTTTTGGGAAATAAAACGTTTTACTTCTGCACTTAGAGGCGCCTTTTTTTCTTTTCATTTTATACCAGAGTTTGCTCCTCTCTTCAAGTGCTACCGGAAGTGCATGAAGACCCTCTTCTTATTCTACATAGATTGATATCTGCTTAGTCTGTTATTCAGAGCGCCCTTATACACACTTTTATCTCTATTGTCACGCAAGTGGCTGTGCTTCAGGGTGAAGTGCTCCACGCCTGCCCCCAAGATCAACTTTTTTTGAAGCCTATTAGAGCCTCTGGATCTAATCACGTGCTTAAATAAAAAAAACATTGGAATCCATGCGTTCGGTGCCCCGCATGTAGATTAGGGGGCCGGACACATGGATGGGGGGGCGGCATCCCTGTGCCCCTTATGGACAGGCTGCTGCTGGTTTGAACTGAACTTTTGTTATTCAGGCCTTCTGATGGCAAAGGGGTGACATATATGTCCACTGGCCATATTTGGGCAATGACATTGCCCAAATATGGCATGGCCAAATTTGGGCAATGACGTCTCAAAAAATCTCCACTTCTTTTAAGCAAAATGGCAAGGATAGCAATGACCTTGACCAAATATGGCCATGGATATATTTGGTCAATTAAGTCATCATTATCCCTGCCCCTTCACTTATATAGCTGATGACAGCTCATATGGGGGGTCCCCTTTAATATTAAAAGGGGCTTCCAATAAGCACCTCACCCACAGGCCCCCCTGGCAAGGTACTCCCCCATGTTGAGGGCATGTGACTTGATATGGTATGGTGACCCCCCACCCCCCACTTTCCCTGCAGCCAGGGTGCATGTTGGGATTAAGAGTCAGGTGGGGACTTTTAGGGGCCCCCTTAAAATACATTTCCTGGGGAATATCACACATTTTACCGCCTTAAAATTCTTACCAGACTTAAATGACATTCATTACCAGCTTCTTTTTAGTGAGACCGAACTACGGGGAGACACGGTGCGATGTGCACCCTGTTTGTCTGAGCAGCATTATTACACACCTAAAGGCCACATCAGAAGAGAGTAATATTCACTCTATTTGCTCAATTGAATTAAATACTGCCATGTGTAAGTATTTTCAACTTCTAAAATCTGCTCTCAGGTCATTGGTTGCCCTGCAGCCCCATGGGAGATATATTTTAATCTACACTGAGAGTCATGAAGCAAAATGATGTTTAGTCTTTATGCTGCCTGAAGAAACAGTATAACTGCAAAACACATCCAGTACTGGCTGACACAGGGGAGATAATGTAACTGAACTGGTTTGGCCTGAAAATAGGTAAGTATACAAATCTGGGGAAAATCTTTTTTAGTTTTGTAGAGAGTGAGGAAGGATTAGAACACATGTCAGCTTTTTACGGCTATCCAATAAAAATGCATTTGTGAGAGTTCTTCTCAGTTATTGTTACAGTGACAGCAGTGACAGCAATGCTACCAGACAGAAAGTGAAGGAAAGTGTGCACCAGGCATTCAGATAAATAAAAATCTGGTCGAGGTTCTAAACTTTCACTACTCTACTAAAGAAAACCATTTTTTAGTTTAGAGAATTCTCTTTAATTTCTGTCTGATAAAACAATTTCATCATGACAGGAAGTTAGAGTAATGCCCCGTACACACGGTCGGAATTTCCGATGGAAAATGTCATATCGGACCATGTTGTCGGAAAATCTGACCATGTGTGGGCTCCATCTGACTTTTTCCATCGGAATTTCCGATGGAAAAAAATTGAGATCCTGCTCTCAACTTTTCCGACAACAAAGTCCGATCTGACTTTTTCCGATCGTGTGTAGAGAATTCCGATGGACAAAGTGCCACGCATGCTCAGATCAAATTACGAGACCAAAGCTATTGGCTACTAGCCTCTACGTAGTTCTGTCGTACGCAACGAGCGTCACCACGTTCAGAATGATCGGATTTTCCGACAACTTTGTCCGACCATGTGTATGCAACACCAGTGTCTGACAAAATCCGTCAGAAAAATTTTGGATTTTGTGGTCGAAATTTCTAAAAGTGTGTACGGGGCATTAGTCTCTTTAAAGGAGGTCTGGCCTCAGTAAAAACCCAACAGGAGGTGCTAATTCTTGCCAGCACTTTCATTTGCCAGTACTTGCAAGCACTTACCAAGCATCTAAAATTAAGAACAAATCATCATGAAACCACAATTAAGTTGTCTGTTTTTTGTCTTTTTAGAATGTTGTTTAAAGATGTATGAAGTTAGGTAATGAAAAATTGACCTCGCTTCTGGATTTTGAATTTGTTTCTTGTTTAGGCTGAGTGAAGCAACAGCAGATTGTACAGGCAAAAAATGTGTACTTTGGCCAAGTCTTAGTCCAGACCTCAACAGCAAATAACTTCACCAATACAAACTTAAAATCCACAAAACCTCACAAAATAAAAAAATAAAATAATTGGCCTGTAAGTAGTTTTTACATCTCAAGTACAGGAAACAAGAAAAACTTATGGAGAATTCAGTTTTATTGAACCATCTAATTAAATTAACAAGTGTTCACACCATTAAGCAAATTGCACTATAAAGTTTTCTTACAAAAAACTAATTGTTTTACAATTATGTAACAACAGTCCATGAATCTCGTTTCTTCAATGTTCAATGTGTATGCACAATTATAATCAAGCATTACTAATTATGATTTTTGCTTGGTAACATTTACTACTAGTAAAAATTTGGCTTAAAACACATTGATCATCATTTTTAAATTAAAAAAGGTATACAAATACCTACTAGTATGGTAAAATGAGGCTCACATGAAGAAGAAACATGAAATTCAATTTGAATAAGTAATATTCATGAGTAAAGGATGATCTGTTCATTGTTCAGGTCTCAGACCAAGGTTCATTGCTTCTTGTGCATGTTATTAGAGATCTTATAGCCCTGTCTTCGGGACTAAGGTCCAACAGCTATAATTCCCCTCTCCAATGAGTATGCCTCAGTGGCCAAATAAGTGACTCTCATTGGACATTGTGGAGAAAAGAAAATACGAAGGTGCTTCTGAATGTTTCAATTCAGATACTATATTGCAGATGCAAAATAGTGTTTTATCACTTGAACTAAAACCAAGATTTTCAAGAAGTACATATAATACAAATTGTAGCCACATGTTCTTTTCAGGAACCTTAGGGTGGTTACCATAGTTTATCACAGTTACTGGAGTCACCATTGATACATTTTACATTGTAATCATATTCCCTCTTAAGCTCCTCTTCTCCAAAGTGATAACTATAATCTAAGTAATAAATCATCATGGCTGAGGTCCTCCATCCTCTTTACTAATTTTGTTTCTTTCTATATAGACATGTCTTTCATGAAGATTGGTGATTAATAAGTGATCTGCATGTGTATTATTGTCACCCAAGTGCATAAATGTATACTTCTCAGTACTAAACGCCATTTGCCATGTAGCTGCCCAACCATCTACTTTCTCAACATCTTCCTGTAATGATGCAAAATCCTGTGCCGAAGTTGTTTTACAGCATCATTTTGTATCATCAGAAAGCACTGAAATTGAATTATTGATTCCAACAGCTACATCACTGGTGCTCAACCTGCTGCCCAAGGGCCACATGCAGCCCTGTGAGGCCCTTTGCAGACCTCAGCAGTCAGTAATGGAAGAATTAATTTGTAAAGAGGCTATAGTAACAGTGATCTAGCAGTTTTATGTAGCATGTCTCTGTGATGTGTCTACAGTCTCCAACCACCCCAACCATCTGCAGTCTGTGATTTTTTTCTTCTACTATGTGATGTCTTCTGTCATATATTGTCATATATTGAATATTATGTGTGGCCCATTGGTGCTCTCAGGGGCCACAGTTGAAGCCCCCTACACCTTGTAAGTTGACAACCACTGTTCTGTATCATTAAAACAGAACGCTAGGGCATACCACTCCCAATTTTAGACCACCCAATAAGAGGATAGTATGCGACCGGTTTAAACTACGTGGCATGTTCAGGAGCCTGGCGGACAAGATGGGTGAACTAGAGATACTGTTGTACGAGGAGGATTTGGATTTTGTGAGAATTTCAGAGACCTGGTTCAACAGCTCTCATGATTGGCTGGCGACCATTCAATGCCAGGGTAAAAAAGGGGGAGGAGTATGGCTATATATCAATATAGCCAGGGGTTTGCTACTATAGTCATTATAGTTGAACAGTTCATTGTTGTTTGCAAATGAGTTTGGCTCCCCCAGTGTCTGCTGGACTCTGTTAGGATTTTTCCTTACTCTTTCAGAATAATGCAGCAAAGCATTGTGGGAGATGTAGTCTGGAGGAGGAAGTGACTCTGTTAGCTTGATCAGCCCTGGACTACAGGACAGACAATGCAAAACGCACAGAACTGCCTGCTGCTGGGAGAAGTGATAAAAGGAGAGGTGCAGCCTGTTTTCAGCCTCTCTGGATGCCATTCAACACCTGCCAGCAGGAGGTCTGTGTGTGACCAGGAGACTGCGGCCTATACAGCTGATAGCCGGATCGCCCACTTTGAGGGATCTTGGAGGACAGTCCTGCTATTCTAGCAAGCAGACCGGCCTGTGCTTCAGAGCAACTGGAAGCCACCTGCACTTCAGTCCGTCGGGAGTTTTCACCAGATGGAGACACCAGGAGGGGATTCCGGATGGAGCCTCGAAGCCATTGGAGTCTATTGTGGTGAGAGGGCACCTACCCATTCCAGTAGAGATTACAGTATTGCTGAGTGAGTTCTTTCTACAGACTGCTGGTGAGACTTGTAGTTCCACGGAGGTGATTATACTTCTTCACAGGCATCATACAGCTGGACTTTGGGGCCTTGTATTTCTCCCCTGCATTGTATGGTCAGTACTGTATTGCACTCACATGTAAAGAGGAATCTACAAGTTGTGATATTTCTTCAGTTAAGCAATCATCAGCACACCTTTTGTTCTACAGTCGTTTCTTTTATTTTGTCTCTGTGGATTACAAATTATAACAATATACTGCAGTTTAAACATCAGGCTACCTGAAGACACCTGGAGTTTAAAGAAATTTCACCATCTTGTTCTTTTTCTAAGCATTGCTGCTCTACTTACAAGTTGATCTCTGAATTAAGCCTAGGGGTAGCCAGCGGGGTATAGAGATAATCAGCAGCCCCATGGGGGTACCGCTACATCAAGAATAATGTACAAGTGAATGTGAGAGATTACATAACTACACTCTATGGGAGCTAGGGAGAAGCTAAGAGAGCTAGGGAGAAGCTAAGGGAGCTAGGGAGAAGGTGAAATCCTTAAGGGTAGAGTTACAAAGGAATGAAGCTAAAGGGGAAAATAATACTGGGAGTATGCCTGAAGGAGGAGGGGGAGACAGACCTCCTATCACAATTTGGATTAGCAGCAAGGATGGGAAGTGTTATCATAATGGGGGATTTTAATTATCCAGACATAGACTGGGCGGAGGGAACTACGCATTCATCTAAGGCTCGCCAGTTCCTAAATGTCTTGCAGGACAATTTCATGGGTCAGATGGTAGACGCACCAACTAGAAATAAATCGTTACTAGAGATACTGATTACCAACAATACAGACCTGATCACGGATGTGGAAATATGGGGCAATTTAAGAAACAGCAATCACAGTTGAATTGGCTTTAGTATAAATCACATAAATAAGAAACATAAGGGGAATACAAAGACACTGAATTTCAAAAGAGCCAACTTCCCTAAACTACAAACCTTGCTATAAGGCATAAATTGGGATAAAATCTTAGGAACAAAGAACATGGAGGAGAGATGGGTTCGCTTTAAGAGCATATTAATTAAGGGCATTAGCCAGTGCATCCCACTGGGTAATAAATTTAAAAGAGCGAACAAAAGTCCCGGATGGCTTAACTCCAATGTAAAATCCATATACAAGCAAAGGAGAAGGCATTCAAAAAATACAAGGTTGAGGGATCATCATCAGCATTCAGACTTTATAAAGAATGCAACAAGAAATGTAAGGGTGCAATTAGGTAAGATAGAACATGAAAGACACATAGCGGAGGAGAGCAAAAAAAACAAGACATTTTTTAAGTATGTAAACAGTGAAAAAAAGGGAGGGCAGACCATATTGGCTCCATAAAGAATGAGGAAGGTCATCTGGTTACAAAGGAGGGGGAGATGGCAAAGTTATTGAATTTATTCTTCTTCTCAGTCTTCACGAGGGAATTGGGGGGGGGGGGGGACTTCAGTAACTAAAACTGCAGTGTTTATCCTCATGACACATCACAGGAAGCACCCTCATGGCTAACAGAGGACAGAATTAGAATTAGACTTGGGAAACTTAACATTAATAAATCACCGGGACTGGATGGCTTGCAACCGAGGGTACTTAGGGAACTCAGTCAAGTAATTGTCAGACTATTGTTCCGAATGATACCAGTGGATTGGAGAAAAATCAATGTAGACACAGTTCACCATAAACGCTTACTGTACAAAATAAGGTCCATTGGCATGGACCATAGGTTGAGTACAATAATTGAAACCTGGCTACAAGGGCGAGTTCAGAGGGTGGTGATAAATGGGGAATACTCAGAATGGTCATGGGTAGGTAGTGGGTCCCCCAGGGTTCTGTGCTGGGACAAATCCTATTTACTTTGTTCAAAAATGACCTGGAGGATGGGGTAAACAGTTCAATCTCTGTATTTGCGGACAATACTAAGCTAAGCAGGGCAATAACTTCTCCGCAGGATGTGGAAATCTTGCAAGAAGATCTGAACAAATTAATGGGGTGGGAACCTACATGGTTTAATGTAGAAAAATGTAAAAATAATGCATGTAGGTGGCAAAAATATGAATGCAATCTATACCCTAGGGGGAGAGCCTCTGGGGGAATCTATGACGGAAAAGGACCTGATAGGCTCCGCAATGGCATGCTAATTAGCTGCTGTTAAAAAAGTAAACATAATATTGGCATGCATTTAAAAAAAAAAATAACTCCAGAGATAAAGTGATAATTATCCCACTCTACAATACTCTGTCTGGTCCGGCTGCACCCAGAGTATGCTGTCCAGTTCTGGGCACCAGTCCTCAGGAAGGATGCACTGGAAATGGAGCGAGTACAAAAAAGGGCAACAAAGCTAATAAAGGGTCTGGAGGATGTTAATTATGATGAAAGGTTGTGAGCACTGAACTTATTCTCTCTGAAGAAGAGACGCTTGAGAGGGGATATGATTTCAATTTACAAATACCGTACTGGTGACCCCACAATAGGGATAGAACTTTTTCGCAGAAGGGAGTTTAACGAGACACGTGGCCACTCATTAAAATTAGAATAAAAGAGGTTTAACCTTAACTACATAGAGCGTTCTTTACTTTAAGCCCCCGTAAACACGGTTGGAAATTTCGACCACAAAATCCGTCGGAACGGATTTTGTCCGACGCTGGTGTTGCATACACATGGTCGGACAAAGTTGTCAGAAAATCCGATCATTCTGACTGTGGTGACGTCCGTTGCGTACGACTGAACTACGTAGAGGCTAGTAGCCAATAGCTTTGGTCTCGTAATTTGATCTGAGCATGCGTGGCACTTTGTCCGTCGGAATTCTGTACACACGATCGGAAAAAGTCAGATCGGATTTTGTTGTCTGAAAATTTGAGAGCAGGATCTCAAATTTTTTCCATCGTAAACTCCGACGCAAAAAGTCCGATAGAGCCCACACACGGGCGGATTTTCCGATAACATGGTCCCATCAGATCAGACATTTTCTGTCGGAATCTCCGACCATGTGTAAGGGTCATAAGAGTGACAAGGATGTTGAATTCCCTTCCACAGGCGATGGTATCAGCGGAGGGCATCGATAGTTTAAAAAAACTATTAGATAAGCACCTTAATGATCACAACATACAGGGATATACAAGGTAATACTGACATATAATCACACCCATAGTTTGGACTTGATGGACTTGTGTTTTTTTTTCAACCTCAGCTACTATGTATATGTAAACAATTGGTGCCATTCTAGTCAGTAATGTGTTTTTAAAGATTATACATTTGGCTTGGCATTAACTGAGCTAAGTATCCTAAGGACTTGCAGATGTAAACCATTTGGATCTGATGATTTTTTTACATGAAGTTTCTCTAGACTCTTTTGTATCTGGTTTTCAGTCAACCAAAGTGGTTTCTTTGACAAAATATCATTAATATAGGTATTAACACTATCAAACCCATTTTCTTATTTTTAAAAACTAAAGTAAACTATATAAAATTATTTAATACATCTACTTTTTCCCCTGTAACTTTTGATCAGCTTCCCTTTTTCATCTGTTATGGAGCCTGTCTGTTCACTCATAACCTTTTTTATTATTGATGTACCGTATTTGAAAAAAAATGGGTTTTATTTTTCTTGATGTAGATTTGTGTTTCTCATATTTTATTTCACCCACCCTGATTGCTCCCTTGCATTTCTTGATGTATTCTTTGTAAATCTGGAATGCCGGGAATGCCCCTTCCATTTTTAATTTTTTTTAAGACATGTATTTTTTCTTCTTTTACTTGTTTTTTACAATAGAATTTAGACACATAGGTTTTAATTGTATTCTTTTATGTTTGTTACCCAATAGCATACAATGATTAATACGCTTGATTGATCCATCTTTAAAACACTACCACTTGCCTTATGTGATCTTTGTTGCAAATATTTGTATTTAATGCAGCTTATTGAAATATTTTTTTTACATTTAGGGTTCTTGCCATACCAACATGCTTCTCTTTCCTGTCATTTCTGGGAAATGTGATCACACCAAGATCACTATTACCCAAGTTGCATCTGTAATAAGAAAGAAGAAACAAGCAGCGCAAATCTATAATACCACACTCCAACACTATTACACCCGCTGCTGAGCCTAATCACTTATTGGACATGTGTAGTGTGTAATCAATATTGTGCAAACCGTAATACTGTGTCTGGAACAAAAAACTTTCTGAAAAAAAAATACAATAAAACAGTAATTAAAGTTAAAATGGTAATACAAAGTATAAACAGTATATGCTAAAAAGTGCTAAGTGCAAAAAAGTTGGTGCATACTATACATTTATAGGGTACTTTAAGTGATCAAAGAAATTCATATATTTTCCAAATAATAAAAAAAGTCCATTCAAAAATTTCCAAAAGAAAAAAGTTCAAAGTCCGTGATCAAAGATGAATATTATATCCATGTGAAATAACACCCAGTGTGCTCCTTCACCATTTTCTCCAAGATCACTCAACAAGAGTTAGTCAAATTATTAACCAGCAGAAGCTCCCTGTGTTGAAAAATTCAACTGGAAAGACTATCTGCTGCTGCTCCCGACTCGTCTCTCGAGTGTGACACAATCATGCAAGGGGTTTATTTAGGGAAGAGGAAGGAAAATCTCCATACCATAAAAACTTTTAAAATTTCTGATTTCTTAAGAACATTTTAAGAACACCCACACACATATTACAAGTGTCATCCCGACACTAGGGAACGAGTGCTTCATTGTATTGTGTGCCAATAGCCTCTAGCTGCAACGTTTAAGCCACAAGTGCGAACCAGGCAAGTGTGATGGTCTCAGCGTCCTAGCTCCGCTCTACTAGTTTCATCATTCAATGTCCTCACAGAGTGGTAGGATGCATGACACCAACGCGCCATCTTTAAAATGGGATCTATCCAATCCCCAATATACATTGTGTAATATTCAAACCATATACATCATTAAAACATCAAGAACATTCACAAACAATTTTAAAGGTGTAAGTGTTAGTCACATATCTCCTTTTATCAATATACCTTAACAACCTAATATACAGTATCTAACAAAAGTGAGTACACCACTCACATTTTTGTAAATATTTAATTATATCTTTTCATGTGACAACACTGAAGAAATTACACTTTGCTACAATGTAAAGTAGTGAGTGTACAGCTTGTTAAATAGTGTAAATTTGCTGTCCCCTCAAAATAACACACAGTCATTAATGTCTAAACCACTGGCAACAAAAGTGAGTACACCCCTAAGTGAAAATGTCCAAATTGGGCCCAAAGTGTCAATATTTTGTGTGCCCACCATTATTTTCCAGCACTGCCTTAACCCTCTTGGGTATGGAGTTCACCAGAGCTTCACTGGCTGCCACTGGAGTCCTCTTCCACTCCATGACGACATCCCAGAGCTGATGGATGTTGAAGACCTTGCGCTCCCCCACCTTCCGTTTGAGGATGCCCCACAGATGCTCAATAAATGCTTTGCCCTCAGCTTCTTTAGCAAGGCAGTGGTCGTCTTGGAGGTGTGTTTGGGGTCGTTATCATGTTGGAATACTGCCCTGTGGCCCAGGGAGGGGCTCATGCTCTGCTTCAGTGTGTCACAGTACATGTTGACATTCATGGTTCCCTCAATGAACTGTAGCTCCGCAGTGCCGGCAGCACTCGTGCATCCCCAGACCATGACACTCCCACCACCATGGTTGACTGTAGGCAAGACACACTTGTCTTTATACTCCTCACCTGGTTGCTGCCACACACACTTGACACCATCTGAACCAAATAAGTTTATTTAGGTCTCATCAGACCACAGGACATGGTTTCAGTAATCCATATCCTTAGTCTGCTTGTCTTCAGCAAACTGTTTGCAGGCTTTCTTGTGCATCATCTTTAAAATAGGTTTCCTTTTGGGACGACAGCCATGCAGACCAATTTGATGCAGTGTGTTGCATATGGTCTGAGCACTGACAGTCTGAGCCCCCACCCCTTCAACCTCTGCAGCAATGCTGGCAGCACTCATACGTCTATTTCCCAAAGACAATCTCTGGATATGACACTGAGCATGTGCACTCAATTTCTTTGGTCGACCATGGCGAGGCCTGTTCTGAGTGGAACCTGTCCTGTTAAACAGCTGTATGATCTTGGCAAAAACGTGTGGCAGCTTAGTTTCAGGGTCTTGGCAATCTTTTTATAGCCTAGGCCATCTTTATGTAGAGCAACAATTCTTTTTTTTTCAGATCCTCAGAGAGTTCTTTGCCATGAGGTGCCATGTTGAACTTCCAGTGACCAGTATGAGAGAGTGAGAGCGATAACACCAAATTTAACACATCGGCTCCCCATTCACACCTGAAACATGTAACAGTAATGAGTCACATGACACCGAGGAGGGAAAATGGCTAATTGGGCCCAATTTGGACATTTTCACTTAAGGGTGTACTTACTTTTGTTCCCAGCGGTTTAGACATTGGCTGTGAGATGAGTTATTTTGAGGGGACAGCAAATTTACACTGTTATCCCCTTAGTGCTGACCGTACGCACATATGTGGCTCAGCTTTAAGGGGTTATAGTCGCTGGGCTGTTATCCTAAAAGAGCGGGAGGGGACGCCCCCCCACCACCTTCTGCCTCTATTCTCGGGCCTCCCGTCCCACCTGGAGACCCGATCCACGATCCGGCACTTCCGTCGGCTAGAGTGAGACTGAAACAAAACTGGAAATGGCTTTGTTCCAGCCTCCTATGTTAAAACACAGAAGTGACGTTGCGTCGTCACTTCCGGTTTAGTCGGCTGCCAATGGCGCAGATTACAATACAATATTAAAATATTCAGAATCACTGTTTTTACCAATCTGAATAATTTTAAATGCAAAGGAGGGATTAAAAAAATAATAATAAAAAAAAAATGAGTAAAGTGCCCCCGTCCGTCGCGCTTGCATATGTAAACAGTGTTCAAATCACACATGTGAGGTATCACCTTGATCGTTAGAGCGAGGACAATAATTCTAGCAAAAGACCACCTCTGTAACTCTAACCTGGTTACCCTTAACTTTTTTAAAGCATTGCCGATGGAGATTTTTAGGTACAGTAGTTTATCGCCATTCCACGAATGTGCGCAATTTCAAAGCACATTGAAATGTCATATGTTAGGAATCTATTTACTTGGCATAAAATCATCTTTCACATTATACAAAAAAATTGGGCTAACTTTACGGTTTACTTTTTTTTTTTTTTTCATGAAAGTGTCTTTTTTCCCAAAAAAGTGTGTTTGAAAGACCGCTGCACAAATACAGTGTTTCAATATTCCAATGATCACCATTTTATTCTCTAGGGTCTCTGCTAATATATATATATATATATAATGTTTGGGGGTTCTAAGTAATTTTCTAGCAAAAAATACAGATTCTAACTTGTAAGCAACAAATGTCAGAAATAGGCTTAGGCATAAAAGGGTTATACAAGCTGTACACTCACTACTTTACATTGTAGCAAAGTGTAATTTCTTCAGTGTTGTCAAATGAAAAGATATAATAAGATATTTACAAAAATGTGAGTGGTGTACTCACTTTTGTGAGATACTGTATATACTATAAGCTCTCACTACACTTTGTGAAAATACATGAACATGTATCACACATGATCTGCACTCCTTATGCTTGTTTATATTTTATATATGCTCTTATTGTGGCAGCACTCTTTACAGAGAGAGCTTCACAACGCCCTCTAACAGCTATCTCTTGATCCTGATGATCCAGAAGTGACCATCCTTGGATTGGGAATTTTAAATAAAGGGATATATTCATCATGTTAGAGAAACCAGAACACTAGAAGCAAACTGAAACAGTAAGCACCATTTACAAATAAAGCACATTACCAGGAAACCCATTTTTGGTTTTCAATTAGGCAGTTGAATGTATAGTCCCCCCTAGTGTTTTGAGCTCAATTGATTATTTCATTTTTCTCTCCTATTATTTTCTTCTGCATATTAGTATCAGCCAATTATTCCACTCTAACCTAGGAGGATCAGTGTTTATACCGTATGTATCGCTTTCCAATGTGGAAGACTATTTTGCTTCTCTTTTACAGGAGTATGATATTGAAGATATAGAAGTGGTTCTCCTTGGAAAGGGAAAGGCAAATGGAGGGATATAGTCCTCATTTTAGGGATACCAGAACACTTCAAACAAAGTGAAACAATAAGTCATTTCCAACTAATGCACAAAACAGGGAACCCCCAACTCAAGATTGTAATAATGCAGATGAGGGTTTAGCCGCCCCCAGTGAATTGTGCTAAATTATTTCCATCCCCTTGCTCTACTACTATTTTCTCCTACATATTATTATCAACCAATTATTCCACTTCATCTTTAATCTGAAAAAAAAAAAATGTGTAATAATTTGATAGCTGATTGTTCAACAACTAACTCCAAGTTTTCCATGCATGTTTCATTTTCCGCATGCAATCTGCAATACATTATTTATAGTTTCAATACGTTTATTATTCAGAGATGGCTCATCTATAATAGAGAAATGATTGGCTTAATTTGTAACATATATACTTTCAGTTTCCCATGCAAATTATGTATTAAAGCAGCACTTTCTATTATATCACATTTTCGTGAGTTTGTAAATCATGGATAGAACCAACGTCCAGGAATGTCAAGTCAGTCACATTTATTATATATGACTAATATTTAAATTAGAGTAAAAAAAAAAGTGTTTTCAGAGGATCTGTCTCCTCTGAAATATTTTTTTTTTATCAAGGTACTTGAGGCAATGGGGTTCATTAACTAAAAGAGAAGAGACTGTACACTTTACAAAGTGAATGTTCGCTGAGCCTAATATATATACAAGACATTGCTCTCCCTGTCTCTAGCTCATACAGCTCTGCATAGAGTTTCAATCAGAGAGAGACAGGCCACAATTGAGCTTCTACGCTTTACCAGAAAGCCAAGAATGCTCTGTAAACACAGTGGGGCTTATTTAATAAACAAATAAATGTTCGATTTTGGGCTTTAGTGAAACTATGTTCATTTTTCAATAAACAAACTTGTGAAAGGGAATTTAGAGAAGACGTTTTTTTTATTGCTGAATGTTTGCATGATTGAAGTGAACAGAGCATTGGCTTTTTATTTAGCTCAATAAACATTTGCTAAGTAAACTCTCTTTGCTTCTTTTGAAAATCAACAGCAATGCATGTCATTATCCATTTATTGATTTGCCAAAATTGTTCTTGCAGCTTCATCTTACCCTAAAAACAATCAGGCTGTCTTTTGGATTTTGATGTCCGTTATAAGACAGCCGTCTGGGAGATTTTGCATCAAATGGAGAGTTTGCAGACCACACACCAGTCTAGTTTTATACTGTGACAGACCACCCAGCTGGTTCACATCCATGTCATTTTTTTCTATTTCAAAAATGTGACTTAAAGTGCCATACCACTGCTGAAAGGTCCAGATACAACTTTACAATTAAGGGTCGGGGACAATAAAAACAAGAACCCAATGCATTTTTTTTTACCTGCAAAAAATGTGCAGGTATTATTTTTTTTTCTTACAAAAGGTGAACTTAGCCTTGAACTATGACCCTGAGGAAAAGGTTAAAGAGACTCCCAAAAGGCAGTGTTGGGCTCCTGCAGACTCTCAGGATAGCTGTCTGCCTGTACATCGTACTGGCAGGCAGTTTACTTGAGAGCAGGAAGAATCAATTGATTATAAGTAGCCTGATGTGCAAACCAATCAATTAAATAATTTAAGGGCAGCAGCCAACTTAAAAATGTGTGTGCAAGTGCATGTGCAATAATAATAAACAAGTCCAGAAGATATACATTCTAAGGTCCATAATTAGCAGAAATGTTTTAAATATATAAAGAACAAAAGATGTAAAAAGAAGAGCAATATGCAGATTGTGCAAAATAGCTTCAATGTCCATGGACAGACATTCCAAAAACATACAGTATTTCAAAGGCAATTAAAGGTGAACTTCAATTAATAATATGTGGCTAACATCTCCTCCACCAACATTCGTGATCCACCACAGGTGTGCCCCAGCCTCTCACATCAAAGAAAGACCCCAATGGTTCTTATGGCGCTTCAGGTCACTGCAGACCTTTAATAAATCCTTTTCTTGCAGTATCCCATAAAGTTGCGGTATATGAAATGACAATGGATGAAGATAAACTTATATTTCTTCAGAAAAAATATATTCTCCTTAGGCTCCTCCACTCTCCTCCATCAAACACTCATAAGAAAGGAAACAAAATCTTCATAGTGTAGTAATTCAAGATAAAATACATTTAATCATAAGCATGCAAATCACATAAAATTACACAGTAGTCAGCATCAATCTATTCATGAACTTCAGGTATCAATGAGCTACCAAAGTGCTCACCAGCGCTCTCATAGTTCATTGAAAACTACAAGCCATCAGCTGCAATGGCTGATGGTACATGTTGTCTATCTATTCACAGGAAACAATTAAAGAATGATGTGGCCTTGTTGGCAGAGCCCCACACAGCCCCACTGTTTTCAAAATGTGACGGTGGGTGTGAAGAGAGGATCCCCCTGTCCGTTGTCACATGGAGGTGGGAATCAGCTGTGTGGGGTGCAGATACTGGAATATATTACATGTTCCACCCTAAAAAAGGATAGGATGTGTATCATGTTCCAAAGGTGAACTCATCATTTAAATCCAAATCCACAATAAACAATGTTTATTTAAAATATAAACGCCATACGCGTATGAAAAACAGGCAGTTGCTCCCACACGTGTGTAATTTGCCATGTGCAACTATATATCAATATACCATCTCTCTATATATTTCCTTTCATGAGAACATACTAATTGATTGATAAATTAACTCACTCATTTATTCACTCATCTATGGCTACAGTCACGATATTATTATACTATAAGTCATTTTGAATAATGTTTTTCATTAAGATCATCTATTATGTTTCTTTTCCACATTCCCATTTTTTCGTATACATAACATTTCACTTCAAAATGTAATTTTTTTTTGTATTTTTAATATACTTTATGAATTCTCCAAAACTGTTATTATCTTCCCAATCAAATAACAAGCCAACCTTTATTTGAATTACAGTCACAACTTATGTATACTCTTTGCTGTAACCTTCTACCTATTGGTATAGTTATCCCCCAGCGGCGACGTGTGCATGTGTATGTGTATTTATATGTATACACATCAGGGTAGGAAAACGAGCACTGCGCTCGCGTCTGGCGTCACTTCCGGTCACGGACACCGGAAGTGACGTCAGACGTGAGCGCGGCGCTCGTTTTCCTACCCTGATTCGATTTTGAATGTAAATGTGAGTTTTATATGTTTATGCTACTGAAAAATAAATAGCTTTGTAAGAAAATACTACACTAGATAGTCCTCTTCTGCTTTTATACTAATATGGGTGACGTATGCTGAGCGGTTCCTGTCCCTGAAGTGACATCCAGCCCCAGTACCAGAGAAGGAAGAGCCCTTTTGACCAGACCCCATCCCCCTGGAGTGGCCATACATCTCCCTGGTTTTTTGCTCAAGGCTGCTTACCTTGCAGCTGTAAGGTAATAATTTAGGACACCCTCGGGTGTCCAAGATCACCGAAGAACCTCAGCACAAAGCACCTTTTACCCAGTGTCACCATATTGAAGATTCACCAACACCAATTTCTTTTTCCACGCTGCATCTGCACCATTGCGAGTCGCAGAGCTAATATCATTGCAGCACCACTGTTCTATTTATTTTCTTCTCCCCCCTCACAGTCATCTCACGCTTATGCGTTTCATGAACATTTATGCGATTGTGAACTTTCATGCGAATACGAACTCTGATGCGATAATGAGCTTTTTATGCGTTTATTTTTAACATGCGATTATATTAATTTTACCTTGCCATTTTATGCACTTTATACCTTTATTTTATTCTCCTTTTTCACTTTTCACTTTTCACTTGCAACACTGCTTAGTGTGCATGCGATTTCCCAGCAATTTTGCACAATTTATTTGATCGTTTAGCAATCTGCACATTATATCACTATTTAATTTTTATATTTGATTTTAGTAAATTCTATGCACTTTAGTCACATTTGACGTCACTATTTATATATTTTACATTTATATCTACGTGTATTTATCTATTGTGCCATTATTTCTCTATGCTGTATACCATTAACATTTAGTCCAACTGTTTGGTATAGTCTTTGGGAGCGCAACACCATATTTTGATTTATTCAATTTTTTCCTGGGTATTGTTTGACCTTTCGGTGTTGCTGTAAGCCATTCCTTTTATTCATTTGCCCACCCCATATTAGCGCGGAAATACCAATACCTCTATTTACTCCCGAAATTAGTTTTTATTTTTTTTGTTTCGTTAAAAAATGCATTCGTCCGAAAATCCAAAATAATTTAGGTCATTGAAGGCTCATGGTGTCTGTTGAATGTTCTAAGAAGATTTGACGGAGCAGCTAAACTACGAAGCGGCAATTGTACATTTCCGGCCGAATGTTCCGCTTACAAGTGACTGCTTCGTCGAATCTTCATGTCGAATCTTTTCTCTCTATGTCGAATAATCTTAGACTAATAGAGTTAGGTTAGGCACATTCAACCTTTTTTGCTATTGTCTCTATAATTTCGAATCTTTTCTCTCTATGTAGAATAATCTTGGACTAATAGAGCTAAGGTTAGGCACATTCGACCACAGGTTCGATGGACACAGATCGCTATTGTCAGCGTCATGTCAAATCTCCAATCTATATCGAACTGTTGTTGCAACAAAAATGAAAATAAAGCATTTGTTTATGTCGGATCTTCTCCTGCAGTGACAAGGTATTTAAAACCTCTGTTGGTGTTTTGGGTACTTGTTTTTGCAAATTGGATATTAACCAGTTTTTTATATGGAACTAATAAAGCCAGTTGTTGCACTCCTCAGACAATGGCTGTCCCAGGAAGTAAAAAAAAATCTAAAAAACAGATCAGGGGTTGGCATGCATAAGTGCATGTTTGTATAGATGCTGAAACTCTACAGCTCATAGGGTGTACAGGCTGATATTTTTTATACAGCTAGCTCTCAACAACCCAAAATGACTCTTCGCACAGTAATATTAGTTACAAGAGACTGAATCCAAACATTGGTAACATACGGTACAAAATATCATAATTTTCATATACAGTACCATTATTACAAAACACTAAAGGGAACATGACAGGTCACAAAAACAGTGATTGCTGACTTGCATTATTCTTGCTATGCACATCAGCTATCTTCTAACATTTTTAATCAGCTTATGACTTCAGAAACAACTGAATGGATCAAAGCCGCCTACCCTCCATGCTAACCAAACTGTTAGAGGTAGATTACCTTTGCCTGTTTAAAGGTTTTTTTCAAATCCAATGCCATCGCCAGTGCCATCACATTGGAGAACACTTCCAGCGGAGAAACATTTTCTGGTGAAAATATGTGATTTTCTCTCACTATGGAGAGATTTTCACACACATCATGTCATCACTTAGGAACAGGAAGTGAAGGAAAATCTACACAATTGGGACACAATTTCACATTTCTACACACTTCTGTCTGGAGACAAGCAAACGTGTGACATTTGTGACATGGAGCTGATCTGTAGGGTGGAATGTAGTGCATACCTGTGAGGTGTGGGGCAGTTTGCATTGATGGAGTAAAACAGTGAATGTAATCAGGGAATAATGTTGATGAGGGATGTACTGAGAGCGGAGGATAAATGGCGTCTGCAGAGAGAGAGATGTACTGTATATGGAGGGTAAATGGTGAATGCTGGAGAGATGTATTGTGAGTGGAGGGTAAATGGTGGGTACAGGAAGAGATGTACTGTAAATGTTTACTAAAGGGTGAAAGCTGGGAGACATATACTGTGAGGGAAGGGTAAGTGGTGGATGCAGGAGAGATGAACTGTCAGTGGAGGCACTGGAGGGTAAATGGTGGATGCAAGGAGAGGTATACTGTTAGTAGAGGATAAATGGTGGATGCAAGGAGAGATATAATGTTAGTGGAGGGTAAAGGGTGGCTTCAGTAAGCCATATACTGTGAGCAAGGTGCCTGGGAAGAAACGCACTGTGATTGGAAGTGGGAGTGGGGATGGGAATATGTTGGTAGGCAAGGAGGTGCTCTGGCTGGAGGGAGGTGTATGGTAAGGAAGAGCTGTGGCTGGGGATGATGGGGGGAACGAGGTGTCTGAAAAAGAGCCATTGGGACCTGGGAGTCAGGGAGGGAGGTGTTGTGGAGCACTAGATGTGGAAAGCCAACCCATGGGGGGCCTGGCACCCAAGGTCGAGGTGGAACGTACACCTTCGCTTGTGATCCGCATGGGCGTGGTGACCTCAGGGGGCAGTAAGGCATTTCAGAGCATGCGCGTAATAGCTCCTTCATCAGACCGATAACACAATGAAGATGCCCGGAGAATATAAGGTGAAGGGGGAGGGTAGGGGTGGGGTATACAATCGTGATGAATGCCAACTTAAGGATGAGACTTGAGACAGTATACATGCCTATGAATCCTTTGTGAGAATAATAATAAATAAGGATCAAAGATCGAGACTTTATGCATGCATCCCAATATAAAGTACAAATCAATTAAAAGTAAGAGTAAAATGAATTAATATGAACTACAATGAATTAAAATGAACTATGCAGAAAATCGAAGATATATACCTGTATGTATAACAATGTATAAAAATGTATAAGAGGTTATTCCATATACGTCTAACAGCTGCCATATCATATAGCAGTATATTAAATATGCTGGAGTAGTAATATGGACTAGGATGAAGTTAATAAAATACATAGTAGTGGCACATTCCATTTTAAGTAAAAACGGAATTATGGTTTGTACAATATATACATATAAAAATTAATCAGTATATTGTAGTAATATTCAATTCTTAAATTAAAGGGGAGTGATATTTTGGAAGGAATAGGGATTTATTTTATTTTTTTTAAAAGAGAGAAGATCTGGAAAGAATAGGGATTTTGTAAAAAGAAATGCATCTAAGATATTCATTGCTGGATAGTCCAATTAGATAAAAAATATATTTATTGGTTATTAGGTATGTTAGAGCTGATGTACAGAAGTAACCAACGCCTATTCTCTTATGTTCTTAAGTCCATGTGTCTAAGCTAGTACACATAATTAAAGATGACGTACCTGTCTGTGTACAGGTGTTAGAAGGAACTAAGGTACATATACCAATATACAGTTTATAGAGTATAAAAATTACTGTGGATGTCTACAGACTTTATATCAGTGTTAAACATTTAAAATGGCATCTTTACTCTTATTTATGTTATACATGTCTGCATGTAAAAAACTCCATATTCTCAAATGAACGCAATGTCCTAAAGTCATAGTAGATTTTATTATTCAGTTACTCTATATAACTCTAGAAAATAAAAATATATTTATTTACAGTCTTGGATTCTGCAAAGATTTTCTGTGACATATCAAAGCCGCAGTCTTTCTGCCCTGTCTTTTCAAAGTTCAGACCATTGCAATCGTATCTACAATGCCTTTGCTATCTACTTAGCCTAATGCTGTGTTTAAGATCTAACATTTGTCCGTGCTGATTGTACACCTGGGAGGTTACACTGCATATGCTAGTATGATGCTGTTTGTTGGATGCTGACCACACACAGGTAGGTGTTGAAACTGTTTGTCACACTCTAAGCTCTTGAAGAAAAGGGCAGCCACATATGCCAGCAGTGCACAGACACTGAGTCACACAGCTAGTATTCTTTGACACAGGACTTGTATAAAGTGAATAAGAAAATATCTTGAGACAAGGGGTCAGGATAGAACAGGTTTGATTGTAGAATACAAAATAGATCAGCAATAATGACCCCGTGCTTGTCCTCGCTGAGTATCCCAATTTATAAAATTAGTCTATGCATAGATTATAACTAAAACATGGAACTGTTTTAAAGCCTGGAATTAAATTGAACACATTATAAAGTGATACTATATAAAGTATTTCAGGAGAACCAAGCAATTATTTTAATAGGTACATGAGGTTTTCCATTCACTCAAAGTACATTTTATGGTTCAGATGTAGCAATCCCTTTTCCATTTATTAATTTTAATATGGGCTTAATTTCAGGGCCAGTCCATACAATATATCACATTTGATTAAGTACAGTGCTTTTAGTGATCCATCATTCAGGAACCATACTACCACAATTTAAAGTGATATTAAAGTCTTGTTTTTCATAAAAAACAAACAAAAAAAAACATGTCATGCTTACCTGCTCTGTGTAGTGGTTTTGCACGGAGCAGCCCGGAGCCTCCTCTTCTTGGGTCTCACATTGACACTCCTGCCCCTCCCTCCTACTGAGTGCCCCCACAGCAAGCAGCTTGCTATGGGGTACCCTGGCAGATGCGCTGCTCCGCCCCCTTTATCTCCTGATTGGCTCACTAGCTGTGATTGACAGCAGCAGCAGCCTATTGCTGCTGCTGCCAAAACCAATCTGGAGTGCAAGTACCTGGAGAGGCAAGGCTCTTTTGGATATTTCTGGATTGAGAGGGGGCTCAGGTAAGTATTAGGGGGGTCTGGGGGGGCTGCTGCACACAGAAGGTTTTTTACTTTCATGCATGGAATGCATAAAAGTAAATAAACTTGTACCTTTTCAACAGTGGGACAACCAGAAGACAGCTGTCACCCCATGATAGAATAAGACTGAATTAGAACCTGCATGGTAAGATCAGCAGGTATTCTTTTGAAAATGAAAGCCACATAGTTAAATAGATTACAAACCATGTTTTGGAATTATATTAACATGTTAAACGTTACATATGAAATTTTGGTGATTGGTTTTTAGGTCTACATTAAAATACCTACTATCAATGTGATCTTTAAAGAGCAATATGTCAGAATTCATTTAAGATGACGTAAGAAAACGTATCACTTAGAGAACAAAAAGCTTACAGAATTTATTATTCCTATGCATTCCCCTGACTTGAAGATTATGCTAGTTTTTATAGCTGAAACTAAAGACATGTTCAACACAAACATATTCAGAATGGTTTGGTCGTTATACCAAATGAACAAGAAGCTCTCTTTGCTTGAGAAGACTTTAACAACTTCATTTTTTCGCTGAAAATAAAATGGCATGGCAACTATGTGACCAGTCAGATGAAACTAAAGGTAATTAGGACGAGTGTGGGGTTAATTTGGTCTATAATTATATTATATTAAGGAAATTAAATTGGTTTCTTTGCTAAATTGAGATTCATTAAAGCTACAGATATTAAAAAATATACTATAAAATTACATGAAGCATGTACACATTAATAGCCATTAGTAATAGCTTGATATTTCCAACCAAGCAACAGTTTGGAGGGAAGTCAAAAGGGTGACTGCTGTCACCTCACAAGACAGATTTTATTATGTTCTTGCCTTCCTGACACTTCACAGGCACTCGTTTTCACAATGCTCCATCACAGCTCGAAAAATTCTAGCATATTTTGCATTTCACAGCATCAGCCTTACACAGAGACACTCAATATTCCATCGCCACGTAAAGCCTGTGAAGAAAGGGGCTTCTGTTACAGGCAAGGCATAGAATAGGCTGCATACAGGATGGAGATCCATAATCCATTGTGTGTGCAAAATGACTGCACAGCTCTTATGCTAATAGTCAACACAATGACATTTTTTTTCTGAGCTTGAAAAGCTGCTATATGTTTTGGTGTATAACCTAGCCGGATAAATATGAAGGCAAATATGTTTAGTACTATAAAACATCAGTCTTACTGAAGAAAATAGTTCATGCCAGCAGAGTTGGGTGCACAGTGCCTACTACCAATAAACTGAATTTTATTGAAAACAGTCATGTTAAGCCATAAGAACAGCGTGGTCTTTATTTATTTAAAAAACAGAAAAATCAAAGCTGATATTTTAGTTTGTGGTGGTTGTTGTAGGATTAAAGGGCAACTCTACCTACTTCTCAAGCCTTTATTTACTTTAATGTTAATAAAATATAATTAGGTTTACTCATGTGTCCACATCACCGATCAAGGACTTGCACCCCATTCTAGCCATGGGTGATTGCAATTCTGAAGCCAGCTGTGATTTTACAAAACTGGCAAAAAATGCAAACAGAGCTTTGATGTATGGGGGTGTTCTGTACATCTTCAGATCTCGTGATTGGCTCACTGCTGTTCCTAGCAGTTTTTTTTTTATTTTATTAATGCAACACAGAGATTTATCATGTGATTGAAGCAGAAAGACCCTTCCAACCAACACCAAGAAGTAGCTGCCTGGCAAAGAAAGTAAAAGTATCATTACCATCAGCAGCAAGGTCTCTGCAATCAAATTGGCTAAAATATAGACGGGGCGTGGCCTGCAGCGGAGCGGAATGGCAGCGTGATCTCTGAGCTCCGGATCCTACAGGGAGAAAGCGTCCATAAACGGCACCTTTGGACCCCGCTAATCGGCTCATCTACCGACAGAACAACCCGCTATCATCAGGAGGACATGGCGACCAAAAGAAAAGGGGCGAACAAGCCACAACGCCTGACGGACTACTTCCATCAGCCGCAGCCTGGAGGTAGGCAATATGGCGCCGGCCCCGCACACGCGGAGGCCCACAAACACAAGCCCAAACCCAGCTCATCCACCCCATCACCCTTACATGACGATCCGATCGTCGACCAGCTATCCCCCTTACCTCATTCCCCCACAGGGAGCCCGGCTAAAGCCAAACTGAGACTGGATGAGAACGGATGCAGCTCTGCTCCAGGCCCTGCATCAGACTCAGGAGATGACACCAGGGAGCTCCCGGACTCAATTACGTCCTTCCCCACAGCCAATCAACCTGTACTGGACACTGTCCTTAAGGACATGCTAGTCTCCCTCAGGAGCACACTCCAAAATGATATGATAAATTGTATGCACAGGTTTAGTGGGGAGCTCTCTGCAGTAGAAACAAGAGTGGAGCATATAGAGAGCAAGATGGGGGAGTATGCCTCTACCATTAATGACTTGATAGATGCAAACGATGAAAAAGATGACGAAAATGCATGGATCAAAAACAAAATCGCAGACATTGAGGACCGTTCCAGAAGGAACAACCTCAAAATTAGGGGGGTCCCCGAAGCTATATTACCCCCAGACCTGAGGTCATATGCCAAGGACCTCTTTTCCTCCCTCCTGCCTGACTTGTCCCTGGTGGAACTTACTATAGACAGAATTCACAGGCTACCAAAGCCTTCACACTTACCAGATGCAGTCCCTAGAGATGTTATCCTCCGCCTGCATTTTTTCCATGTGAAGGAACAACTAATGCAAGTCATGTGAAAGCAAGACAACATACCCTCACAGTTTCAAAACCTGCAATTTTATGCCGACCTGTCCCAGCATACCCTGCAGAAAAGGAGAAACCTGAACACCATTACAAAGGTGCTCAGGAATCATAACATCCCCTATAGATGGGGTTATCCCACAAAGATCACCATTACTAAACAGGACAAATCCTTCACAGTGGATAATCTAGAAAGAGGCATATCCCTCCTGAAGGAATGGAGAATACTCCCAGAAAATGACGAGATCAATGAGCACAAAACCAACTGTCGCCCACTCAGCCCTGACTGGACACCTATTACGCACAAGAACGCAAAGTCGCATGTCTGATTGATCCTCCCAACAAGGGGTCCCCAATTCCCTGACATAAGGATCCGGATCACCCACTCCCTAGGCCGGAACTTTTACCCCGAATTACTGGAGCAATTGTGAGCTCCATGTTAAGCCAGTTATTGTCAGCTGTAATGTTGGCAAAAGGAAAAGTTGAGCTATCTGATATGCCCATATACGTTCACTTGACTGTTCCTCTCTTGGTTTTGTCGTTCTCTTTTCTTTTCTTTTTTTTTTTCTTTTTTTTCTTGAAGTGCACAGCCCTCCACCAAACAGCAAGGACCAGCTATCGAGTTCCACCCCTCACAAGTCAACCAGAACTCCAAGTGATCAACAAGTGAATACCGACACACCAGCCAATGGTGACCCAGAACCTGATGTGAGTACATATACCTTATTCTATACACCACACAGCTTATGTCAACTAGGAAAAGAAACCTCTGAACTATGTATACCTACCAACCCTTTCCGCTTAGCTGCCACTGGATACCACCGCCATGGCCATACGCTTTCTATCCATTAATACTAAGGGGCTAAATCACCCCGTGAAAAGGAAGTCTCTATGGAATGAAGCGATGAGCAACAAATCTGACATTGTTTGCGCACAAGAGACACACTTTAGCAAGGAGTCTGCTCCTATACCCACAAGAATTTCCCCCATATTTTTTTTGCAAAGGCGGACAAAAAAGTAAATGGGACAATGATAGCTATTAGAGATACAGTGGCATTTACGCTCCATACCGAAATTACAGACCCTTTAGGCCGATACACCATTCTGATCTGTGACATTAACCAAGCCACATACACCATAGTTAACCTCTACGCCCCAAATAAGCATCAATTACGCTTCTTTAACCACTTCCCGCCCGGTCAATAGCAAATTGACGTCCGGGAAGTGGTTTCGTTATCCTGACTGGGCGTCATATGACGTCCTTCAGGATAACATCCGCCGCGCGCCCGTGGGGGCGCGCATCGCGGCGATCGTTGGAGCGGTGTGTCAGTCTGACACACCGCTACACTGATCTCGGTAAAGAGCCTCCGGCGGAGGCTCTTTACCACGTGATCAGCCGTGTCCAATCACGGCTGATCACGATGTACACAGGAAGAGCCGTTGATCGGCTTTTCCTCACTCGCGTCTGATAGACGCGAGTAGAGGAGAGCCGATCGGCGGCTCTCCTGACAGGGGGGGTATGCGCTGATTGTTTATCAGCGCAGCCCCCCCTCAGATGCCCACACTAGACCATCAGGGAAGCCCCCAGGACCACCAGGGAAGCCCCCAATACCACCAGGGAAGCCCCCAGCATGTGGATGGCCAGGTACATCCCCCATGGCCATCCACATGTTAAAAAAAATGCCAAAAATATGCCAATCAGTGCCCACAGATGGGCACTGATTGGCACATCATATTTAATAAAAAAAAAGTTAAAAAAAAGGAGATTCAAAAAGGGATGCCCAGCAATGCCACCCATCAGTGTCATCAGTGCCACTCATCAGCGTCCATCAGTGCCACCTATCAGTGCCCATCCGTGCCCACCCATGCCCACCTATCAGTGCCCATCCATGCCACCTATCAGTGCCACCTATATGTGTGCATGAGTGCCCGTCAGTGCCGCCTATGAGTGCCCGTCAGTGCCGCCTATGAGTGCCCGTCAGTGCCGCCTATGAGTGCCCATCAGTGCCACCTGAGTGCCCATCAGTGCCGCATACCAGTGCCACCTATCAATTCCCATCAGTGCCACCTATCAGTGCCGCCTATCAGTGCCCATCATCAGTGCCACCTCATCAGTGCCCCCTAATTGGTGCCACCTCATCGGTGCCCATCAGTGCCGCCTTATCAGTGCCCATTAGTGCCGCCTTATCAGTGCCCGTCATTGAAGAAGAAAACACACTTATTTACAAAAAAAATTAACAGTGACAAAGAAAAACTTGTTTTTTTGCAAAATTTTCGGTCTTTTTTTGTTTGTTGCGCAAAAAATAAAAATCGCAGAGGTGATCAAATACCACCAAAAGAAAGCTCTATTTGTTGGAACAAAATGATAAAAAATTTGTTTGGGTACAGAGTAGCATGACCGCGCAATTGTCATTCAAATTGCGACATCGCTGAAAGCTGAAAATTGGCTTGGGCGGGAAGGTGTCTAAGTGTCTGGTATTGAAGTGGTTAACAAAATTATGAAAAAAGTAAATACGGTCAAGAAAGGGTTCCTTATTATCTGTGGAGATTTCAATGTAGTTCCCGACCCCAGTATGGACTCAACCTCCAAACCAAAGCGCAAAGTTCAGTCCCTTCAGACTGCCATTCACAAGGAGGACCTCTATGACGTGTGGAGGTGCCACCATGCAGGAGAAAAGGACTTTTCTTTCTTTTCCACCCCTCACCACACGTACACACGAATAGACTTGTTCCTTACTGACCAACGCACGCTATCCAAGTCAACCTCCTCAACCATCAACTCCATCACCTGGTCGGACCATGCGTCCATAACTCTCCATGTTAAAGACTCTTCCACAGTGGACTCTGCTCCATTATGGAGAACTAACTCCTTTCTCCTACAGCATCCGGAAACAAAAAAAATCATTGAAGATAACCTCTCTGAATTTTTCACACTTAATGGTCCCTCTATGCAGAACAAATTTACCCTGTGGAACGCCCATAAAGCGTTCATCAGGGGGATCTTTATACAACAAGGGGCTAGGGCGAAGAGGCGGAAGCAAAACAAATTAAAAGAGATCACTGAGAAAATACGAAAACTTGAAACTGATAATAAAACATTAACCTCCATTACTCTTTCCAAGCAACTTAACCAATTGCGGCATGACCTCAGGCTTCTACTAATAGAGGATTTTGAGAAATCTTCTAAGAAACTCAAAATGTCTTACTATTCCCAGGGGAACAGAGCTGGCAAGCTCCTAGCCCACCAAATCAAAGGACATAGAGGGAAAACCAAAATCCCTTATATCCTACACTCCACAAAACACACGAAGATGCATCATCCTCAGGATATAGCGGATGCCTTCAGTAATTACTACGACACCCTCTATAACCTCAAAGATGATAGAGAAACACCCCAACCCACTACCAAACTAATAGAAGATTTCCTGCAACAGGTTTCTTTACCAAAACTCTCTGCTCAACAATTAGAATGCTTGAACACCCCATTTACAGCAGAGGAAATTCAGAAGATTATAGAATCTATCCCAAAAAACAAATCCCCAGGCCCTGATGGCTTCATAGGGGAATACTACCAAACATTTAAAAATATTCTAACCCCTCACTTATCAGATATCTTCAATGCAGCTACCGCCTCTTCCTCCTTCCCCCAAGAAATGCTGAAGGCTATCATCGTCACTATACCCAAGCCGGGGAAAGCTCTCGATAGACCTGCTAATTTCCGCCCCATTTTGCTACTAAACGCAGACCTAAAAATGTACTCAAAATTACTAGCTAAAAGACTGATAGATCTGATGCCCCTATTGATCCACCCAGACCAAACTGGTTTCACTAAGGGCCGTCAGACCTTCGACACCACCAGGAGGCTGACCAATATCATTCATCTAACTGGATCCTGTCGGAGGCCTTCTTTGCTACTAGCTTTGGATGCGGAGAAGGCCTTCGACAGGGTCCACTGGGGCTACCTCCTTGGGGTACTGGAGAGGTTTGGCTTCTCTGGACCCATCCTCTCGGCCATTATGGCCCTGTATTCAGAACCTTCGGCCCAAGTATACACAGCTGGTGTGCTGTCAACCCCCTTTAAAATTACTAACGGCACCCGACAGGGGTGCCCATTATCCCCCTTGATCTTTAACCTAATCCTAGAACCACTAGCAACCCTCATTAGAACACATCAGAACATCACAGGAATCTCATCTCCCGATTCCAAACATGTCATCAGCCTGTTCGCTGATGACATTATTATGATGCTTACTAATCCTGAAAAATCTCTGGCATCGTTGTATGACGTATTACAAATGTTTAATAAGGTCTCTTTTTATAAAGTCAATGAAAGCAAATCCTATATACTCGGTATGAATATACCCGCTCACCTACAAAAATCTCTCAGTTCATGGTTTCCATTTGTCTGGAGCAAAGACGGGATCAAATATCTGGGTATCACCTTAACCGCATCCACAGGTAACTTGTACCAGGCTAATTACATGTCTTTTCTAAATGCCCTCCCATCAAAGCTACAAACCATTGCCAAAACAGAGCTCTTATGGTCGGGGCGCCTAGCAGCTTTTAAGATGATAATCTTACCCCAACTAATCTATCTTTTTAGAATCCTTCCCATCCCAGTTCCTAACACTTTCTTCTCCAAACTACAATCCCAGATCAATAAGTTTCTCTGGATGGGGAAAAGGGCGAGATGGGCCTTCCAAAACTCAATAGCAGCCAGAACAGCGGGCGGGGTGGGCAATATACTAGTTAAGGATTACTACACAGCATCGATACTATCTCAACTACGTACATGGTTCCCCAACGCCCCCAACCCTAGATGGAAAGAATTAGAAGAAGGCCAAATCACCAATACCAATCTCTTTAATCTCCTAATGGCATCCTCTCTCGGCTATAATACCACTGCCCCATTAGCACCCTCAATTAGGGCATCCCTGCAAGCATGGAAAATTCTGCTGAAACAGCCGTTCACAACACCCCCTGTCTCCTCAATACAGATCCCTATTACATGTCTAGCGGGGATCATACCTGACCTACATGTCACACACTGGACAGACCAGGGAATACATAACATCTCAGACCTCATGGTTGGCCCAGCAGTGAAGACATTCAGGTCGCTGCAACTAAAATATGGTCTGAACGACTCACAACAATACAAATATATCCAGATTAGCCATTTTCTTCGATCCAATGCCAAAACCTCTATCCACTTACCATGGAGGGTGATATTATTCCTCACCAGACCCACATCTAACATCAAAGGGATATCATTATTCTATAACAACCTCAACAACAAACTAATATGTGTTAAAAATCCTAACATAATGGCCTGGGAGCGAGACCTGCATACAACCTATACAACCGAACAATGGCAGACAGCCCTAAAAGTAACCTTTTCAGCTACCAAATCCATAAACTTATGGGAATTACACCAAAAAATATTACTTCGTTGGTACCTAAAAAAAGGGAAAATGACACATTTGGAGGCAATGGGTTGCCGCTCACCCCGGGATTGAAAAAAGAAAAGAAGGGTTCCCCTTGAAATGGTGGGGTTTTTAGGCAGCAAGAGTATGTTTTTACATAGAGATTATGTCAAAAAGTAGATGTTGAGTGAGAGAGCCAGTCCACCAGGATTGATTTGTAGAATTTTATTCATGTCAAAAAGAAAATTATTTATGACACGAGGGGTATAAAACACAAACCCATACAGAATATATAAAAAAATAATATAATACAATACACACATTAGTAAAACCAACAAGTGGCATATGACACCTCTACTGATGTAACAGGGGGGGGGGGTCAATATGATACGACAAAAACTGACGCGTTTCGACCTGTGATTTGTATGGGTCTTCTTCAGAGTATTTTTGTCTGTTGGAATAAAAGACAATGTAACAACAACTATTCAGTTAAATATTGAATGTGTCGCGCTTGTGTCCGCACGTGTAGAAAGACATAATCCTACACCTTAGGTGAGTATAATTACCGGTATGTGTGTAGTACGTGAGGTAATCTTCTGCATGGGGATTCATAAAACTCCCATCTGTCTTTCCGGGTGGCTTCTAGGTGTGGCTCCTACAGGCAAATCAAGGCAGAAACAGCATCCAGGCCGCGTGTGGCTTACGAGGGGTCACACTGATTGCTGACACACCAGTAGGGAAACCCAGGAGCAACCCAGGGTGCAGGGGGAGGGGGAGGTCGATGGCGGCTCACCTGCAGTAGGGCACCCCTGGAAGAGACCAAGGCATCACTATGGGCATACTCAAGGACAACAGGGATAGGAGGAATGTATACTTCCATCCCGGTTGTAAGGCAATAATGTTGCACTCATAGATGAAGTGACTATCATAAGTATTGGAAAAGTGACTATGTGTTTCGTCTACAAGGCGTTGCTACTCTGGGAGAGAACCATATAATTATACTTAACCATATTATTATACGTTATTTGTGTCCAAGTGGTTGGACTATGAGGTATAAGCTCGGACAGGGGCTGGGATGGGGATTGAGGGAGATGGGGAAGAAGGATGGAGATGGGACAGGTGAAAAAGGACAGAAGAGGTATAAAAAGGGGGACATGGGGGGAGAATGGGAAAAAAAATAGGAAAAAGGAAAGAGGAAAAGAAAAAGAAGGGGAAAGAAAAATAAAAAGGGGAAGGGAAAGGAAAAGAGAAAGATTGGAACAGAGTGACAAGGGTGTGTATATATGGCGCGCTACATATATAGAAGAATATGAGGGAAGACAGGAAAAAAAGCCACACGCGGCCTGGATGCTGTTTCTGCCTTGATTTGCCTGTAGGAGCCACACCTAGAAGCCACCCGGAAAGACAGATGGGAGTTTTATGAATCCCCATGCAGAAGATTACCTCACGTACTACACACATACCGGTAATTATACTCACCTAAGGTGTAGGATTATGTCTTTCTACACGTGCGGACACAAGCGCGACACATTCAATATTTAACTGAATAGTTGTTGTTACGTTGTCTTTTATTCCAACAGACAAAAATACTCTGAAGAAGACCCATACAAATCACAGGTCGAAACGCGTCAGTTTTTGTCGTATCATATTGACCCCCCCCCCCTGTTACATCAGTCGAGGTGTCATATGCCACTTGTTGGTTTTACTAATGTGTGTATTGTATTATATTATTTTTTTATATATTCTGTATGGGTTTGTGTTTTATACCCCTCGTGTCATAAATAATTTTCTTTTTGACATGAATAAAATACTACAAACCAATCCTGATGGACTGGCTCTCTCACTCAACATCTACTTTTTGACATAATCTCTATGTAAAAACATACTCTTGCTGCCTAAAAACCCCACCATTTCAAGGGGAACCCTTCTTTTCTTACTTCGTTGGTACCTAACCCCACACAAAACCTCTAAATTTAATAGCCAAGCTTCTCCAATGTGCTGGAGGAACTGCAATGGTGTAGGCACCCTTCTCCACACTTTCTGGGAATGCCCCAAATTGTCCCATCTATGGGACGAGATATTTAAATTGCTAGAACTTATATCACACTGCCCTGTCCCCAAAACCCCTGGACTAGCTGTGTTGTCTTTGGGTATTGAAGTAATACCTAAAACAAGCAGAACCATAGTATCCCACGTTCTACTCAGTACTAGATTGGGGATAGCCAGACACTGGAGATCCCCAGACCCACCCCTACTAAATGAAATAATAATGACTACAAACATACATGCTAAATATGAAACCATGTTTGCCTCATCCTTGGGAAAATTCCAGCTCTCACAAGACCTTTGGAAACCGTGGAATGACTGGATCTCCAAACATGGATCTCAGTATAGCTAATTTTATATATTATGCAATGAGAAGCTAGGCACTAGTTTGTTTACTCCTTTAACCCTTCTATCTCTCTCTCTTATATTTATTTACTTTTTTTATTTTTATTTTAGTATTTTCTCTCTCTCTTGCTTATCCTCTTATACATACCCAGTAAAGAATCATATATCTGAACCTATCCCTGGTGCTTGTGGTGGGTGACGGATGGAGCCCCCCTCCTATGGTACAGTTAGAACCCGTCTGGGGTACCTGAGGGGAGGCCCGCCCTCCCTACGGTAGGCTTCAGGTACACCTTGTTCAGATCACATATGGCTAAGTCACTGTACAAAGATTAATAAAACCCCTAACATATGTGGTTACCAGTTCAACGGAAAAAGATAAAGCTGTATAAAGGTTTGCATTCTTCTTGCGGAGCTGTTCTCCCACACTGTATTATGTTATACCTTCCTTTATGGTATCGTTGTATCTTATATTTGAAAAACCCAATAAAAAACGATTGAAACAAAAAAAAATTGGCTAAAATACTTGCAATGTGTGTAACTGTTGGGCAGGATTGTTCTTGTTTTCAGCAGAAGTAGAATTATACTTAAAAAAAAATGTTTTACATCCCTTATTGGCAAGATCTGTGCTCATATGTTTCCAAATTTACACATTTGCCACTGGTACACCAAGAGGATCTTATTTTCCTGTTTAACTTTTAATTTACACTATATGGTCAAAGGTTTGGGTACAACTGACTGTCACACTGTAATGCTTGCTCCTGTATGAGTGGTCAGGACATATAGCTGGCTTAGTGTAGCTTCAATTATAGCAGCCCCCATTCCCTTAAGGAAAGCAGACCTACTGGTACTGCTGTGTTGACTGACCAAGAAGCACATGAGGTTCAGCAAAGACAGAAAAAAGAGTACCTGTTGTCCAGCCTCAGCAGGAACAAAGTCTCTGGAAAGTGCTCTAATGTCCAACCAGTAGACTATGGCCAAGGAGAAAACATCCCTGTCTTGCTTATCTGTAAAAGGTAAGGTGGTGTTATCCACCTGGCCTTGCTATGTGGTAGGGCCCTGTTATTCTCAGGTCTGAATGAAGAGGAACACAAATCTTTTGGCAGATATAAAGTCCCTTTATATGCGTCTCAGCTGTGTATCTAGATGTTCATATATAAATGTTTGTTTAAAAATCAAAGGTTTTATACATATAGTATAGTGTTAATGAATAATTAACATGTGCATGCTCACGAAAACAGTCCTAATTAAATTCCTTCTAGGCAGAAAAGTGCTCAATGCAAAAGTCCACAAACAAATTTATATGTCGCCAGATTCCAGTGATCCAATCAAAGTGAACAACTCTCTTCATGGCCGCCCAGGCCATGGCACAGAAACGGCACTTCTGAAAATATGGGATGACGCCCTAGAAGCAGCGGATGATGGAGAATCGTGTCTTCTGGTATTGCTGGATCTTTGTGCGGCGTTCGACACAGTGGACCACAACACTCTTCTCAGCCCGCCTCAAGGAAGTGGCAGGAGTTACAGATGTAGATCTTCCATGGTTCGCTTCCTTCTTAGGAAACCGGTCACAGACAGTGAAGCTAGGAGCCTTCACTTCAGAAACTCAGGCAATAACTTATGGAGTCCCTCAAGGATCACCATTGTCACCAGTACTGTTCAACATTTACATCCGGCCACTCTTCAAAATCATTAGCAAATTGGATCTGTGCTTCCACTCATACGCGGACGACACTCAACTGTATTTCCGGATCACCGAACAAAAAGACCAGTACCAGGAACTAGGAAAATGTCTCACATTGATAGATGACTGGATGACCACTAGCTCCCTCAAACTAAATGGATCAAAAACAGAACTACTGCTCCGCGACGCAAACCCAAGGAAAAAGACGAAGACCCCTTGGACACCACCAACCATCCTGGGTCAGACCATCCTTCCAAGCAACAAAGCCAAAAGCCTCGGAGTAATCTTTGATTCAGAGATGACCATGGAGGCACAAATAGGATCCGTAATCAGCGGATCCCACCATCTCCTTTGCATGCTACGCAGACTCATCCCCTTCATCCCGGAAAAGGAAAAAGCGGTAGTAGTAGGAACGATCATCAATTCGCGTCTCGACTATGCAAACTCCCTCTACATAGGATTACCGAATTACCAGATTGCGCGCCTTCAAATTGTCCAAAACACAGCAGCAAGATTAGTCACCGGAAAGAAACCCTGGGAATCCATCTCCCCATCGCTTAGGACCCTACATTGGCTCAAGGTAAAAGACAGGATCACATTCAAGACCCTCTGCCTCACCCACAAATGTACACAAGGAAATGCGCCTCAATACCTTTGTGAAAAAATAGAAAAATACATGCCAAATCGCAGCCTTCGATCAACAAACCAAAACCGCCTTCTCATCCCCAAAGCCCGCTACAAATCGAAGGGAGAACAAAGATTCGCAGTACAGGGACCTCGGCTATGGAATGCTCTACCAAACAACATCCGCATGGAAGAAAACCATCAGGCCTTCAGGGAAAAACTCAAGACCCACCTCTTCTAAACATGGCAACACAACAAGAGCAGACAAGCGCCTTGAGGCGATTCAGTTCGCAGTTGCAGCGCTATACAAATCATTTATTCATTCATTCATTCATTCTTCATCCAGGTGCACACCCCTACTCACAGGTTGCTTACCAAAAGATAAGACCTCAGACATATTGGTCTGGCTGCACTTTGGGAGAAGACCCGCTGGGATTCATAATATGATCCAGGTCAAGTGAAAAACATCCAATCGGGGAGGACAATCCACATATGGAATTTAGTATGAGGCAAAGGAAGGCAAGAAAGTATATCATAGTGTAGTAGTTGTAAAATCCAGCATTTAAGAAGGTTAAAACTACTTACAAAAAACAGGCAGAAAAATCTCATCTAACACAGGTAATTCTGATCAGCACCCCGGTGGGCGTGATGACATGACCATTGTAGCTCCACTCTACATGTCTCGTCCAATAGAACATCATCAATAGGGCAATGGAGTATAGTGATGATTGAGGACGTAAGCAATACATAGACACGGCCCACAAAGGTAGCTAGAGGATGCTCCCCTCCTCAGACATCAGTATCAAGAGTCAGCGGCCGTATTGCTGAAGCCCACGCACTCGGGAACAAATCAGAAACCAAATAGAATGAAAAAATATATAGTTAAATGAAAATCTGAATATATATTAAATCAAAGCATGTCTGCCTATAAGTGATTTCATTTGGACTACTTATTGATTTATAAGTTTAAACACTATGTTTTTCACTTATGCCCCTTTCACACTCGACATCGTCGCTGGTAAAGCGCCGCTATTTTTAGCAGTGCTTTACCGTCGTTTTTGCATGGGGTTTTCGGCCGCTATCAGGACACTTTTAACCCCCACTAGCAAAAAAGGGTTAAAACGATCTGCGGTTCGGCAGTGGTGCCCATTCATTTCAATGGGCAGAGGCGGTTTAGAAGCAGTTTATACACCGCTCCAAATATATTGCTTACAGGAGATTTTTTAACGTCCTGCCAGCGCATCGCCTCCGGCTTTCACACTGAGACTGCAGAAGAGACGTTTTTTCAGGTGCTTTACAGGCGCTATTTTTAGCCCAAAAGCTCCTGAAAAACTCCTCAATGTGAAAGGGGTCTTATATGTTTTGTTATTTTATTTGATGAATTCTGTAATCTTTTTTATTTTTATGCATTTTCACTTTATTGTTGGACAGCGCAACACATTTTGGTGATATTAGTAAATTATATATTTTATATATATATATATATATATATATATATATATATATATATAATTGTTTTTTATTTAATGTGAAATAATCTTTAAAGAAAAAAAATATTGAATATACCCAAATAACTTATTACTTTCCAAGACTCTTCAAACATTTAGACTGTCTGTACTATATAATGTTGCATGGGGCAAACATTAGAGAATATGTAATGTCTCAGGTACATTTTCAATAGCAATAACAATATTGTTAGGGCATATTGCACTTAAGTGTTCTATAAAGTCAGCTTTAGTTACATATATAGAAGCATTCTAAGAATTGCTGCAGAGTACTCACCACTTTCTACAAATACCCTATTCAAATTTTTCAATTTGCATAATGGTATGTGAAAGAAACATTGGATTATGAGGTTCTGTGTGCATTAGTGGTGCTTTTTAGTATCTTGAACTTGGTCTAAATAGAGGTGTTTACATACAGTATATGACTTGGCTCCATGAATAGATATTCAAAACTATTTTCTTAAATTCCTTAAGTGCATTAGATGTAATACATTACTATTCAGGTTTTCTAGTCCTTGTAAACACTGGGTAATGGAATCATCTATTGTAAAAACATGGAGATATTTTATGTGGGTTTGACCAAAACAGGTTGTGATTCTTAAAATAATCTTTGCATCATAAATGTATCATAATGTAATTTTTTAAATATGTACTGTATATATATTTTAATAGTTGTCTCATCTTGGGAGGGTACTACTTTTATAGACCGCAGCAATCCATCAATGATCCAGCAATCTATAAACAGGCCAAAATAACTCCACACATCAATTATATATTTAAAAAAAAAAAACTGTTTTGTAAATGTGCTTACCAGTCACTAATGTCTCTTCAGGTTTACACTGAGCCTAAGAAAGCCCACTGAATGTTCCTTATTGTAGAGGTAAACCTTATCACTAAAATTTCACATAATCTTGGAAATATTAATGTCATTCATGAAAGTTTTTTTTTTTTTTTTTTAACTGCAGTAAAGTAATAGCTGTTACGCCTCATGCACACTGCTGCTCCTAAACTGACATTTTTGGGGCTTTCATGTTTTTTGCCTAAGCCCCTGAACACACCTCGTTAAAAGGTTATGAGGGTGATTTACTAAAGGGAAAAAGACTGTGCAGTTTGCAAAGTGCAGTTGCACACTGCAAGTGGAGCTGCTCCAAAACTTAGTAAAGGAGCAGAAAATCTGATGACTTTCATCATCCCATCATGTGCAAGCAAAAAATTCAGTTTTTTTAAATATTCTTCTTGCACATAATTTGGTACTCTTTGCAAAGTGAAGCCTTACCTCATTCACTAAGCTCTTGAGCAACTGCACTTTGCAAAATGCACAGTCTAATTGCCTTTAGTAAATCAACTCCTATGTGTCCATGCACACATTGGGGTTGATTTACTAAAGGCAAATAGACTGTACACTTTGCTCCAGAGCTTAGTAAATGCGGTAAAGCTTCACTTTGCAAAGAATGCCCAATCACATGCAAGGATAATTAAAAAAAAACATAATTTTGTCTAACACATTATTGGATGATGGAAGCCAGCAGAGCTTCTGCTCATTTACTAAGCTCTGGAGCAACTGCATTTGCAAATTGCACAGTCTATTTGCCTTCAATAAATCAACCCCATAGGCTTTTAAAGGAGTTTTGGAGCAGCAGAGTTTAGAGGCAGTCAAAGCTCCTTCTCCTGAATGCAGAAGAATGGCATTCAGGAGAGGAGCTTTTGGGCATAAAAAAGCGTCAAACACTGGTAAAATTGTCTAAATTTGCCTAAATATTGGATGTGTTTAGCACTTCAGCATTTATTTATTTCAGTGGCCAGGATAAACTAAAATTCTGGCTAATGAAATAAATAAACACCCAAACACCAAACTTTGCTAAACTGGTTTGAAAAAAACAGCTTAGGTGTGTTTTTAATGCTTATTTTGCCATGTTAGGAGAAACAGCATTTGCAATAAACCAATGTGCGTGGGGCCTTAACAAAAACCTGCCATGAAAGCACTTGTTCAGGCAATTCTTATTTTGGGGTGACAACATTCTTTCCCTGACTTCAACCCTGTCACAAGCTTTTCTAATGGAGACTACAAGAAAAAATGCTAACATTGATTGTGCAGGCCTGCCCTAAGCTATGACATGCAACACTGCTGAAGTGTGTGTATGTACAGAGAAAGTGGATGAAAGGGGGTGGAAGAGATAACAGCATTGAGATAAAAACAAAATAAGAAAAAAATGAAAAACTCAATTACTTGCAGTACAGGTCCTATCTATTCTATAGGATGCTAGTGCACAGGAGCAGTCATTTTTTGTAAAAAGAACAAAAAAAAAACAATGAATTTGTTCTTTTAAGCAGTGAGTTTGCAACAGTGATAGCTTAATGTCTTCCTTATCAAGGCTTACGTTTCTGTCTTGAAAAAAGTTTACCTTGGTTAAAACATTTTAGGTTTAATATTATATAAACAAAAGTAAAAATTTTGACAAGGTTTCATTAAAGCTGACGTGCTGAATGTCATCGCGTGTAGGTGTCTAAGCGGACGGGCGTTTAGCACAGCCGGCCGGCTACTTTGCTACTTTTAAACTTTCACATTGTAAGTGTAACCTTTATTACTATAATACATGATGTCTCATCGGGATTATGCTATGTTGAATTCCTTTTTCATTCCGGGCAACATCTGACCATCTTGTTGGAACCTTCCTGATTGGGGGATCCGTACTGTTTTATTGGCCATACTCTTTGGATCATTTGGAGGCACTGGTTTCCGTTCCTGGATAAAGGCCCCGACCGGGTATTTGGTCACAAGCTAGCCATAGCTAGCTTGCCATATGGTAAGTGCGCATTTTTTGTGGTGTTCACATTTTGGTTGTGGTGGAGGAATCGTCAACTTTTATCTATATTTGTTTCACGGATTGTGGTTGTAAATCAAATTCACAGTAGAAGAGTTCTACTGTAGCTTATACCATATTATAAACAGTTTTTTATGTCTTATTTTTCTATACCTTGGACTTATTATTTCTGTTTTGGGTGTATATCTATTTTTATTGGTCAATACTTATAATATTGTTTATTAATTCACATTTTTTTGGTTCATAATTAGCACTGCTACAATTTTTTCAATTTTTTCTAAGGTTTCATTAAAGCCACAACACTTTTAAATGTTATGTATAGCAGGGTTGCCCGCAGAAAGCAATTTCTGCAAAGCGTAGCTCTCTGTTAATTTCTTCCCTTACACCGTTATATTGATGTAGCACTAGAAATTCTGACCAACTCATAATTAAGAATGTTGCAGAATCTTGATTGCTAGTGAGAGAGCAGTGATGAAATGATTTCTCACTGGTGTAGCTAGCTAGGCAGCGATGCCATGGGAGACACTGAGATGAAATTTAGCATTTCTGTCACTGATGATTTGTTGCCAATGACAGAATCGCTTGTGTGGCCCAACTCACCTTTTCAAAATTGCCTAACCAATTTTCTTTAAATCTGTTAGTAACTAGAGCTTGTCCAGTTTCCATTACCACTATCACCTTCCTAGCCTAATACATATTCTCTCACCTATCTCTCTTCTTCTCCTAAGCCCTTATATTGTATATATTCTGCATTACAAATTGTGTTATCGTGTTGAATTATTTGCTAAATCAATTTGTTTGTTGTTGTGATTGCTTTGGTTTGGATGTCGTCTCCATTTTCTCAGGTTCAATCTGACATCGCAAGAGTGTGCAGAACAGTGAGAACAGAGAAGAATGAGGACATGTTGTTTTGGGTATGATGACAAGACCTATTGAGCTCCACCTGTTGGAAAGATCCATTTGAGTGTCTGGATTTCAGACACCATTGAGTGCTGTCCGACCCACTATCAAGTGCCAGGAGTCATTTGGATCTGATGAGTGCAGGCAGAAGTGGGGGGGACCCAGGTGTGGGTGGGGCTTACGGTACCCAAGCTGGGGGACCTGCTAATGGGGGACCCTGTGCTGTGATTTTGGTCCCTGTATGTGGGGCATTGGTCGTTAAGGAGGGGTTAAGCTTGCAAACTCCTTCACTACTAGGGCCTTCCGTCACCCATGCCATGTCACCAAGACTCCCCCTTGCTGGTTGGCTGCTTAAGCACTCAATATTACTCTGGTTGCCCCTAGCAACATCAACATGGCCTCTTCCCCTTCCATTGCAGGTTATACCATTGTACATTTTGCACACTTAGCTTCATCCCTCTTCTAAGCCCTGTTGTTTGATACATGCATCCCTTTAGTGACTTTAGAACAGGAAGATTGACTTAACAACAAATTTATTTTACTGGAGTAGTTAATTTAACAGGTGAACTGTTCTCAGAACATCTTCCATACACCTGTACAAAGTCCCCCAAGTCCCCTTTTAGCGTGTCCCTGGTACTCCCTTGTATTCCATGAGTTGGCCATACCTTAATCAGGTTGAAAAAGTCTATTAGTCTTTTTAGCAACAAGTCCATATCTCTTGGAACCCTGACTGCACTCCCACAAGGTGTGGTAAAGGTGGCAAAGTGAAAAGAGCAAAGACAAGACCCTGATCTAGAGTTCCCCTTTTTATATGCTCTGTTCAGAAGAGGGTGGTACTCTTCTGAAAAGCCCAGGAAAGCTTAACTAACAGTGTTATTCGTTGCCTATCAAACAGCACCACTCCTGCTGGGCAACATTAACTAAACAGTGCAACTTGCCCAGCAGAAAACATACCTAACCCAGGAAATAATGAGCATACTTCACAAGTAACACCTCAGTAAGCACCTGCTTACACAAGGATACCACCCGTCTTCACAAAAATGCTGGATGATACACAGGCTTTAATGTAGAATTGTATTTTCACTTGCTGTGGTTTTTGTTTACATCCATTACTGAGCACTTTTGAGCATGGACTTTATCACATTTATTGTTTTTTTAAGATTCATTGTTGTTCTTTTTGCTGTGCTTATGATATTTGCACAATTAGTGAGGAATATATTGTGTCATTTACAGTTTCGATGATTTTATACAATTTTGTTGAGTAGTAACAATCTATGATATATTTACTTTTAACATTAGTGTTGCTTTTGTTTTATGTGCGTTAGAAATTTCTTTAATTTAAGAAATATAGAAATGGTTGCACGGAAAAAAAATTACTAAATTATTTTAAATAATTCCTTTTTAATTAATGTATTTCTAAAATATATGCCCCACTGTTGGAGCTCTCAGATCTTGGAATAGAACTGCACAATACATAGGTATCCTTGTACAATGTGCAGCATCCACATATGCTAGCAAACATTTGTAACCAAGAATTTTGTATTTAAGTTGAATTCTCTTTGCTGTAAAGTATGGCTGTGTGTTGGAGAATTATGTATTAGGTTGTGCTGTAAGAAGATAGCAGACAAATTAGCCCACCAGACCCTATGTATCACCAAACTATCACTTTTGGATGTACTGGCCATTTAGTTATGTTTTTTACTTCTTTAATATGCACTATTTTGTAGGGCTGATGCCAGTATAGTATATAATCAATGTTAAGCTTCTGAGAAAAAAATGGAAAAATAAACAAAAGTTACAATAAAATACTTTTAATACAAAGTTTAAAAAAAAATCTATAACTTAGTTGTTTTCTATTATTTTTTGCTTGGAATGATATAGCCCATAACATTCTCTGTATATAAGATTTATTTGGCCTTATATTTAATGAGCATCGATAGCAACATTTATTTTTTTTATTGTTGTTTTTTTAATGGCTTGTTTAAGATGTTGAGCTGTGTAAACCAATTATCTGTCCTATGGGAACCGGGTATATCTACAAACTATTTATTCTCTAGGGCCATTAGACTTTCTGGAGTGGGCTGTTATTTTTATTTCACAAGTGACTTTTCAACATCACATTGGGAATAAATGAGAAAGCCATAAATTTGCCACTTGCAATTTAAAAAAATAAAAATAAAAATGTATGCTGCAAGAGCTAAAGGACTTAATCACGCTCATCATCTGAAGGTAGAATACATAAAGGACATGCAGACAATAGCTAAAAAAACTGGACTGTGACAGACTAATTATTAGTGCTTCGTTATGAAACTTATTTTACATAGGTCACTTGGGAAGTGTAATTAAAAATGCATTATATGTGCCTTTTGTTGAAGCTATTAAATTCAAAAAAGAGAGAAGAAAAATAATTATATGAGGAGCAAATAGTAATGTTGGTCAACAGCGTTTATCTAAGAAAGGAATATCAAGCTAGTGGTTCATTAGCAGTATCTGAAGCAGTACCAGAAACTGTATTTGAAAAATGAGCCATAGAGCAGCTTTTAAGTACTCAGATTAAAGGATTTCTAATGTCAGGTTTAACACCGAAATTATAGACAACATTAGAGCGCTGTGAATAATGACATCCTTCATCTAAGTTGGCATGGTGGCATTCATCATAAGATTTGTGGTGTAGGAATAAATGTATTAATTAGCTGTAAAATACTGAAATAATTTACTGAGTGAATATATAGGTGTACCTGTTTGTAGCTGTTTGATAAAACAAAGCCGATGTTACATTTGCATGGAATTTTACCTGTGTTTGTTTTTGGTGGCTCACTTATGCTTTGCTTTGTTTTTTATGGACTGGTCTGTTCAATAGGTCTAACAAGTTTCATGTGGACAGTTAGACGTATACTACTCAAGCTGATTGCATGCAGGTTAATTTAGAATGATTAAAAACATTGAGCCCTACTACTATGCTGTGACAAAAGTCTGAGTATTTGAGGTGTTGGTTCATTTCCAGGGAGTGGCTGGTTTTAACTAAAACTGACAGCAAGAGGTTGCAGATGGCGATCAGAATAGAATTTTTAGAGACAACCATGATAAGACATTAATGGCTGTGTGTTGAGTTATTTTGAGGGAACAGAAAATGTAAACTGTTATGCAAGCTGTACACTCACTACTTTACATTGTAGCAAAGTGTAATTTCTTCAGTTTTGTCACATGAAAAGATATAATAAAATATTTACAAAAATATGGGTGTACTCACTTTTGTGAGATACTGTACATCATGCCCATCTTTTTTCTTCTCAGCTATTAAGCTATGATAGTGTCATGGTCGGGGTTCAGGCTCTGAGACCAGTGGCTCTAGCAGTACAGAGGTTTACAGGTAGTCAGCTGGAAATGTACAAACAGATCCCCCTAGTGGATGGCATAGGCTCACCTGAGGTGCAGGGTCTAAACACTAGCCGGTATATACCAGAGCTCCTAATGGTGGAGGTTTTGCTGCATGTTATTACCAGGCAACCATCCTCAGGATTGCCCCACCAGGAGGAGCCTGAGTCTGGTAGTAGATATAGCAGGTAGAGATCAAGCAGAAGCATAGTCAGTAAACAAGCCAAAGGTCAGTACCAAGCAGTAGCTGGATGGGATCAGATGGAAGTATAGTTAATGAACAAGTCAATGAGTTGGTAACTAGTGGTAGCGAAGATAAGGACATCAGCAGGTATTCAGGGAGCAAGATCTCAGAGAGAGCACAATAATCTAGAAAATAGGAAATGTAGTGACATGACTTAAATCAGGAAGTTCCTGGGAGGATCAAAGGAATCAAGGTTCAAGAGAAAAAAGACATATAGTAAAATTGTCCAAGGAATCAGGCAGTGAGCTGTCTATTATCCCTTGTGGCACAGAGAGAAGAGCCATAGCCAGACTCCACAGAGGTTGCAGGTCTTGACAAATAGTTTATTGCCACCAACAGCAAAAAATAAGGAACACATTAGCTGTGTGCGTGCATGTGTCTGATTCATATCAAAGTACTCATGGTAAAAGATCTGTGTGATTGGTACTCAATAATGTTTGATTATCTAATATATCTTTATATAAATACAATTAAGCCTATTTATCAGGTGAGATGTATTGGAGTTGGGGTCCAGGCAGTGTTTACAAGAACATAGTTTAAATATGTTTTAGGAAATGCTGGAAAATCAAAGTACAGTTGCTTTCTTTCAATGTATTTGTCTTTGGGAGCTAGGACAAGCTCCAAAGCAGTACAACACATGGCAAAAGAGAATAAAAGCCATTTGGAGCTTGGTGACTGTGTCATTTTATAACATTTTGATTTGAAATCATTCGTGTTTGAATACAATTTTAATTGTATAACATTCATCAATTAAGGATCATCTTTATAAAAACGAATTTTATTTAATATTTGTAAGTACATGCAATAATTTTTGTGAGCTGTCCAGCAAGTTTGGCAGTTGTAAGGATTTGAAAAAACTATTGAATATTGTCAGAGTTGCAAACAATAGTCAGATTTTATTTATATTGTCTAAATACTCACCTAAAATCCATTTAAAAGTACTTAAGTAATCTAAGACCCCTTTCACACTGAGGCACTTTGCCCTGAAACAGCGGCTCCATTCACTCCAGTGTGAAAGCCCAAGGGCTTTTACACTGGAGCGGTGCACTGGCAGGGTGTCAGAAAAAGTCCTGCTAGCAGCTTCTTTGGAGCACATTAGCGCTCACCGTTCCCCTAAAGCGCCCCTGCCCATTGAAATCAATGGGCAGCACCGCCGAACCGCCGGCAAAGCGACAATGTAGCAGCACTTTGCAAGTGATTATAACCCTTTTTCGGCCACTAGCAGGGGTTAAAAGCACCCCACTAGCAGCCGAATAGCGCTGCAAAAACAAGAGTAAAGAGCCGCTAAAAATATGTTTTACCGCCGACGCCTGGGGCAGCTCAGTGTGAAAGGGCTCTAAGACTATACTTTCCCACAGGGTGACAACATTGCTGTGCAATTTTACACATTAATGCAGTGCACAGGAACTGGAAAAATAACGGATCTACAGGCAGGATCAACAAGTTAAATAACTATGTTACAGAGGAGACTCAGAAAAACATAAACTGATGTGCAGCTGCTATTGACAAATTGCATCATATATGTTTCAGTTTAAGTGCAGGTATCACAGAAAGGTATATGTATCCTGACTGTATATAAATGCATTCATGATTATTTTTCTAACTTTTATTTTCCTTTTGTTATCATGTAAACGTGGACATACACTTGCATTAAAAGGTTACTATTGCAAAGTAGTTGAGGTCTCTTATGAAAGCATAACTCCTTTTTTCTTCTGTAAAATATTTTTATAAACATACTTTTTATTATTGTCTAATGTTTATATTGATATATTGTATTTTCTATTTTCTTTCCTTATTTTTCACCTTTGTACATTTTTTCAGTAGCAACCATCAAATACTTTAATCCTAAAAGCATTAATGTCATGTACAGAAAATGTAACATAAGTGCAGTTTGTGACAAAGAAAGAAAGACAATGCTATACTAAAAACATTTTCCTACTAAGAGAAATTTAACAAAATTGTCAGTTAAGTATTACATACATTTCTGTGTTAGTCTGTCAATGCAATACATCTTGACAATTTATCTTTTCCCAATGTGTTTTTCTTCTAAAAAAAAATTGGACATCTCATGAGCAAGAAAAACAAATAAAAATGAGCTTCATCGTTCAAAATACCAGTAATAACTTAACATTGGATACAACATGTCAGATTACTTCCTGTGCATCCTGACAAATGGCAAGACTCTGGGAGCATAAAAAATATAAATATAAATGTCAAATGGTTTCCATTGACACAAGAGTCAGAAGCAGTGTAATTCAGATATATGTTTATGTGTAAGCTAATTTACCAGAGCTCAGGTGCTGTGCAGTTAAAGGACTATACTTAGGGATTAAAGAGCTGAAATCAAACTAAGAGAGTGACACATTTTTCCCAAAATTTTAAAATATTCTAACAAAGCAAAGGTCTTTCATTCAGAAATGTTCTGATATAAAATATTTAGCTATTACAATATATATATTTTAGGATTCTAACTAGCACAACACTTTATTACAACAATTCAACACCTTTGGTCTTATTATTAAAATTAATAGCAGGGGCAAAGTGCTAAGGATAAGGTGCAATAACCATAGCAGCTAATCAAAATCCATCTCATACCTGCCTGATTTGAGTTATGTTAAATATGGTTGGCTGCCCTTGGTTACTGTACTTTATACTTGGCATTCTGTTCCATTTACTGTTTATTTTGTAAGGTCACTACCTGTTGGGGTGTAGGGTGGTATAGGGGTGAGTGGACCCTCGGTTAAGGTATCTGCCTAGAGTATCGTTTAAACCCAGCAGGCCTGGAGACCAATCTGATAAGAAAGTATGACACGCACACACCATGCAGTTCTCAGAATGATCTGACGATTTATTTTTGGACTCCAGCTCATAAGGGCAAAATGACCTCACAAAGAAAGCCCAACCCTTCTTACATTAATATATGGTAAAATACAGACATACAGAATATAATTAAAACAAGCAGTGGAAAATTACTGAGTACGTGCAGAAAACAATATAACGCCCTCAAATTCATATAGAAACTAGCCACAGGAAAGGCTAGAAGAGAAAATAGATTGTTCTCGAGAACAGGAACTTAACAGACTGTTCTCAATAAGAGGAACTTAACTTAACTCTTAACTTAACTCCTAACAGACTCTATGTGAATATAATTATCTTAAAATGAATACTCATATTATCGGTTACAATATTTATGATGGCGGGCAATAAGCTAAAACAAACAATAAGCTAAAATATCCCTTCACTACCTGAATAGCCTTTCCTTATGCAAGATATTTCACAATGTTCAAGTTCCCCATTGGGGGAGAACCTCAAGGGGAAATTGAAGGTGGAAAAGATTCTGGGGTCCTAGTAGATAACAGATTCAGCAATAGCATGCAATGCCAAGCTGCAGCAAGCCAGGCCAGCAGACTATTATGATATTAAAAATTGTATTTACTCAAGAGTTAAGCTGGATACACACTATACAAATTTTCTTTAGATTTACCAAAAACCATATAATATGAGGTCAAACCTAAATACTTTCAATTTGTATGCAACCCCTTGCACTACATAGTTGAAGGGAAATCTAAAGGAAATCTAACAACAAAAGTTGTATAGTGTGTATCCAGCTTTAATATATATTTGTACCACTTTACAAAACTCTGGTCCGGCCACATCTTGAGCATGCCCTACAGTTTTGGTCACCAATCTTCAGAAAGGATGTGCTTGAAATGGAGAAGTGCAACAAAGCTATTAAGGAGGCTGGAGGACCTCAGTTATGAAGAAGTAAGAAGGAATACAATTCTCCCTGGAAAAGATATGCGTAATATGGGATATGATCGCAATATACAAATCTTTAAATAGTGACTTTATCATTGGACAAAAAGTGTCTAATATTTTTATAAGAAGACATGTGGTCACACAATGAAGTTGGATGAGATGTGGTTCAGACTTCTACTGTGTAAGGGGTTACTTTACTGACAGATAAAGACGTGGAACTCCCTTCCACAGAAGGGTGTCAGTGGGGAGTGTAGATAAATTCAAAAAAAATTTTAGTTGTGTTTTTTTAGCGAACACAATTTACAGGGATAATGATAATGGTAGTGACACACACACGGGCACTGAGATTGAACTGGATGGATTGGGGTCTTCATTCAACCTTACCAACTATATAAATAAATAAATATATACAGTATCTCACAGAAGTGAGTACACCCCTCACATTTGTGTAAATATTTTATTATATCTTTTCATGTGACAACATTGAAAAAATGAAACTTTGCTACCATGTAAAGTAGTGAGTGTACAGCTTGTATAGCAGTGTAAATTTGGTGTCCCCTCAAAAATACTCAACACACAGCCATTAATGATCATTCAGATAGTAACAGAGTCCACAAGTACATAAACAGTACTGGTATTAATAAAGCAGTGCTTCTGACATTACTTGATATGACCGGATTTCATATGATTATAGCCATATGAGGAGAAAATTGGAATGGTGATAAAAGTCCAGAAAAGACACAAACGGTGGTCCTAGTGTCGAATGATAAATGTACACCTTTCACCAGAATTCTTAAACTGTGCGTCACACTTCCCTTAGGGGTTCACACTCACCAGGTATAAGTGATTTTTAAGCCTTGAAATACTTTGAATAGCTGTCATCCACAATATGAGCTAGATCAGACCTGACGCGTTTTTCATTACAACTTCTGAGGGTAGGGCCTTACGGCACGGTGTCCCGGAATTTATCTCATATCATCTGAGCACATTTACCCAGCTGAATGTCAAACTGCTCAAAGGTGCACACTAACAATAATATGAGCACTGCTCAGAGGGTAACCACCACACACTACTATGCTGATATCGGCCGACACTGAACATTAGACCATTGCAGTCTTTGTTAAAACCTTATGCAAGCCTATACATAGTTCATGGAGCACATACATTTCATTGTATATACACTCTATTTTCTTAGTCATGTCAAATAATAATAAATAAAATAGTATTACTCTGAAATTAGATAATTCCTAAAGTAAGCCACTGTATTTGATCGGCGTAAACATTAAAATCATAGTACACATTCTATCTATAAAAATGTATATATACATATATATATATATATATATATAGATATAGATATATATATATATACATATTAACATCAATAAATACATTTATCAGCCCACATGGGCACTCCAAAGCCTACACCACAAGTGAGGTGTTGCATGTAATGAATTCTTTGATAGGGAATTCCTTGTCATTAGAAGTCAATGTAAATTTATCTAAACCTCTCATAGGTCTAGACACTTCTCTACATGCCTTGCACTTCCTACAAGAGAAAAAAACATCCCTATCCCAAAATGATGGAAGTCTAGTGGGGGAATCTAACACTTTTTTGACTACTAAGTCCCCAAACATAGAGCCTTTTCGTAAATAAACTTAGGCATAGAAGGAAGAACAGAATTAAGTGTTTTATTCAGGCATAAAATATGCCAATGGGCCTTAAAAATTGCCTCCACTTCTTTGTATTGTGAGTGAAAGGCGGATATAAAACCCCATTCATGGCTCATATTATTTATCAAAGGTATCCTATCTTTCAGAAGAATGTGAATCCCAGATACATTGAAAAAGAGATAGAGAAGTTAGAAACCAGGAATGACATAAAAAATAATAAGGCCAGCAGATAAAAGGGGGGGGGGGGGGTTAGCTAAGGAATATTATAGCAATCAGTTAACAGAAATGTTTTCTGATGGAGATACATGCAACAAATTAGATAGAGATCCTACCTCACAATACAGGTCAGAGTTGAAGGCTTTGGTAGAATTTGGGTATCAGTCACGTGGACTGACACCCAAAGAGAAGAAATAAATTGTACCAAGCAGTAGCCGCATACCAACTATCTACACTCTCTCCAAGATACACAACAACCCACAAATTCCCCTCACTAGACCCATTGTTAATGGGATAGGATCTGTGAAATCAAGGATGGGTCAATATTTAGATCAATTTCTCCAAAAAAGTGTTGTAGTAACAAAAGCATATCTCAAAGTCACAAAAAATCTTCTGCAACTGTTGCAAGAAGTAGAGTTAACTGAGACACCTCCAAGACAACCATTGCCTTGCTAAAGAAGCTGAGGGTAAAGTTGATGGACTGGCCAAGCCTGTCTCCAGACCTAAACCCTATTGAGCATCTGTGGGGCATCCTCAAACGGATGGTGGAGGAGCGCAAGGTCTCTAACATCCACCAGCTCTATGATGTCATCATGGAAGAGTGTAAGCCCCCGTACACACGGTCGGAAATTCCGACCACAAAATCCATCGGAATTTTTCAGAGGGATTTTATCCGACACCGGTGTAGCATACACATGGTCGGACAAAGTTGTCGGAAAATCCGATCATTCTGAACGCGGTGACGTTCGTTGCATACGATGGAACTACGCAGAGGCTAGTAGCCAATAGCTTTGGTCTCCTAATTTGATCTGAGCATTCGTGGCACTTTGTCCATCGGAATTCTCTACACAGGATCGGAAAAAGTCTGATTGGATTTTGTTGTCAGAAAATTTGAGAGCAGGATCTCAATTTTTTTCCGTCGGAACTTCCGACGGAAAAAAGTCCGATGGAGCCCACACATGGACGGATTTTCCGAAAAACATGGTCAGATCGGACATTTTCCCTTTCGAATTTCCGACCGTGTGTACGGGGCATAAGAGGACTCCAGTGGCAACGTGTGAATCTCTGGTGAACTCCATGCCCAAGTGGGTTAAGGCAGTGCTGGAAAATATTGGTGGTGACACAAAATATTGACACTTTGGACCCAATTTGGACATTTCTACTCATGGGTATTTTCACTTTTGTTGCCAGCGGTTTAGACATTAATTGCTGTGTGTTGAGTGAACAGCAGATTTACACTCTTATACAAGCTGTACACTTACTTCTTTACATTGTAGCAAAGTTTAATTTCTTCAGTGTTGAAAAGATGAAAAGATATAATAAAATATTTACAAATATGTGAGGGGTGTATTCACTTTTGTGAGATACTGTACATATACTGTATATATATTGTGACATTGGGGTGTTTAGCTCAAGTGGATAGATGCATTTTTGGTGCAGTGAGTCCTCATCAGACAGGCATATATAGTTAAGGGCCTGGTAGCCCACGTTTATTAAAAGGGAAAAAACAAAAACAAAAGTCCATCCAGAAATCCCACGCAGGGGTTTAACTTCATTAAGTACTCATAAATGAAAAACATACCAAGCCACCCGGCTCTCTCTTGTCAGCAGTTCCTCTGCTAGCTCTCAACAGAGTTGATTCCTTCCAGCCCCTGGACTCACTGGCTTCCTTAGTCTTCCCGACTCTCAAGGCTGTCCAGCCTTTCCCAGTCTCTGGGCAAAGAATCCCCCTTAAACAGGGATGACCCCTCTACAGACGCAGGTCTGTCTTCATACAGCACCAGCAGCAGCAAGCTGCTCACACTCCACCATCCTCCACTCACCAGCCCCTCATTATATGGTCTGTGTGCAGCTGGGCACACACCTTGCTTGCTATCCTCAAGACCCAGACACAGGGTTGGAGATCCCATCCCACCCATGACTCTCAGGCTTTTCCAAACTACAGACTCCCATCCAGAACTAGCAAAACCTGGAGAAAACTGAGAGAGCAGTTTTCTCCATTTAAATTCTACACTCTGTAGTCTTGCAGTCCGCAGAGATGCAAACTCTGTGTCTCTTTTACCTCTAATTTCAAAGGGACAGAGCTTCGCTCTGCCACAATATATATATATATATATATATATATATATATATATATATATATACAATATACACACTATCAGACCTGGCATCCATGGCCATATCGGATGAGGTGGCACTTGCTCCTGTTTCTTCTTTTTTCTCTCCACTGGATGCCCAGTATACTTGTCAGTTTTTGCATATTCTTCTTCAATTTAGTCTTCCTTATATATCTTTGAACTTCTTTTGGTCTCTAGTCTGCCTTCCTGGACAGTCTTGGCAATGCCATGATTTTTATTACCTTCTTACTTACAAAACAGCAATGCTGTAATACTCATTACAGACCTAAAAGTCCTAATTTTGTAAGTGACAACATTTATTACTAGGTAAAAATTATAATAATGTTATTTTAATTTATTTATATCAGGACTAAAAAAAATAGGTCGTCAAATTTGTAAGTGTCATTGGGATTGAAAAATAACACAGGAAAATTCTCAGGAAAAATATCCCTTTTCATTGATATCAGTGGAATTTAGGATTGCCTCCCTGCATTTCTGTAGTGTAATGCCTTGTACACACGGTCGGACATTCCAACCACAAAATCTGTTGTTTCGTTTCCGACGGATTTTGTCCGAAACTTTTGTTGCACACACACAGTCGGATAAAGTTGTCGGAAAATAAATCTAATCGTTCCGAACGAGGTGACTTATAAAACTATGAGGGGACTACGTAGAGGCCAGTAGCCAATAGCTTTCGTCTCCAAATTTCTTCTGAGCATGCGTGGCACTTTGTGCGTCGGAATTCTCTAGGAACGATCAGAAAAAGTCAGATGGGATTTTGTTGTCGGAAAAATTTAGATCCAGCTCTCAAATTTTTTCAGTCGGAAATTCCGACGGCAAAAGCATGATAGAGCCCACACACGATCGGATTTTCTGACAACATAATTCAACTTTTTCCATCGGAATATCCGACCGCGTGTACGGGGCATAAGTGTGCTTACCTCTAGCAGCACCCTGCTTCTGTGTAAGAATGTGTTTTTGAATAGGAATGGGCGAATGCAAAAGTTCGTTGTTCGGTCTTTTGCGCACAGCCGAACAAACGGGTCATTAGACCGTTTGTTCGGCCCCTGAACCGACCACAATGCATTGCGGCACTGAACAGTGCATTGCAAGCCCTGATTGGAAGAAGCAGTGAAAAATCTTCAGCCAATCAGGTCACAGATAGGGATGAGCCGAACACCCCGGGTTCGGTTCGCACCAGAACCTTCGAACGGACCGAAAGTTCGCGCAAATTTTCGAACCCTATACGTTATAATGGACGCGAACGTTCGAAATCAAAAGTGCTAATTACAACGGCCAATATGCATGTTAATGTCATAAAACAGGTTTGGGGACCCGGGTCCTGCCCCAGGGGACATATATCAATGCAAAAAGAACTTTTAAAAACTAACGTTTTTTCGGGAGCAGTCCTTTTAATGATGCATAAAGTGAAAAAAAAAAGTGAAATTTTCCTTTAAATATGGTCCCTGGGGGGTGTCTAAAGTATGCCTGTGAAGTGGCATGTGTTTCCCGTGTTTAGAACTGTCCTTGCACAAAATGACATTTGTAAAGGAAAAAAAGAAGCCATTTAAAACCACTTGCGGCTTTAGGTTTGTTCTTAAGTAGAATCTGAACAGGTACATTATGAAGTGTAGCTCCATCCCCAAAAAATCTATTTTTAAGCTTTTTGGAGAACATAGGGAGGGGTTATCACCCCTGTAACATTTGCTGTCTTTGCACATCTGTTCAGAACATGTCACCTCACTTTCCGTCCCAATGACAAATGTTTTTGGAAAAAGTGGGGTTTTAATTGAAACAAGGATTGGTGATAAAGTATCAGTAGAGAGGAGATACCTTTTTCCCAAATTAAATCTAACAGGATAGAATTTCCCTTCCTAGGGGTAGATTTCCTCTCACTTCCTGTTTTCTCTTTCCATTTGCAAGTAGGAGTCGTTTGTAAGTTGGATGTTTGAAAGTAGGTGCCTGGCGTATATACTCTGCAGAAATTTGCCCTATTAGATGTTGGTGTAGCCACAAGACTGGTGGGCACAGGAATGGGCCCTGCTGTGAGTTAATAGATCAAGATTTGTAATTGCATGCACCTGTTGAACAGGGCAGAAAAATTGGGGGTGGTGGTGGTGGTGGTGGACGGTGTTGCCACAAGACTGTAAGCTCTCACAGTTACTCTTGGTGGGCGCAGGAATGGGCCCTGCTGTGAGTTATTAGATCAAGATTTGTAATTGCAAGCACCTGATGAACAGGGCAGAAAATTTGGGCCTTTGGCGGTGGTGGTGGACGGTGTTGCCACAAGACTGTAAGCTCTCACAGTTACTCTTGGTGGGCGCAGGAATGGGCCCTGCTGTGAGTTATTAGATCAAGATTTGTAATTGCAAGCACCTGATGAACAGGGCAGAAAAATTGGGCCTTTGGCGGTGGTGGTGGACGGTGTTGCCACAAGACTGTAGGCCCTCATAGTTACTCTTGGTGGGTGCAGGAATGGGCCCTGCTGTGAACTATTAGATCAAGATTTGTAATTACCCGCCCCTCTTAAACAGGGGCTGAAAAATTGTGCCTTAGGCACTGGTGCTGGTGCCACAACACTGCAACCCCTCTGTCAGGAAAGCCCCTCCAGCGGACGTCCCAACATCCCCAGGAGGAGAAGGATTCCCCAGCTCAGAACGGGCCTGCTGCGCCCACACATGCGCAATGGCGCGGCTGTCGTGCACGCGCGGCTTCCCTGACGCTGTTTGGCGCCAAGAGCGCTATTTAAACCAAACCCAGTCCCTGTTGCCTTGCTGCCCGATCAACAGCGTTTCCTGTATGTGCTTGGTCTACCTGCAAAACCTGATTCATCTGATCCCTGCTGAAACCTGGCTTGTCTCTGACTCTTCTGACTTCTGCCTGCCCCGATCTCGGTTCTGGACTTTGACTACCCCTTTGGATGCTCCCTTGTACCTGATCTGCCCATCTGTGTTTGACCCTGCCTGTTTGAGACCCGCCTGCACATTGCCTGTTTGCTTCCTGCTGCTGGACTACAGGACACCTCCTTGTGTCTGCTGCACATTACCTGTTTGCTTCCTGCTGCTGGACTTCAGGACACCTCCTTGTGTCTGCTGCACATTACCTGTTTGCTTCCTGCTGCTGGACTACAGGACACCTCCTTGTGTCAGCTGCACATTACCTGTTGCTTCCTGCTGCTGGACTACAGGACACCTCCTTGTGTCTGCTGCACATTACCTGCTTGCTTCCTGCTGCTGGACTACAGGATACCTCCTGGTTCCCGTCTGCACAGATCTCCAGCCCTCTACCCAGCTTACCAGCCAGGCACTTGTGCTCCCCTGTGCTCTCGAGCTCCTGTCTTCCCTATCAGGGGTTCCCGAACCAGGGGTTTACGAGTAGCCGCTCCCTGCAATACGGGCTCTGCCTTAAGGTACGTGACAGTATCGGGCAGCCATGACTGAGCCCATGCAGGGAGCCACGGCTAGGGAGGACTTATGCCGTCACCTGGCCGGACTGACACAGGCCGTCAACTCCCTACAAGAGGGGTACTCCCGCCTAGAGGAACGCGTGCAGACCCTAGCCACCTCAGGCCCAACAGCGCTCAGCGCATCACCTGCACCCTCGGTGGTTATGCTGCCTCCTGAGCCCAAGGTCCCTACTCCGGATAGATTCTCCGGGGCCCGGAACAGATATAGGGCATTCCGCAACGCCTGTGAACTCTTTTTTGTACTCCAACCCCGAACCTTTTCCCTTGAGTCCACCAAGGTGGGGTTTGTGGTCTCCCTGCTACAAGGGGAGCCCCAGGCCTGGGCCCACCGCCTGGTGGAACAGAAGCACGAATGCCTCAGCAATCTGAACACCTTTTTCCAAGCCATGGGCACCCTCTACGAAGACCCACAACAGGCAGCGACTGCCGAAGCAGCTCTATTTTCCCTACAACAGGGCCGTAGGGCGGCAGAGGACTATGCATCCGAGTTTAGGCGCTGGAGCGCCGATACGAGCTGGAATGACGCAGCTCTGCGTCATCAATTTCGCATGGGCCTCTCCGAGTCTTTGAAGGACGAGTTGGCCAGAGTGGGCATCCCTGAGACTCTCGAAGACCTAATCAACCTGTCCACTCAGATAGACAGGCGTCTGAGGGAGCGTAGGACTGAGCGTACGACCGGTTCTTCCCGTCCGGTGTGGATGCTACCTCGGGTACCTTACCCTTCTGGCCGCACCGCAACTGCACCCTCTGAGCCTATGCAACTGGGCGTCCTTCGTCCTTCCCTGACCCCAGAGGAGCGACAACGCAGGCGAATCCAGAACCTTTGCCTCTACTGTGGGGAACCCGGACATTACGTGAGGGCCTGTCCCGTGAAGTCCTGTAAGCACTCCTCTCTGTTTTCCACTGTTTTGCCCGCAGTACTTAATAATGCGTCTCACCTGACTGTTTCCCTTTCCCTACAGCTCCCAGGAGGGAATACTCTGGTCCCCGCCATAATTGACTCTGGAGCCTGTAGTGGGTTCATGGACCAGACTTTTGCCCGCAAATTTCGAGTTCCTTTACGTCCCCGAGCCAGAGGACTGTCGGTACATCTAGCCGATGGGTCGGCTATCAGATCTGGACCTGTGACCCAAGAGACGGCTCCTCTACATGCTACCATTGCGGGTAACCACAGTGAACTACTCCGCCTGGACATCATTGAGTCCCCTCTGTTCCCTGTTATCCTGGGCATACCCTGGCTCAAGGCCCATAACCCTCAAATCGACTGGCCCACGGGGAGTATCAGCTTCCTCTCTCCTTACTGCTGTCAGCACTGTCTGCAAGGGACCACCAACGTCTCACCCTCTCTGCTCTGTCTAGAGGTTGACGTTGAGGCCCGTAGGGCTGTCCCGGAAGAATACCACAGTTTCTTGGACGTATTCAGTCAAAAAGGGGCAGAGACACTCCCTCCACACAGGCCCTATGACTGCCCAATTGAACTCTTACCAGGTGCAGAAATTCCCTTCGGAAGAATCTTCCCTTTAACAGGACTGGAGTTGGAGACTCTCAAAGCATACATCGATGACAACCTGCGAAAGGGGTTTATACAACCTTCTACCTCCCCAGCCGGGGCAGGGATTTTCTTTGTAGAGAAGAAAGATCACTCTCTACGCCCCTGCGTAGACTACCGGGACTTGAACAAAATTACAATTAAGAATCGGTACCCTCTGCCCCTGGTACCGGAACTATTCCAGAGGCTTGGTACCGCTGTGGTGTTTACCAAATTAGATCTCCGTGGGGCATATAACCTGGTCCGTATCCGAAGCGGGGACGAATGGAAGACTGCCTTTCGCACCCGCTTCGGACACTATGAATACCTGGTGATGCCATTTGGGCTCTGCAACGCCCCTGCGACATTTCAACATTTTGTAAATGACATTTTTAGAGACTATCTTGACTTATTTGTTATTGTCTACTTGGATGACATCTTGATTTTCTCTCCCTCTCTGACCACTCACAGGGAACACGTCAAGAAGGTCTTGACCCGTCTTCGCCAGCATGGCCTGTATGCGAAGCCTGAAAAGTGCGAGTTTGAACGTCAAAGTATCCAGTTCTTAGGCTTGGTCATTTCAGTAGATGGGATTAAGATGGATCCGCAAAAAGTGTCTGCCATCTTGGATTGGCCTGCCCCCACGGACAAGAAGGGAATTCAGCGATTCGTAGGATTCGCGAATTTCTATCGCAAGTTTATTAAGGGGTTTTCCAACATCATTGCTCCCATCACGAGACTGACCAAGCAAGGTACCAAGTTCCAGTGGTCTCCTGAAGCTCAGTCTGCCTTTTCAACACTAAAGGACCAGTTCGTGTCGGCCTCGGTCTTAAAACACCCGGATCCTGCACTCCCTTACATCTTGGAGGTCGACGCCTCTGAAGTGGCGGTAGGGGCAATCCTCTCCCAGAGACAAGGCCCTAAGGCGCTCCTCCACCCGGTGGCCTTTTTCTCCCGTAAGCTGTCCGAAGCAGAGAGAAATTACGATGTCGGGGATAGAGAGCTACTGGCCATCAAGGCCGCGCTCGAGGAGTGGCGTTATCTTCTGGAAGGAGCCGCCCATCCTATCCTGGTCTACACGGACCATAAGAATCTGGAATACTTAAAAGTAGCCAAGAGGTTGAGACCCCGCCAGGCTAGATGGGCACTTTTCTTCACCAGATTTTCATTTCACATCACCTTCAGGCCCGGATCCAAGAATACCAAACCTGATGCTCTGTCACGAATGTTCAGTGAGTCCACAGTTCCGCCACCTCCAGACACCATACTTACCCCAGGTAACTTCCTTCTTCTGCATGAGGATCTTCTATCCGAAATTAAACAAGCCTCCGCTTTGATCCCTCACCAGCCGGGCAGTTCCTTGCAGCCTAGAGACGGTCTGCTGTGGCATGAGGAGAAGATCTTTGTTCCTCAACAGTCACGGGTGGCCGCCCTGAAATCCTGCCACGACCACGAATTGGCCGGCCACTTTGGTGCCCGCAAGACCGCTGATCTTCTCCTGCGCACCTTTTGGTGGCCCAACCTTCTAAAGGACTGCAGGGCATACGTCGAGTCATGTACCACGTGTAACCAGAATAAGGGCAGCAAGACAAGAGCCTGGGGCTTGCTGAACCCCCTTCCAGTCCCGGAGAAGCCATGGAGGATGATCTCCATGGACTTCATTGTCGAATTGCCCCCTTCTGAAGACTTCACAACCATTTTTGTGGTAGTAGACAGGTTCTCCAAGATGGCCCATTTCTTACCCATGAAAGGCACCCCCTCAGCTCCTGAGACCGCAAGAGTCTTCATCAAGGAGATTGTGAGGCTCCACGGAATCCCCGCCAATATCGTATCTGACCGAGGGGTGCAATTTACGTCCAGGTTCTGGAGGGCGTTATGTGCGGCCCTGAAGATCAACCTCCTATTCTCCTCCGCTTACCATCCCCAGACCAACGGTCAGATCGAACGTACCAACCAGACCTTGGAACAGTACCTGCGCTGCTACTCATGTTTTTCTCAAGATAACTGGGTCCCCCTCCTACCTCTTGCCGAGTTTGCATACAATAACTCTGTTCATTCTGCAACTAACCAGTCTCCATTTTTTTCAAATTACGGGTTTCACCCCCTGTTCTTGTCTAACAGCATCCCAGAGTGCCCCGTGCCAGCAGCCCAGGAAACCCTGAATTTTTTCAGCACCAATAACAAGTTACTTCAGGAGACGATACTGAAGACCCAGGAACGAAACAAGGCGATATTTGACAAGAGGAGGAGAGGGGACCTCAACCTAAAGCCGGGAGACTTGGTTTGGCTGTCCACCCAAAACTTGAAATTGGCGTGTCCTTCCAAGAAGTTGGGGCCAAAGTTTGTGGGTCCTTTTCCTGTAACTAGAAAAATCAATAATGTGGCGTACGAGTTAAAACTGCCTGACTCATTCAGAATCCACCCAGTCTTCCACGTTGCCCTTCTAAAACCTTCAACTCCGGATCCCTTTGCTAGCCGGAACACCGGCCCTCCTGAACCTGTGCTTATCGATGGCGAGGAGGAATTTGAAGTGGAAACTATTGTGGACTGCAGGAAGAGATATGGCCAGGTTCAATATCTTGTAAAGTGGAAGGGCTACGGGCCGGAAGAGAATTCTTGGGAGCCAGAGGCTAACATCCATGCCCAAAGGCTAATTTCGGCCTTCAGGAGAGCCAATCCAAGTAAGTGGGCCCAGTTGGGCATCCAGAGGCTGCCCATTGGAGGGGGGCAATGTCAGGAAAGCCCCTCCAGCGGACGTCCCAACATCCCCAGGAGGAGAAGGATTCCCCGGCTCAGAACGGGCCTGCTGCGCCCACACATGCGCAATGGCGTGGCTGTCGGTGCGCGCGGGCGCGCGCGGGCGCGCGCGGGAGCGCGCGGCTTCCCTGACGCTGTTTGGCGCCAAGAGCGCTATTTAAACCAAACCCAGTCCCTGTTGCCTTGCTGCCCGATCAACAGCGTTTCCTGTATGTGCTTGGTCTACCTGCAAAACCTGATTCATCTGATCCCTGCTGAAACCTGGCTTGTCTCTGACTCTTCTGACTTCTGCCTGCCCCGATCTCGGTTCTGGACTTTGACTACCCCTTTGGATGCTCCCTTGTGCCTGATCTGCCCGTCTGTGTTTGACCCTGCCTGTTTGAGACCCGCCTGCACATTGCCTGTTTGCTTCCTGCTGCTGGACTACAGGACACCTCCTTGTGTCTGCTGCACATTACCTGTTTGCTTCCTGCTGCTGGACTTCAGGACACCTCCTTGTGTCTGCTGCACATTACCTGTTTGCTTCCTGCTGCTGGACTACAGGACACCTCCTTGTGTCAGCTGCACATTACCTGTTGCTTCCTGCTGCTGGACTACAGGACACCTCCTTGTGTCTGCTGCACATTACCTGCTTGCTTCCTGCTGCTGGACTACAGGACACCTCCTTGTGTCTGCTGCACATTACCTGCTTGCTTCCTGCTGCTGGACTACAGGACACCTCCTTGTGTCTGCTGCACATTACCTGCTTGCTTCCTGCTGCTGGACTACAGGACACCTCCTTGTGTCTGCTGCACATTACCTGCTTGCTTCCTGCTGCTGGACTACAGGATACCTCCTGGTTCCCGTCTGCACAGATCTCCAGCCCTCTACCCAGCTTACCAGCCAGGCACTTGTGCTCCCCTGTGCTCTCGAGCTCCTGTCTTCCCTATCAGGGGTTCCCGAACCAGGGGTTTACGAGTAGCCGCTCCCTGCAATACGGGCTCTGCCTTAAGGTACGTGACACCCTCACAGATACTGTACTTGGAGCACAGCAGTCACACGTGTTGCGAAGCATTTTTTTAAAAAATTGTAAGTACACGCCCCTGTTAAACAGGGGCTGAAAAATTGTGCCTTAGGCACTGGTGCTGGTGCCACAACACTGCAACCCCTCACAGATACTGTACTTGGAGCACAGAAGTCACACGTGTTGCGAAGCATTTTTTAAAAAAAATGTAAGTACACGCCCCTGTTAAACAGGGGCTGAAAAATTGTGCCTTAGGCACTGGTGCTGGTGCCACAACACTGCAACCCCTCACAGATACTGTACTTGGAGCACAGCAGTCACACGTGTTGCGAAGCATTTTTTTATAAAAATTGTATGTACACGCCCCTGTTAAACAGTGGCTGAAAAATTGTGCCTTAGGCACTGGTGCTGGTGCCACAACACTGCAACCCCTCACAGATACTGTACTTGGAGCACAGCAGTCACACGTGTTGCGAAGCATTTTTTTATAAAAATTGTATGTACACGCCCCTGTTAAACAGGGGCTGAAAAATTGTGCCTTAGGCACTGGTGTGGTGGCATGGATCATTCAGGAGGAGGAAGAGGATAGTCAGTGAACATAAGAGGACAGTCACTCAGCATCAGCATAGGCAGTCTTGAAGGGATGTGACATTAAAAATTATTCGGTTATATCCGCCTCAGGTGCCTGGTAGCTGGTGGTGATCCAAGACTGATTCATTTTGATGAAGGTCAGTCGATCAACCGAGGCGGTGGACAGGCGCACCCTATGATCGGTGACAAATCCTCCAGCAGCACTGAATGTGCGTTCGGAAAGAACGCTGGAGGCAGGACAGGCCAGTAGCTCAATTGCATACTGTGCAAGCTCTGGCCAGTGATCCATCCTCAGGACCCAGTAAGCCAGAGGATTTTCGGTGGGAAAGGTGTCCAAGTCTGACCTTGCCCCAAGGTATTCCTGCACCATGTATATCAGGCGCTGGCGATGGTTGCTGGAACCGATCATACCTTGGGGCTGCGGACTAAAAAATTGTCTGAACGCATCGGTCAGACGTCCACCTTCCCCACCGCTCCTTCTGCTACTGACCGAAGCCTCAGCAACTCGTCGCCCAGGACCAGGAGTTTGTAACCTCCCAGTTTCTGGGAACGCATTGCACAGACCTTTCTGCAAGGCCTCCCTGAGATGTCTCATCCTCTGCTCCCTCTGCGACGGCAAGATAAGGTCCGCAACCTTACCCTTGTACCGCGGATCAAGGAGAGTGGCCAGCCAGTAATGGTCCCTCTCCTTGATCCGAAGAACACGAGGATCCTTCCGCAGGCTTTGCAGGATCAGGGAGGCCATGCAGCGTAGGTTAGCTGAGGCATTCGGTCCGGAGTCTTCTGGGTCACTGAGGATGACATGATCGCCAGCCACCTCCTCCCAGCCACGTACAAGTCCACTGGTTTGTTGGGACTGTACATCATCCCTAAAATACTGCTGCTGCTGATGCTGAGTGCCAGGCTCCACCTCCATGCTCACACAATCCTCCTCCTCCTCCTCCTCCTCATCCTCTTCCTGTGTGATGGGTGGGACAGAAGGAACACTGTCCGGATAAAGGGGGCCTTAAGAGGCAAGGAAGTCCTCCTCTTCCTGCCTCTGTTCTGCCTCAAGTGCCCTGTCCATTATCCCACGCAGCGTATGCTCCAACAGGTGGACAAGAGGGACAGTGTCACTGATGCATGCACTGTCACTGCTCACCATCCTCGTGGCCTCCTCAAATGGTGAGAGGACAGTGCATGCATCCCTGATCATGCTCCACTGACGTGGGGAAAAAAAAACAAGCTCCCCTGACCCTGTCCTGGTGCCGTAGTCGCAAAGGTACTCATTGATGGCCCTCTGCTGCGTGTGCAGTCGCTGCAGCATGGCCAACGTTGAGTTCCACCTGGTGGGCATGTCACATATTAGGCGGTTCTTGGGCAGGTTCAGCTCCTTTTGCAGCTCAGTCAGCCGAACACTGGCATTATAAGATCGGCGGAAATGCACACAGACTTTCCTGGCCTGCCTCAGGACATCCTGTAAGCCTGGGAACCTGCCCAAGAACCGCTGCACCACCAGGTTGAGGACGTGAGCCATGCAGGGCACATGGGTGAGCTGCCCCTGTCGCAGGGCGGAGAGGAGGTTGGTGCCATTGTCAGAAACGACCATTCCTGGCTTAAGCTGACGTGGCGTCAACCACCTCTCGGCCTGCCCCTGCAGAGCTGCCAGAACCTCTGGCCCAGTGTGGCTCCTGTCCCCCAAACACACCAGCGCAAGCACGGCATGGCATCTTTTTGCCTGCGTACTTGCGTAGCCCCTTGTACGCCTACGGAGCACCGCTGGTTCCAAGGACAGAGCACTGGAGGAAGAAGAAGAGGAGGGGGTGGAGGAGAGAGGTGTGTCACAACCAGTAGCAGTAGTAGCGTTTTGGAGGCGTGGTGGCGGAACAACCTCCAACACTACTGCACCTTGTCCTGCATCCCTCCCAGCTGCCAATAGAGTGACCCAATGGGCCGTGAAAGAAAGGTACCGTCCCTGTCCATGCCTGCTGGACCATGAGTCAGCGGTAATATGCACCTTACCGCTGACCGCCCTGTCCAGCGAGGCATGGACATTGCCTTCCACATGCCGGTAGAGAGACGGAATCGCCTTCCGTGAGAAAAAGTGGCGTTTGGGAACCTGCCACTGAGGAACCGCACATTGAACAAACTCACGGAAGGGGGCCGAGTCTACCAACTGAAAAGGCAGCAGTTGAAGTGCTAGCAATTTAGCCAAGCTAGCATTCAACCGCTGGGCATGTGGATGGCTGGGAGTGTACTTCTTTCTACGGTCCAGCAGCTGGGGCAGGGAAATTTGCCTGCTGCAATCGGACGTCGGTGTACTGCAAGTACTTGGTTGTGACACACCTAATTCTACACCTTCAGTCCTCTCAGAGCAGCTTTCAGAGAGGACTGAAGGTGTAGTGGGGATGGAGATCCCAGCTGATGAGGAGCAAGGAGAGGTCCGCTTAGTTCTTTGGTGTGGGTCTTTTATGTGTGCCTGCCAACGAGCTGCATGGCAGGTCGACATATGTCTGGTCATGCTTGTGGTGCCCAAGCGGCTGATGTTTTGGCCACGCGAGATTCGCTTGAGACAAATATTGCAAATAGCAGTGGTGCGATCTGATGCACTCGTCTCAAAAAAGGCCCACACCAAAGAACTTTTCTGATAACGTGCAGAGGCAGCGCCCTGCACAGGCGGAGCTCTGCGGTGTTGTACAGTTGCTGTGCTGGCCTCTACCTGGCCTCCAGGGGGCATCCTGCCTCGTTGGACATGTGACGCCGCATCCTCCTCCTCCTCGTCCTCCTCCTCATCCTCTCTCCCTTCAGGCACCCACGTGGAGTCAGTGACCTCATCATCCCCTCCCTCTTCACCACTAGAGCAAACCTGGCAGTAAGCTGCAGCTGGTGGAACAGTACTGCCAGATTCCTCAAGCTGGGTATCATCATCCGAGCCTTCGAATCGTTGGGCATCCTCCTGGAGCATGTACCCAACACTGTGCTCAAAGAGTTCGGGGGACTCCTCAGGAGGACATGGTGGGTCTAGGGAAGGGGTGGCTGATGATGCCATTGAGTACGCGTTGGCAGCTGCTCTGCCAGTACCCTGAGCCTGGGTGAGAGAGGATGAGGAGGATGAGGAGGGCTTGGTCATCCATTCTACCAAGCCTTCAGCATGATGCGGCTCCACATGTCCAGCTGTCGAAAACAAAGACACGCGTGTCCCATGGCCACGTGCTGATGACGATGCACGACCACGTCCACGGCCACGGCCACGTCCACTAGAAACAGAGCCTGCCTGCCCTGTGTTCTTGGCTCTGCACGCTCTGCCTCCCCTTGGCGGTCTTCCAGCCATTGTAGTCGGTAGTCCTGTGGGTGCTGCTGAGAAGAAAATATAGGAGCTCTGTGTGATGCCACTAACACACTAGAAGTCCTATGGGTGCTTCTGCAAAGAAAATAGAGGAGCTCTGTGTGATGCCACTAACACACTAGAAGTCCTGTGGGTGCTGCTGAGAAGACAATATAGGAGCTCTGTGTGATGCCACTAACACACTAGAAGTCCTATGGGTGCTTCTGCAAAGAAAATAGAGGAGCTCTGTGTGATGCCACTAACACACTAGAAGTCCTGTGGGTGCTGCTGAGAAGAAAATATAGGAGCTCTGTGTGATGCCACTAACACACTAGAAGTCCTATGGGTGCTTCTGCAAAGAAAATAGAGGAGCTCTGTGTGATGCCACTAACACACTAGAAGTCCTGTGGGTGCTGCTGAGAAGAAAATATAGGAGCTCTGTGTGATGCCACTAACACACTAGAAGTCCTATGGGTGCTTCTGCAAAGAAAATAGAGGAGCTCTGTGTGATGCCACTAACACACTAGAAGTCCTGTGGGTGCTGCTGAGAAGACAATATAGGAGCTCTGTGTGATGCCACTAACACACTAGAAGTCCTATGGGTGCTTCTGCAAAGAAAATAGAGGAGCTCTGTGTGATGCAACTAACACACTAAAAGTCCTGTGGGTGCTGCTTCTGACAAGAAAATATAGGAGCTCTGTGTGATGCCACTAACACACTAGAAGTCCTATGGGTGCTTCTGCAAAGAAAATAGAGGAGCTCTGTGTGATGCCACTAACACACTAGAAGTCCTATGGGTGCTTCTGCAAAGAAAATAGAGGAGCTCTGTGTGATGCCACTAACACACTAGAAGTCCTGTGGGTGCTGCTGAGAAGAAAATATAGGAGCTCTGTGTGATGCCACTAACACACTAGAAGTCCTATGGGTGCTTCTGCAAAGAAAATAGAGGAGCTCTGTGTGATGCCACTAACACACTAGAAGTCCTGTGGGTGCTGCTGAGAAGAAAATATAGGAGCTCTGTGTGATGCCACTAACACACTAGAAGTCCTATGGGTGCTTCTGCAAAGAAAATAGAGGAGCTCTGTGTGATGCCACTAACACACTAGAAGTCCTGTGGGTGCTGCTGAGAAGAAAATATAGGAGCTATGTGTGATGCCACTAACACACTAGAAGTCCTATGGGTGCTTCTGCAAAGAAAATAGAGGAGCTCTGTGTGATGCCACTAACACACTAGAAGTCCTGTGGGTGCTGCTGAGAAGAAAATATAGGAGCTCTGTGTGATGCCACTAACACACTAGAAGTCCTATGGGTGCTTCTGCAAAGAAAATAGAGGATCTCTGTGTGATGGGACTAACACACTTCAAGTCCTATAGGTGCTTCTGGGAACAAAATATAGGTCTGTGTGATGGGACTAACACACTTCAAGTCCTATAGGTGCTTCTGGGAAGAAAATATAGGATCTCTGTATGATGGGACTAACACACTTCAAGTCCTATAGGTGCTTCTGGGAACAAAATATAGGTCTGTGTGATGGGACTAACACACTTCAAGTCCTATAGGTGCTTCTGGGAACAAAATATAGGATCTCTGTGTGATGGGACTAACACACTTCAAGTCCTATGGGTGCTTCTGGGAAGAAAATATAGGTCTGTGTGATGGGACTAACACACTTCAAGTCCTATAGGTGCTTCTGGGAACAAAATATATGATCTCTGTGTGATGGGACTAACACACTTCAAGTCCTATAGGTGCTTCTGGGAAGAAAATGTAGGTCTGTGTGATGGGACTAACACACTTCAAGTCCTATAGGTGCTTCTGGGAACAAAATATATGATCTCTGTGTGATGGGACTAACACACTTCAAGTCCTATAGGTGCTTCTGGGAAGAAAATATAGGTCTGTGTGACGGGACTAACACACTTCAAGTCCTATAGGTGCCTCTGGGAACAAAATATATGATCTCTGTGTGATGGGACTAACACACTTCAAGTCCTATAGGTGCTTCTGGGAAGAAAATGTAGGTCTGTGTGATGGGACTAACACACTTCAAGTCCTATAGGTGCTTCTGGGAAGAAAATGTAGGTCTGTGTGATGGGACTAACACACTTCAAGTCCTATAGGTGCTTCTGGGAAGAAAATATAGGTCTGTGTGATGGGACTAACACACTTCAAGTCCTATAGGTGCTTCTGGGAACAAAATATATGATCTCTGTGTGATGGGACTAACACACTTCAAGTCCTATAGGTGCTTCTGGGAAGAAAATATAGGTCTGTGTGATGGGACTAACACACTTCAAGTCATATAGGTGCTTCTGGGAACAAAATATATGATCTCTGTGTGATGGGACTAACACACTTCAAGTCCTATAGGTGCTTCTGGGAAGAAAATATAGGTCTGTGTGATGGGACTAACACACTTCAAGTCCTATAGGTGCCTCTGGGAACAAAATATATGATCTCTGTGTGATGGGACTAACACACTTCAAGTCCTATAGGTGCTTCTGGGAAGAAAATGTAGGTCTGTGTGATGGGACTAACACACTTCAAGTCCTATAGGTGCTTCTGGGAACAAAATATATGATCTCTGTGTGATGGGACTAACACACTTCAAGTCCTATGGGTGCTTCTGGGAAGAAAATATAGGTCTGTGTGATGGGACTAACACACTTCAAGTCCTATAGGTGCTTCTGGGAACAAAATATACGATCTCTGTGTGATGGGACTAACACACTTCAAGTCCTATAGGTGCTTCTGGGAAGAAAATGTAGGTCTGTGTGATGGGACTAACACACTTCAAGTCCTATAGGTGCTTCTGGGAACAAAATATATGATCTCTGTGTGATGGGACTAACACACTTCAAGTCCTATAGGTGCTTCTGGGAAGAAAATATAGGTCTGTGTGATGGGACTAACACACTTCAAGTCCTATAGGTGCCTCTGGGAACAAAATATATGATCTCTGTGTGATGGGACTAACACACTTCAAGTCCTATAGGTGCTTCTGGGAAGAAAATGTAGGTCTGTGTGATGGGACTAACACACTTCAAGTCCTATAGGTGCTTCTGGGAAGAAAATGTAGGTCTGTGTGATGGGACTAACACACTTCAAGTCCTATAGGTGCTTCTGGGAAGAAAATATAGGTCTGTGTGATGGGACTAACACACTTCAAGTCCTATAGGTGCTTCTGGGAACAAAATATATGATCTCTGTGTGATGGGACTAACACACTTCAAGTCCTATAGGTGCTTCTGGGAAGAAAATATAGGTCTGTGTGATGGGACTAACACACTTCAAGTCCTATAGGTGCTTCTGGGAACAAAATATAGGAGCTCTGCCTGCCTGCCTGCCACGAACACACTACAAGTCCTATAAGTGCTTCTGGGAACAAAATATAGGAGCTCTGCCTGCCTGCCACGAACACACTACAAGTCCTATAGGTGCTTCTGGGAACAAAATATAGGAGCTCTGCCTGCCTGCCACGAACACACTACAAGTCCTATAGGTGCTTCTGGGAACAAAATATAGGAGCTCTGCCTGCCTGCCACGAACACACTACAAGTCCTATAGGTGCTTCTGGGAACAAAATATAGGAGCTCTGCCTGCCTGCCACGAACACACTACAAGTCCTATAGGTGCTTCTGGGAACAAAATACAGGAGCTCTGTTTGCTGCCAGTGCCTGCCTGGCACGAACACACTACAAGCCCCTCTTTCTAAATCAATCTTTCTAAATGAATCTATCTAACTCAATCTCTCTAATGCCGCGTACACACGTGCGGACTTTTGCCGGCGGACCTAGTCCAGCGGACAATCCCGCGGGACTTTCCAGCTAGGTCCGCTGGACTTTCCGAGCGTGTGGACTTGCCCACACACGCACGGACTTCTCCAGCGGATAATCCGCCGGCCAAAAGTCCGCGGGACTTTTGAAAATGAACGGACTTGCCCACACACGGAGCAGTCCGTTCATTTCGAACGTAACTTCAGGTTACGTAGCTAGCGTAGGCAGTAAATGCCGCCGCGCTAGCTCCGCAAGCTGGCATGGATTTAAAGGGAATCCCCACGCCGAAAAACGGCGTGGGGGTTCCCCCCAAATCCATGTCAGACCCTCATCCGAGCACGCAGCCGGGCAGGCCAGGAAAGGGGTGGGGACGAACGAGCGCCCCCCCCCCTCCTGAGCCGTACCAGGCCGCGTGCCCTCAACATGGGGGGTGCCCTGGGGAAAGGGGGGCCGTGCGCCCCCCCCCCACCCCAAAGCACCTTGTCCCCATGTTGATGAGGACAAGGGCCTCTTCCCGACAACCCTGGCCGTTGGTTGTCGGGGTCTGCGGGCGGGGGCTTATCGGAATCTGGGAACCCCCTTTAATAAGGGGGCCCCCAGATCCCGGCCCCCCACCCTATGTGAATGAGTATGGGGTACGATGTACCCCTACCCATTCACCTAAGGTGTAAAATGTAAAGTACAAAAACACACACACTTTTGAAAAAATATTTTATTGCACTGCTCCGGGGGTCTTCTTCCGTCTTGGGGGTCTTCTCGCCGGACTCCTCCGCTCTCTTCTGCTCTTTTACCTAGCTCTTTCACGAGCGGGGGAGTCCGGCTACCTTCTTCGTCGTCGCCGCCGTCGTCTGGGGGTCTCGATCCGCCTTCGGGGGTCTTCCGGGGGTCTCTTCTGTTCTTGCGGCGGTCGTCGTCTTCCGCGCCGCCGGCGCCTTCTTCTTCTTATTATTCTTGTCCTTCTTCTTGTTCTTCTTCTTCCGATGTTGACCCGACGCTCTCTCTGCCCGGAATGCCTGTGCCGCTCTGCGCTGAGACTTATATAGGGGAATGGGGACAGGGTCACATGCACATGTCACATGGTGACCCCGCCCCCTTGTGTTGTCACAGTCCCGGAGGATGCTGGGACTGTGACATCGCAAGGGGGCGGGGTCACCATGTGACATGAACATGTGACCCTGTCCCCATTACCCTATATAAGTCTCAGCGCAGAGCGGCACAGGCATTCCGGGCAGAGAGAGCGTCGGGTCAACATCGGAAGAAGAAGAACAAGAAGAAGGACAAGAAGAAGAAGAAGAAGAAGGCACCGGCGGCGCGGAAGACGGCGACCGCCGCAAGAACAGAAGAGACCCCGGAAGACCCCCGAAGGCGGATCGAGACCCCAGACGACGGCGGCGACGACGAAGAAGGTAGCCGGACTCCCCCGCTCGTGAAAGAGCTAGGTAAAAGAGCAGAAGAGAGCGGAGGAGTCCGGCGAGAAGACCCCCAAGACGGAAGAAGACCCCCGGAGCAGTGCAATAAAATATTTTTTCAAAAGTGTGTGTTTTTGTACTTTACATTTTACACCTTAGGTGAATGGGTAGGGGTACATCGTACCCCATACTCATTCACATAGGGTGGGGGGCCGGGATCTGGGGGCCCCCTTATTAAAGGGGGCTCCCAGATTCCGATAAGCCCCCGCCCGCAGACCCCGACAACCAATGGCCAGGGTTGTCGGGAAGAGGCCATTGTCCTCATCAACATGGGGACAAGGTGCTTTGGGGTGGGGGGGGGCCGCACGGCCCCCCTTTCCCCAGGGCACCCCCCATGTTGAGGGCACGCGGCCTGGTACGGCTCAGGAGGGGGGGGGGCGCTCGTTCGTCCCCACCCCTTTCCTGGCCTGCCAGGCTGCGTGCTCGGATGAGGGTCTGACATGGATTTGGGGGGAACCCCCACGCCGTTTTTTCGGCGTGGGGATTCCCTTTAAATCCATGCCAGGTCATGGAGCTAGCGCGGCGGCAGTAACTGCCTACGCTAGCTACGTAACCTGAAGTCACGTGCTAAATGAACGGACTTGCCGATGAGCGGCAAGTCCGTTCATTTCAAAAGTCCCGCGGACTTGCCCACTAACGGCGGGATTGTCCGCTGGACTGCCAAGTCCAGCGGATAATTTTAAAACCAAACTTAAAACTTTGGTCCGCCGGACTTTGGCGCCAAAAAGTCCGCCGGCGCCCACACACGAGGGGATTATCCGCTGGACTTCAGTCCAGAGGATAATCCCGCGGGATTGTCCCTTCGTGTGTACGCGGCATAAGTAAATCTCTCTAACTAACTAAATCCAGCAGAGTGACACAGAACGATCCTGCTCTATCTACGCCGGAACAGCATGTGACCGGCGCAGACGGCGTGGCGGCCTTTTATAAGAGGGGGCGTGTACTAAAGCCCCTGAGCTGTAATTGGCTACAGGCGTCCTGCCTGTAGCCAATTATGGCTCTTCGAGTTTCCGGCGCTGTGATTGGCCAAGCATGCGGGGTCACAGTGCATGCTTGGCCAATCATCAGCCAGCAATGCACTGCGCCGGCCGCGCCGGCCGCAATGCATTGCGGGGCCGCTCGCATCACACGAATGTGATGCGAACGGCCCAAATAGTTCTGGGCTCGCCGATCGAGCGAACGCCCGGTGCTCGATGCGAACATGGGTTCGCATCGAGCACCGGGCCCATCCCTAGTCACAGAGCACTGACAGAGTCATGATTGGACACTGTCATCATGACTTTATCCAATCATGGCTCATTCCCGCCCCACAGTATAAAAGTATTCTTTTAATAATTGCCATTTTCAGTGTGCGTGCAGAGAGATAGAACAGGGCTCTGTTCAGTGCTATTAGTTAGTGTAGTGAGGAGGACCATCATTCAGCTTTGCACAGTGTGCACCTAGAGTAGGGACAGCTCAGATAGTTTCACTGTAGTCATTCATACATATATTAGGTTCTTTTGGTTCTTTTGGCTGGGTGGTTGAGGCCATTTACATGGAAAGAAACTATGTTAAGAGCCATATGTGCAGGGTAAGTGAGTTTGCTGACAGTACCTTCCACGTGGTGGTGTGGGGCCTCTTGCAGCAGGTCTCTGGTAGAAGACAGAGTAGAGTAGACTTTTCGTTCCCATTTTGGTGGTAGTAAAGCAGTCCTCATGAAGGTCAGACCGGTAATAGGGAAGGCAAAATAGGGTAGGGAGAAAAAACAAAGTCAAACCACATACAAGCAAATAGTTCAATAAAAAGATGGATTCAAACTTGAATCTGAAGGCAGAACAGCTACCCATAACTCAGAAAACTCCAGAGTGCTTCAGGAAACTCGATAAATGTAGACAATTCTAATTTCTATGAATGGGTGATTATGAGTTGTGTTTTTTGTTGCTTTTCTTTCTCGACACTGTTTGCCTGTCATCCTGGGTGAGCAGCCTTGCTGAGGGAGAAGGGCCTTCAGTTGTTTGGTCAGGAAGTATGTCTAAGGAGCGTAGTAGTGTTAGACCATCCTTCACACATGCAATCACTGTGGTATTGCCCTCGTTTGTGACCATTAGCTTTATGGGATATCCCCATCTGTATGGGATATTGTGATTACGTAGGGCCTTGGTCACAGGCAGTAGAGATTTACATTTCTGCATCGTAAATTGTGAAAGATCTGCATATAGTTGGACATGTGTAAATTTTTCTGGAGGTTGCTGTTTTTTGCGGAAAGCAGACATGAGTTGCTCCTTGGTATGATAGAAATGTACCCGCATCAGGACACCTTGGGGTATGTTGTCGGGGAGATGGGGTGGTTTTGGTAGTCTATGAAGCCATGTTATGTCATTGGAGTGATCGTTATGGGCATCAATCAAGGTGTTGTGTGAGGACGCAAACCCCCCCATTTTTTTCTCTATATGATCCACCCTTCCTCCCAGTTCTCCCACTCCCACAGCTTTAAAATTGTTCATACACTGTACCATGTCAGCATGCATGGAGCTGCGGAGGAAGACAAGCATGTCCTTAAGAGTGGTGTCTGACACAGGCTTATCCGTGGTGGGGAATGCAGTGAAGGGATCCACAAGTTCCCTCATGTCCTCCATGGAATCCTGACATGTGCTCACCTGTGAGATGTCTTCAGCCATGCATGGCTTTGATTTTGCTGGGCTGTGGGAGAGAGTGGTTGAGGCATCAGGAGATGGATGAGCGGCGCCCGCATGCAATCTCAGGCTTGATGCAGTGGATCGGGAACCGCTGGAGTGAGATTGAGAGCCGACCCGGAGCTGGCGCCATTTTGGTAAGGATCGTGGCCCACCGGCGTGAAGAAATCTTTTAATCTCTTCGGCTGGGCCACTTCTTTATGTTTGCGGGTCATCCTGTGGATGAGGCAGCACCTTTGGACAGGCCCGGGCTGGATGCGCCATTTTGGTGAGGATCGCGGCCTGCGTGAAGAAATCTTTCAATTTCTTCGGCTGAGCCACTTCTTTACGTTTGTGGGTCATCCTGTGGATGAGGCAGTACCTTTGGACAGGTGGTGGTGGCTGTATGGGCTAGCGGTGTCATCCCAAAAGCGGCAGATTCCCGTTGCTGGAACGGAGCTGTGTATAAAGGTTTCCATTAGCTGCATGGTAGCCCGGCCACCATCAAACACCTCTTTACATTGATTAAAGTGCATCTACGTACAGATTTCAACTTCTTCTTTACATTTGCTCCTCCCAATAATGTATGGGAGGACAACAAGGAGAGGCAGACGTTCCCTTGCCACTGTAAGGGGGCAGCAACAAATGTGTCCACAGGCAAAGGTGGACATGGTGGTCAGTCCTCAGGCAGGGCATAATTTTCTCCGTTTAGTGAGTTTGCCCGTGCTATCCAGCCACAGCATGCAGAGGAGGTGGTGGGCTGTCTTACTAAATCTTCCTTATTCTCCTCATCCTCTGTCACGCAAGCAGAGACAAGTGTGCAGTCCCCTGCAGTTGCCAGAGTGGATAAACCTGCCTCCTTGTCCACATATATTCCTGCCATAGCCCCAACATCAGCCATTGAGGAGTCAGCTGAGTTATTTGACCACAGCGTCAGCCACTTGCTCCTTGATGATGCCCAGCCATTACTGGATTCAGATGTTGGTTCTGAGGTTGAGGATGACAGGAACACAAGCCTAGAGAGAGGAAGATATAGTGTATGCAAGGGCGCTTTAGGCTTCAAGACCAAGCAGAGGAACTGTCTAAAATAACCAGAAGTCTATATAAAAAGTTTATATTAAGGAGTCTTCACACTTAGGGCTGCACTCATGGAGAGAAACGATCTCTAAATAGGAAACAAGAAAACAAAAGAAAGGCGCCTCTAAGTGTAGAAGTTAAAATGTTTAACCACTTCAGCCCCGGACCATTTGGCAGCCAAAGGACCAGAGGTCTTTTTTCAATTTCGCACTGCACTACTTTAACTGGTAATTGCGCGGTCATGCAATTTTGTAACCAAACGAAATTTGCGTCCTTTTCTTCCCACAAATAGAGCTTTCTTTTGATGGTATTTGATTGCCTCTGTGATTTTTATTTTTTGAGATATAAACGAAAAAAAAAAAAAAAAAAAAAGAGCGAAAATTTTGAAAAAAAAAGAGATTTTCTACTTTTTGTTATAAAAAAAATCTAATAAACTCAATTTTAGTCAAACATTTGGGCCAAAATGTATTCAGCCACATGTCTTTAGTAAAAAAAATGCCAATAAGCGTATATTTATTGGTTTGCGCAAAAGTTATAGCGTCTACAAACTAGAGTACATTTTCTGGAATTTACACCGCTTTTAATTTATGACTGCCTATTTCATTTCTTGAGGTGCTAAAATGGCAGAGAAGTACAAAACCCCCCCAAATGACCCCATTTTGGAAAGTAGACACCCCAAGCTATTTGCTGAGAGGCATGTTGAGCCCATTGAATATTTTTTTTTTTAGTCCCAAGTGATTGAATAAAGACAAAAATAAAAAAGATTTTTTTTTTTTTCAAAAAGTTGTCACTAAATGATATATTGCTCACACATGCCATAGTTATATGTGGAATTGCACCCCAAAATACATTTTGCTGCTTCTCCTGAGTATGGGGATACCACATGTGTGGGACTTTTTGGGAGCCTAGCCGCGTACGGGGCCCCGAAACCCAAGCACCGCCTTCAGGATTTCTAAGGGTGCAAATTTTTGATTTCACTCCTCACTACCTATCACCGTTTCGAAGGCCATAAAATGCCAAAATAGCACAAACCCCCCCAAATGACCCCATTTTGGAAAGTAGACACCCCAAGCTATTTGTTGAGAGGCATGGTGAGTATTTTACAGCTCTCATTTGTTTTTGAAAATGAAGAAAGTAAAGAAAAAAAAAAATTTTTTTTTCTTTTTTCAATTTTCAAAACTTTGTGACAAAAAGCGACATCTGCAAAATACTCACAATACCTCTCAGCAAATAGCTTGGGGTGTCTACTTTCCAAAATGGGGTCATTTTGGGGGGTTTTATGCCATCTGGGCATTCCATGGCCTCCGAAACTGTGATTGGCAGTGAGAAGTGAAATAAAAAAAATTACACCCTTAGAAAGCCTGAAGGCGGTGATTGGTTTTTGGGGTTCCGTACGCAGCTAGGCTCCCAAAAAGTCCCACACATGTGGTATCCCCGTACTCAGGAGAAGCAACAGAATGTATTTTGGGGTGTATTTCCACATATGCCCATGACATGTTTGAGCAATATATCATTTAGTGACAACTTTTTGTAAAAAAAAAAAATATATATATTTTTTTTTTTTTCATTATTCAATCTCTTGGGGAAAAAAAAAAAAAATATTTAATGGGCTCAACATTGCTCTCATCAAATAGCTTGGGGTGTCTACTTTCCAAAATGGGGTCATTTGGGGGGGGTTTGAACTGTCCTGGCATTTTATGCACAACATTTAGAAGCCTATGTCACACGTCACCCACTCTTCTAACCACTTGTAGACAAAGCCCTTTCTGACACTTTTTGTTTACATGAAAAACATATTTTTTTTTTGCAAGAAAATTACGTTGAACCCCCAAACACTATATATATTGTTAAAGCAAAGGCCCTACAGATTAAAATGGTGGGTGTTGCATTTTTTTTTTCCACACAGTATTTGCGCAGCGATTTTTCAAACGCATTTTTTGTGGAAAAAATACACTTTTTTTTATTTTAATGCACTAAAACACACTATATTGCTCAAATTTTTGATGAAATAAAAAATATGATCTTAGGCCGAGTACATGGATACCAAACACGACATGCTTTAAAATTGCGCACAAACACGCAGTGGCGACAAACTACATACATTTTTAAAAGCCTTTAAAAGCCTTTACATGATACCACATTAGATTCACGGAGGAGGTCTACTGCTAAAATTACTGCCCTCGATCTGACCTTCGCGGTGATACCTCACATGCATGGTGCAATTGCTGTTTACATATGACGCCAGACCAACGCTTGTGTACGCCTTTGCGCAAGAGAAGGGGGGGCAGGGGTGCTTTTTTTTTTTTTTTTTGTTTTTTTTTTTATTTATTTTGCTTTTTTATTTTATTTTTAAACTGTTCCTTCCATTTTTTTTCTTTGTTATGATTTTTATTGTTATCTCAGGGAATGTAAATATCCCCTATGATAGCAATAGGCAGTGACAGGTACTCTTTTTTTGAAAAAATTGGGGTCTATTAGACCCTAGATCTTTCCTCTGCCCTCAAAGCATCTGACCACACCAAGATTGGTGTGATAAAATGCTTTCCCAATTTCCCAATGGCGCGGTTTATATCCGGGAGGGGGGACATTCCCTCCCACTGCTTGTAAAAGCAGTCTAGAGGCTAATTACCCGCTAGAATTGCTTTTACATGAAAGCCGATCACTGGCTGAAAAGAATGATACCAAGATGATACCTAAACCTGCAGGCATCATTCTGGTATAACCATTCAAAGTCCAGCAACATACTGGACATATATTGTAATCTTTTTTTTTTCATGCAGCCTCTTGGCTGAACGAAAAAAAGAGATTGATTGGTGGGTATGCCCACCATTAGAATACCTCCCTTCATCCACCCACTTCTAATGATGGGCATACATGCACCATTTATATATGCCGATGCATGGGGGCATCCTCCCGCAAAAGTTATGCCGTGTACACACGGTCGGAATTTCGACCGTATGTACGTGGCATTAGGAGCCAATCGCTCCTCCCCCCCCTGCTGCCCCCATGCTTCGGCATATATGCTCTTTTTTTTTAACTGTGGTGGTGAAATCACCTCCTACAGCGTTGGAGTCGCGGCTTTATGTATCGTGGGAGCAAACGCTGTTGCTGTCAAGATAAATAAATCCGCGTTGCAACTGAATGGCGCACCTGAAAACAAAAAAATGCTCAACACTAAAACACAGTAAACAAAATTACATACCTGAAAAGCAAGCATGATAAAACATGATAAAACATAATAAAACATTGCAGAATAGAATGGAGTAAAAAAAAGAGCAACAATAGAGAGAGAATAGAGTGAGAGAGAGAACAATAAAACGACAACTATTTTATTTTTTTTTATTTTTTTGAGATTCACAGGTAAAAAAGCTCCTGACTGAAGCGACTGAATCAAAACGCTACCACAAAAAAACTGTTAGCGATCGCAGGGATCAGGCCTGACTCTGCGAACGCTGCAGTTATGTGTGCTTAGTGTTTTGTAAGTGACAGTGATCGATCGATACTGCACTTGGGTGGGCTGGGCTGGGCGGAGGGGGGAAAACGCAGGTGCTAGCAGGTATCTGGGCTGATCCCGCTAACAATGCGTTTTTTTTTTTTTTTTGGAACCCTAAACTGCTGGGACGCTAGTATAGATCTGATCAGATCAGATATCGATCTGTTCAGATACTGTGCCACTAAGGGAGGTGTATGCTTTGCGCGTGGGTGTTTGCGGTACTGGCACTAACCTGGGGCGACGCAGACCTTATTTGACCCTAAAACCTAATTGATATCACCCGCCGGGCGATCAGGGGGTTAAACCGTTATTGGGTAATAAATGGCGGGTGCCCTGACAGTATAAAAAACAAGCTAACTAACCAGCGTCACCCGTAACAGTAATACAAAAAAAAACTGGTTACCTAGCGACACTAATGCAGCGATCAGAAAAACGATCGCTTAGTGACACTGGCAAAAGGGGGTGAAAGGGTTAACTAGGGGCAATCAGGGGGTTAAACCTTTATTAGGTAATATATGGGGGTACCTGACGCTATATAAAAACCTGACGGGGAACCTAAATAACGAAATAACTAACTGGCTAACCAGCGTCACCAGTGACAGTTATACAGTGATCACTGGTGAAAGGGTTAACTCTAGGGGCAATCAGGGGGTTAAAACCTTTATTTAGGTTGTAATATGGGGGTACCTGACCTATAAACCTATTTATGAACCTATATAAACATGGCGGTTACCTAAAAAAAAAAAAATGGTTACCTAGCGACACTAATGCAGCGATCAGAAAAACGATCGCTTAGTGACACTGGCAAAAGGGGGTGAAAGGGTTAACTAGGGGCAATCAGGGGGTTAAAACCTTTATTAGGTAATATATGGGGGTACCTGACGCTATATAAAAACCTGACGGGGAACCTAAATAACAAAATAACTAACTGGCTAACCAGCGTCACCAGTGACAGTTATACAGTGATCACTGGTGAAAGGGTTAACTCTAGGGGCAATCAGGGGGTTAAAACCTTTATTTAGGTTGTAATATGGGGGTACCTGACCTATAAACCTATTTATGAACCTATATAAACATGGCGGTTACCTAAAAAAAAAAATGGTTACCTAGCGACAGCAGTGACACTAATAAAGCGATCAGAAAAACGATCGCTTAGTGACACTGGCAAAAGGGGGTGAAAGGGTTACCTGGGGGGCAATCAAGGGGTTAAACCTTTATTAGGGGGGGGTAGGGGGCTACCTTGGACCTAAAACTAACTGCCCTGACAGTTATTACAGTCACACTGACACTAAATGCAGTGATCAGTAAATAAATGATCACTGCAATTAGTGACACTGTGACTGGGGGGGGAGGGGGTGATCTGGGGGGTGATCAGGGGGTGACAGGGGGGTGGAATATGTGCCTAACTGTACTGGTGTCAGTGTAGTGTTGTGCACTAACCTGTACATGTTCGCCGCTCGGCGTCTCCGGTCACATAGACCGGCGCACCGAGCGTGACATCACTTCCGCCTTCCTGTCTATACAATAGACAGGAAGGGGAAGTTTCTCATTGGCCAGGAGCGATCGCGAGGGGGTGGCCAGAAACCACTGGCCGTCCCCTCGTCCCGGATCGCTCCTGAAGCGATCCCGACCGTCCCCGCCGGCGGAGGGGGGTCCGATCGGACCCCCCAACCGCCGGAAGAATGTCACGTACAGGTACGTGATTCTGCCTGTACGTGCCATTCTGCCGACGTAAATATACAGGGGGCGGTCGGGAAGTGGTTAATTGTCCCAAAAGGATTAAAAACACTTACAGAATGTATAGATGGACAAGGCATAACATTTGTGTGGGTGATCCGGGATGAGTGAAGTCGATGACGTGTGCAGGTTCCTAAGCTCTGTTGTTCCAATGGTGTGGGGTCACGGAGATAGCAGCAGGAGAAGCAGCCCGGAACTCACATGGAGATAACAAGCCGGTCCGCAGCCACAATCACAAATACAGGAAGCGCAGAGACCGGAAGTGACATCAACGGCAAGGGACGAAAACCAGCATGGAACGCAAGCGGGAAACAGGAAGCAGTCATCAAAAGGGTTCCTTTTTCAACCTGATGACTGTGTTGATGGAGGGGTAATTTATACTAGATGGGTGGGCTTAACAGGGCAGAGAATTTAAACAACTACAGTGATGTGAACAGAGCGCTGTGATAATAAGAAGGTGACAGAGAAATAGTCACCGTCCAAATAGTAACATATACATTCATCAAAAATGAGAAATGAAAAATTACATAACAATAAAACAGAAAATAAAGAAAAAAAATATATATATATAGAACCACATGTATATACATATATATACATATATACACCTACACTCATACACATGGATTAATACCAGGCGTAGCCTTCAAACATTATTCTACTGGACATTTAAATTTATATGGAAGAATGGGAGAAGGGAATTGGCAAAAAAATACTTATATTTTGAACAGTGTATCATAAAAGTTTTAGGAAAATATTATCATGTATATATATGTGTGTACATATCAAAATTGATTAAAATTGTTGTTATATCTAAATATATATATGTATAAAATTAATTATTAAAATATATATATATATATAAAAAAAATATATAAAAAATCATTACTAAAAAAAACACATTTTGCACATGTGATGCATGATGTTAAAAAACATTTATCAAAATATGCTAAAAAATATATATTATTACATTTTTCATTTCTCATTTTTGATGTATGTATATGTTACTATTTGGACGGTGACTATTTCTCTGTCACCTTCTTATTATCACAACGCTCTGTTCACATCACTGTAGTTGTTTAAATTCTCCGCCCTGTTAAGCCCACCCATCTAGTATAAATGACCCCTCCATCTATACAGTCATCAGGTTGAAAAAGGAACCAATCAGTTGTTCCGAAACGCGTCCCATTTTGATGACTGCTTCCTGTTTCCTGTTTGTGTTCCATGCTAGTTGTCGTCCCTTGCCGTTGATGTCACTTCCGGTCTCTGCGCTTCCTGTGTTTGGGATTGTGGCTGCTGCCCGGCTTGTTATCTCCCTGTGAGTTCCGGGCTGCTTCTCCTGCTGCTATCACCGTGACCCCACACCATCGGAACAACAGAGCTTAGGAACCTGCACACATCATCAATTTCACCCATGCCAGATCACCCACACAAATGTTATGCCTTGTCCATCTATACATTCTGTAAGTTTTTAATCCTTTTGAGGCATTTCAACATTTTAACTTCTACACTTAGAGGCGCCTTTCTTTTGTTTTCTAGAGAGAGGAAGGAACACTGGTAGACAAATTGGCATTCATGTTCCCCAGCGTATTGCCAAGTTGTCTCCAGTGGTAATGATGAAGATGGAGGAGATGGAGATGATGATAAGGTCACTGAGGCGACTTGGGTGCCAGATAGAGCAGAGGAGGAAACTGAAGGTGAGGCAGCACAACCCCAAGGAGGCGGACATCAAGAAAGAGTAGAGAGCAGCCACCCTATTCCATAAAATTCTGCAGCTGTTATCTCCCGCCCACTCCCCAAAGCTCAGCTGTCTGGGCCTTTTTCAGCACATTTGCAGCAGATCGCACTGTTGCTGTCTGCAAACTGTGTCCCAGGCACATCAAACGTAGCAAAAACACCAACCATTGTGTTACCACATGCTTAACAAGGCATTTAATGTCCAACCATTGAGCCCGTTGGCAAGAGCACCTAAAAGCCACACAAGAGGGTCACAAATCTGTCTCTCCTCCTCTTCCTTAGCCAATTCAGTCTGCCCCTGCGATACTGAGTCATTACCTTTCAGCAGTCTCCACTGACAGGAATGATAGTATAGCACAGGGTGTCCCAGGTCCTAGTAGCACATCTGACAGCAGCACACCACCAGCTATAGACTGTAGCTGGCAAATTTCTCTGCCCCATCTGCTGCAGCGGAAAAAAATACAGTCCCTGCCACCTACATACCCAGCGTCTGAATGCAAGCTTGTCAAAGCTGTTGGCTCTCCAACTTCTGCCTTTCAGCCTGTTGGATTCTGCCCCCTTCCGTAAATTCGCACAATGTGCTGTACCACAATAGCAGGTTCCCAGTCACTACTACTTTTCACATAAGGCCGTTCCATCTCTCTACCATCACATGGAAGGGAATGTTCTGGCATTGTTGGGCAAGGCAGTCAGCCGTAAAATCTACCTTACTGCTGACACGTAGTCCAGCAAGCATGGGCAGGGATGATATATTTAGTTCACAGCACACTAGGTACGCTGCTTGCAACTCAAAAGGATGCAGGACAGGGCTCGGTGCTGCAGCTTGTTCTGCCCTCATGTCTCCATACAGCTGGTGGTAATGATGCCAGACCTGTGAGCTCTACCCCCTCCTCCTTCTCCAACTCCTCCACCAACTCCATGCCCTCCTCTGCAGAATTGTCCTATGAACATGAACTTAGCTACCCCCTAATCGTTCAAAGGACTATTCCCAGAGTCAGGCTAAAAGGGTGCCATGCAGTGCTTCAGCTGGTGTGTTTAGGGGACAGGAACCAAACCAGAGAATAGATTATTGCAGCTCTGCAGGGACAGGCCCAGAGGTGGTTCATACCACACCAGCTGGAGCCAGGAATGGTGGTGTCCGATATTGGCTCAAACCTCCTGTCCGCCCTTAGACAGGGAAAGTTGACACATGTGCCATGCCTGGCACATGTCCTCAATTTGGTGGTGCAACGTTTCCTAAGTACGTGCCCAGGGTTGCAAGATGTACTAAAGCAGGCCAGAAGAGTCTGTAGCCATTTCATTCAGTCATACACAGCCAGTGCTCAGTTGGCTGAAATTCAGCGGGAATTCCACCTGCCCGTAAACCACCTGATTTGTGACATGCCCACCAGGTGGAACTCAACTTTGGGAATGCTGCATCGGCTATACATGCAGCAGAGGGCCGTCAAGGAGTACCTGTGCCAGTACGGCACAACAACAGGCTCAGGCCGCCTCAGCTTTTTTCCCAACGCCAATGCCTGACCATTAAGGATGCATGCACTGTATTGTCAACATTTGAGGCGGCCACAAGGATGGTGAGCAGTGACAGTGCATGCGCCAGTGACACAATCCCTGTTGTGTTCGTGCTGGAGCAGACTCTGCGTGGCATTATGGACAGGGCACTGGAGGCAGAGCAGCAGGAGGAAGGGGAGGACTTCCTTTCCTCTCAAGGCCCACTTTATCCAGACACCTTCATTCCTATGAAACAGAACACACAGGAGGAGAGAAGGGAGGAGGAATAGGAGGAGGATTCATAGGCTTCAAAGAAGAGGAAGACATGCATCAATCTGTAAGCAATGGTTTTCCAACCCCAGGACCCTTGGGAGTAGTACATGGCTGGAAGGAGGAAGTTCCAGATGCTGTCATCCTGAGTGACCCTGAGGAGTCTGCTTCTCAAGCTTCTGCAAATTTGAGGCGCATGGGCAACCTCGTGCTTCAAAGCCTGCGAAAGGACCCAAGAATGACCCAAGAATACGTGGCATAAAGGAGAAGGATGATTACTGGTAACCCTCCTTGACCACCGTTATAAGGGGAAGGTCTCAGAACATATCAAGTTGCAATAGCACATTGTGACCTATGTCACACTAGCCATCCTGTAACTCGTGTTAACTGGCCAGCAAAATGCTTGCTAAATAAAATATTCCCCTTCTACTATGGTGTCACTTCCTTACTGCTGAAGTGCTGCAGAATCTCTGACACCAGTGAAGGAACACCAGTGGCATAAAATCTTGTTGGTTTGGCCAGTGAAGGTATGATGACGTAGAAGGGGGTAAATGGCTTTCTTTGTCTCTTGGTAATCCCTAATCACCACACTAGTAGCATGAATTTAATCCCTTAGCAACTCAGCAAATGGAAGAACACCCCCTTTCCCCTTCTTCTTTTAGTGCTTCACCCCTGAGTAGCACCTACTTCAAACCAGAAAACTGTATTAGCCTGTACAACCAAGCTGCCACTGTTAACAGATGGCAGTAACTCCAGGAATGACACTCTCTGCTTCTATGCATGCTTCTGATAAAATGGGAGAAATTTCACTTATTCAAGCATTTGACTCTGCAGCTGCCCTCAAGCTACTGCATCCTGATCTCTAGCCTGTGACGTAGCCACCACCTACCTCAGTTATAATGTTTGCAAAACGTTAATATATAGGTCCAATTGATTTTGCCCAAGTTTTATAGTTGTTATAAAACATGGATGCTATTGCACAAACACATACACTCCATACATCATACTTCATATTGGTAGTACCTTAATGGACTTTAAAAAGGGTCATGGTTATTAATGAAATTTGCTGAATGATAGATCAGTTTGTAATATAGGCCATATCAATCAGATAAATGTATTATTAAAATATTCATGAATCATAAATGTGTGATAAATCTTTAGCAGTCATGTTTACACCTGGCAGAATTAGAGAATCAGTTATTTTTGCTTTGCTAATAACCTCAATTTGTTTTAGTGAATATAGAGACTGTATCCAGGAAGCAATGTTTCTTTTTATAATGATAAAGCTAGGTTAGGCTAACGATGATGGCCATTAAAGATGAAACCATATAACAGAAGCAAGCTTTTACATTTTTCATTTTACTCTAGGACAGTAACTGGCAGTAGTGGTGCCATGGTTTCTCTATTGTTGTGCTTTAGGCATATCATACCTCTGATGGTCCTAATCATCAGGTGTCATTAAGTGTGTACTACATATCCAAATGTTTTTTGGAGACATTTGAATGAACTGGGACCCATTTTAACAGGTCATTATAATATGTTTTAACAGCTTTACTAAGATAGTTGAATTATGTGTGCTAACATAAAACTAAAAGCAAAACTTATCAGTCTATTTGGATAGACTGATAACAGGTTAGAACTAGAGTATAAGGAATCTGAACTTGAAAAATCAAAAGTGCCCATTTTGAAGGCTTATATGCAAGTTACTGGCAATAAAAAAGGGTATGGGGGCCCGGGTACTACCCTGGGAGACATGTATCAATGCAAAAACATTTTTTTTTTAAAGATTGTTTTTACAGGAGCAGTTATTTTGAGGATTTTAATTTAATAAAAATGAAAAATTCCTTTAACTATAGTACTAAGGGGTCCCCTAATCAGCCTGTAAAGTTGTGCATTTGTATCATGTTTAGAACCTGCTGTATCAAAACTGACTTTTATAAAGATAAAAAAAAATGACATTTAAATTGCTAGCAATACAATACCATTTACAGCAATAGAAAAATGTAAAAAAAAATGGCGTGGGGGTCCCTCCCCCAATCCATATCAGGCCCTTTGGGTCTGGTATGGATTTTAGAGGAAACCCCATGCCAAAGTTTTTTTTTTAAACGGCAGGGGCCCCCCCAAAATCCATACCAGACCCTTATCTGAGCATGCAGCCTGGCAAGCCAGGAAAGGGGGAGGAGCAAGCGCTCCCCTCCTGAACCATACCGGGCCACATTCCTTCAACATTCAAAGGACAAAACGAGTGTGGGACTTTAAATGAGGCAGTTCGAAAGCAATGTAAAAGTAGAGATTTTATTAACAATTATATAGAAAATGTCCATGATCGTCTGTATGTGACAGCTGGGTATTCAAATGCATGTACAAACATGACATATTAGTAAACATAATGTAGAACTTAATTGTCATAGCAGGGAAAGAAAAATAAAATCCATACAGATTACATAGGAATGATACAGTACTGATATACAATAAAATTCATAGAAGTGTAGTAAAATTGATGGAAATTATGAGGGGTTGCATCCTCAATAGCTCGACGCGTTTCGTCGGTATGCCGACTCATCAGGAGCAAATATGTATTGTCTGTAAGTAATAGAAGGTGTATTAAGTTAAGAAGCGCATGGTATGAAAAGTATTATGTATATAAAAAAATATATTTAAAAAAAATATATATACAAAAGTTGATCGAATCCGTAGAACTTACACCCCACGGGAATGCCGAGCACCAATAGTCCCGGTATGCACAGACCGCCACATCAAGCCTCCCCCGGGAGCTGAGGCGCAGAAGGTCCGCCCAGAACCCCGGATCCAAAGTGAGAAGCCCCCAGCCAGCAAACAATATGAGTAGTTTGAGTATTGTGCCAATGATGGCAGTAAAATCTATAAATTAAATAGAAAGTATATTTTTTATGTAATAGACACGGTAACACTGCCGAACACCAAAGGGGTAGAATGCATAAAGAGAAGAAGAGATAGAGTGAAAAGGTGATGTAAAAGTAGAATAAGGAGAAGAAGAAAACAAACAAAGTGTGCACAGAAAGTAACATAAAAATGAAACAGTACACAGTGAAAGAAAAATGGTGAACCAGAGAAAGTGTGGAATAAACAAGTGACCATGTAGAGTCATGTACAGTGATGATCATGATCGATCAGTATAGGTGTAAGTGAAAAAGTGCTGGACAGAACAAATATGGAAAAACCATAAGAAGGTAACCTTGGGTAGTAGATATTAAGTCTGGACGTGATCTAAGGTGGGCAGTGTAAACCGGTCATCTGGTCAGTTGTGAATGGGGGCCCCCAATCAGGCCGGTGGAAATAGGGCGGGCGTGCGCCTACGTCACGAGCGTGATGACGAGCGGGAGTCGTCCGGCCGCCGATGGCGCCAAAAACAACTCCCGCCATGCAACAGCTGGATGGAAACACTCCGTAATCAAACAGTGGCGCTTACAAGAAACGTCACTGGTACGGCATAAGCGTGGCGTCGATACGCACGAGGCAGGCCACCCCCACATCACCTGGTCAAGCCAATGGGTGACGGGGGGCGGCGCCTGGTGCGAATCGCAACTCCCGGGGAGGAAAGACGGCAGCCAAAGCAAAACAGGCATGGCGGACAGCATCCACAGGGGGCACAAAAGCTACGGACCATGAATGTATAAAAAATAGGTCACATATAGGGAAGATGTATACTTGTAGCAAATATATATAGTTAATAAATGTCACCCGGAGGGTAGGAATCATGGAATAAGATCCCATCCATCCCTGAGGGAAATATACAGGTAATGAAGGTAGATAATAACTACCCATTGCGTTTGAGCTCTGCCTCCATCCCGATTATAACATGCAAAGAAGGGGGGGGGGAATGTATATCTCCATATACTGGGACTTTAAATGAAGCGCACAAGGAAGGGGGGGTGGTGCGCTTCCATCCCTATAATAAATTAATCCATATCAGGCCCTTTGGGTCTGGTATGGATTTTAGAGGAAACCCCATGCCAAAGTTTTTTTTTTAAACGGCAGGGGCCCCCCCAAAATCCAAACCCTTATCTGAGCATGCAGCCTGGCAAGCCAGGAAAGGGGGAGGAGCAAGCGCTCCCCTCCTGAACCATACCGGGCCACATTCCTTCAACATTCAAAGGACAAAACGAGTGTGGGACTTTAAATGAGGCAGTTCGAAAGCAATGTAAAAGTAGAGATTTTATTAACAATTATATAGAAAATGTCCATGATCGTCTGTATGTGACAGCTGGGTATTCAAATGCATGTACAAACATGACATATTAGTAAACATAATGTAGAACTTAATTGTCATAGCAGGGAAAGAAAAATAAAATCCATACAGATTACATAGGAATGATACAGTACTGATATACAATAAAATTCATAGAAGTGTAGTAAAATTGATGGAAATTATGAGGGGTTGCATCCTCAATAGCTCGACGCGTTTCGTCGGTATGCCGACTCATCAGGAGCAAATATGTATTGTCTGTAAGTAATAGAAGGTGTATTAAGTTAAGAAGCCCATGGTATGAAAAGTATTATGTATATAAAAAAAATATATTTAAAAAAAATATATATACAAAAGTTGATCGAATCCGTAGAACTTACACCCCATGGGAATGCCGAGCACCAATAGTCCCGGTATGCACAGACCGCCACATCAAGCCTCCCCCGGGAGGGGGCTGCTTTGGGGCAGCAAAATTAACAGTTTTTGACAGAATTGATTAGAAATGTAAAAAAAAAAAAAAAATTTAAAAACCACAAAAAAGTTTGGACCTTTTTCTCATGTTTTTTTGGATGTTGCTGCTTGGACTAGTTGCTTTAACTATTATCTAAAAAACTATTATCTTATAAAAAACAGAACACAAAAACATTTAAAATTATTTTATTATATACTATTATTTTATTTTGCCAAAAGACAAAATTCCACAGATACATTATACATCATATAAATAATACATGTGGATCTAGGATTTAATGCAATACTTTGGATGTTATTTTTTGTATTATGGTAAAATGCTCATGGAGAAATATAAAAGACTTTTATAATTTAGAATATCTGTGTATCTGTCTGTAACCCCTGCCAAATACAGGAGAAACTGGTCATTTTCAGACAGCTGCTATGAATAAATAAAAAAAATTCAAGATATCTAAATCCAAGCACAAATATTTAGTATTTTGCAGCTTACCAGCCCTTAGATGGTGGAAATGCAGTGTCCTAGTTACTGTATATCATGTTTGATGAACTGAACATACCAATATCTATACCCCAGGTAATAAGGATGAAGAGAGAATGACATTTTTGAACTTCGACCTGGGTGATAACTATGGCTCCCTCCATAGATGCAGTGGAGAAGTGATTGTAGTCACCCAGGAATAAGGAGAATGTTATTTGCAGGACTGTCAAGTGAAGAAAAGTAAAAACAAAAGTAATCTGTTTAGATAGACTTAAAACATAAACAAACATTAACTATTTACCAAGTGAATGAACAATCTATTTTACACATATACACATATACATACATATATATTTTGGGATTGCTGCAGTTTTAATGAATATATAGACCAGAAAAATGATTTATATAAGCAAGAGATTTTGGGTTTATCCCCTAAAATTAAATTTTGCCTAATATAAAGTATAACACTATGACATAACTATTAAAGATGAACAGACTTGTGTTCCTCCTTAGTTTGTTTATGTACCTACATCAGTGTTCTGACTGGCTACAAACTTGAGGACATCCTAGGTTATTTCCCTGAGAGAAGAAAGATGACACCAGAATACATATTACATATTTTGAGATATAGTCAGATAGATAGATCGTCAGTACAAAAGATGTATTTTCATGCCTTTAGAGATACTTGATAGACATTTGCACAATAGAAAAATTTGTTTATTTTCATTTTGTTTCTTTCGTTTCCGTTGATTCGTAACGATTCTTAAATTCGTAAGTCGTCGGTGTTCGTATTCGTAACGATTCGTAAATTCGTAAGTCGTCGGTGTTCGTATTCGTAACGATTCGTATTTTCGTAAGAGTTGTTGATTCGTTTTTCCATTAGTTTAATTTTCGTTTATTTGAAATTCGTACGCATTCGTATTTTCGTAGATTTAGTTACATTCGTACTTTCGTTAGATTGATTTATTCGTACTTTCGTAACATTGTTTTCGTAGATTCGTAATCGGAGCATAATTCATAATTTTATGTAATGTGTATGCTATTATTACATTTTAAGAGACACAGAAAATTACGAAAAAAAAAAAAAGTTACGAATGTACGAATTTTTTCATTCAATCCATTCTAAGCACGTTAAGCAGCGCCATTGTAAGAGACACGGAAAATTACGAATCGCAAAAAAAAAAAAAAAAAAAAAGTTACGAATGTACGAATTTTTTCGTTCAATCCATTGGAAGCATGTTAAGCAGCGCCATTGTAAGAGACACGGAAAATTACCAATTTAACAAAAAAAAAAAAAGTTACGAATGTACGAATTTTTTCGTTCATTTTGATTTTCGTTGTTCCTGTTTTCGTTTTTCGGATTTTCTTCTTTCGTAGTTTCGTTGTTTCTAATTTGGTTATTTCAGATTTTCGTTGTTTTTCGTATTCGTTCGATTCGAACATTCGCTATTCGTTAAAATTTTTAGCGAATCGTTCGTTCATTCGTACGATAATGAATGAACGAATGTAACGAATTTTAACAAAAAACAAAAAAAAAACGAAACGAATTGCACATGTCTAATACTTGAACTACAATAGTCATCATCACTCAGATGCACTGATTATTATAGAAAAATCTATTCCTGTAGCAGCCAAATTCACTAATGTCAACTCTGGGGCCCTTTTCCAGTGCCCCTATTTTGGATCTACCTTCAGAAATCAGAACTGGTCTTAGAAGCATAGGCACTGATCACATTTAGATTCATTGCGCATGATAGTTAATGTCTATGGAATTGCAGGCATTGCACCGGCTTACATTTGTGGAAAATAGTGACTCACCAGGAAAACTCGGTCTAGCATATGACTTCTTCCACCCAAAAGGACATATTTATGCCTAATTTGGTCCCAGCAGGATCAGGTAAAGATCTTTGTTATCAAAGAAAAAAGAATAAGCTATTGCACTGACTGGAACCCAACCGTCATTGAACGGGGCACATAAAAGGGCCAGGAGAGTGGTAGGGAAGCTCCTCTCAAATTAGGTCTTGAGATCCTAATGCATATATAAAAAACAAACACAAGAGGGCGCCTCCATTTAGGTGTAACAATTTAATTAAAACGGCATAAAAAAACAATTAAAATGGACTCACTAGTTAAAAGTAGATCAAGGCTTGTCATAGACCCATATAGACTTTCATAGGATCACTGTGAGGCTGCAGAGCTCAGAAAGTATATGGACAGAAAGGAGAGCCCCTTTATCACTACACCTAGATGGAGGTGTCCTCTTGTGTTTGTTTTTTAAAAGATGTTTGTTATAGCTGTAGACACTTAGGAGTTAATTTACTAAAACTGGAGAGAGCAAAATCTGGTGCAGCTCTGCATGGAAACCAATCACCTTCCAGGTTTTTTTTTGTCAAAGCTTCATTGAACAAGCTGAAGTTAGAAGCTGATTAGCTACTATGCACAGCTGCACCAAATTTAGCATTCTCCAGTTTTAGTAAGGCCACACAGCGCAGGGACGGACCTGTTAGAGCGCCGCTCTCCCCTATGGGAGATCGGGTGACAACGGACCGTAGATCCGATGACGGATGGAAATTGCTTTTTCCTCCCTCACACTTTTTCGGATCGGAACGTGTCGGATGTCAGCGGACATGTCACCGCTGACATCCGACGCTCCATAGACCTCTATGGAGCATCCGTTTAGGTCCGCCTGAAAAACTTACAGGTGGATCTGAACGGATCGGCCGTGTGAAAGAGGCCTTAATCAACCCCATAGGCAATGAGATTGATTTGACAATGGGGTTTATTTACTAAATCCACTGTGCATTACAATTGCTGTAGATCTGAGGGTGACATGCAAGGAAAATAAAAGAAAACAGCATTCTTGCTTGCACATGATTGGATGATGGAAATCAGCACAGATCTTTCCCTCAGATCTAAAGCAATTGCACCACTAAGTGTTCTTCCAAGCACACTTGCAGCGCACTTGTATTGCACAATGGATTTGCCTTTAGTAAATAAAACGCAATGGGCTGGGAAATCAGTAATTTTTAAGTGATACTCAGTTGAGCCCAGCCCAGCATGATGACATCTCTTCAGGGTTCAGGTCCATGAAAGACTGGGCTTAGAGGAAGCGAGGTAGCTATATATACAGTATATTTTTTGGTGGTGGTCCTATACTTCCTCATTTGGGGAAGGTGCTCTTGGCTCCTCCACTTCTGTGTCTGCCCCCACAGCAGAGGAGTCCAGAATGCATAGAATGCATTAAGGTAAAAAAAAAATTTAAGCCTTTACAACCACTTTAAGACTGAAGATATCCAGTGGTAAAAGGGAATTAGTGCAGTCTCTGCTTAAGTCTCTTAAATCGCTGATTAAAGTTGAGTATTGCTGCAATAGCTGCCTTTTTCAATTTTTTTCCTGCAGATAGATTACCAATTTTAAATTTACATTTTTGGAAATGGAGTTCTGTTTTGAATATCTACATGTACCCTTGATACAGCTTTTCCAATGTCATTTCAAATTACAATTAAAATAATTTTTATTTATGACATTCTATTATTTGTATATCATCCATTTTGTCAGAATCACATCTCAACATCTCTTTCTGTTACAATGATTAAATTACACTGGAAATTAATAATATTACTTGCACAGATTAATTAGCAAAGTACCTTTAGTAGCTCAGATGTTTGGAGAATAGCTGGACACATTGACATATGTAGTTTTACAGTAGTGGGCCGTGAGAAGAACAAATTTGCATGCACCTTGCGGGATGACGAACGACATCTAGACTTCAGAGAAATGGCAACCAAAAATATAGCACAAAGTGCCATATGTATTTCCATATCAATGACCCAAGGGAGATTGGTATTTGCATGTGGCTAATACTGAGAACTATTGCCATGTACAGATTTTTACTCAACATTTGCAAGGGAAAGTACAAAAAATAATAAATGAGCCACACAGAGCTGACGAAATGCACTGTATATTATTATGAAAATAAACAAGATTAAGGCAAACTTAACAATAGATAAACAGCATCACAAAGAAAAGACTGGGAATACAAAGTATTGCCAATATTTAATACATTACAAACCAATATTTGTGGATAACTTTTATGAATGAGCAAACCCATTCACTTGAACAAGCATCAAAATAGTTTGATTGAGTTTTACAGATCCTTCTGTCCAGCCAATTTACTTATTCTTTGTTTTGCAGTTGACAGTCATTACCTTTACAATTGCTTATCTCCCAAGTTTTTGAGATGGGAATCAGGGACACCTATTGGCAAAAATATGTAGGCATAGGACACCCCCTGACATGCCCCCTTAAAAGAGAACAGTTAAACCCACAAGTTTTTTTTTTTTTTTTTTTACCACTACTATTCCTTTATATTGGCTTTTGGAATTTACAGATGCAAACATTTTGAAATTGGATGAAAGGTTTAGCACTAGGAAATACTTTTTGAGAGATAAAAGGTGCATTTTATACACAACTATATAGATCAGACCAAAATGAGGGACAAATGAGGAGGAAAGAGGGACAGGGGGACTCTGTTCCAAATCAGGGACAGTTGGAAGCTATGCAATTGGGTAATGGCAAGCTCCTGGGTTTAAATTCCTTGGCAGAGAAGATCATTTGTATTTGCATAAAATTACCAGTGGTCAGAGCTTAAAAGGGTTTGGTTTATAAAAAAAAAAACTGAACCTATGCTTTTATGGGTCTAAAGAGTGTTCAGGGGTAAGAATAAGGTAGTGTGCAGAGTTCAGGGGTCATAATTAAGTAACATACTGAGTTCAGGGGTAAGGATTATTTACCACAGAGTTAAGGGGTCAGAATTAAACAACACAGATAGTTCAGGCCCTTAATTCTGTGTATTACTTAATTCTGACCTATGAACTCAGTAATAAAAGAGGGTAATGTAGTAAGGCAGAGGTTCAGAGGTCAGGATTAAAAGTTCAGGGAACATGCAAGTTACTCACAGACTGTGGCTTATGTCTGTCCACCCCAGCCCAAAAACCAGCATTATTCCAGGATTTGGGTAGATTATTCATAGTGTAGCACCTCCAATTTGTTACACAGCAACGTATCAGGTGAAAAGTAGCACCAGTAGAGTGCTCTGTGCGTACATAACCATTCATGCTGTCATGCAAGCGCAGACTGATCCAGCCACACTAGTGTCTGTCCAAAATAGCACAGCTGGAGGAGTATGTGTGTGGCAGCGTGAATGCCTGCGCACATGCAGAGCACTCTACTGGCGCCACTTTGGCACACACTGGCACACAAACTGATGTTTGTGCTGTGTAATGAATTGGCTCCTAAACATTGTGAAAGCTGATGGTGTTGGCTCCCAAGAATTAATCTGGGGCACCTGTTTCCTGGGAACAGCCCATCACAACAGGGAATGTCCATGAGAAATGGGGACGAATGGTAACCTTAATCTAAGAATACCCTCTTTACATGGTGACAATGCTGCTGTACAATTTCCAAACAAACAGTGTTGTCACATTATATCATTCTTTTCAGATTGTAGATGTTAAGCTCCTTCCCATGTAGACTAATACAGATGATTACTGTATATCCTTAAAGGGTAACCCCATTTTTGTGAGAAAATCACATAGCAAATTAATAAAGCATATATAATTGTGACACAAGCCACATTGTAATTTAATGCTATTAAAATTACCTTTCCTTTCAATCTACAGCGCTGTAATTTTCTGTAAAATTCAATGCAATATGGCAACCTGGAGGAATTCTGTACACAATAGGAGTACAGAAACCCCCCAGAAATGTATTTCCCTGCTTGTGTGATTGGGTGACCGACAAGATCAATTCTGATTGTTCAGTGCCACCACTGTTACTGGCCCTTTCCAATCAGAATTGTCGGTCCCAGAAGAGCTGACAGAGCAGAAGGAGAAGAGCAGGGATTTCAAATCCCTAGACCAATGGATTGGCCTTTAGGGTGCTGACAGCTGGGAAACCCTGGAGGTAAGTACAGCAGGGACTGGCGGGGTAGGGAGGGTGTCTGGTGTTTGTTCACATATTTGTGTAAAGGGGAGCTAACACTAAAAATAATACTAATCATTGTAGGCATATACTGTAGAAGGGTGAGGTCTTTCAGCCTGCCTTTCCAATGCTTAGTGCATTCTAGTTTGAAGTGATGAACTACAAAATATATACCCATCGAGAAAAATTATTAGGAACGCTGTAATAATCATGGGTGGTGCTTCCTTTACTCTACAAACTACCTCAGTTCTTTGTGGCATGGATTTCATATTCCAAAAACATTCTTTTAAGATTCTGGTCCATGTTGACATAAGTGCATCACACAATCTCTGCAGATTTGTCAGCTGCAGCAAATCCTCCTTTGTGCCTATTCCCAAAGATATTTTATTGGATTCTGATCCATTTACTGACCCACCATCTGTGTCTCAGCAGAAATCAAGATTCTTCAGATCAGGTTACATTTTTCCAGTCTTCAATTATTCAGTTTTGGTGAACCTGTGCCCACTGCAGCCTCAGCTTTGTGGTCTTGGCTGACGGGATTTAAACCCACCTCAAGATTCAATGTGTCATACATTCTAAGATGCTTTCCTGCTCACCACACTTATAAAGAGCGGTTATTTTAATACCATAGCATTTCTGCCTCAAATCAGTCTGGCCATTCTCTTCTATCTCTCACTATTCTGAATCTAGTTGTTGTAATAGTGACTTTCACCTTCCTGAGACCTATATCCCTGGCTTGAATGTAGTAGAGACATTCACTAAAGGCAATCTTCATCAGATAACCAAACACTTGGGGGTTGATTTTCTAAAACTGGAGAGTGTAAAATCTGGTGCAGGTGTCCATGGTAGCCCATCAGCTCCTAACTTCAGCTTGTTCAATTAAGCTTTGACAAAAAAAGCTGGACGCTTATTGGTTTCTATGCAGAGCTGCACCAGATTTTGCACTCTCCAGTTTTAGTAAATCAACCCCTTGGTATCCACAACTATCTTTGTTGCAAGCAGAAGGTTGAGGCCAACAATATGATGTAGTAGATGATGACATTGAAGTGTTTAAAGTGATCAAAATTATTATTTATTTTTTCCTAGCCATGTGTGTTTTGAAGGAAACACCATAGGAGTTCACAAATGAGGATGGAGGAAATTACATCATACAAAAAGGGGAGACATTACAGAAATGATATGTAATTAAAACAATGACCACAAGGTGGCAGAGTAATCATAAGTAATAAACTAGTGAAACAATATAGGCTATGTACATAGATGCTATTGCATATAACTGCTGGATGCAGCACACTCCCCAACAAGGCATCTCCATTCTCATAACTGCTGCTAACTGTTTTATGTTTTAGAAATACGCAAACCAGCCCATCTAGTACCAACAATCATTATTGGCTGAATAAATAATTCCATAAATGGGGGCGTGGCCAGCCCGGGCATGTGAGTGGAACAACCTCACAGAGCTCCTGACTAATATCCTTCTACTGATCCTGACTCTGGTTGTTGATCCGGGCAATATAGGTATCATTCTCCTAAGCTCTGCAAGAGGAATCCATCAACATCAGATCTAAGCTATGATGACCCGAGGAGGCAAGGGAGAAGGGACAGCCCTGGAGATCCAACCTGGTGCTGCTGCTGCACTGCCCAGAAGAATACCATGAGGCTCTCAGAAGCACAAAGACACAGGCAACAAAGTGGGTAAGGGTCTTGAAAAAGATGTCCCCTAAGACATGCTCTACTATACACATAAAAATCACAGAGGTGTAGGAGCAAGGCTCATCTGCAGCCCAGGAAGAAGAATCTGACCCATCCCAGTATATAGAGACAGAACATGGGACTAAGCCTGACACCATGTCTCTCCCTGACAGTGATCAGCGGGCACTGCAGATATGATAGAGGTAGAAGTACAACCTACACTAAGTCAAATCTTAAAAGGTATACAGCATTACACTGCTTCAGTTAACTCAGTTAAGGAGTGCTTAGGGGGGCTGACAGAGGAGGTGTCGCTGCTGTGGCAAGACCTCTAGAAGATGAGAGAATGAACAACTGCTGCTGAAGGCCACATCAGTGATTTTGAGGACAAACTACCTCCACTGATTGCTGAAACCCGTACAGCCACCCACATAGCCACTGCCACAATTGACAAAATGGATGATATTGAAAATCAATGTTTGCATGGTGGGGCTGCCAGGTTAGGTAGAGGGTCGTGACCCCACAGAATTTGTTGAGAAATGGCTGCTGGATCTTTTTGGGAAAGAAGCCCTTACCCCCTGTTCACTGTTGAAAGGGCGCTTTGTGTTCCTGCTAGAGCTCTCCCAGGCAATGAACCTAGGCCAGTCCTGGCGCGGATATTACACTACCGCGACATAGAGAACATTTTTAAGTCTAGCAAGGGAGAAATCCACCATACACTACAATGTTACCAGAGTCTGCTTTTATTCCAATTTCTCGGCTGAGGTGCAGAAGAAGCGCACCAAATTCCAGGATGTCAAGCAACGTCTCAGACACTTTAATTTGCCATATGCAATGCTCTACCCTGCATGGCTGTGAATTACAGCTAGAGGTCAGGAGCACTTCTTCAAATCAGCCAGGGAAGCTGCAGACTGGCTGGATGTCAATGAGCCCTGTCTTTGCGGCAGGCACCGTGACAACGCTGACGCCTGAGACTGTTTCTTTGTTCTTCCTCTACAAACGGCATTTAACGTTAATTCGGTGGTTCTGAAGGGCGCTATTTTACCGGAGTCACTAAATTGTTGCTATGTTTGCCGATAAGCTCAGAAGGAGAAACTCCCTCGTCAGGGATCGTGAAAAGCTTTCTGTGAGATGCCTCACCACCAAATGCAAACGCACCAGATAGGTGTTATCTGTTGGAAAGCTTTGCCTGAAAGGCACCACTACAAGTTATAGTTTTGTTTAATTGATACCCATAGCCGGGAAGACAGGTTTCTCAACCTTCTCGGCTGGGTTGTTTCTGAGTTAGTCTATGGTATTTTTCATGAAATCTTTTGGTTTCTGCACTTCCGGAGCTATCTTGTTCATCTGCAATATTTACTAGGCCTAAGTAGGTACTTTAGTAGTATGAGATGCAGCTGCATCTCACTTGCCACATTGCCAGAGATCTTATCATTAGTCATATGAAGGATATACCTCTGGTTACCTGGAACATTAGAGGACAACATGATCCTTTAAAGAGGGTGATGGTGACCGCAGTCCTCCGTAAGTACCATCCTGCAATAATAGGCCTCCAAGAGACCCATCTTACACCAGAGACACTTAGCCATGTAAAGTACTCCTGGGCACAAAAGATATATCATGCCGCGCATACCTCATACTCCAGAGAGGTGTGTGTCCTTGTACACAAATCTCTGGATTTTCATGAACTAGCTGCAATATCTGATCCGGAGGGGCAATACATATTTTTATATTGTAAATTGTTCTCTTTAATATGTATGATAGCTGTGGTATACATACCTCCAATCTTTTCCATTTCAGTGCTGCGGGACCTGCTGGTCTTCACTTTAGATAAGCCTGAAATTCCAGTCTTTGTCCTGGGTGAACAAAGGGAAGAGCGGGGTGAGAAGGCAAAGAGACCTCTGAAAAAAACAGAAACAAACAAAAAAAAAAGGGAAAAAAACTCAACTCTCCCAACCTAGCTCAATGGGACTGGGAGATACCTATTTGGGGTGTGCCCTTGGCCGGCAGTGCTGCCGATATCACAAAAAAAAAGAAAAAAGAGAGAGAAAAAAAAAAGGTACTTTAAAGAGTCCTCCTCCGAGGGCATTCATAATACCATACTCACTTCCCCAGGCCTATTAATAGGAACCAAAAGCCGAGCTAGATTAAGGAGTCTATTTAATGAAATGCTATGCCCACCATGATATACTAGGGTATACACGGAAGAAAAAAAAAACCCCAGCGAAACTCAGACTCGAAGTTCAGGTAAAATCTAGCCAATTAGGGACTTGTATTGGTTCACACCCCAAAAATGTATACAGATCCTGAAGATGGTCTTGGGTGTGGAGAAAAAAAGAGTGATTCTCTTTCTTGGCCTTCAAAGGAAATGGATGTCCCCAAGAATATGTTGTCCCAGATGCTTTAATCTGGTCCTCATACGTCGTGTATTTCTTTATATATCCGAGAGGATCAATATCCTTGCTCCAGCATGTTCAACCTGACCTAACTGCCATGCTCGATGCATGATATAAAAACTCACTCCTGTGCCACATGGTAAATGCTGCTAAAAGTTGTATAACGGCATGCTGGAAGGATCCAGCTGCACCGCAGATTTCCATGTGGCTTAACAAGGTGAGAAACATAGGGATAATGGAAAATATGATTCCTACATCTATGACTAAAAAAGAACAAATATCTCAAACATGGGCCCCATGGGAGTCCTTTCTGCAAACTGAGGAAGGTAAGAGACAGATCGGGGAGGAAAGTTGGGAGTAACTCGAATACAACTAGTAAAATAAGTAGAAATGAGGTATATATAAAACGGCCATCGACGTGAGGGGAGAGAGGGGAGGAGGGGGAGGGGGAGGGGGAGGGGGGGAACTTTTTTTTTTTTTTTTTTTAGTAAAGTTAGGGAGTAGTTAACAGGGAAGGGTGGGGAGGGGGAGGGAAAAATAAAATAAACAGGTCTATGGATTTAGAATATAGAAAGGCAGAGGCAGATATGCAACATGAAGATAATGTGATGCAATATGTAAAGGCTATGCCGTATCTTTTTATTTTATGTTTAAACAGTACATCTATGTAGTCCTGTAAAGAAATAAAGAATTTAAAAAAAAATAAAAATCTAGCCAATTAGGGACTTGTATTGGTTCACACCCCAAAAATGTATACAGATCCTGAAGATGGTCTTGGGTGTGGAGAAAAAAAGAGTGATTCTCTTTCTTGGCCTTCAAAGGAAATGGATGTCCCCAAGAATATGTTGCCCCAGATGCTTTAATCTGGTCCTCATACGTCGTGTATTTCTTTATATATCCGAGAGGATCAATATCCTTGCTCCAGCATGTTCAACCTGACCTAACTGCCATGCTCGATGCATGATCTCTTCCTTTATATTGAAAAAATTACACGGCAAAGAACATCGCATGGACCCGACCCCTGGTAGCTTCTGTACGGAGTTACTCGATGTACTCTATCTATTATGAGTTCATCTAATTGGGGTTTACCCAAAATATTGTTACAGATAGACTGTATCGTAGGTCTCAGCTCTGTATCTTCAACATTTTCGGGGATACCTCTAAACAGAATATTGGCATGCATTAAAAAGGGGATCAACTCCAGAGATAAAACGATTCTCCCACTTTACAAGACTCTGGTCCCGCCACACCTAGAGTATGCTGTCCAGTTTTGGGCACCAGTCCTCAGGAAGGATGTACTGGAAATGGAGCGAGTACAAAGAAGGGCAACAAAGCTAATAAAGGGTCTGGAGGATGTTAGTTATGAGGAAAGGTTGCGAGCACTGAACCTATTCTTTCTGGAGAAGAGATGCTTGAGAGGGGACATGTTTTCAATTTACAAATACCGTACCGGTGATCCCACAATAGGGATAAAACTTTTTGTGGAAGGGAGTTTAACAAGACACGTGGCCACTCATTAAAATTATAAGAAAAGAGGTTTAACTTTAAACTACGGAGGGGGTTCTTTACTGTAAAGCCCCATACACACGCTCGGACAATCCGCGGACCAGGTCGGTCGGACTTTGTCCGACGTACTTTGTCCGATGTTGGTGTTGCGTACACACGGTCGGACTACGTTGTCGGAATATCCGGTCTGGAAGAACGTCGTGACGTAAGTCGTCGTCCACGAGATTACAAAAGGGAAGTTCAGCACCACGTCAGGCACCCGTTGGGCTCCTTCTGCTGATCCCGTGTTTATCGAGAGTTAGTGGAAGTTTGGTGACTTAAGATTCGCGCTTCTCAGTTTTCTGACTCAGATCGTTACTGCTCTTCAGTTTGTGCTTGTCGTGCGTATCTGTTTACTAGTGCGTGTAGTCAGTTCGCATTTGTTGGTCATTGCGGCCTATATCTTGATATAGGACGCTTTGATTTGCACTGCTTATTGTCTGCTCGTTGCTGGTATTCATTTCGTTCTTTCAGGCCTTGCTGTTTATCGGTGCTTTCTGTTTGTCCGTTCTGACCAGCCGACCTTTTGTGACCTTCTGAGCGATGTTTCCCGTGCGTACTCGTCGCCGAGTTCGTGCTGTACGCGGAATTGGTGTCGGGCTTTTAGCTTTGAGCCAAGACCCGTCCATGAACATAGTGACGAGGAGTATGTGGACCAAGAATTGGTTGCTTCAGCGTGACCAGTTCTCGCACATGCCTTTGCTTCGTGAGATCCGGGAGAATAATCCTGATGATTTCAGGAACTTTCTCAGGATGACGGACCCCGATTTTCACCGTCTTTTGGCTTTGCTGACCCCCTTTATCAGCCGGCAGGATACCTGCATGAGACAAGCCATTACTCCGGAGCAGAGGCTTGTTGCTACGTTGAGGTACTTGGCGACAGGGAGAAGTCTTCAGGATTTGAAGTTCTCTTCAGGTATCTCTCCCCAGGCCCTGGGAATCATTATTCCAGAGACCTGTTCTGCCATCATCGAGGTCCTGCAGGAGGACTATATTAAGGTAACATTTCTACTTTACTATTCCCTTCTATGTATGCTCTGTTTGCTAATGACTTGTATTTTTGACCTCCTTCCCTAATTACCATGATTGCAATATGCTCTAATATGCTGTGCCCCTTTTCTCCTTCATGCATTTTTCCATTCACTTACCTCCCCAGCATGCTCTTCTGCCCCAATAGACACCTATGGCCTAGTCACTTAAGCAATGTCTTTTGTCTGCTGCATAGTATTGTTTGCCCCAAAACACCCCCTAAAATATGCACAAATGTTTGCTGTGTGGTTTACTTCATGTAGAGCCCCCTTTTTTTTTTCTTTTGGTGGGGGGGGGGGGAAACTCATTAGGAACCCCCTCCCCCAACTGCTCTGTCAGATGGTACCAATCCTTTATCTGCTGGCTTTCCCAAGGTCCATACACACTATATACCTACCTCTTTATAGTGCGCATCTTTAGGGATGAATTCAGCAAAGCATGTAGTGCAAGGGGCTGCCTCCATACATTCCATTTCCTATTTTTTGTTCTTCTTTCCCTCCTATTAGCTGGCTTGGTAATTTAATAATGTCACACTGTGCCTGCCTTTTTTTTGGGGGGGGGGGGGGGGGGTTGAAATGTTATTTGATCTTTCCTGTGGCCTGCCAATAGTGTTAAGTACAGAGGGTCTGGCCAAACTAGCCCACATTATTGAGCCATTTGCCAATCAATGAAGTGCAGAGGGTTAGCTGTCCACCACCCCCCCCCAAAACCCCTAGTTATTGCAAATGGCCCATCAGAAGTGGGGGGATTGATGGGGGGGTGAGTAATCTGTGAAGGGGAGCCTCTACTTTTCTGTGCAAATACTTTCCAGCCTCCAATTTTATACAATGCTCTTGTTCCAAGATGTTGATTGTCTAATCTGCTTGCAATGTTTAGGTGCAAAGTGACTAATTTTTTTTTCTTGTTTCACTCCACAGTTCCCTTCCACGCCACAGGAATGGCAGACTGTGGCCTCCCACTTTGCCAGCCGTTGGGACTTTCCTAACTGCGGAGGGGCAATTGATGGGAAACACGTCTGCATCGTCCCACCGCCCAACTCGGGGTCCTACTATTATAATTATAAAGGGTTTAATAGTGTAGTGATGTTGGCGGTGGTGTCGGCAACATACGAGTTTATGTATGTGGACGTGGGGATGAACGGCCGGATATCGGATGGTGGGGCCATTACGCACACGGAGTTCTACTGGCGTCTCCAAAGTGGCAGTCTGTGCTTGCCACCTCCAGAGGAGAATGCCGAAGGACTCCCCTTCGTCTTTGTCGCAGATGAAGCGTTTGCGTTGACTCCCCATGTGATGAGGCCGTTCCCGATGAGGACCCTCACCCCGGACCAGAGGGTCTTCAACTACAGGCTGTCCAGAGCCAGAAGAGTTGTGGAGAACGCTTTTGGCATCCTGGCCAGCCGCTTCCGCCTGTTCCTGACGGCATTTAACTTGGCGGAATACAAACTCAACCACATAGTTCTTGCCTGTTGCATATTGCACAACTTCCTCAAAAGACATAACAGGAACTATGTGGTGCCCGTTGGCCCAGATGTGGAGGGCCCTCCAAATGCCGAACTCACAGCCCTTCGAGTGGCACGTCCAGGCTTGCCCCCTCTAAATGCCCGTGTGGTCCGGGACCAATATATGCAGTACTTTGTGGGTAGGGGGGCCATTGCTCTGCCTGACGATGTGTGAGAGGCATTTTTTAATAAATCTGATATTTTAACCAACCTATGATTTCTTGTCATTTCAGTCTTCTTTTTAGCTTATTTTACTTTGACATTTTTTCCCTTTGCCTTCGACAGTGGGAATGCACTTTCTGGGCAAAAGGAGGTAACAGTCTCTTCTTCCCAAAAAGATTATTCTCATGTTGTGTGTTTGCTACCTAATCTTTGGTCTAGAGAAGGTTTGTACTGCATAACTGACACACAAAATACTCCTTTTCATCACCAGGTCTGACATGTGTGTATTCTCCAAAATGCTGTGCTCCGTGTTTTCGTACAAAGCACTGTGGGTGTCATTTACATAAGTCAAATCCGCTATGCTCTACAAGTGCATTGAAAAAGTTCACAGGGAAAGAAAATTGGAGTGCAAAGTGGATTTGCCTTTAGTAAATAACACCCATTGCCCCCCATATCCTTTTCATTTTACATAGATAATGCATTGTGTTTTTTAAATAAGGAAGCCACACATTTAGAAAAATAAAAGTTTACTAGGAAAACATTCCCAAGTGCGTTTACAATCTTCACGCCAAAACTGACAACATCTTGGTTATTTACAACATTGTTTACAAACATTCCGCAATTGGTAAAACCAGGCATGGAGCAAAACAGAACCTAGGAACTTGGAAAGTTCAACTTTGTAAAGTGAAGACAAGATCAGACATGACTATATGTTCAAAGTGTGTTTGATCTTGCGTTCATCACATGGGGGGGTCACCCCCGAAAAGTGGAAATTTGGAACATGCACACAATTTGGGTCTGAAAATGGTCATTAGATGGGAAAACACATGCCTAGAAGCTTCAAAAGTGCCATTTTCCATCATGGGGATGAATGGACGTTTTTTGGTGGTGCAACCCCTTCACCACAACCACTTTCGTAGTTCGTAAAGTGTTTGCACCCCCAAAAAAACGTGGCCATTCATCCACCATGGTGGGAGCTAGCACATGTGGACACAATGTGTGCATGTTCCAAATTTCAGACAGTTTTTAAGTTGCAAATGTGTTCAGAAGCAGGCACAAATGTGTGTTAATTACTTGGTGCGTTTTCATATTTTTCCTAAAACATCAATGATGTTCTTCAATTTTTGTTGAACATCATTGATGTTTTGCTTTATGTAATCTAGATCTCGATTGCAGACCATTATCTCTCCGATGAGTACGTGGGCACTCTCTGTGGTAAAGTGCGATTTTTCTTCCACAACATCCACGTCACCTAAAAACCACAAACAAACAAAAATGGGGTGTTGGAAATGAGGCAGCCATACATGGATTAGCTTACCAGTAGCTGTGTTCTCCCACACTCACCTGTTGTGGTGACAATTTCTCCAAGTTCGATGATCTCTCCTTCCTCCTCCTCCTCCTCCTCTGCTTCTGCTCTTTCCCCTTTTTTGGGAGGTGTTGGTTTGGGGGTTTCCTCAGACGGCCCAAGTTTTCGCTCCCCTATGAGAATGTCCAAAAGGAAGATTTAGCAACACAAGCTATTGAGGGCAGAAATAGGAAATGACAAACATTGCTTGAAAGTGACGGACACTATTTTAGTTTGGCCAGTTACAAATGTCAACTACATGAATGTAGTCACTTTGTAAAGGTGCTAAACTGACTAGCTTTTTGGTAGAAGTTTGTGTGATGGAGACCCCCCTCTAGTATCCACTGGAGCACATGTGTGGAAAAGCATAATAAAAAGGGGGTTTGGGTGTCCCAGCACTAGTGCTCTAGAGTCCAGATGGGTAAACAGCTACTGAGTGACCTCTCCTTTACATTGAATAAATTGGCTTTACATTCTTGATGACATTTCTAGTGAGAACAAACTTCCTTTCCCCAAAAAAAACACCAAACATCGTATTATAAGTGGCCGAACGATCGAGGTTGCGTACGATCGAATGCACACACACGATCATGACAGTGGCAGAAAGATCGAGGCTGAGTACGATCGAATGCACAGACGAACCTGAAAGTGGCCATTTTGGAATGTACAACTTTGTAAAAATCAAACCACAATGGAGCAGTATGCAAGCAAGAAATCAAACACAAAACACAACTACTTACTTTTTTGAAGAATTCTCTTGATCTTTCTGTACTGATCGGCCTCCCTCAGTTTCAGGTCTGACCAGCGTTTCCTCAGTTGCTCCTTGGATCGTTGTACCCCAAACTGATTGTACAGCCTTCTCACAACTTTAGACATGATCTTGGCCTTGTGGACATTGGGGTTGAGGTAAGGCCCATACTTCCCATCATAGTCGCTCCTCTTTAATATGTCCACCATCTCCAACATTTCTCCAAATGACATATTGGAGGCCTTGAATTTCAGGCTCCGGGATCGGGACGTTTCTGCCTCCGGACTTTCCTCGTCCTCCTCCTCGTTGGTGGGATATTTGTGGCGCACCTGCTGTGTCCCCGCCATGTGCTCTCCCCACTACGCCGTAAAGAGAAGGGGTGGGGAATAGACGAGAAAGATCGTCAGGGGCGGGCGGAGTTTGAAGCATGCGCAGTGTATATAAAACGTCACACGCCTGTGTCGTAGCCACGATCTGGGAGACGAGGGGAGAGAAAACTCACACGAGACGATCGCTAGAAACGAAGGTACAATTTAACGTTGGTACATAACTAGCCTAGACTGATTAGAACTTGAGGCTTCTTTATGGAGAAGATTAGGAGAGTTTAGGCTGACATTATTTATATTTTGTGTGGCGTTGTGTCTTGCAGAGGTGATGGATGCCTTCTACAACGTGAGCTTTCTCCCACACTTCATTGATAAATACCGGCAATTCCCCCTCTTATGGCAGGCAAAACACAGGGATTATAGCAACAGACCAAAGAGGTACGCAGCCCTGCTGAAACTGGTGGCATTTGTAAAGCCTACCCTGCCCATGGCAACCGTCGCAAACTTAAAAGTGAAGATCACCAACATGAAGACTACCTATTTCCGGGAGCGCAATAAGGTCCTGAAGTCACAAGCATCTGGAGCTGCAGCAGCTGATGTCCATGTCCCCACGCTCTGGTACTATGAGAGGCTCCACTTTCTCAAAGACCAGGCTACTGTCAGGAAGTCACTCTCGACTCTTCCTTGCACGCGTCCTTCCACGCACGCCACCCCGCGTGAGGCTTCCGAGGACCAACCTGGGCCTTCCAGTCAGGAATATGTGCAGGTGCCCAGCTTGTTCCAGGTATAGTAGTTTTGGAACCAGTTTGTTGAATAATGAATGATGTTCAGTTAATTCAGGATCCCCAATTGCTTATTTGCTAACGTGATTGACATATCAACAGACAGTGGTGTGGGAGACATTTTTGGGAAGAATCTAAACTGCAGGGCTGAGAATTGTATGGTTTTGTATTTGAAAACATTTTGCAACAGTCACTAGATGAGAATTGTGTGTGTTTGATGAACAAATAACTGAAACTATGTCCCTTTTTCATACACAGGAAGACCTCAGCCAGGAGGTGGCTGTGGAAGGTGGCAGTCAGGAGGAGGCAGGGGGTAGTGGCAGCCAACAGGGGGGTAGGCGTAGGAGCCTGACTGTCTCCCAAGTCTCTCCCCTCCGCCTTCCCTACAGAAGGGCGAAAAACATGGGGGAGGTGGGAGAGTCAGCGCTCCAGCTGATAAAAGATGCCTCAGCCTCCCTCTATGCCACACCCACCTACGAGGAGGCCTTTGCCTCCTTGGTTACAAGTAAATTTACGGGTATGGAGGCGGGGCAACGCAGCATGTGTGAGGAGGTCATCCTCAAAATAATAAATGAGGGGATGGCTGGGGAGATGACTCCCCTCACACATGTTTGCGAGAGTGACCTTGCTCCGCCTCCTCCTCCTCCTTCTGCCACCCCACCAGCACCAGCACCACGGCGTGGAAGGAAGCGTACAAGGAAGACAAGAGAGTGACGACCTGGATTCAGTCTGGTCTGAGAGAAGATGGAGCCTCTCGTAGTACCAGAGCCTGGGGACCTAGATGGCATCTGCTGCAGTTCCGGATGTTTTGGACTTCAGGACCAGATTGCGCTCCCTTATTATTTAGATAGGTAGTCTTCATGCCCCCAATTGTTTAAGTATGTAAAATGATGGTTGCCATGGGTGTCCAAGGCTTTGCAAATTCCCCAAGTTTCACCATGGCTGCGTTCCTCTTTGGTCTGTTGCTGAGACCTAAATAAAGGTTTTTTTGATTTGAAATAATCATTGACTATTGTGTTTTACTTTTCTACAATGACAGTTTTTCTTTGAGTAGGCAGGTACATTTCACTAATCCTAAAGTAGAATTAACAAGGGGCACCAACAACCAACAAACTCCTAGTAAATGTAAGCAAGAAATACAAATGTTAATAATGTGGTTTTGCTAAGTTGAGACATACAAACCCCCTCCAAAAAAAAAAAAAAAAAATCTCCTTCAAATATGTATTCCCCAAAAAAAACAAAAAATCTGGGTAAAAAAATAAGAAAGATTGTATTACGATCTGAGTAAAAATAAACATGTAGTGTATAAATGCTGCAAAGTAATAAAGAAGTAAGTTTGTGAGAAGTGCGGGTGAATAGGAGCAGCTAAAAGATGTCATTCTTGTTGCATTGTAAAGAAAAAGAGAATGCGCTGCATTAAAGACATTTTAACATTGCAGCGTGACGAATGTGCTGTGTCGATTAGGAAAGGTAGTTTTACCTGACCGAGCGCTTCCGTCACAGAATTTCTTCTGAGCATGCGTAGCACTTTGTCCGTCGGACAAGCGTACACACGCTCGGATTTGGTGTGATCGGACCGGGTTGACGGCAAATCTTTCCAGCAGGAGATAAGACTTTGTCCGACGGACAAACCGACGAACACTGTCCGATGGTGCATACACACGGTCTGATTTTTCAACAACCTTGTCCGATCGGACCAAATTGATGAAAAAGTCCGACCGTGTGTATGGGGCTTTAGAGTGGCAAGGATGTGGAATTCTCTTCCACAGGCAGTGGTATCAGTGGGGAGCATTGATAGTTTCAAAAAACTATTAGATAAGCACCTGAACGACCACAACATATAGGAATATACAATATAATACTGACATCACATCACACACATAGTCTGAACTTGATGGACTTGTGTCTTTTTTCAACCTCACCTACTATGTAACTATGTAACTACATTACAGTATAGTACAGAAATGTCATTTACACATTGCAGTGAAATAAACATATACAAAGTATATTCAATCAGAAATTTTGTGTTTTTAGTACTCCTGAGGGAGTAGTAATGAAACATATTATAGTAACATATCACACATAAGAGTGAATAGTAACATACTGGCAAATTCCCTCATAAAGACTAGCTCCAACTATGAGAAGAGTTATAATATAAAGTGGTCTAACAAGAAATTATCCAAAAGGGATAGAATTCTGTAGGCATCTCTCAGTATCTTAAGAAATAGAACAAGTTCATGGAACCAAACTTCACATGGGACTGCACTCAGAAGTTCAGATATTAGATTCAAGGAGGGAAGGAGGGTATTTAGGGAAAATAAAGAAGAATACCACAAAAAGAAAAGAGTAAAGAGGGTGAGGGATCACTCCAGCATGGCTATGTCATTGTCGATCTCCAGTGACGAGGAATCACTGTCCTAGCTGCGGTGAGGAAGTGTCTCAGGATATCGTTATTAATCTACTTGAGGTGCCCTAGGATCATAGACAAGAAGGCTACCTCTGGTGTGGGCTTAATTGAGGTTGCCATCAGCCTGCAGTATAAGTCAAAAACTCTTTGCCAGAACTTCCGTATAGAAGGGCAATCCCACCAAATGTGGAGCACAGTACCTCTAGAGGACAGATATCACCAGCAGGCATCTGTACCATCTTGTCACCAATTTAAACCCTTTTTTCTTGAGTCTTAGTTGCTAGAAAAATCTTATACATCAGGATGAAACACTTTTACCAATCAGCAGGTGAGATAGAGTGTCGTAGGTCTGCTTCCCATTTCTGCATGTAAGGTGGAAGGTCAGGGGTATAAACATTGAGCAATAGGGAGTAGAGTTCGCACATGCATCAGCGGATCAGTTTGTAAAAGCATCTCGTCGAAGCTTGATGGGTCAGATAGGATATCTGATAAGGAAGAAAAGGTACAGATGTTCGACACAACTTGGCTTCTCTGTAGCCACTTTGTTGGGTGTCTCAAAGCTGCTTGGGGAGGAATGTCCGTTCTCAAAGATGGGTCCACATAAAGGACCTGAGCCAGGCATCTATGATCCTCTCTATTCCAGGGTCTGAATATCTTCCCACTTACAGCTGGAGGGAAAGCCGGGGTCCCAAAGAAGGGAGCCATAGGAACCTTCAGTTTAGATATAGTACCAGTTGAGACCAAACGGTCACACATCTGAAGTGTCTGACGAGTAAGAGCAGTAGAGAGCACAGCATCTTTACATTGAGTCGTAGGGGTCCACGGCAAAGCACAGAGATTAATCGTGTTTAAATGACTCTCCAGTTGAACCCAGAGTTTGGACAAGGGTGATGAAACCAATCTATGATACGAGTAAGTCTGCCTTCTAATATATGGAAGCATCTGGTACTCCAGCTCCTCCCCAGGCCTTCGGAAGAATCATAGTATCATATCTTATCCTAGGACAGTCCGCCTTCCATATAAATTTGGAGAAAATCTGAAGAAGTTTCCTAAAGAACGAGGTGGGTATATAGATAGGAATGGTTTGAAAGAGGTATAAGAACTGAGGGAGAATGTCCATTTTCAAAGCATTTTCAAACCCTACTTAACCAAGAAAGCCATTTGGCTGCCTAGTTCATTTGATCCACTTGTGTTTTGAGAAGCTGGGGGGTAAAGTTACTTAAAAAGATCCAAGATGCATACATTGGAATGTGAATTCCTAGATAACGAATAGAGGTTGAACCTGTCTTGAAGGGAAAGGAGGACGAAAGTTGTTGTAGGCCCCCCTTTGAAAGTAAAAAAAAAGGATTTTCGACTTAATATGATTAACTTTGAAGTTACTCACTTCTCCAAATTTTTGGAACTCCTGTAATATTGAGGGCAGAGATACTTGCAGTTGAGTCACAAATATTAGCAAGTTATCCGCAAAGATTTTAGTATGAACAGGACCCACGGTAATGGGAATCAGACCTACGACGCTCCAGTTTGCTATGTGCGTGGCATGCACTATACAAGCCTCAGCAGCATCAGGAAATGCCCAAACCCGGAGGCCATGTCTCCGCACAGAGCCAATCCCCCTAACTCTGTGAATATCAACAATCAGGTATCAGACAGGAAGGAGGAACAACCCAATACTGAGTGGTACACCATATGCAAAAGTGTAGGTATGGGTGAGAGGATGGGCCGACATTCAGTGTAATCTGGTATGACCTGATGCCCAACACAGTGTGAAACAAAAAGCATCAATTTCCACTGTTCTCTTCCAAACCCCAGCTAGACAGTTGTACTAACAAAGGGCAGGAAAAGAACCCACATTTTCATCACCCCTTTCAATCCGACAGTACCTGACCAAATGTGCTGGTGGGCAGGGATCACAAGGGAAATATCACAGGTAAGGGAGCAAAGAGCAGAACAAACCTGCCAGGAGTTCGATAGAGCAGTTGAAGTAAATGGTGTGGAGGATGGGGATAAGGCTTTGTTCTCCAAGGTAAATCAGGGTCAATCCTCTGAAGGGGTAGGTCGTCATATTCTAGGACCAGAGGATACCGATCCAGACCTAGGACATCTACGACGTTGCGGGAAGGGGTCAAGTACCATCTGTCTTGAATGGTCATCTAGTGGATCCAGCCAGTTCAGAACATCAACCGGTTCTTGCTCGAGGAAGAGAAAGAAGTCAGGCAGCTGGTCTTGGTCTGACAATACGAATCTGGCCACAGATAGGAAGCCCCGGCTTGCCGTATCAGATCAAGCAGAGGGCGCACCACACGGCGCATGTACAGCGTGTTGTGAGATAGATCTGGGTACAGATGGATAGAGGATCCATAGAAGTTCACTGGGCCCAAGCTCCAAGCCTTCTGTATTATTTCCTCTTTTAGGGTATAATAGTGAACCCGACAAAGGCCATCTCGAGTGCGACCATCCCGGGTACCACCTGGCCCCCCCACTCTGTGTACACGATCCAGCTCAATTGGTGATGAGGTCTCTCTACCCAAGACTTGATTGAGGATGGATATGACAGTGGGCTTCAGATCTGCACAAGACGCTGCTTCAGGTATGCCTGATGTTTCTACGGCTGCGGTTTTCACTGTCCTCTATGCGGAACTGTTGATGATGCAAGCAACAGAGGTGTGTCACAGATGAGGATTCAAGGGCCACTATGCGGGCCTCATGATCGTCCTGGGTGGTAGCCAGAGCTGATACAACCACCTCTGAAGCTGTAACCTTTTGTTTCAGGATGTTTAGTTTAACATGCAGGGATTCCTTCATTTTGATTGCCCTAGATTCACAATCTGCACTAAAGGGAGAGAGGAGAGCTGAGGCTTCAGATATAGTGGGCTCCCCTGTTGTTAAGGGATGCATGTCTGCCTGGGATTCCCCTGTGCATGTGTCATGTGGCAATACTGACTGCATATAGGAGGCTGGAGTCTCCTCTCTGGGAGCCTGGAGTCCATCTGTGCTGTCCTTGCACGGGTGAGCTGGTTCTGGAGTGGTGGGAGGAGGCTTGATCTTCCCTGTGTTGCGGCCAGGTGGCATCTTGTCCTTGGGGGTCCTGGGATCAAGCAGCACCATTCGGAGTTGATATTGATGCATGGTACCTTGTTGCAGCTCAACAGGTTCAGCGGGGGGGGGGGTGAGAGCTTGCCGCTGCCATGGAGATTGTGGGTGTGCGGTGACTTAGAAAGCCTGCTATTGTCGGGATGGCACAGTGCTCAGCAGCGTGCGTCTTCAGCCATCAATGGTTGGCCACGCACCCGACATGCTGCTTTTGATGGGATACACAGGCCCCTCTTTGCAGGCAATAATGGACATAATCATTGAATTTGGCACTTATTCAGGCTTGAGAGCACAACCAATGGGAGTGTTACATTTCCAGCACGTGCCGTAAATGAAATAGTTTTATGGATGGGTTTACTTCCGCTTTAACTGAACCAAGTCAGCCCTGTTGCCGCTGGATGGAGCTCTTGACCCCCAGTTATCTTCTTTCTGCCCATTGTCTATAGTGGGGCAGTTCAGATATTTGGTGATCATGGTCTCGGCTGATATTGTGGACTATTGCCGTTTGAACATATTTCCCCTGCTGTCGTGGTTTAGGGATACAATGAAATTGTGGTCTAAACTACTGCTGGCAGTGGTGGGTAGAGCTAATTTAGCAAAAAAGATCAGGCTGGAGCAACTCCAGAGGTCCAGGCATAATAGGGGCATATCTTTCCTGAACACTTGACTGTACTACCTGACAGCCCAGCGGCAGCAGCTGCTGAATGGCATGAATGGTGTATTGGCCGAGGGGGAAACACACACTGATTCCACATTAGATGTGGCGTTACACTGTGTAGAGGCTCAGACTCTCCCGGAAGCCCCTGAGGCCCAGATCTTCTTAAAGTCCAACAAAAGGTACTCCACATATAGGTTACTACATAAGATTTGGTTCAAAGCAAAACAACTACAAAGAGTGTCAGGGTTTACTAGTCACAGCCCCATTTGGAATAACAATACTTACCCGTAACTGGCAAAGCTGCTGTGTGCAGCCCGGTGGCGAGCATATGGTACTCACCTCCGTCACATTTTAAGCAATGGCAGGTTGCTTCCATTTTTCCAGATGCAAGCCAGATATGGTTTGTCAAACAAAATGTACTTCCCCTACATTCAATTGCTGCATACCATTAAATCGCAAGCATTCTTAGAGCAGACGGTGCTCTATCCCACTCCTCTTTTCAATGTGATGCAGCAATCCATCCTCTAAAGGGTTAATCTCCTGGTGCTATGCAATGCTGCTGCCAGAATACCTGGAGAATTTTCCCAACACGGCTATGGAAAAATGGGTGGAGGATGTGGGGGATATAGACAGAGATCAGTGGTCGGAGGCCCTGGAATCGGTCCACAGCTGTCCCAGCTATATATATTATTGTGGGTTTATCATACCCCACTTAAATTGTTCGCTCTTGGATTCCGCCCAGACCCATTGTGTTCGAGAAGCAAGGGAGCTAATGGGGACCTGATACGTCTCATTTGGCGGTGCAAAATAGTTGCACCGCTTTTTGCACTGGCATAGTATCAACAATACTTTTCAAGTAACCGTCACTCTTGACCCCAAACCGTGCTTAATGGGTATACTGAATGAGGTTTTAATGGACAAGAGAGGCGGTGTCCAGACAACTGTTCCAAGCTCTAAAGCTGATCTTGCAACATTAGATCTCTCAAACCTCTCCAACTTAGCCAATATGGGATTAACTTTGAGATATGAGCGCTTGATATATCAGCATAGAGGCAGCCCGACCCAGTTCAATAAGATCTGGGGATGCTGGCTAGCTACCCCTGGCTTGGGTCCATTAGACCTAATTCTTGACAGGCTATTGACTTAACATGGGAACGCAACCCCTCAGTGTGTCCTCACCCATGGAGTGAGTTTAATTTAAAGTACTGGGGAAGAGATATGATGAGAATGTCTTCCTAAACCATATCTAGGGATGCATACACTGTGAGATATAAAAACTAATGACATCTCAGGTTCAATCTGTTATATGAACCAGCTTTGGCTATGTACAAGAACATTATTCTACTTTGTATTCTGTGAAGGTATTGTATAAATGTAATACTTCGGAATGTGCATTGTTTATTGTACTGTCAAAAGTTGTTAACAAACTTTATTCTGATTTCAAAAAAATTATAATTCCATAAATATGCAGGTGTACAGATGTTCCTCGAAACCTTTTTGGTGCATGAGTCAGTGTCTCCACAGCAGTCCACTAAAAGTTTTTTACTTAAATGTGCCATCCTGCAATGCCACAAAGCGCTGCCTCTTTTTACTGCAGTTCAAAGCACAGTCCACTATAATACATACCTTTTTCATTTCTGCTATTCAAGAAATGATCACACTTTTACTAGTGTATATCAATCCAAGACCATATATTACATCTCATGTTCTCTAGTTAAAAAGAATGAATGACATGTGAAATATAAAGACTTTATATTATAGGGACAACGCAGGACACTTTGTTAATAAACTGTAGCCAAGGCTTATTATAATAAGCAGTGGAACATCAGAGAAAGTACAGTCTTTTTTTCCTTTGTATGGGCACACTTGTGGGCCAAAGCTCAGAGGTCTGAAATGCTTTTCAAGCAAAACTGTGGAAAGAAGAAATGTTTGAACCTTGCTGATGTAACTGGTCAATTATGACTCGTTGAAACAAGTGTACTGTCAAATGGGGCAGCGTGTAAGTAGAGGTCATATAAAGTGTCTTTAGTTTATGGACGTAACTGTCATTTTAACATACATATTTTCTATCACAGATAGTGACATATGAAATTCTATCTCAAGGGGCTGCATTTTTTCTCCTTTTTAGAAACATATATCTGCTCTTGATTCTGACTGCTATAGTCACACTATGGCACTAAATCTTTTTCCTTGTAAATGATCTTCCTTACAGAATTTCCAGTAGCAACTTAACCACTTCAGCCCCGGAAGGACTTACCCCCTTCCTGACCAAGCCCTTTTTTGCGATACTGCACTGCATCAATTTAACTGACAATTGCACGGTCATGCAACATTGTACCCAAACAAAATTTATGTTCTTTTTTTCCCTACAAATAGAGCTTTCTTTAGGTGGTATTTGATCACCTCTGCGTTTTTTATTTTTTGCGCTATAAACAGAAGAAGCGCAACAATTTTGAAAAAAGCTATTTTTTTTACTTTTTGCTATAATAAATATCCCCAAAAATATATAAAAAAATGAATTTCTTCCTCAGTTTAGGCCAATATGCATTCTTCTACATATTTTTGGTAAAATAAAATCGCAATTAGCGTATATCGATTGGTTTGCACAAAAGTTATCGTGTCTACAAAATAGGGGACAGATTTATGGCATTTTGATTATATTTTTTATTAGTAATGGCGGTGATCTGCGATTTTTATCGTGACTACAACATTGTGGTGGACAGATCGGACAGATTGGACACTATTTTGGGACCATTGACTTTTATACAGCGATCAGTGCTATAAAAATGCAGTGATTACTATGTAAATATCACTGGCAGGGAAGATGTTAAACACTAGGGGGTGATCAAGGGATTAAGTGTGTTCCCTCAGTGTGTTCTAACTGTAGGGGGTTTTGGCTCACTAGCACATGACAGAGATCACTGCTCCCAATCACTGGGAGCAGTAGATCCCTGTCATGTTGCTAGGCAGAACAGGGAAATGCCTTGTTTACATAGGCATCTCCCTGTTCTGCCTCTCCATGCCACGATCACGGGCCACCAGCAGACATTGTGTCCATGGGACCTGTGGGCATGCTCCCACAGCGCGCACGCCCGCTAGCCACTGAGGATGGAGTTTTGCGCACCCGTGCCATTCTGCCAACGTTTATCGGCATGAGCCGGTCGGCAAGTGGTTAATATAGCATTCCACACATGGGGTTGATTTACTAAAGGAATAGAAATGGTTCACTTATTAAAGTGAATGTTCAATTTGCAAAGTGCAAGTCAACTTTTCAACTTAGCATGGTAAATAATGCAAAACTGGGTTCATTTAAGTCATATATTAATATACTGATATTACAATGATGGTACCATATCCTCAATTTGTTTAGTAAAAACATGTTAGGAAAATGGGATTTTAAAGGTATCAGTACAAAAATATTTACAAAAACATTAAAAGTATTTAAGTTTTTATTCATATACATTAAAACACACTTAGAATAATACTAAAGAAAAAAAAAAAGTTTACACATCATTCTCCTATTTTCACAAGGCCTATTGCATAGTCTATCATATGTAATTATTGGTTTAAAGATTTGATTATCTTCACATTTTAAAGCTGATATTTGCAGTGGGATGAGACCACTTCTCAACACATTTCCAAGATTACAAATCTGCTTTTGAGGAGATAAATAAAAGCTACAAAAGCATATCAATAAAATATATATATATATATATATGTATATAAGGCATATACTTGCAAACATCACTAGCATAATATTCATACTTACACTTTTGTTTATGTACACCAACAAATATGCACCCAATCCTGCATCATCCTATATTTAGGAAGTGGGCCTGCAAGTAACATAAGAATGCTACAAGGGCCAATATCAATAAACTATATTGATATATTATACATTAATGTATTAGGATCCCAAAGGCTCCATACTGTATGTATAATTAACCCTATACCAAACAAATGGCTAAAAGTGTTCTTACCCAAGGATTTCAGTACTTCCTAGAATATATAATGATGATAGAGTGTCAAGGTAAATATTAAAATGAAGGGATATATAAACCCAACCCTACATTTATATTAAAACTGATTTTGTATAGTCTAGATATCAGTGACAACCTTATCAAAGTTAATACAAACCCAATGGTAACCATTGGTACTTAGATAAGGCAATCCAGTTGTTAAACAAAACTTTATTAAAAAGATTGAACACTTCACTTATATAAGCAAACACATTGTTGGCTATCCAGCCTCTAGTAGTAACTGATGGAAAAATGATTTTAAGTGGTTGTAAACCCTCACATATACACAGTGAAATGAACAGCCTCAGATGATACACAGTGATTAAATAAATCTCCCTACATAATCTTTACATGTATATCTGCAGTCTTCCCCTTTGAAAAGTGCAGATCGTGTTAAAAATATTTTTTCATTATTCAGCAGTACATAGGGGTGGGTGGAGAGACTGTATTTGCATTGTGTGAGAGATGATTGGAGGAAAGGGACACCCCCTCCACATAGGCAGAGGAACAAAGGAACATGTAGAGCTGTATGCTGAATACACAAGCTCCCTGCTTATCTCCCTCTAAGCTCCCTCCCTGACACAAATTTTCAGCTGTTGTTATCTTGTGTGTTGGAGAACTTGTCAGAAGTGACTCATGCTGATAACAGAGGAACAGAGTGCCAGAGGGAAACGACACTTAGAGCTTTGGAGAGAGATAAGTAAACACTATAGATATATGTGCTTAGATCAAATTTCATGAATGCAGTTTACAACCACTTTATATTAGGCAACCAAGTTATTAAATATTTAGGTAAAGGCAAAGTCAGTTTAGGTAATATCAAAGTAGTTTTTCCATTAAAAATTCGTTATTGTGCAACTCCCAGTATTAAAAAGCCCATGTTAACTACCCAATTCAGGGCTCCTACTAATATGTCCATCATATCCGTAGGGAGGAAGCCTAAACCCCACTTATATCCCCCAAAGTACGGATGCCTACTGATACAGTGTGGCACATGATGTATTCAGCATAGGTGTGGCTTCCTAGTATATACTTAAAGGGAGCCCACAGAGAATGCATCAGCCCACACTGTCAAGTGCAACCCACCCCAGCGTCTGAATTGGATGGACAGCAGAAGGGCAGCAAGCACGTTGACACTAGAAACTGTCATGAGTAACAGGACACAGGGGACACAGTAAGAAGCATAACAGCTACAATAGTCCCCAATAGAAAGAGGAAGAGGGAGCAAGCAGGACAGGATAAACACCAACTAGAGAAGTGCAACCAACAAACAAATACATGACATAATACAATAAACTAATGAACAACAATCCATTAAAAAGCACTTTACACTCTTCACACTATATAACATTTATAAAAATACACAGTATGTTGTAATATCCTACTAAAACATCATTACTTACATAGTTAAATCACATACTGTTGTTGCAGGAAACTGGAACCATTCGTATCCGATCTTTATTTTTTAGACTGGTTATTATAGAAAGGTTTAAAGATAAGTGCTTTATTTAGACATGATGTTTGTGTGGCCTTGAGTTTTTGTATCCATTTAGCATTCTTTTTCAAGATTATTTTTTCTAAATTCCCATCTTTAGGGTCTTCCCAAACTAGATCTAATGCTACAAAATAGATAACAGAAGTATTGAATAGACATGTCTACTTACTGGAGTTGAGAGTTTAGTTTTCAATTAAACAGATATGAGCATAAATGCAGTGTGGGAATTGACATTTCGTTTTCCCTATATAAAACGTGGCAATTTTACAGCACATCAGATATATTATTGGTGTAGTTTGACAATAAATATAATGTTGTAAAGAAACTCTTTCTCTGTTAGGTAGCACTGTATCTCTACTCTTATTCAGGAGCATTAATTACATACACCACATTTATATGTGCCTTTTATGATACACAGATTCCCTATGTCAATACCATTAAAATGACTATGAAAAAGCTTATCTCTAATAGAACTGGACCTTATATACACTATTCCAGGAGTTTAATACACACATTTGCTCACTATAGTGTCACTGGTTGATATAAACCAGTATTAATTCAAAATAAGACAGAGGTCCAGTTTCATTAGAGATAAGCTGATTCATAGTGATTAAAATGGTATTTAAAAAAAGGTACATATAAATGTGGTGTATAAATGCTCCTGGATAAATGAGAGTAGAGATATTGTGCTAATTTTCTTTACAACATTATGCTGATGGTCAAACTACAGGAATTATGTATTTTATACACAATATAGGAAAACAATAAACATCAATTGCTGCATTTATCACTATATCTATATATTTATACAATAATGATTAACTCTCAACTGCAGTAAATAGACCATACTTACCAATTATCCTGGACAGTCCTGTGATTTTAATAGTTGCCTTGCATTGACTGCATTCCAGACTTTTATTATTAGAAATGAACGGCACTATGGAGATATGGAGAAAATAAAAAAGTGTTTGTGTCTTTTTTTTCAGTTGAAGTGGCTCTTAGTGTCACATAATTTACTTATCAAAACTTAAACAAAACTCAAAACTTATCAAAAGAAAAATATTTGGTCCTTAGTGTAGCACTGACCCCCGAAGGAGTGGCTGAATTTTTCTGGGCTTACCGATTACCTCCACCAGCTCGTAACTTGTTGTCCTTGTCTAGGGGTTCCCAGGGTTGATGACCCAGTAACTGTAGAGACCGACACCTGAATTCCTTTTTTGGATTTTTATTTTGCTTAAAACAGTTAAACAAACTCAGTCTCTAAGTTGGGAATAGAGGGTATAAGGATAAAGTTTAGCTCAGGTGCTTGGAACTGCTGACTTCAATAAAAGTGTCTCTCTGTACATAATCCAGGGAATAGCCACTCGCAACTGGATTATTTAATTGCTGGATAAATTCTTGAGCTTGGATCTAGCAGCCAACAAGTATTTCTAGCTTTGCAAAGTCTCTAACACAGACTTGGTTGAAAAACGTAGTTGTAACCGGAAGGTCAAGGTAGGAACTTTTCTTACTTCTTAGATTCTTACCAGAATCTTTCAGCCGGTCCGGCGATACTGTAAGAAATTGTGGATTCAATCAATGTCCATGGCAGCTCAGCTTCCAGGCTCTTACTGAGCAGACAGACTTGTGCATGGCTCTCTTACTGAAGAGTCCTCCTTCCAGTTACTGCGCCTCAAATTAGCCAGTTCCGAGGCTCGGATGGATGGATCCACACCCCAGGCCATGAGGGCATCTGGGGGCTGGTCAGGAGGACCAGGACCACGGAGTCAGAAACAACTCCTGGACCAGAACACAGAACCACGTGACTTCAGCACCTTAAGTACCCTCTCCCAGAATACACAGCGAGACAAACGTGCCCACTGATTGTCTCCGAGAAGAGATTGGTACCCAATGCGTCCAACCAGACTGCATTCTAGGGCCTCTCACAGGTGCAAACCCCACCTATGACCAGGCAGAACCTCAATACAGCACAGCCAAACTGATGCCAAAGCATAATTTAGAGCAATTAACCCCAAAACTCAACTGCAGTTTTGGACAAAAACTAAATTTAAAGACATAGCGCATACTCATCAGGAGTACCGGCGCTACATTAGAAACAAGAAAACAACATAATAAATAAAAAATTGTCCTTATTAAAAATAAAAAAAGTACAATTCCCCTCCAGTAACTGCCTGATCTTCAGGCTGTCATGGGGTCATTAAGTGCAGGGGCCATATACATTACTATAGCAGTACAGGGGGGAAATAGTAATCAATACAGTTCTAAAGCAGATAAATGAAGAAATCTGTCATTATGATGCCATCAAATAAAAAATATGTATTTGGTAAAGAAATTTAAATTAGCCAGAAACATTGTAAAGTCCATCCACAGTATGTAAGTAACTTTAGTAGACCAAAATAGGCCAAAATGTGAACAAAAAGTGTACTATTTTTGAAGTGTACTGAAAGGAAATAGTGGGTATTCTGGACGACCACCCTTCTATAGGTACACCAACAAGGCCCTCAGATATCTGGAGACACCAAATTAAATGAGAAGCAGGTTGTGCATTCGTAAAAGGTCTACCTTTGTTAGGTGCGTATACAGCTTATATATGGTTCAACTTACCAATAGAAAGAGGAGAGAGGGGAGTGGTTAGTAAATGATGTATTGGTATAAAATATATGGTTACAAGTCAGTGACCCCTAAAATACATTTATCATAAGGTTACAGGAGTCAACAGATCATCTGGTTATGAGTCATAAGTCATGCATCCTGTCCCATGGCCTACAGAACAGGGAAAAGGAAAGGATAAACCAACCCACAATGATATATATATAGAGTACAGTGCTTGTGTAAGCATTTTTCTAAGCATTCTTTTATAGTTTCAGATTTAAGCTATCTTGTATACTGAAATAGCAAAGCCTATCGAAATGGAGTCACAATGCTTTGGGCATATTAATACAATCCTCACTTTTGACAATCACAAACCCTGTTGCCCCCAATATGCCCCCGACATTCACCTGAACTACTTTCCCACAATTTTACCACTATCCTAAGCATGTTAAAATAGAGAACAATAAACACATAATCTCAGCTGCATAGCAATTGTCCATGAAGCACAAAGGGGGGAGGAGCATGACAGTCCATAAAAGCAATTGGAAGGGGCATGATAGCCTTTAGGCCAAATAAAAATCGTCCCAAAGAAAAAAAAAGTCTCTTGTATGGCTTCTGAATGTCCATTAAATTCATAAAAAGGAAGGGAAAGGAAATGTCCACATTATAACTCCCATTCTCCTAAACCTTTCCCAAAACGTTTGGCTCGATTCTGTGGTCATTTATATTTTACAGAGATCCTCCACCCCAAAAAAACCTGCCTCTTTGTAAGGATAAAACTTGATATCCACAGACATACTGGAACTGATGCATTGGGCTAGACTTGGGTCTTCGGGCTGGCACATCTGGATCTTTCTCTCATGATGCTCACTGGAATTTCATAGACCTTGGGTTTCGTCATTTGGCTTCCCCTCAAGATGTCATTTCCAGGAACATTTCCCAGCAGGAGTCCGCCTTTACTCATCTCAGCACCTCCTATTGCATTTGAACAACAAAGATGAACAATGAAGATTTCCATGTAAAAGCTGTAGTCATCTCTTCATCCAGATAGGGTATAGGGTGCATGGGGCTGGGGGTGAATGCTGGCTGGCTGGGGTGGATACTCCTCATCCAACATGAATAATCACAGAATCTACCTGATCAATTCAGGCCTTAACCATTGGAGGTATTAAAAATAATATTCCCCATTAACTCAAATATAAGTAAAGCATGCAGAAATAAAAATGTCTCTCAGCAAAAGTTTTCCTTATATAGATTCAATATATTCAACTAAACATTTTTTTTTCCCCAAATCCAGTATTACAGCAGGATTTCAACAAAACTTAAACACCTTTAGTTCCTTCTATCCCCAGGACCCAAGTGGACCCGAGGGTCTCCGAACAGGACATTTTACCCAAACACATATTCTGACTCAGAAGTCATCCTCCCAACTTTGCAAATATATCTGATCATCAGCAACAAACAAAACATTGATGGATAAACAGCATTACATCATTAACACTTCACGATTGACACTCTGGGAATTCAAAAGGTAAATATATCCAGAATAGTCACTCTGAATGTTATTCAAACAAACTTTCCCCTCATTATTTCCCCACAAATTGGTCCTGGTAACTTAATTTCAGTAACTCTTCAAACATTAACGGCAAATTACGGACATTTCCGGCATTTTGCCGAGGCTCCGTATCGCCGCGCATGTGCAGAACGGCCGAAAGACGGCGAAAAACAGCGAAAAATGGCGGAGGGTCCCCCACGGCATTAGACGGAACATCGGAAATGTCCGGAAATGTCAGTTTTTGTCGGTCTGCGCATGCGCGGCCGACTTACGAACATTTCCGACTTCCGTACAGGCGGGCAGTCCCTAACGAGTTCGTAACTCAGGGACCCCCTGTAGTTCACAAGCTACAAAAAATGCTACCAGTGATACCACTTGCGTGTGTCCTGCACACATACACATGCCAAAGCTCTGCTATACAATACTACTCTTTCATTTAATTTCTATATTACTATTGTATTGCTATGTTTCAGGTTAACCTTTTAACCCTTACCTTTCTGTTCCAACCTTTATTATTGAATTAACAGAACAAAGATGACAATGTTATATGTGTTAAAACACTATTATGTATTTGGCTAATCATTTAAAATAAGTAACAATATTATGCTAAATGGCAAGTTTCCCCTTTTGTTTGCTCTATATTAATACATGGGCTTACACGTATCTTGAAATTTCTCAATATCTACTGCGTAGATTTGAGACAGGCTGCAAAAAAATCTACTTCCTCATATTAAACCAGCTATCATCTATTCAATCTAGACAGTCCTTGAAATTACTGACCATCCTTTGGTTCAAATATTCTTCATAATCAATAAATACATGAAAATTTATTTCCCTGCGATGCTACAGCAAACATGAACACTTTGCCAGGATTGGTACGCTTCGCCATTAATTTTTTCCAATGTCCCTTTAAACCTTTAAAGCTCAGTAATGTTACTTCCTGTTTTAAAACTAAATTTTACTCCTGCATATCTTGTCTCTGAACTGCATGGCAGACATATAGGTAACATATTAATTCACCTTCGGTAATGAATTTAACTGCAGACACAGTGCTTCTAAGCTTCTAGATGTGAACTCTACCTGGCCCTAGGAGTGGTAAGTTCTATTAACTTTTCCACTACAATACCTCTCTTTTTTTCCTAATTTAATTTAACTTTCATTCATAAATAACTCCTCTCTTGTTATTCACCTTCAAAACTTTTTTGCTTTACCCTGTACAATGTAGGATGTTTTCATTAAAAACACCTTTAAACTCACTTACTTTATCCTTACCACAGTAGGGTGTTCTCAGAACATTCCCTTCCCTTACACAAACCTCCAGCACACCTAACACATTCTTTTGCAACCTTCAAAATACTTTTCTTTTTACCTTCAAAGAGTCATCAAAACATGTATTTAACATGTACTTCAAGCAAATTACACATCTTTGAAGCAAAATTAAGCACTATAATTTCAATAAACAAATGTTAGCAAAGGGGGAGACCTACTCCTACTAATGTAGTGTCACTGTACTCACTGGTCGTTTGATATTCATTCTCTTTATATACTGTATGTCTATTTTGTTCTCTTATGATATTTGTTGACACTCAGCAAAAATATAAATATCCGTTCCAAATTTAAATCGCATAGCCAGAACTCCTTTTTCCCATATGCACCACAGCAACAACATTTCTTAATTTCTTTTTAACACCTTAAGCAAAACCACATTTGGATACCTTCTTTCATTCTTTAAAGAAAACTTAGCAGATTTATATAAACATACATACAAAAGTATTTACCACAATCATGATATTTGGATATAAGCAAGGGAGATTTCTAATTTGCTTTGTCCCTATTACTGACTAAAATTCCTACCTACCTGATCGTTTACCTTTATTCCCATGAGCACCACGTTTCCAATGGGCATGTACAGTTTTCCACAGAATTCCCAAAATGCTTAAAGCCAACCTGGGCATTCCCAAAATGCTTAAAGCCAACCTGGGCATAACATTATAGAAACCCCAAGCTGCTAAAACAAAAAATACAAAAAAATATGCAAGTAATCTACCAATACCAATCAGCAATCACAACCCGGTCATCAACTGGTCCACAGGAGAGGTGGCCTTTTCTTCTCCCTACTGCCAAAGGTCCTGCGGCTCCTTGGCCCCCGCAGGACCCTCTGCTCTGCTCTGCCTCGAAAACGAGGCAGGTCTACGTCAGTCCATCCCTGAAGTCTACCATGCATACCTGGATGTGTTTAGTAAACAAAGGGCAGATGTGCTGCCACCACATAGGCCCTATGACTGTCCCATTGAACTCCTTCCCGGGGCCAAGATTCCCTTCGGTAGGGTTTTCCCGTTAACAGAGGTGGAGCAGGGAAAATTAAAGGACTATATTGATGATAACCTGAAAAAGGGTTTATCCGCCCATCTACGTCTCCTGCAGGTGCAGGTCACAGTCAAAAATCGCTACCCGCTTCCCCTGATACCTGAACTGTTTCAGAGGCTTGGCACGGCCTCCATCTTTTCTAAACTGGACCTCAGAGGGGCATACAATTTGATACGTATAAAGGATGGGGACGAATGGAAGACGGCATTTCGGTCTCGATTTGGGCACTTTGAGTACCTGGTGATGCCGTTTGGACTCTGTAACGCCCCCCGCTACCTTCCAGGCCTTTATAAATGATGTACTTCGGGACTTCCTTGATGTTTTTGCTGTTGTTTATCTTGATGACATACTAATTTTCTCTTCCTCCCTAGAGCTGCATCGTGGACATGTTAAAAGTGTGTTGGGTCGTCTCCGGCAACATGGCCTCTATGCCAAGGCAGAAAAATGTCTCTTTGAGGTAGTAGAAAGCATACCCTTTCTAGGTTTGATCATCTCCAGTAGAGGCATCCGGATGGACCCCCAGAAAATCTCAGCCATCCTGGACTGCCAGTTCCCGCAGATAAAAAGGGGATCCAGCGATTCATTGGCTTTGCCAATTTTTATCGCAAATTCATCAAGGGATTCTCGGCCATAGTGGCACCCATTACTCAACTCACCAAACAAGGTACCCGTTTTCATTGGTCCCCTGAGGCCCAAGGGGCCTTCGAGGCCCTCAAGGGGCTCTTTACCTCAGCCCCTATCCTGAAGCATCCAGATCCTTCTCTGCCCTTTGTCCTCGAAGTGGATGCCTCAGAGATAGCGCCATCCTGTTGGCTTTCCAGTCAAACGAAAGATTAATGAAGTAGCCTATGAGTTGGAACTTCCTGATTCCCTCAAGGTCCATCCAGTCTTTCATGTTTCCCTGTTAAAGCCCTCCACTTCCAACCCCTTTTCCAACAGAAGGACGGTACCCCCCCGGACCCAGTCTTGGTAGATGGCGAGGAAGAATATGAGGTAGAGGCCATACTAAATGTTAGAAAAAGGAGAAATCAGAACCAGTTTTTGATCAAATGGAAGGGATATGGTCCTGAAGAAAATTCCTGGAGCCCGAGTGTAATATCCATGCTAAGAGTCTAGTTCAAAGCCTTCAAAAGAGCTCACCCTGAGAGATTTGCCCAGAGGGGCACCGGAGGTTGCCCCTAGGAGGGGGGCAATGTCATGAAGATCCTGCCAGAAATCTAAACCCGGACCGTCCTGGCCCTCAGATTCCATTGCGCATGCGCATGCGCGCCCCGGCGCGGGCACGTGCACAACCGCGCACAGGGAGACGGGCGCGCGCCCTAGTTAGCACCAGCCGGCCTATTTAAGCCTGACTTGAGCAGACGGTCTTTGCTGTCTGCTCTACAGCGTTGTGGTGTAGTAAAAGAAACCTGATCCTGTTATACCTGTTCCTTTGACCCGGCTTGCCATAAAGACTATCCTGCTTTCTGCCTGTACCCGACCCGGCTTCCAGTGACCATCCTCCTGCCTGATCCATTGTACCTTGCTCTAGTTCAGATTCATTACCTGACTTCTTGATGAACTTTGGTTCCTTGTTTAGCCTTTGTCCAGTCTGCAGTCTGACCCTCTGTAACGAGCCTGTTCACCTGCTGGTTCCAGTCCAGTCTGTGGTTCCGTTTCCTGTGTTCAGTTCCTGTCAGCTCTGCTATCCCAGCTTACCTGTGAACCTGCTTGCCAAGCCGTTGTCCAGTTCCTGTCAGCTCTGCTATATCGAGTGTACCTGTGAACTTACTTGCCAAGCCGTTGTTCAGTTCCTGTCAGCTCTGCTATCCCAGCTTACCTGTGAACCTGCTTGCCAAGCGTTGTCCAGTTCCTGTCAGCTCTGCTATCCGAGTGTACCTGTGAACTTACTTGCCAAGCCGTTGTTCAGTTCCTGTCAGCTCTGCTATCCCAGCTTACCTGTGAACCTGCTTGCCAAGCCGTTGTCCAGTTCCTGTCAGCTCTGCTATCCAAGTGTACCTGTGAACTTACTTGCCAAGCCGTTGTCCAGTTCCTGCCAGCTCTGCTATCCAGTTTACCTGTGAGCTTGATTCCTGTGATCCTGCCAGCTCTGCTATCCAGTTTACCTGTGAGCCTGATTCCTGTGATCCTGCCAGCTCTGCTATCCGGTTTACCTGTGAGCCTGCTTCCGGTGATCCTGCCAGCTCTGCTATCCAGTTTACCTGTGAGCCTGTTTCCTGTGATCCTGCCAGCTCTGCTATCCAGTTTACCTGTGAGCCTGATTCCTGTGATCCTGCCAGCTCTGCTATCCAGTTTACCCGTGAGCCTGTTTCCTGTGATCCTGCCAGCTCTGCTATCCGGTTTACCTGTGAGCCTGCTTCCTGTGATCCTGCCAGCTCTGCTATCCAGTTTACCTGTGAGCCTGCTTCCTGTGATCCTGCCAGCTCTGCCATCCAGTTTACCTGTGAGCCTGATTCCTGTGATCCTGCCAGCTCTGCTATCCGGTTTACCTGTGAGCCTGCTTCCTGTGATCCTGCCAGCTCTGCTATCCAGTTTACCTGTGAGCCTGTTTCCTGTGATCCTGCCAGCTCTGCTATCCGGTTTACCTGTGAGCCTGATACCAATCAGCAATCACAAATTATCTTATTACTTCTATGCAACAGAAAGAGAAGCAAAGATTTAGCAGGCGCTGTTGGTTACCTAAATACCCTTCCCAAAAGGATACTGAACTGCAGTTTCTAATAGGGGTGCAACGGATCAAAAAACTCACGTATATGATCGTTCCTCGGATCAGAGTCACGTATCGGAGCATTTTTCGGATCAGCAAAAAAAAAGACAAATCTTATTACACCCACCGGAGTTTTAGATTTCACAGTTATTTTCAACACAAAATGGAGCTTATATGCTTAAATACAGTATTTGTAAATCCGACGGACTGTTTAGATGTTAAACTAAATGTTAAATGTGAAAAAACAGAGGTGTTCTGTCACATTGGCAACCATGTAAGGTCACCAGGTATGCTGCTGTTTTTTAAATTTAACATCTAAACAGTCCGTCAGATTTACAAATACTGTATTTAAGAAATTAAGCTCCTTTTTGTGTTGAAAATAACTGTGAAATCTAAAACTCTGGTGGGTGTAACAAGATGTCCGCTTGCCCCTTCTCACTATCATTACTGTGCAGGAGTGTGGGGTGTAGCAAGATGGCGGCGATGAAACGTCACTTCCTAACGGGACAGCGGCTGGCACCGGGTGTACCAAGATGGCTGCCACTCCGGAGCTAGGCTGAGGCCATGGCCTTTCCTATGGCCGAGGCAGCTGAGCGCTCCGCGGATCGATTGGTGTGCCGATCCGAACGGGTTGACCTGTTCGGATCACGGATCGGTGCCGATCTGTTGCACGCCTAGTTTCTAATATATGGATTCTAAAATAAAGACTCGGGTCTCCTACAGACCCTACAATGTTACACTCCCGTGAGTGTGTCTGTTAATGTGTGGTCCGTCCTTCCTTTATCTTTAAATTTAAAAGGCTAAGACTTTATCAGAGTCAGAGTAAGGAAGAATTCATCAAAATAGACAAAGGTCTACCCACCATTAATGATTTTCTTATCCCAGACAAAAATTAAGGTGAATTACTATATTTCTGAATATCAACATATGTGTCGAACTTTTTAAGATTCCGTTTAGGTGCAAACTTTAGTCCCTTATCCAATACAGTGAATTTGTTTATAGTCAATTCAACGCCACTAAGATTGAACACTCCTTCGCCTATTGGTCTCTTTTTCTTTTGGTTCTTCCGTCCTGCTCTACAGCCCCTCTTAGATTTGGACTTCTCCTTTGGTCTCCCATTCTCTTTTGACTGGGTGGTGATCTCTCGTTCCTCCATTTGTCTAAAAAATGCAGAGGTGGACCTTCTAGATAATAGTTCCTTAAAGGTTTGAACCTATTATATAGGTTGGTAGAGGGCTTCTCCTTGAGTCAACAAGGTAATTGTATTGATTGCCATAAATATTATATTGTGGGTTCCTAGGCCTATTTTCATTCCTTATATGGGACAAACAAAAACAGCACTCCTACATCTTCCCTTAATCAATGTAACAAGCAAATAAATGCAGTGCTAGTCATAAATGAATAAATGAACAGTTCTACAAGGGAGATCAAAGGAATGGTCCACTGTGAAATAGACTCTCTGGCAATGGCTCTCACTCTGTATATGAATCCCACTCTCTATGAAGTATACACTTACCAGACTTTGGCAAGTTCAGAAGCCTTTTTTTCTTCTAAGAGCAAACCCTTTGCATAGTACCATAGAGTTGATCCAATCATTCCCTGATGTCCAGATACACCTAACCCAGAATCATCCAGCAGTGTTACTAACAGCCCACGAGGAGGACGATTTGGCAGTGGATATTACAGACGGAACGATCAGCAGGACGAGCTAATCATTCCCTGATGTCCAGATACACCTAACCCAGAATCATCCAGCAGCGTTACTAACAGCCCATGAGGAGGATTGATGAGACTATCCATTCAGGCTCTTCACTTGCCGAGGTCTGGTAAGTGTACACGTCATAGGGAGTGGGATTCGTATACAGAGTGAAAAATGGTGTCATAGAGTCTATTGCACAGCGGAGCACCATTCCTTTGATCCCCCTTGTGGAACTGTTCATTTATTAATTTCATCTAGAACCCTCACAAACAGCTGCAACAGTTGTGCAAGAATGGGAATGCAAGTACATGCTTTTATAGTCTGAGAGATACAAAAAAACACTATTAGGCGGTTTTTCTCTTTGTTTACCAAAAACTGAAATATACGTAGGTTTTGGGTAGACTGACCATAGAGGGGTGGGAATATTTCCCTTTAGAAACATATAAGTTGTTTTGGCCCACAACAGCTGCACAACACTAATTGTGATTATGAAATAAAGACAGTAGATGACCAATATTTTGAATATTGTGTGCAAGTCCTATTTCATGAATATACATATTTCCCTTTTCAGCCCGTCTATCTAATATGAATATATAACTTTTACAAGGTTTTGAAACTGACCTAAAGTATAAAAAATTCATCCTTATGCATACAAGATTGCGGATGCCTCTTGCAGACTGTGCAGTATATCACAGGAGAATAGATATATTTAATGCCTCTTTAGAGTACAGTCATTTCCAATTAGCATACTTACTGCTGTGGTGATTTGGTCTTTTAAAACATAATGTTTTATAGTGGAGCAATGATGAGAATAGTAACATTGTTCTCTAAAGAAATACATAAGTGGGTAAATAGCTGACTCAGATGCCCCTTAACACTTAATTAAAACATATTGCCATTAATTCAATTTATACATTCTAAGCTAAACTAAAAGCTTGCGCTCATCTAAGAAATAATCTTGATGGCATTACTGGCATGGTCACAGATGTGGACAAAAGGTATAAAAAAAAAAGGTACGTTTCCATTTTAATAGGATACATAATATCAGATAATAAAAGAGATTATATTTGTTCCAAACAAAATAATAAGATCAGTTTTACATTTCAAGGGAAAGTAATGTATTACCATTTAGGCCTAATGCATATAGATCTTATGTTGTCTATGGAAGTATTTACAGTTGAAAAGCAAAAATAAAATCTAACAATTACTGAGTTAAAAAAAAAAAAGCTCTCCGCTAAGAATTTAGGTTCTAATTAAATTGCTTTTCGCAGTGGTGCAGTTTTGAGGATCTAAGATGGCTGCACACAAGGAAAGCGATATTATATACACTATATTACCAATGCTGTTGGTAAAAGGAATCTATTTGTATGTCTATTTTGGCTAAAATAAACCTCCCCCATATATATATATACACTATATTACAAAAAGTATTAGGGTGGAGGAACTTGACTGGCCTGCACAGAGTCTTGACCTCAACCCAATAGAACACCTTTGGGATGAATTAGAACAGAGACTGCAAGACAGGCCTTCTCGTCTAGCACCAGTGCCTGACCTCACAAATGTGCTTCTGGAAGAATGGTCAAACATTCCCATAGACACACTCCTAAACCTTGTGGACAGCCTTCCCAGAAGAGTTGGAATTGTTATAGCTGCAACGGGTGGGCCAACTCAATATTGAACCCTAAAGACTAAAACTGGGATGCCATTAACCACTCCAGCCCCGGAAGTTTTGGTTGCTTAATGACCAGGACATTTTTTAAAATACGGCACTGCGTCGCTTTAACTGACAATTGCGCGGTCGTGCGATGTTGTACCCAAGCAAAATTGACAACCTTTTTTTCCACAAATAGAGTTTTCTTTTGATGGTATTTGATCATCTCTGTGGTTTTTATTTTTTAAGCTATAAACAAAAAATTTTGAAAAAAAACACAATAATTTTGTACATTTTGCTATAATAAATATCCACATTTTTTTATTTAAAAAGCAAATTTTTTCCTCAGTTTAGGCCGATATGTATTCTTCTATATATTTTTAGTAATAAAAATTGCAATAAGCATATTTTGATTGGTTTGCACAAAAGTCATAGCATCTACAAAATAGGGGAAATATGTATGGCATTTTTTTATTATTATTATTTTTTTTACTAGAAATGGCAGCGACATTATGGCGGACAGATCGGACACTTTTGACACATTTTTGGGACCATTGACAATATAGCGATCAGTGCTATAAAAATGCACTGATTACTGTTCAAATGTCACTGCCAGGGAAAACGTTAACACTAGGGGGAGATCAAGGGATTAACTGTGTACCCTAGTGTATGTTCTAACTGTAGGGAGAGGGGACTGACTGGAGGAGATGACAGATTGTGGTTTCTAGCTAGTAGGAATTCACAATCTGTCTCTCCTCTCCTCACAGAACAGGGATTTGTGTGTTTACACACACATCCATGTTTTGGCTCTCGTGCCCATGATTGCGCGTGGTCAGGGGTCTTTGTGACTGCCAACCACATGCATCGACACCCCCGCAGTGCAGCGGGCGTGCGCGTGTGCCTGCTATCTCGCTTAAAGGAGCGGATGTGCAGCTGCAACGGTTCGTGGGATCGTGCTGACCTGACGCAGTAAAATGACCGCGGCTGGTCGGCAAGCAGTCAAAGTTCATGTGTGTGTAAAGGCAGGTGTTTTTTTCACAACTGGCTAAAATAAGCCTCTCCCCATATATATATATCTACAAATATATATATATATATCTATATAAATATCTATCTATATATATATATATATATATATATATATATATATATATATATATATATATATATATATATATATATATATGGGGGAGGCTTATTTTAGCCAGTTGTGAAAAAAACGCAGTACAAATAAATTCCTTTTACCAACAGCATTGCTCTATTTTAGTTGTGGACTTGAAGTTTTCTTTAAAAAGACAAATTGTATTTCTTCTTTAGCCAGTTCTTTTAATGATAAAAAATATATAGAATTTTCCAAGCCTGTGTATATTTACCAATATACTAACTAAGACAATGTAGCCAAAATGTATTGCAGAATTGGTTTTGGTCAATTCTAATGCAAATGCATTCCATATGTAAGATCATATTTCCATTCATTGTGTACCGGACTGGAAATTTCCTTATTGAACCAGCCTGATAGTGTCTATGTCTGCTAGGTGGAGGAAGTAGGTCTACTACGGTCCATCAGGTATTATGATCCAAGCAAAGACACCTCTCTGTTCCTCTGTTGGTGGTGTGTCAAGTGGGAATGTAACAATTGTTCTGAATGTCACCTCCTGCCAGAGTGTTGTGAACTGACATTTGCCTTTTGTGAGCTCAGTGAAGAAAAATATTTATACAACTGTCAATTGAGAACCCATCCAGTTCATGGTAATTCACACGGCACTAACAAGTCTCTGGGGTATAGCAGTGACCTCAGACCTTATTTACTAACAGCAAGTGCAAAGTTTGCACTGGCCACAACAAAACATCCTTTATTTAATTGTCTATTACAAATGATCTGATTCTCTGCACTTTTACATTCAGAGCTGCTAAATCAGAAAGACTCAAAGGCTGTAAATATTAAACACTACTAATATCTAAAATATTATTTTCTTATGGTAAGCAACATATTATGTTTATATATTCTGTATTTATTCACTTTTATCTTTTACATTAGTGAAAGAATGCAACTTTGGCCAACTATGTTAGAAGTATAAAAATGATTCATACTAGTTATACCTAAAGGGTAACTCTACTTTCGTTAGAAAAAAATTTAAATAATAATTAAAAAAATAATAATATAGTGTATACAATTGCGACACAAGTCATATTGTAATAGAATGTTATTGACCACTTTCAGACCGTACCAATTTGCAAAACAAAATTGACGTCCTTTTTTTCCCACAAATAGAGCTTTCTTTTGGTGGTATTTGATCGCCCCTGCTGGTTTTATTTTTTGCGCTATAAACAAAAAAGAGCGACAATTAAAAAAAAAAACGCATTATTTTTTATTTTTTGCTATAATAAATATCCCCCAAAAATATATAAAAAAACATTTTTTTCCTCAGTTTAGGCCGATACGTATTCTTCTACATATTTTTGGTAAAAAAAATCGCAATAAGCGATTATTGATTGGTTTGCGCAGAAGTTATAGCGTTTACAAGATAGGGGATAGTTTTATAGCATTTTTATTAATATTTTTTTTTTATTAGTAATGGCGGCGATCAGCGATTTTTATTATGACTGCGACATTATGGCGGACACATCGGACATTTTTGACACATTTTTGGGACCATTGTCATTTATACAGCAATCAATGCTATTTAAATGCATTGATTCCTGTATAAATGACACTGGCAGTGAAGGGGTTAACCACAAGGGGGCAGTGTAGGGGTTAAGTATGCCTAGGGGTGTGTTTCTTACTGTGGGGGGGCGTGGCTGTCAGCTAGTGAATGCTGATCTCTGCTCCAATCACAGGGAGCAGAGATCGGCGTCACTAGTTGCTAGGCAGAACGGGGAGATGCTGTTTATCTCGGCATCTCCCCATTCAGCCTTCCCGTGAGACGATCGCGGGTGTCCCCGCGGCGATCGAGCCCGCGACCGGACTCACGGGGGTCCCGACCGGCGCGGGAGCGCACCGCTCCCGGCGCGCTCCCGATGGCACGGACAGCCATTAAGGAGGGACTTATATATACGCCCTCCTGCCTGTACGTTCCATTCTGCCGATGTATATCTGTGTGCGCCGGTCGGGAAGTGGTTAAACAATACCTTTCCTTTTCAGTCTGCTGTGCTGTAATGTTCTGTAAAATGCAATGCAATATGGCTCCCTGGAGGTATTCTGTACACAGATGGTTTACAGAACACCACCCCAGAAATGTAATTTCCTGCTTGTGTGATTTGCTTACTGATTTTTCCAGAAGTCTTCACTAAGATACAAGTAAGATTTTTGGTATCCCCTGCAACAAAAATATAATTTTTGGTGAGCTACTCCCAAAGAAATCACATCTAAAGGGATGATTTTAAAATGCACACAAAATGTTAATATTTATGTGCAATGGGTGCGCTATCAATCAACCTTAAAAAGCGTGTAGATATGGTTAAAAATTGCTTGTGCAATGATACTGGTCAAGTGGTGTGTAAAACCTCCTTAAAATCCGTGCACTATGTATGTATAAATAAATACATAAAACCATATATAAATATATAAATAAGTGGATACTCTTCCTAGTTGTGATACCAGTGATTTAGTGATATTTGTGAAATGGTGCTGTGAATAAAAAACAGTAAAAAAAGGGGGTGAAACCACGTTTAAATTCAAGCCCTTAAAAAATCCATGCGTTTAAAACTGAAAAAAACGCATTTGGTTGTGCGATTTATTCATGGAAAAAGCACACAATTGGTTATGCGATTATATTGGGAGAAACACCATAAGTGTTTTTTAGGATCCTTTAGGAGTCCATGCATCTGACAGGTGTCTCCTTAGGGGTTTTAATTGCGGTTGCTTAGACAGGTGTTGTTCCTGATTAGTTAGTGCTGAGGCGTTTTTCTAACTAATTGCCCTTTGGTATTGAGCATAGATTAAAACTTGAAGGATAAAAGATGTACACCATCAATAGGAAAGATAAGCACCATTTAGTAAATGTATATTTGAACAAGTGTATACATAATACTTTCACTTATCTTTAGTTGTGGTGTCCTCTTTCCTGCTGGTCCTTACTATCTCTTCCGTGTTTGCATGAGGATAGAAAACAGATAAAAAACCATTGCGCAATATAGTTATACTTTGAATGGTGTGCATGTGCTGAGGCTGAAGCCCATCTACTTACACAGCACCCTACGAACGAAGCGCGGTGGTTAGAAATATGTCAGGCACTGTTTGGGCTCCCTGCCCTGCTTGTCTCAGTAGTGTTGCTTAGCTCCTCCTCCCGACGCGTTGCGACACGCCCACGTGTCTTTATCAAGGGATTATGGGGCTTTGAGGCAGCTGAGACCTTTTTATAGGCAACATTTAGCTTGGGTGTTGCCATAGCAACTTTTGTGTGCTCATCATCCTATTCAACACCACCTGCGCTTGGGTGCTGTGGATGTTGTGCACATTGACTCTTTGCGGTCCTGGATAGGAAACAGTTATTTGGATCTACAAGTGCTTACACATAATTCAAAAAATATATGTATATACATATATATGTAAAAAAATTTTATTAATTAGCACCATGTTTAATATAAGGGTAAAAAAGTTAAAAACGTGAGTGTGTGTGTGCCGGTGTGTTAAAATGTGAATGTGGGTAAAAAATAATATATGGATGAGAATAAATGAATAAAAAAGTGAAAAAAATTTAAAAACATAATAGAGATAAAGAAAAATAAAAATAAAAATAAAAATAAATATAAAAATAAAAATAAAAATAAATAAAAATAAAAATAAAAATAAAGATGAATAAAAATATAAATATAAAAATACAAATAAAAAATAAAAAAATAAAAATAGAAAAATGAAAGCAACACTACTGAGACAAGCAGGGCAGGGAGCCCAAACAGTGCCTGACATATTTCTAACCACCGCGCTTCGTTCGTAGGGTGCTGTGTAAGTAGATGGGCTTCAGCCTCAGCACATGCACACCATTCAAAGTATAACTATATTGCGCAATGGTTTTTTATCTGTTTTCTATCCTCATGCAAACACGGAAGAGATAGTAAGGACCAGCAGGAAAGAGGACACCACAACTAAAGATAAGTGAAAGTATTATGTATACACTTGTTCAAATATACATTTACTAAATGGTGCTTATCTTTCCTATTGATGGTGTACATCTTTTATCCTTCAAGTTTTAATCTATGCTCAATACCAAAGGGCAATTAGTTAGAAAAACGCCTCAGCACTAACTAATCAGGAACAACACCTGTCTAAGCAACCGCAATTAAAACCCCTAAGGAGACACCTGTCAGATGCATGGACTCCTAAAGGATCCTAAAAAACACTTATGGTGTTTCTCCCAATATAATCGCATAACCAATTGTGTGCTTTTTCCATGAATAAATCGCACAACCAAATGCGTTTTTTTTTCAGTTTTAAACGCATGGATTTTTTAAGGGCTTGAATTTAAACGTGGTTTCACCCCCTTTTTTTACTGTTTTTTATTCACAGCACCATTTCACAAATATCACTAAATCACTGGTATCACAACTAGGAAGAGTATCCACTTATTTATATATTTATATATGGTTTTATGTATTTATTTATACATACATAGTGCACGGATTTTAAGGAGGTTTTACACACCACTTGACCAGTATCATTGCACAAGCAATTTTTAACCATATCTACACGCTTTTTAAGGTTGATTGATAGCGCACCCATTGCACATAAATATTAACATTTTGTGTGCATTTTAAAATCATTTCTTCCACGTGTGAGAACACTAATATATGGGTTGCAGCATCATCATTTGGCTATCGTAAAACATTGTTGCCGTTCTGTCTTTGAATACCCACTCTAGCGCTTAAGTACACATACCTAATACTCTACTTTCATATCTTACTCACTTGAGCAGCTTAAATGGAGATATTCAAATTTCTAGAGAACCGCAAAGTAGATTTAGAGGAGGTTTTTTCCACCTCAAATACCAACACTGACACAGGTGACCTTGATACTAACTTCAGAAAATTTGGTCACTTGATGGAGAAAAAAGTCAGTTTATGGTGGGACATTGCTTCCCATGAGCAATACTTAAAAGAAAATATTGTACCAAGGAGACTAAGGTGGGATGTACCCATCAATGATGGTTTATTGGATCCTGAATCCGTTGATGAATGGTACAAATTTTTTAATGGAAAAGGTCTGGAGGTACTAAAATTTATAATACAAAGAAAGCAAAGAAAGGTCGCAAAGATAAATGAGCAGATTGAGGAAAGCAAATTAATTTTGGAAACCTACAAGGAATCAACTTCATTTGCTTCTCTAACCAAACAACTGAACAGAGTGTTGGAACAGAAGGATATTGAAATAAAACAAAGAAAAAAACGGAAATACATGAGGGACACTAATGATTACAGATTACAACAGGCTTATAAATGGCAACTAAATTTAAAGGATGGACAAACAGGATCCACCACCTCATCACCATTGAGAGAAGTAAGGATTAGATCACCAAACAGGGAATACACATATAGATCACCTGATAGACAAATGAGGCAAAATGAAAATGAGAATGGATATCAAAGAGCATCAAGGGATGAGTACAATGGCCCAAAGACCCCTAAACCATGGTGGAAAAAGAGCAATAATCCCAAACCATGGACAAAATCTCCAAAAAACGCACAATGGAAAAATGGGGGGAATAAGAACCATAAGCCCCATAACCAGGCATATAACCAACATAGGAACAACGAAAATCGAGGATATGACGATAGAGGACATCAGAATCATGGAAACCATGACAAAAGAGATACAAGGGACCACAACCAATACCAACAACACACACAACCTCAATACCATGACCGACAATATAGGGACTACAGAAGTAGCCCTGATCACACGAGAAATAGGTATGAGGCACTGAGGGATGAGGAAAATGAGGCATGTACATCCTCGTCTTTTTTAGATCAGCGCAGGAGGGACAGAACCCCTCCCCGCACAGAGAGAACCCCACCACGGAGCCAAAAAAGTCCAAATTCAAAAGAGGAAATAGGGGAGGACGGAAGGTCCAAGCGAAAAAGAGAACGATAGGAGAAGGTATATACAATCTAAGTGGCAAAGAATTAACCAAAACCGAACTAAGGACCCTGGACAAAGGACTGAAATTTGCACCAAAGAGGAGTTTAAACAAGTTTGACACGTATGTAGACATACAAAAGTATACTAGAAAACTAAATATAAAAAAATACATGTTGAATAAACCTGTGGCCACCACAAGGGGTCTACAGGAAATCCCAGGTAGGGTGGAACACACTACTCTAAGAAATCGATCCCTGTTCAACCCCCAGGTGTCGAACAATGAACACATACATGTTTTTAACAAGATGGTCATACAAGACATTGAAAAACTAAGAATAAAACGAGCACAAAACTCTCAGGATATCACAAAAGGAATAAAAGAACTGGAAGCAAGAAAGGAAGTAGTAATACGACCAGCGGACAAAGGAGGTGCTATAGTTGTTTTATCAAAAGAAAACTACAACAGTGAGCTCATAGGCCAATTAAATGACACCAATACATATATCAAACTCAAAGGGAATCCAACCAGAGAATACAAGGAAGAATTAAGAGAACTGGTAGAAAAAGGCAAAATGAAAAACATTCTAAACAAAAAGGAGGAAAGGTACCTCTTGCCGGATGTCTGTAGGGTCCCAGTGATCTACACTGTCCCCAAAATCCACAAAAATTCATCAATGCCACCCGGGAGACCTATAATTAGTGGCATTCAATCCATAAACTCAAGGATTGGTGAATATGTTGACAAATTTATTCAGCCACTGGTATCCAAAACCAAATCTTTTTTAAGGGACACCAAGCATCTCATACAAATTCTGGAGAAAGTGCCACTAGTACAGCATGAACAATATCTAATAGCCACGGCCGATGTGTCATCACTGTACACAATCATTGACCACGGCGACGCAATAAATGCCACAAGATGGGCTTTAGATAAATGGACGGTCATACCTTCTAAACAAAAAAGATTTATCTTAAGAAGCCTAGCCTACGGGATACAACACAATTATTTTTGGCACAATAAAGAATTTTATAGACAGCTAAACGGGATTGGAATGGGGGCTAAATATGCCCCAAGCGTCGCAAATATTTTCATGGCCAATTGGGAAGAAGAAGCGCTGTATCAACACTACCCAGTGGAGCTAACTCTATATAAAAGATTCATAGATGACTGCATTATAATATGGAATGGGGATAAAACTAGCTTGGAAAATTTCCTCACAACACTAAACAACAACCAAAAGAACATCCGGTTGACATTCGAGATCAGTGATAAAAATATTAAATTTTTGGACCTTGATATTACAATCGAGAAGGGTGCATTTCATACAAAAACTTACTTCAAGACTGTAGACAGGAACAGCTATATCCCCACGGATAGCTGTCACTACAGTCCGTGGTTAATAAACATTCCGAAGGGGCAGCTCATAAGATTGAGGAGAAATTGTAGTAATGACCAAAGGTACCTTGAACAAGCAACAGAAATTGGTGAAAAATTCCTGCAGAAGGGTTATAATGAGAATTTTATCAAGGAAAAAATAAAAGAAGTACAAGAAATGCCAAGAGACTCACTCATTAAGGATAAGGACAAAAAAACTGAAAACCATGCAGAAGTACCATTGATTTTGAACTTCAATATACAGCATAAGAAAATTGAAGCAATAATTAAAAAACACTGGCAGCTACTGCAAGCTGACCAACAACTAAAAAGCATCCTCCCTGAGAGACCTAAATTTATATACAGAAAAGCTCCAACACTAAGAGACTTGATTGTTAAAAATGTCCCAGACCCGCCAAACAACAAAAATATGACCTTTTTTCAGGGAAAGGGGTTTTACCCCTGCAAAAGATGTTATGCATGTAGGAATACCAAGATGGGGGGAAAAAAGTGCAAAAAATTCAAATCATCTACCACGAAAAAAGAATACGACATTAAGGAGTTCATCACATGCAAAACAGAAGGAGTAGTGTATATGCTTGAATGCACATGTTCGCTGCAGTACATAGGAAGGACTAAACGACCTATGTGGAAACGAATAAGAGAACATGTGCAAAACATAATAGCAGGCTTCCCTAAACATAGTGTGTCAAGACATTTTGCAGAAATCCACAATAAAGATCCTACCCAAATGACGTTCTGGGCAATTGACAAATTTAAACCCAATTGGAGGGGGAGTCATAAGGTGAGAGAACTCAGCAAAAGTGAATCGAGATGGATTTATGAAATCAACAGTTTTGCGCCAGGAGGCCTCAACATTGACTTTGATCTCAACTGTTTTATTTCTGACTTTTAATCCATTTTAAACACATATTTTTAGTATTTTTTTAATACTATTTATGTGTTTTATGAGCAGATATATTTTAGCAAGCAGACAATACGGTCTTCTTCCTCCACATCTTATATATCCATGTATACCTTCATACTCCTATTTCGTAAAGTCCAACATAAACATGGTCATTTTTTATCTTTTTTATTTCATCCCAAGAATTATTCACATAAGGTATACGGTCACTATTTATACACCTGTATACAATTTGCCATGTTAACATCCCTAAAGAAGTGATGCTCAAATAAGAAAGTAGTATTGCTCTAATAAGAAACCAACCATTCTCCCACACAAATAAGAAACTATGTGTCAAACGCCGTTTTGACATATTCATTCATGCCTCTATTTTAAAAGTCGTGCAGCGTAGTCATTTTTAGATGCTAACTATACTCATTTTTATTTTTGTTTTTATTTATTTTTCCTATATATTTTTTCTGCTTTTTTTGTATCATATAATTTCTCCCCTTTTTTCATGTTTCTATTTTTATTTATTTTTTATTTTTTATTTGTATTTTTATATTTATATTTTTATTCATCTTTATTTTTATTTTTATTTTTATTTATTTTTATTTTTATTTTTATATTTATTTTTATTTTTATTTTTATTTTTCTTTATCTCTATTATGTTTTTAAATTTTTTTCACTTTTTTATTCATTTATTCTCATCCATATATTATTTTTTACCCACATTCACATTTTAACACACCGGCACACACACACTCACGTTTTTAACTTTTTTACCCTTATATTAAACATGGTGCTAATTAATAAATTTTTTTACATATATATGTATATACATATATTTTTTGAATTATGTGTAAGCACTTGTAGATCCAAATAACTGTTTCCTATCCAGGACCGCAAAGAGTCAATGTGCACAACATCCACAGCACCCAAGCGCAGGTGGTGTTGAATAGGATGATGAGCACACAAAAGTTGCTATGGCAACACCCAAGCTAAATGTTGCCTATAAAAAGGTCTCAGCTGCCTCAAAGCCCCATAATCCCTTGATAAAGACACGTGGGCGTGTCGCAACGCGTCGGGAGGAGGAGCTAAGCAACACTACTGAGACAAGCAGGGCAGGGAGCCCAAACAGTGCCTGACATATTTCTAACCACCGCGCTTCGTTCGTAGGGTGCTGTGTAAGTAGATGGGCTTCAGCCTCAGCACATGCACACCATTCAAAGTATAACTATATTGCGCAATGGTTTTTTATCTGTTTTCTATCCTCATGCAAACACGGAAGAGATAGTAAGGACCAGCAGGAAAGAGGACACCACAACTAAAGATAAGTGAAAGTATTATGTATACACTTGTTCAAATATACATTTACTAAATGGTGCTTATCTTTCCTATTGATGGTGTACATCTTTTATCCTTCAAGTTTTAATCTATGCTCAATACCAAAGGGCAATTAGTTAGAAAAACGCCTCAGCACTAACTAATCAGGAACAACACCTGTCTAAGCAACCGCAATTAAAACCCCTAAGGAGACACCTGTCAGATGCATGGACTCCTAAAGGATCCTAAAAAACACTTATGGTGTTTCTCCCAATATAATCGCATAACCAATTGTGTGCTTTTTCCATGAATAAATCGCACAACCAAATGCGTTTTTTTTCAGTTTTAAACGCATGGATTTTTTAAGGGCTTGAATTTAAACGTGGTTTCACCCCCTTTTTTTACTGTTTTTTATTCACAGCACCATTTCACAAATATCACTAAATCACTGGTATCACAACTAGGAAGAGTATCCACTTATTTATATATTTATATATGGTTTTATGTATTTATTTATACATACATAGTGCACGGATTTTAAGGAGTTTTTACACACCACTTGACCAGTATCATTGCACAAGCAATTTTTAACCATATCTACACGCTTTTTAAGGTTGATTGATAGCGCACCCATTGCACATAAATATTAACATTTTGTGTGCATTTTAAAATCATTTCTTCCACGTGTGAGAACACTAATATATGGGTTGCAGCATCATCATTTGGCTATCGTAAAACATTGTTGCCGTTCTGTCTTTGAATACCCACTCTAGCGCTTAAGTACACATACCTAATACATCTAAAGGGATGCAGACCCTGCCAGTTTCATCATTATAACCCTGCAAGTGCATCAGCTGATTGATAATTCTAAATACACTCCCATACAGATTCACTCAGCACATGGACACAGACAAACAATTAGCTATTTCTTCAGAATAGCAAAAGGTAGGAATCTGCAATAAAGGTTGTCAAAATCCTTGCAATGTACATTCATCACCCAGAGGGGGAAAAAAATGTTCTCAACAAAAGTGGAGATATTTATTTACTGTAATTTTAAGATACAGCTAGAGCCACGTTATGGACAAACTTTAATTGGTATTAGTCATATTGCAGTTTACCAATTCATACAGTAGATGTGATGGCTTATTTTTTTAGGCTTTCTTTCCTTTATTTTCCTTTATTTTCAAGCAGTTTTAGTTGGAGTTCAGCTTCAGATTGCTAGTGTATCTAAATCTGCTAGTACATCTAACACTCCCCTCCCCCCCAGTAACAATGCTAGTGTCCAAAGGTGCCCCTGCAGTCCTTCATCCAGAGTGGACACACTCCAATACTGGCCAGATCACCATATGAACACCAAGGGGAAAAAAACAAAACTAATGCAACCACCAGATTTAATGATTGATAAAGTAAAATATATATTACATGGTTGGGGTTTTGGATTTAATACTGCTTTAACTATATGTGCAATGAAGGCATATAATCAGTCCAATCCATGATATGCTACTCGTAGTATATATATATATATATATATATATATATATATATATATATATATATATATATATACCTCCTCCCCTGCTCGCCTTCAGGACTTCTCCAGAGCTTCTCCCATCCTCTGGAACTCCCTGTTCACCTTTAGGAAGGCTATCCCACACCCACATAAGAACTGTCCCTGAGCCACCCCCATCAAATCATTCCCTGCATCTATGACCTTTTGTACCACCACCCCCTCCCTTTAGAATGTAAGCTCTATGAGCTGGGCCCTCCTGTCCCTTCTGTATTGAACTGTACTGTGCTGTCCCCCCTCCACATTGTAAAGCACTGCGTAAACTGTTGGCGCTATATAAATTGTGTATAATAATAATAATGATATTAATATATATGTATATATATATATATATATATATATATATATATATATATATATATATACAGTATATGTTTTTTTACCCCTATTGCTAGTCCTCTTTTTGACATATCCCCAAATAATTTAAGGGGTTGTAAAGGCAGAATTTTTATCTTAATGCAGTCTATGCATTAAGATAATAAGCCTTCTGTGTGCATCAGCCCTCCTCATACTTACCTGAGCCCATTTCGATCCAGCGATGTTGTACAAGAGACTCAGTTGTCCGAGACTCTCCCTCCTCATTGGCTAAAACAGCAGCAAAGCGGCATTGGCTCCCGTGCTGTCAATCAAAGTCAGTGGGCCAATTAGAAGAGAGAGGGGGCCGGGCCACTGCTCAATGTCTGAATGAATACAAGGAGCTGTGGCTTGGCTCTGGTGTCCCCATAGCAAGCTGCTTGCTGTGGGGGGCACTCAACAGGAGGTAGGGGCCAGGAGAACAGAAGAGGGACCCGGGAAGATGAGTATCTGGGATGCTCTGTGCAAAGCCACTGCACAGAGCAGCTAAGTATGACATGTTTGTTATTGTTGAACAAAAAATATTGAGACTTTAGTATCACTTTAACAAAAGATGTGCAAATTCTCATCTTTCTTTTTCCATGCTCACAGATCAATACGGCAAGCCTCATGTAGACAAGTATCTGTAAAAAAAAGAACTGTTATTGCTGTCCTAATGTGCTTAACTGTGTCTCTAAACTTTGGGCAAGTGTGAAAATGTTACAAACTACGTGTTTTCTATTTTCTTATTTTAATTTCTCATTTCTCAAATGAATTGCAAAATTTGCATATCACAAATAACGGGGCTGATTTATTAAAGCTAACATGGCTGCGCTGTAAATTCACCAAGGCATACATTCAGAAATTGCCCTTTCCGACATTTATCAAACTGTCGCTAATTTTCCAATATCTCCCGGAATTGGTAAGCCCATTTAAGAACCTGAAGAGAATCTGCTTGCAGCAAATGAATGTATGCCAGCTATGTTGTGGTGAACCACACTTTTGAATCAACATAGCATAGACAAGTGCAAGTCTTTAACATGAGTGTGATAGCTGTTTAATGCGGAAGTTAATCTAATTTGCCAAATTACTAACTAAATTAATAAAAGTGATCAAAGCAAAAGAAACTCACCCAGACATAAAAAAAAAGATTTACAGAAAGAGGAGAGCTGCATGAAATATGTGCAGGCGTAGTAGGTAGGTAGCTAATTAAATTATACCAGGTTTTTGCTTGCTGCTCCGGTATGAGCACCCTCTCTTCTTAAATTCCCATACAGTGATGTTTCCTTGTCATTCTGGCACTGCCGCCTATGGCTATTATTCATAGTGCCTATTGCCATACCAATTTACTAGGGATTTCTTATTGTTGTATTAGGCATAGTAAAATTTGCTTGCATCTGCATGCATTATTGTTACTATTGTTGAATGCTCAGCTTTATATATCTACTATTATGACACTTTAGTGAGGCAAACTTTGCCTATGTTTTCTTTTTTTTTTGTTCCATATACTCAAAGAATTCTAGAGAAGTCATATCGTATAAATAGTGAAGTTGTTATTATTTCCATTTACTGCACATTGGTAATTTTTTCTTTTTTTTTTTTTTTCTTTTAATGTTTCACATACAGTGGAACCTTGGATCCGTTCCAGGAGAATGCTTGTAATCCAAAGCACCCGCATATCAAAGCGAGTTTCCCCATAGAAGTCAATGGAAACAAAGATAATTTGTTCCTCATTGACTTCTATTGCATTCAATACTGCATGTGGCCAGAGGTAGGGGGGCGCCAAAGAGACTCCAAAATACTCGGAGACCACTTGGATGCACTCAAAAACTCTCGGAAATGTTCAGAAACACTCGGGAACAGAGTATTTCTGAGTGCTTCAGAGTATTTCCGAGTGTCACCGGTGCCCCCGTACCTCTGGCCAAATGCAGTACTGCACATCGTAGAGGCTTGAATCCTGCTCGTTTTGTGAGACAACCCTCGAAAACCGAGTCAGGATTTAAAAAAAAATAATAGCTCGTATTACTCGCAATTCGACGTTCCACTGTAATTTCAAAATGTGTTAGTTCTTAAGAAAATAACTCATGTGAAAGGTGTTGTTGCTCCTGTTGTAGAGGAGTTATGTGCATCACTATACTGTACCCTTTTAACCATTTAAATGCATAGAGGATAATAGAGAGGCAGTGAATGTGACCAGCATGTGAACTTAGGCGTCTTTATTAGGTGTGATGATTCTACCCAGTGGGAATATAAACCACAGTTTAAACCTTATTAGTTTGAGATGCCGTTTCACTATAATAGTGACTCTGTCACTCTTAGTAAAGGTTACCGGGTTAATAAGGTGATTGTCTATATACTTTGCAAGAAATGACAACAAATGACAGTAAAAAAAAAGCCTCAAGATTCACTATGTTGTGATAGCAGCTCATATACGTCAATTTGGCTTTCATCACATGATTTTGCACACAGCCCATGTGATATAATGATCTGCAGTTGTTTGTTTTCTTTGGCCTAACTATACTAGTTTGTCCTCTACTTTCTAGGTATGTGTGTATTCACTTTATGCTGCCAAATTTGAGTTGTATCCTGCTGTAAGCTAATAAGTAATTTGTCATAATTTTAAATTTATAGTATGGGCTCTTTGTGGTTTACGCACAGTCTTGCAAATTATTCCATACATATTCATGATGTTGTGTTATAATTTTTTTTTTATATTGCAGTGTTATGTTATCATTTTTTTATGTTTTAATTATCTATTTCTAAGTACAGACTATATATTGTATCACTCTACAATTTAGGCTCTCCTGTGCTGTTAATGCATTCTTAGACAGAACCTTTGTCCTTTCTAGTAAAATAAGCATGTACAATATGTATGCAATGAGTAAATAGTTACTCAACTTCTTTATGATGGATCTCCTGGAGCTCAACACCAAACATCTTCCTCCGTAGTCTTCCAGCACACGTCTTGCCTCTTTGTCTTCCAGAACAACTCCTGTCCTTTGTCTGACCACATGCCTGTTCAAAGTCCTAATTCCTCCCCCTAACTTCCTGTGCATCATATCCTGTACTTCCTCTGCTCAGCTCATAAACCAGTCTGACTGGTTCATTTGAATATCAATAGGGGGAGCCTTAAATTCTCAAAACAGTCTTAACTTGGTCTTAAATTCTAACTCCATATTAGTGCTATAAAACCACCACAAATAGCCATATATGTTTTGTTTTTCTTTTGTTTTTCAAGAGTATCCTTCATTTTTATAAAAAATAATCATGTTTTCTAGGCCTTATTTACAGTCGGGAGTTTGATTCTAATTTTTGTTCTCTTTGTAAAGATTCAATTCAAATTTTCTGTTCCAATGTTTTTGTTTTGTTTAAAAAGAGGGTTTAACAGTGTTTGTGTATGTTTATTTTATTATATTAATGCTAATTGAAAAGAAAACATGGCCTGTTTCTTTATTGAACCATGGACCCCAAAACCTAATTCAGCCTATACCTAAGTATACATTGAGACTTGGAGGCTATACCAAACCCTAGGTGCAAATAGCTGATCACATTTCTTCTATATGCACTTGTACAGCTGTAATTAAGAGTCTACCACATCCTTGTTACATGACAATTTCAAAAAAGACCTAAATAAAGTTAGATACCCCTCATTCCCTACCAAATACAATATTTGCAGTCTCCTATGAGAGTGGGTTTGCTTTAAGGCCTGATTCACACCTATGCATTTTTTGTGCTTTTTGCAGATTTGCACTACAAAACGTGTCCCATAGGAAACCATGTTAAATGGACTGTAGGGAATGCATTGGTGGGAATCAGGCCTTAGAGGGTTATATTTATGAGACTTTTCCAGGTCTCAATTAGAGTATCAACAACCCTCTCAAAGAAGTTCATTATCCACCTTGCTGAATTATTTCATTGCTGGGTTATGAAACTCAACGTTCTACCTGTGAATACTGACAGAAACTATTTCTGAAAATACAACTACAATTATGAGTTATCTTTATATTTTTGCTCTTTAGAGACAGTACACTGAAACCCCGAAGCAAGGATTTATTGAGCATTGCCGTGGTGAGCACACATTCCCTTCCTACCATCTAGCCATTAAGTAAGACATACGCTACTTCATTTTGAGAGATAGTATCATAAAAATTATTGGCTAACTTGATGTGATTTTATCTAAATCCTAATAAAAATGGTACAAGGAAAAGGTCAGGCATCTTAGCATACAGTATCCTTTAAAAAAACATTAAGAATTTTTCAGCAGGCGTACAATACATGTATCTTGTTAGTGACAGAAATAGCAGTACAGTGTAATGCAATGTTTGCTGCTTAGAAAATCTAAAGAACAGAAATTCTGTTGCAGGCACTAAGAATGCTTCTCTTATGATGAATGAAGATAATTTATTACAAAAGCAAAGAACATCTTGCATTCTTCCTAACAAATGTGATTGAAGGGATATTCTTAACCTTTCCATCAAATATCCTTCACTTAAAGATGTCCGTGGCCTTGGGTTAACAATAATCAAGACTGCCTTGTTTTCAATGTTTTCCAGTATAAGTAAAATGTTTGGAAATGAAGATTACATCGTGATTACAATTATATGTGTGCTAAAAGCTCTGACAAAGCCAGTGGTGTGGAAATAGTCTGCTCTTACTAGGATGCAGTCAGTTGCCATTTTGCAAGCGACAGCAAGAATTTGTATAGAAATGCATACAAGCTGTTTGTGTTGATTTAAGGGATTTTTCCTATAAAAATGGACGGTACTTACATTTTTAAGCTTTATATCATCTACATATTTTGATCAGAAATATTTCTAATTTAAAATGTACCGAAAGAAAAATGTATGCAATTACACTAATAACAAGGTTAAAAAGGCAACTTGTGTGTAACTTTAGTTATCCCCAAGATTGGCACCTGTGGCACAGACAATTATTTTAACAGTTTCAGCAGCATAGATTGACAGAGAAAATTTGGTAGTTGAATGGATTTTTTCCTTTTACAATTAGATTGACTTACATACAGCAGCGCAGGATCACATTTTTTTTCATTTCAGTTTGAAAAAAAAAACTTTTATTCAGGTAATTTCACCCCCACTTGCTTTTTGATCAAATGGTACCAGACCTGCTTTTACTGGAGAATAGAAAGTGTCCAGTAATTCACAGTGGCTGTCCGTCTTTTTGCTGATACAAAACCATCCTCCTGATAGCCACATTCTAAAATCACATTAGGAATTAAGAGACCACAGATGATGCAGCAGTGTAAAATTGGCCAAAAGCAGGACATTTTTAATAAATTCAAGATTAATCACTGCGTTAACAATAATAAAGCAGCTGACATAAATCGTATGGTGACAATAAAAAGCATAAAGGTTAAGTAAATGCAGCACTAGAAGCATCAAATTATAAAATAAGAGTCCATAGTGTTAAAACAGTCTTTGTTTAGGGGAAATACCGGAACCACCCACGGTGCAAAACTTGGTTTTAAATACTACACCATGAGGAATTGCTTTCTTGTATCCTATGCATGTCCTTATGAATTACCATTGAGTGGGACTACAAGATCCAGCCTTCTATGATCCAATTGAAATGGTTCCGTGGTGCTGTGGATATATCATGCTTGTTTGACCACCTGTAATTCAGTGGTCCATTTTCTTTGGTAAGAGGCCCGGTGTGTTGATGTTCGTGGAGGATAATCTCATGTTCACCTTATTGTATCTCTGTCTGCACCGTGGGTGGTTCTAGTATTTCCCCTGAACAAAGACTCTTATTTTATAATTTGATGCTTCTAGCGCTGCATATTCCTAACCTTTAGGACATTTTTAATGAATGAGAACTGGTGGAATTGTACTACAGAAAGGGAGTACAGGCTGGTATTTTACTACATAAAGCTGGCCATACATGTATTGAAAATCATTGGGAAGCTGGTTGAAAATTTTCTCTTGAAGGAGTGTGGAGAATAGGGCACTCTGGATAACAAGGAGACTTTAACAAACAGTATATAACTGGCTCTTGAGATGTGATTAATGCACCACAGCAGAATTTCAGAAGATGAAAGCACATTCTATAGGAAAAACAAAGCAGAGAAGAAGGCGCTTCTAAGTGCAGTAATAAAACACTTTAATGACAAGGAAGGGTTAAAAACACTTAAAAGATGGAAGTGAAAAAAAAAGGCATATCTAAGGATCCATAATGTCCAGCGGGATGCCTCCTGGGACAGCACAGAGAGACAGTGTTTACCACTACTGGTCAGCTGGAACTTCCACCTGCAGCTGTCCTTTCTCCCAGGAGGCATCCCGCCGGACGTTATGGATCCATTTATATGCCTGTTTTTTACTTCCATCTTGTAAGTGTTTTAAACCCTTCTTTGTCTTTAAAGTGTTTTATTACTGCACTTAGAAGCACCTTCTTCTCTGCTTTGAAAACTTTCTCTTGATCAGCTATAGCCAATGGCACTAATCAGTATATTCTGATGGTGGGGGCAGGATTCAGAATACAATAGTTCAGTGGGAGGGATTGCCCCATCCACATAGAGTGTGTGGATAGGGGAAACGAGTCATGCTCTTTCATCCAACCTGCTGATTGAATGAAAACAAGTGACTCATGCATGGACGGCCTTAATTTGGAGACTGAAGATGACAAAGCAGTGTAAAACTGATTAGTAGCAAAATAGTTTTAATGAATGATAGGCCTAACTGGTGTATGCCATACTTTTCTTTTATCTATGGGAATGTGTGTGTGGGGGGAAGTGAATGAAAGTGCTATAATGTGAGAGGGTTTAGGTACACACTGTTCTTGCGCTTACATATTTTTCTTTCAAGCAATGCAGCAGTAAACATATGGTAACAACACATGTGTCAGAAACCATGAATCAGACTGAGACAGAAGTACAGTTAAATCACACTTGTTTAATAATAATAATAATAAAAATAAAAAGGTAAACATAGTCAAAACATAGTCAAAACATAGCCAGAGTTAGGAAACAGAATGGATAGTCAGACAAGCCAAAATGTCAGGGAGCCAGAAATTAGTGTAATAGAACAGCAAACAGGATCTGGAGCTAGGAGGAATGTCAGCCAAGCAAGTTTTAACAGGAACACAGGAGATGCCACCAAGGCGAAGGCAGAGATCATCTGGGCGGCTTAAGTAGGCAGGACTGATGAGCAGGATAACATTAACAGGTGAGTCACTGTGGAGAGAAAAGAGCTGGCAATTAGCTGACAGCTGAGCGGCCAGCTTTGAGAAGGAAGGTGCTGAGCCCAGCCTTGACAACATGGTGAGTAACAAGTGAATGCTCCACTTTAAGCACCAAAAACTTAAAAACATCCCTAAAAATATTATTTTAGTATAAATGAACAATAAACAGGACATCAGCTTAAAGTAACCGCTGACCCCAAGCCAATCACATAATAAAACGAAAGACAAACATTCCCCCAAATAATAATAATAATAATAATAATAATAAAGCAAAGGGGTCATGGCCTAAACAGATAGCAATCAAAATCAAAGAAGGGTTGTTAAAAAGCAAACATACATACTCACGTGCATGCTGCAGCATCGGTGTGATGCTGCAGCTGTCCCCCGCTGGCTCTTAGCCTAGGAACTAAGCAATCACAGGACTGCTGATCTCTCAGTTCTCAGTCAGCTCTCAGTCACTACTTTCTGCTCTGCCCCTACAGCGCTCACTGGAGCATTGGGCAGGAGAGGGGATAAGTGCAACTGGCTTCTGCTCTCAGGTCTCGTCTGAGAGCCAGAGCCTGCTATCCATCAGGCAGCTGGGTGGATCTCGACAATATGGTCCAGATCCTTCCAGAGCCTGGAGTGGCTCTGTGACATCTGCCAACAGTGGGCTTTAAAACCACAATTTTCCTAACTGACTATAAGCTCTCCCTATGTAGTTTGTAAGCCTTTCCTATGCTTTCCCTGTAACAGCTTCTGGTTGACTGACATGATGACTGCTCTGTGCGTCACTCCTCCTTTTTTTAGTGAAGAGTCTTGTTTATCAAAAGCTCCTTTATTGGTCCATCTAATACCGTTCAACTATCATACAAAAGGCCATGCAGTACATTATGGTTTGAAAAAATGATTCCAGTTGAATCTGCTCATGAATTTGCCAGTGCAGCAAACCTAACAGACTGTTACATTTTATATTAAATCAGAAGGTGTATGGACAGTAGGGAAACTTGAATTATTCGATAATGAGAAAGGCTACAAAATGTGACCTTTATGCAAACTGTAACCATGTGTATGTGTAAATCAGGATAAGATTGGGAGTTTTCAACGTATATTTATTAAAAGCACTGATATCACATACATATGAAAACCCAATGGTAAACCATTTCATAGTGTAAGTATAATCACTATTTCAATAAGTCATGAGATCCATTTCTTCACCTTGTCAAGATCCTTTGTGGTTCCCACTTGCTGGTCCTTATTTTTACAAAATATATTTCTAAGCTTATGTTTCCAGGGCAGCCTTCACTGATTACTGTCTAGCCGGAAATACAGGCACTCTCTATGCCTTTTTAGGATCTATGATTTTTTTTTCTTAATTTCTCTCACTGTCAAAAATCAGAGATGTCTTTGTTACCTACGAGGAGTGGCAAGGTCAGTTTATGATCCACTTAGAACAGGATAATAGTTAAATTAATAAATATATAAATTTTTAAGGAAATGTGTAGCTTAAAAACCATTGGCTTATTTAAAAAACAGAAAAAATAAATAAAAAAGTATGTTTAATTTAATGCAATTTATGGTAGGTGATGTATTCTTGGTTTTTAAAGGTCAATATTTGAATGGAATCGATGGTCTTTTTACCATTTATAGACATACAGTACATATGGAGGGAATTGCCTATTTTTGAATGAAATTATTAAAGTAGAATTTCAGCTTTCATTTGACTTTAAAGAAGAACTCTGGTCAGATGTAAATGTTGCTGCCTTCATACCTTAATCCAATATGTTCTTCCCATTCACCAGGCTGTTGTCCCTGAGAAATCCATTAAGCATTTTATAAATTCCAGGTTTCAGTCCTCTGAATATCTGCATTATAAGACTGGTGGCCATTATTCCTGCTATCCTCCCAGCCACCAGTCTTGTCACTTTCCCACTGTAGTTTTTAGCAGCAAGTGATGATGTAATTATGTCCCCACTCACTGTAGTGGATGGATCCGGAAGTCTCATGCTCCTAGTCTTACCTGCCGACTGTTGCAGCATCATTTTATTGACAGGCTGGGAAACTCCTGGTCTGTCCCCCCTCCAATGACCTCACACAGTGACTGACAGGCCAGTAGTCTGCAAGTCTCGGCTTCCCATGGGGCTATACAAATGTGCACTAGGCTCAGTGTAAGCGCTTCTCTCCACAGCCAAATGTGATACTGGCCCGTGAGGAACAGGTAAGGTGCTTTTTAAAGTTATTAAATTATTGTTTTTTTACTAGTCCAGGTGTGTCATGAGGACACACAAGCTCATACACTGTAATATCCCATCCCTAGCATTATATAATTAAGCATCTCTTGGAGACGGCACATTTGCCAAGGGGAGGCACATTTGCAGATGGGGTTCTTTCTCAAAGTGGGGGCATTTCTTTAAGTGGGAGCACTTTTAACTCTGCACTTCAGCGAATGCACAAAGTGAATGAACACAAGAAAATACTTTGAAAAACACAACACAGACTACAGGTAACCTTGTTTACCCCTTCAGTTCTTTCTCCCCTTTTAACATGCACAGTCTACCACTCCTTCTGATAGCTGTGTCATCTATCCTTAAACTAACTCTCCCTCACCCCTCTTCTCCACCCACAGCTTATATATATATATATATATATATATATATATATATATATATATATATATATATATCACCCTCACTTCTATCCTCTCCTTGTTACTGCATTTACCAATTCCTGCTCATTCTAAATCAACATGCAGTAAAAAACTTCAGTGTCCCTTCATATAAATCACATTTCCATATAACCTCCCTCACCCTTCTTCATCTCCTAACCTCTGGAGATATATCCCCGAACCCTGGGCCTCCATCATTTAACTGTACCCAATGCACCCATTACCCTCCACCCTCTGGCTGCAGCCACAATGCACACAATCTAGTTCCCATTTCTCTTCTTCCTAAGACCAGACTCCCTTTCTCTTGCGCCCTTTGGAATGCCTGCTCTGTCTGTAACAACTCACACTGTCTGGTACCATTACTCAAAGGGAATGATGAAGAGGACAGCTGAACTTGGGAGGATGGTCAGGAGTACAAGGCGTGTAGTGCTGCCATTAAGGGGCCTTAAATCCATATTTGGATAGGGTAGCAAACATAAAGGGCCAGCTGAGCTTTGAGCTCTGGCTTTTGAGCTTTGGGCTTTTTGAGGCTTTTCTAGGGCTAGGTGGGTTGTTTTATTAAGTAGGTCAATGAGATGGTGCATCTCGTGTTGTCTGCGACATGTCTAGAGGGTACAAAACCTACCTCTGAGCTGGTTTCGAAGGATAATTACGACTCAGAGCCTAACCACCGTAAGGGAGGACATCAAGAGGTTCTCAGCTTTATGGAGTTTGGACAAAATAGAGCAGGAGCCCGTATAAATACATTGACCCCGGAAGAAGGCTTTACGTGCTTCCCACAAGGTGGAGGTCTCCGAGACCGTGTTCTTAATGAATTGGAAGAACTCAGACAGGCTTCTGGATAGGTGGTCTCTAGTCTCTGGAATATGAAGCAGGGATTTGTTGAGATGCCAATGGCATGTTCTGGGGGAGGTGGGGGATAGGGAAATGTCTAGGTGGACAAAGGAGTGATCAGACCAAGTTATGGGATTTATTTTTGAGGAAACCGTAAATTTCAAAAGGGAGGAGGATACAAAGAAGTGGTCCAGTCTAGAGTAATGCTTATGGGGGTGAGAGCAGAATATATACTGCTTATGCGTGTGATGTTTAATCCTTCGGACGTCTAGGAGATTACAAGCTCTTATGAGTTTACGGAAGGAAGCGGAGAGGCGGTTGTAGTAGCCGTCATGGAGGTTAATAATATACTTTTATCTTTGCCAGGGGACATGCGGTAGAAAGGAACTGAATTTTGCCAGAGTTAGGAGCATAGACATTGACTAAAGTAAGAGAATAGTTGAGGTATGCGCAATCCAAGATAATAAATCTGCCATGGGGGTCCAGATATGAAGATTTGATTTGCAAGGGGCATGAGCGCTTAATTAAGATCACCACTCCTGCTTTCCTAGAAGGGTCAGGGACCATATAAGCTGTTGGAAAGCATTTGCTAGCAAATTTAAAGGCCCCCAGGGCAGAAATTAGTCTCTTGGATCATAATCACATCAGCCCTAGAAGATTTAAACTCTTTCAAAGCTAGCCATCTCTTTTAAATAGAGTTTAAACCTTTAACATTACAAGTAAGGAACTTCAGCACCATATTAACTGAATCCATTTAAAAGGCAAATGATATACAGCATAGTATAGATTAGGTAGAAAATTCCATGTTGTGTGGAACATGCAATAGGTATAAAGCAACAAAACAAGACTTGGATTGAAATAGTAGCATGGTAGCATGGTAACAGTTATACATTTAGTCCACGTGGTGTAGCAGCCACAGGTAAAAAAAAAAAAAAAAGACCTGAAAAAGGGAGAAAGAAAATAAAAATAAAAAATAAATACATCCAAAAAAAACCCTAAAGGGCAGGGTGCCTCCAGGGAGCCAGGGCCAAAGCCTTGGGCTAGGAAGAGGGACACAGGGACCTCCAAAAAATATAAAAATAGGACACTGTGTTACCTTAACTGACAATTGTACGGTCATGCAACGCTGTACCCAAATAAAATGTATGTCCTTTTTTCCCACAAATAGAGATTTCTTTTGGTGGTACTTTGGTGGTATCAAATTTCTTCATTTAGGCCAGTATGTATTCTGCTACATGTTTTTTTTTGTAAAATAAAAAAATATTGATTATTTTGCACGAAAGTTATAGCATTTACAAACTATGGGATATTTTTATTTTATTTTTTCTAGTAATGGCGGCGATCAGAAACTTATAGTGGGACTGTGATATTGCAGCAGACAATTTGGACACCAACTGACACTTTTAACACTTTTTAGGGACCGGTGACATTATTACAGTGATCAGTGCTAAAAAATATGCACTGTCACTGTACTAATGATACTGGCTGTGAAGAGGTTAACATCAGGAGTGATCAAATGGTTAAATGTGTTCCTAGCCAGTGATTGTGTGCAGTGGGGGTGGTGTTTTAACTAAGGGAAGGCATAGATCTGTGTCCCCAATTTTCAGGAACACAGGATCAATGCCTACCCTATTGACAGAACGCAATCTGCCTTGTTTACATGGGCATATCGCTGTTCTGCTTGCATACTAAACAATCCGTGGGTGCCGGCAGACATCAAGTGTCGCTGTGTGTGATCACAGCTGAAGCGAGCCACCGGTGGTGCGCATGTGCGCAAATCTACCCGATACAGCCAGATCATGTATATATACGTGATCCAACGTACAGGTGCCGCCCTGTAGCAATAAAACTGCTATAGGGTGGTCAGAAAGCGATTAACTAACAACATAATTTGACTTTACCATCACTTTAAGTGCAGAAAAATAATCAGATTTCCTGCTCTGCCAGACAAGGCTGTGCTGTGTGGCATAGTTGTATATATGTCAGAACTGGATAGGCAAAAAGATGTTGCTTCTTCATTTGGGATATAAGCTCCACACTTGTCTTCTGACTCAAGTCGTATGTCTGTCTTGATTGGTTACACTTGTAATGTGATATTTTATATATATTACTGTTAATATTTTTATACTTTATACTCAACAACAGTGAACATTGTAGTGGTAATTTAAAAAAAAAAAAAAAGCACTGAATAGTAAAAAAACTCTTTTCTTAAGAGATTTCAGCGATATACATGATTTATAGTTACTGCACGATTAATGTTTTATATAGGTTTTGTGATAGAAGAAATATTAATATGTTATGGTATGATGTATGGTTAAGCTACTCGGGAAAGGTCTTCCACTGAGATTCCTTCCTTGCCAGTATGCAAGACAAAAGACATTTCTGAAGTAAGAAGACAGATATGCCACTTAAATTAAATAGGAAATGAATTGACCAGCAAGTTGGCATGTCTACCGAGACAAATCATGGACAACATGTCTCTCAACAAGAGAACGTATTTGTTTTCTCCTGCCAGCAGATTTATCACTGCCCAGGCAAAACAGGCAAAATACATTAGTGTCATGGTAAACTGATAAAGAGAGGAGCTTCAATCTAGCCTCTTCAGTGGTGAAAGTCTTTGGGTGGTATTGATCTGTGCTATATAAATCTTGTTTTCTGTCTGCGGAAGTGAATCAAGAATGACCCCGAAGGTTAACAAACATTGTAATGTCTTTAAGCCAGGGCAAATGGCTGTGTGTTCTACACACTGTATTTAACCGGGTCTGGTCTTGTTAGTTTACTGCCAAAGCATCTAACTAGTTACTTACTAGTTACAAAATCTATTAAAACACCAACTTTGAATAAAAACATATTTTTTTAAAACTTAATAATGTTAAAAATGCACTGCACATGTGTTTCAAGCCGATCTCCGGGTAAGTTTCTACATAAATATCTGAATTTCATATATAAAATCAGTTTTTGCCTGTCAGAAGATTGTAATTCTGTGCATCCTAAGTGCAGGGCCTCAACCTTAAAGTGCAGCAGTGCAACTTAGTCAAAAAACACACCCTAGCCTCAGTGGTGCTCAATTTTCTCACCCATCGCCCGCCAGGCCCCCTGCCAGCCCCGCACTTACCAGGTCGCGGCTTCGGCGGCTTCCCCCTGTGTCTCCTTCCGATTCCCAGCGGTCGCTTCTCCTCCTGGCCAATCAGGATTTAGGACTCGCGCCCAATTGGGTCTTAGGACTCCTGGCCAATCAGGTCTCAGGACCCGCTTTCTGATTGGCTGGGAAGAAAAACAGGAAGACATTAGTGAATATTAATTTGCTAATGTCATACAACTGGGTGGGCTCCGGGCGCAGTGCTCTGCACTCTGAGCCCACCCTTTTTGAAGCCAATTAGAGCCTCAGACTCATGTGTTTCAAAAAAAAAATCCCCATTGGAATCCATGCGTCCAGCGCTCTGCGTGTAGATTAGGGGCTGAGCGCATTGATTAGGGGGGCGGCGCCCCTGCACCCTGCATGAACGGCCACCACTGCCCCGAATGCTAATTAGGCTTGTGCAATTCGTTTCATAACTAATTGAAATTTGGCCGAATTTTGCATCTTTCGGACATTCGGATGCATTCGAATGTCCGAATAAAAAACTAATTTCAACGAATACGAAAGAAATTATAGCGGATATAACAAATTAATTCCACATGATTCTGTAATTTGTTAAAGATCTAATGAAACAAAAGGTCAACTCAAAGTAAATCTTACAGTCCAATCAGCTGATTAATTTTGTGCTGGAGGTTGGATTACTGGCAAAGTGCATTACTGAGAACTGAGTGAGAAGGGTGTTGTATTGTATTTGAGCAGAGGAGAAGAGATATTGTCATTGTGTGTGTTAATAGGTTTAATAAACAAACAACTTTCCAAACTACGAATCGTTATCACAAATCAATATACATACATAAATATCGAATTTCAACTAATACAAAAGAAATTATAGCGGATACGAATGAATTCGATATGATTCGGTAATTCGTTAAAGATCTAATGAAACAAAAGGTAATTTCAAAATAAATCTTACAGTCCAATCAGCTGATTAATTTTGTGTTGGAGGTTGGATTACTGGCAAAGTGCATTTCTGAGAACTGAGTGAGAAGGGTGTTTGGATTGCAGGATATTAATATCAAAGCAAATATAGGTATTTAGTGACGGAAAAATAGTGTAGCGCTGAATGGTGGAGTATAAGTGTGTGAATACAATTACACATATAAAATAAGTGACAATGCACAATAAATAAATATAAAATGAAGTAAAAAATGTGAACTTTAAAATATAGAGTCCAAGATCAGGCTCAAATAAGATGGATTTTAGTCCAAAATATCGAAAGAAGTCCAAATGGGATGGTCCGTATAAATATGGGAAATGAGTGGAACACTTTTCTTATGGAGTGGCCCAAGGAATGCGGCTGTGAAGCGGTAGGTATGGTACGAATAAACAGGTGCCTGTGGGTACATCAACATTCACTGGTAAAATAGAAGTTGGGTACTCTTACCGGATAGGTTGGACACACATGTCATACGACAGTGGGTCAATAGGGCTTGATAACCTGATGAGGCCAGGTCAGGCCTATAGGAGAGTGGTCGGTTGGGTCCTGTTCGGTCCTATTCTATCCGGCTCCGAATCCCAAGGGGCGAATTCCAAATGGTGAATCCTGGTGTCACCGCTTGTAGACTCCAAATAGGTGGGTGCTCCGACCCGGGGTGTATCCAAGAAAGCAGCGAAAGTGGGGGGCTCGTGATGTGAGTATGGAATAAAAAGATAAAAAAGAGGCTCCGGATGGTGCAGATCAAAACAAACCAGTTGGTTTATTGGGGTGGTCAGATATAATATTATATGACACAAGAATTAAAAAAGTGATCACAAAAATAAAATGGATGGTAGTATAAAAGCAATGTGGGGTACAGAGTATGCTGGCCCGACTAGTTTCGACCTCAGGGTCTTCGACAGGGGCGAAGACCCTGAGGTAGCTAATGTGCCCAAAATTGCAGCTCATCACTTTAGAGTTAAAAATTAATGATGGTTCTAGGTGTGCATGGCAATACTTAATATGCGTGGTACAATCATTGTTTGTATATGATTGTGCACCTAACAAGTGCATTTGCATTGATATCTGCATGCACATCAATGTTTCATGATGCTTTTTTAATGAATTATGTTAAATTTAACATTTTAATTATTTTTACAAAACTTTCATTTTTTAACTTATTTTTTTTAGTTTAACTTATCGCTATTGCAACTGGGTTACCAATACCCTAATGTCACAACTGCTCCCTGCTGAATCCATTTAAGCACAGACGGTGCTTTATCAGCTTCCCTGATGAGAGCAGCTGGGGTTTAGCATCTTTAAACCCAGAAGTTCTCAGAGTTTGAAGGCTTTGGGGTTCATATTTCACAGGAGAGATCGGTGAATGGATGTTAGCTGAGCTCCTTTCATATGCCTTATATGAATTGAAGGTCCAGGACACCCAGAAGGGAGAGGTAAACCCATGACACATAATGGAGAAGGGGGTAAGGCAGGGAAGAGGTGGTCTGAATCACTTCTACTACTTGGCTGGTGACTGGAAGTAAAAAGGTAAGCACACTTCTTGGGCAATAGCATCAGAGAATGTGTTTGTATTCTGGCATTGCTACCTCCATAATAGTTAAGTGGGCAGCAACAAAAGGGTAAGGGCTAGCTAACAGTAGACTTAGAAGTAATGGTGTGGAGTAGTAGCAGGCAGTGGATTGATCTGTGTTAGACAACATTTGTAAATGTAGACTAGGACTGTGCAGGCATTAGATTTGGGTGAACTGTATGGCCCAACCATCAGTTTGGGTCGAACATTAGCTATTCACCCCTTCAAATTTCCTGCAATGCACTGCTTGCTGCACAGTGCATTCTAGTCCCTGGCTGTACCAGATACTAATTCACTGGGGGGGGGGGGGGCAGGGGCGGGATCTGTAATCCCCTTGTTAAAGGGGGCTTCCAGATTTCAATAAGCCCCCTGCCCGCAGACCCCCACAACCACTGGCCACAGTTGTGGAGTTAAGTGCCTTGTTCCCATCAACATAAGGACAAGGTGCTTTGGCTGACCCTGAATTATGCCTGAACATAGATGATGTTGTCCATGCGGATAAAAGACAGATGAAAGCATCAACAAGGGGAGTAATATGATCTCTGTAAGAGGTAATACATAACGGTAATGCACATTACACACGGTCGGATTTTCTGACGGGAAATGTTCGATGGGAGCTTGTTGTCGGAAATTCTGACCGTGTGTAGGCTCCATCGGACAAACAAAATTTGAGAACTGGATCTCAAATTTTCCAACAACAAATTCTGTTGTCGGAAATTCCGATTGTGTGTACACAATTCTGACGCACAAAGTTCCACACATGCTCAGAATCAAGCAGAAGAGCCGCACTGGCTATTGAACTTCAATTTTCTCAGCTCATCGTACGTCACCGCGTTCTTGACGTTCAAAATTTCCGACAACATTGTGTGACCGTATATATGCCAGGCAAGTTTGAGCCAACATCTGTCTGAAAAATCCCATGGATTTTGTTGTCGGATTGTGTGTACGCGGCATAAGTGTTACACTTACATATTGCTATAAGTGTACATTAACATTAAAAATTATATTTGACACTAGTAGGATTAAATTTAAGCAGATCTGTAGTTACAGCATATGCTTTCATTTTAAACATCAGCATTGTAAAAAGAATACAAACAATAGGTATTTTTGATAATCCAACATAAGCTTACTTGAAAAATGCAGTTTTATGTTGTGAGTGCTGCCTGTCTACTGGCTATCTCATTTCAAACCTTCTTGGATTCCCTGCATGCTTTGTGGCTTCTCCTGTTCTCATTTCTGGGATAACTTTCAATTTCTGAGGACTATATATCTGTAAAATGTTTGGCACAAGCAGTGACATGACATAGTAGTCATTCAGTTGAGGGGTAGGCTAGAAATATTTGAAATACAATTAATGTATGAATTTAAACATTGACTGTTGGTAAACTTTAAGTGTTGAATGTATGTGTTTACACTTAGATTGGTGTTATGGAATTGATTCTAATGGCCAGGTTAAAGCCCCAATCCAACCTACCACCTTTTTTGAACAATATTAATACCCAGACAGTGAAAATAAAATTAAAAGCAGCTCTTTCACTATCTCTGGTTTTATTTCCCACAGACTCTAGCACCCGCTTTCACCCAGGTTGAGAGATGCCCATCATCCTTCATCCCCCTTTATGTTAACTCAGGGTATCACGGAACCACCCTCGAGGCAAGCCTTCCTGAACTCACAGAAGAAGGTTGCAGAAAGTGACACCATGTGATAGAGTAGTTTAGGTGTTAAGGGTTTTAGGTTGCATGAAAAAAATCTGTTTTAGTCAGCAGGAAAACTATTAAGGGTCCATGTCATCAAAAGTTTAAGTGTTATTACTCAGTACACTCAAAAGTGATATTTGGTCATTTTAGCATCTTGCTTCTTTTACATATTGATAACACCAAAAAGAGATTTCCATGCCATTAGTTTTTACTTTATTCCTGGTGACCCATGTCTGTAAGATACATTATCTCATCTTTTATTTTCCATGATAAACAAAAAATTCCACATGGAAAGGGGGAATCCCTCATAATGGTCCCAGAAGGTGCTATGACCAAAAGAATCAATCACAGATATCTCACTAATACATTTTGGATGTAATAAATTCCCAGAAGGTTAAAATCTCCAGCATCTACCAAAAAGTGAAATGCTAATTTTGAATTGACTGACCCTTTATGCTTAGTAGAAGGAAAATAATAAATGTTCAGATAGCGATAAGTGTAATTTGCTTTGGAGGTGGATATAATCTTTCTCCAGGAGACCCACTTTGGGCCAGGACCGACCCCTAAACTACCAGTATTTCTATATAACCAGTGGTTCCAGTTCCATGCTACGTCCCCAATAGCGAGAGCAAGAGGAGTATCCATAGCCCTCGGGAAAACCTGCCCCATGAGGATAACGGAGGTACAGGCGGACCCAGAAGGAAGGTTTATATTTATAAAAGGGACTCTCCTGGGATCAACTTATACGCTAGCATCCATTTACGCACCAAACGTGGGCACGGCAGAATTCTTACTGAAAACATGGAAAAAGCTAGACGGGTTTAAAGAGGGTTGTGTGATTCTGGGGGGGGGACTATAATATAATTATGGACCCCGACTTAGACACCACATCCCAGAGAACTGGACTACCATTCAAGATATGGAAACGGGTGAAAGAATATTTGAAACGAGTGCACTGGGTAGATACCTGGAGAGCACTTAATGACGGAAAAAGAGATTATAGTTATTTCTCTAAAACCCACAGGGTATACTCAAGGCTAGATATCCTGATGGTAGACCAGTATTATCTGGATTGTGTATTAGAAGTGAAAATAAGACCTATAACAATTTCGGATCATGCCCCAGTAGTTATGAGGTTCCGGTCGTTATCCGGAAGTCAGAAGGAAAGAACTTGGAGATTAAACGAGTCACTTTTAGATGATAACCAAATAAGAGAAGATATAGAAAATAAATTAGTGGGTTACTTCGAAGAAAACAGATCGGGGGAAACATTAGAACAAGTAAGATGGGACGCTCATAAAGCGGTGGTAAGAGGAGTATTAATAGCCCATGGAATTAGGAAAAAGAAAGAAAAAAAAAAGGAGCTGGAGGGATTGATTGGAAAGATACATAAAATGGAACAGAAACACAAAAATAGTATGAACCCGGAAGAGGCCAGACAGCTGGAAAAGCATAGATTAGAATACAATTTGCACCTGGACAGGATAACGCAAAACAAATATAGATACGCAGCGCATACATTTTATGAAAATGGGAATAAATCTGGCAAGCTGCTGGCCAACCAACTTAAAAAACAACAAGAAATTTCCCATGTACACGGTATCCAATCCCGGGACAAATTAATATCAGACACTAAATCGATAGCAAAAGAATTTGAAAATTTCTATAAAAAATGATATAATATAAAAAGGGAAGGGGAAGATAGGGAAAAGAAGGAACAAGTTGAAAGAATTAGGGAATACATCAGAGAATCCTCAATGCCGAACTTGGCTCGAGAAGTGGTAGAGGGGATGGAAGCGCAGATAACAGAGGAAGAGATAAAAGGCACAATAGAAAGTCTGCCTAATGGTAAGAGCCCAGGCCCCGACGGGTTGACGAGCGCATATTACAAAAAATTTTAAAATATACTGGCAACACCACTAAGGGAATACTTTAATCAAATCACAGTTAATCAGAGAATGTCCCCAGAAGCCCTGACAGCTTTCTTGACAGTAATCCCAAAACAAGGAAAAGACCCGAAACAGTGCTCCAATTACAGACCCATTTCCCTTCTGAACACAGACACGAAATTATTAGCAAAGATACTAGCAAACAGACTACAAGAAAAAATAACAAGGGTGGTACATTACGATCAGACAGGTTTTATGGTAGGCAGAGAGGCAAAAGACAACACTATAAGAGCTATACACCTGCTACACTGGATGCAGAATGGCCCCAAACAAAGCCCAACAGTTATTCTGTCAATGGATGCCGAAAAGGCCTTTGACAGAGTGGACTGGGTCTTTATGCTAGAGGTATTAAGGGAAATGGGCCTGGGAGAGCGGATGATGGGATGGGTGACAGCACTATACACCGGACCAAAAGCACGGGTGAAAGTAAATGGAGCACTATCAGAAGGGTTCGAAATTACAAACGGAACAAGACAGGGCTGCCCACTGTCCCCCTTATTATTCTCACTGGTACTAGAACCATTTCTATGCAAAATAAGGGAGAACAGGAGGATAAAGGGAGTAGAAATGGGCATCAAGGAATATAAGGTCTCAGCATATGCTGACGACCTACTGTTCTTCCTGTCAGATCCACAAGAGTCAGTGAGAGAGGTAATGGGGGAGGTGAGGAGATTTGGAAATCTCTCAAATTTTAAGATTAATGTGGAGAAATCGATAATATTACCCATACATATATCTAGAGACTTGAGAACAAAAATACAAAATAACTACCCATTTGACTGGCAAGAAAAATCATTGTTTTATCTGGGAGTACATATTTCAGCAGATGTAAAAACAATGTTCGAACAAAATTATAGCCCCCTACTAGTAAGGATAGAGGAAGACCTGAAGAAATGGAAAGGAAAAATACTAACCTTATTTGGCAGAATAAACACGATAAAAATGAACATAGTGCCTAGGCTTCTATATGTTCTATATACACTACCAATCCCAATACCCCAATTTTTTTTTTTAAAAATATGGAAAATATTTACGGCTTTCATTTGGGAAAACGGGAGAGCAAGGCTAGCACATACGATCTTATGTAGGAATAAGGGAGAAGGAGGGGTAGGGTTAGCGGATATGCTAAAATATTATAGAGCAATGACACTAGTCAGAATTCTGAACTGGTGCCACGATCAGGATAATAAAGTTTGGGTGTTGCTGGAAAAGAACCTGGCTGGCAGGGACTTAGCAGGGGCACCATGGATACCAACTAAAGATAGGGGGCTATCGGAATGGACATCACCATTAACAAAGAACACGCTGTCGGTATGGGACAGAATGAATAAAACGGGAAGATATGCCCCCGAAAATATCACCCTTAGCCCCATTGGGTGGGTACCCATGGTTCCCCCCAGGCGAGGAAAAAGGAGCATTAGGACCCAGGGAAACAGAAGGAAATACGATGAGTTTAAAATACGCCCCGGATGGGGTTATCCTATCACAGAGAGACTTAGAATTAAGGTATGGAAGTACGAGCTGGGCGGGATAGAGGTATAATCAAATGACACAGTTTTATAAGAAAATAGATAAACAAATCCGATCACAGGACTCCTTAACGGTGTTCGAGAAAATGTGTATAGATATATCAAAGCCCAATCATCTACTATCACAGATGTATAAAATAGTACTCAGCGAGGAAGAAAATACAATACCATACTTTATAAGGGAATGGGAAAGAGAACTAGGGTATAAATTCACGACACTACAAATAAAAAAGGTAATAGAAGCCACCTACTCTTCGTCAACAAGCTCAGCCACACAGGAAATGTCATATAAATTTTTAACTAGATGGCATAGAACACCTGCCCGATTGGCACAAATATACCCAACCGCAGAGAGCTCCTGCTGGAGAGGATGCAGAGAAAAGGGAACTCACCTCCACATATGGTGGACCTGCCCTGAGATAAGGAAATACTGGTGTGAAATAGCCCCATGGATCAGGAAAATGGAAAATGAGAAGATTGAGATGAAACCAGAACATTACCTGTCCCATGGGGCGATGAACACCAAGGCAGCATATAAAGAAAATATGATACAGCACTTACTGAACGCAGCCAAGAAACTAATACCAAGAAATTGGAAACAGATCAAGGGCCCAACATTGGAGGATTGGAAAAGAGAGGTAGATAAAATGCAAGAGGCAGAAAGATGGGTATATAAAACGAGAAACAAACAAGAGAAATATGATGCAATCTGGGAAGGATGGGAAGAACAGGCCAAGGAAATAGAAATTGAAATACAAGCCAGGAAAAACGAAGGGGACTGAAGTAAATAGAGGGGGAGTAGACCACAACCTGGGCAACCTATTCGGGGAATGTATGAACTTGTTCTTATGTTTTGTGTCTTTAAAAACAGAAATGTATAAGGAAATGCTGAATACAAAATTGATAGACGCTTGTTGTGGAGGGAGAGGGGCGCTCTCGGCGGTCATGGACCACAGGGAAGAGGAATAAATTAAAACCTTTTAAAATCCCCCCCCCCACTTTTTTTTTTTTTTTTTTTTACCACAAACATAAGACAAACCACACCTGATTAGGGAGGCACAAGGATGGGGCACAAGGAGGAAATAAAATTACACATAGACTGAACGGGGTGTAGGGGAAAGAGGGGAGGGGGGAGGGGAGAGGTAATAAGGGGAGGTTAAGAAGGGAAACTGGATATTGAAACACGAATCGTGGAGTAATTGGGATTTGACTAGGAAGGCACAAGGACGAAGCACTGAGAGGAAACACACAACATACAAACTGAGTAGAGCACAGAGGGTGGGAGGAGGGGTAGGGGAAGGTTGAGAGGGAGGGTGGGAGATTTAGATACGGCTGGGGGAGACTAGAAGACACACACAATTTCACAAGGTATCACCTTAAATCACCTTTTTTTTTTCTTTTTTGGGGCTCCTGAAGGGCCAATCTCCAGATCACAAGGGTATGAAATGAATGGAAAAACTAACGAAATGTAATCAGCAAAATGTAATCTGTATAAATAAAATTATTAATAAAGAATTAATTATAAAAAAATTTGCTTTGGGCATTGCTCAGATGTCCAGTCCTGGATTTCAAATACCTAAAAATAATGAGTACAGATATCTCCTTCTTTAGGGGTATATATTGAAAAGGAAAATATATCTATAATATAATTTGTAAAGAAGTAAGTACATAACAACATAAAGATGTGCATATATATTGTCAATGACAATTGTACAAAAATTAGAGGATACACTTACATACCGTATATACTCGAGTATAAGCCGAGTTTTTCAGCACATTTTATTGTGCTGAAAGTGCCCCCCTCGGCTTATACTGGAGTCAATCACTTTTCTGCGGCAGAAAATGACATTTTCCGACCCGACTTTGGGGCCCCTTATCTCGGAGCCTCTTAGTGCTAGGAACCCCAAATTTGGTATGCAAACTCACAACATATGGCACTACAACATATCCAAGATGGGGTTCCTATTACCATGTAACCCCGAGATACGGGGCCCCAAAGTCGGTTCAGAAAATGTCATTCTCTGCTGCAGAAAAGTGCTTGCCATTTTCTGAACCGACTTTGGGGCCCCGTATCTCGGGGTCACATAGTAATAGGAACCCCATCTTTGGATATGTTGTAGTGCCATATGTTGTGAGTTTGCATACTAAATTTGGGGTTCCTAGCACTAAGTGGCCCAAAGATACGTGGCCCCAAATTTGGTCAACTGTGTCCATCTGCAGCAATGTTATTTCAGGACCCTTTGGGTCCAGAGACCCCAATTTTGGCTGTAGATAGGGGGCATCTAGGAACCCTTAACTACCAAGTTTGAAGTTTGGGGGACCTATGGCTGCAAATGGGCACAGTGAGGCATGCAAATGGGCACAGTGAGGCCGCAAATGGGCATTGTTGACCCTCTTTTCCACTTACAGTAGCTGCGCATTTCTCACCCTAGGCTTATACTCGAGTCAATAAGTTTTTCCATTTTTTTGTGGTAAAATTAGGTGCCTCGGCTTATATTCGGGTCGGCCTATACTCGAGTATATACGGTATATTGTGGTGATGTAACAGATTAACATTCCATAATTTTGCAATTGAAAACAAAGAAACCATAAAAGGTACTGTGCTTTCTGACTTTCTGCTCCAATATCTCAACCATCAAAGGGAATCTTCATCCTGCATAGTGTAATTATCCCAAATAGCTGGTTCTCAGCCTTCTCTAGGCCCAACAAAAGAAAGATGGCCAGAGGAACTCGGGGGGTCAAAGGGTGGAGAAATCCTGCAATAAAAGCATATATAGTTTTGGATTATAGTAAATGTAATTTAAATGTTCGGCCAAACTTGTGAAATATATGTATCAGTATAAATGAATGTCATTCTGTAATATTTTTTCCCAATGTTTTTATATACCTGGATGTTGCAGGTGGAAAAGAACCAGAGCAGGAAACGAAGGCTCTATTAATCGGTTCCCAATCGGCTCACGCATATATACTGCGGCAGAATGGCTCCCCTGGGCAAAATCCTGTATGGGTACATCCATTCCTTTACCGCCCACTAGAGGGCGCGTGCCGCCGGAGGCACACGCTCCAGCTGCATGGCAGGGGACCCGATCTGCATGGCCGGCAGGGAAGAGGGAGCCATATTGTTTGTTCCTACTAAGTAGGAAAAACAATATGTCTCCTCTCCTAGTCAATCCTATCCCTTCACAGTTAGAACACACTGAGGAAACACATAATTAACCTCTTGATTGCCCCCTAGTGTTAACCCCTTCACTGCCAGTGACATTTACACAATGGTCCCAAAAAAAGTGTCAAAAGTCTCCGATCTGTCCGTTGAAATGTCACAGTACCGCTAAAAATCGCAGATCACCACCATTACTAGAAAAAAATATAAAAAAAAAATGCCATAAAAATGCCATAAATCTTTCCCATAGTTTGTAGACACTATAACTTTTGCATAAAACCAATCAATATACGCTTATTGCGATTTTTTTTACCAAAAATATGTAGAAGAATACACACTGGCCTAAACTGATGAAGAATTTTTTTTTTAAAAAAAAACATTTTTGCGGATATTTATTATAGCAAAAAATAAAAAATATTTTTTTTTTTTAATTGTTTTTTTTTATAGCGCAAAAAATAAGAACCGCAGAGGCGTTCAAGTACTACCATAAGAAAGCTCTATTTGTGGGGAAAAAAGGACCCCAATTTAGCTTGGGTACAGCGTTGAACGACTGCTCAATTGTCAGTTAAAGTGATGCAGTGCCAAATTGTAAAAAGTGCTCTGGTCGGGAAGGGGATAAAATCTTCCGGGGCTGAAGTGGTTAAAGGATAGCTGGTCTCAGCTGAAAAAAAAAAAACACAATTTATAAGCAATAATCAGCTGTAGGGTAATTTAAAAAATAATTTAGATGTATAGTAAAAGAGTCTGTGATAGGCAAACATATGGCTTTTTAGAGTTTTACTGAGCTATATAAATATTATTAGTATATTGTAAACAGTATGTATCATATTATTAACATTATAGTTAAATAGCAAAGTCAATTAGATTAAATATATACTAAAAAAGGTGGTACTGCTATTACAATGTTTAAAATGAAAGCGTATGCTATGACTATAGATATGCCTTAACTTGATCCTACTAGTGTCAAACATAATTTTTAAAGTGGTTGTAAACCCTTATGCCGCGTACACACGACCGGACTTTCCGTCAGAATAAACTCTGACGTTCTTCCCGACGGAGTTCCGAACTAACGGACTTGTCCACACACTATTGGAATATCCGACGGAATGATTCTGTCAGACCTTTCTGCCGGAAAGTCCGGTCATGTGTACGTGGCATTACATATATCCAGTCAAGGATTTTTGTCTACTTAGGCAAAGGTGCATTTTGCCACCCCCACCCCCCTTCATCGCCCCCATCAGGCAGAATTACTTGCCTAGAGATTAAAAACTGATTTTTATTGTTAAAAGGTTCAGCGTTTAAAAAAAAAAAAAAAAACATCATTGTTGCCACGACTAAATAATGATACAGAGACCGCTTGTTGTGAACATATGCTTTTAATGATGGTTTTAAAAGTAAAATTAATAACATTGTAACAGTGTTTTATATAAATGTATTTTTTGAGTTTTGTCCATTTGAACTTCTAAAATACCACATTTCTTTGTTCTTACTGTGATTTACAAATATTGGATACTCATGAATCTTCCCTGCATTTTAGTGGACATTCTGCCTTAAAATTTCTACAGTCCTGGAGGACCCACATTGTACTTTCCAGTCTATATCTGCTGGTCAAACAATTTTACCTAATACATTTTCTTTTTATTCTTGTATGGTCTGTCATGATCCTATTGTGGAGAATTTAGACAATGTTAAAAGAATGTGTTTGAATTTTACTGAGACGATGCAAGAAAAATATTTTTTAAACTGCAGCCTGGAATGGTAATGTAAGATGTTTGTAATTATTATTCGGTATCTGTACCTTGGGCAACATAAGTGAGTATTAGGTCACAGCAAACATTTTCCTAAAAATTGTTTGTATAGATAGTGCCTGTAGACAATTATGCACGTGGTGATATTTTCTACAAAACCTGCAGCTAAATGTTGTTAGGGGAATCAAATGAATCTTTTCCTGAGTATATTTGTTCTAATAATCAATGTAATCTGTTTTTTTTTAAAGGTACAACAAAAGGCTCTTGCATAACAATCTAAAATAATCCAAAACACAGTTATGCCCCGTACACACGATCGCACATTCCGACAACAAAATCCATGGGATTTTTTCTGACGGATGTTGGCTTAAACGTGTCTTGCATACACACGGTCACACAATGTTGTCGGAAATTCCGAATGTCAAGAACGCGGTGACGTATGACGAGCTGAGAAAATTGAAGTTCAATAGCCATTGCGGCTCTTCTGCTTGATTCTGAGAATGCATGGAACTTTGTGCGTCGGAATTGTGTACACACGATCGGAATTTCCGACAACGGATTTTGTTGTTGGAAAATTTGAGATCCAGATCTCAAATTTTGTGTGTCGGAAATTCGATGGAAAATGTCCGATGGAGCCTACACACGGTCGGAATTTCCAACAACGAGCTTCCATCGAACATTTTCCGTCTTAAAATCCAACCGTGTGTACTATGTGAGGCACAAGCCTCATAAAGTAAACAAATAACTTACTTTACCTTCCCTGACTAAACCGTATCCTCCTTAATTTGTTTCTCTAATGCTACCCCCTCCCAGACACTGCAGCTTACAGTGGGAGGGGCATCTACATGGGCAGTGCTATCAATCCAGAAAACAGTGGACAGAGCTAGATGTGTCCAGATGATGATTGACAAACTACAGACTTGTGACTCACCAGTAATGATGCTGATCCACATCCATCCCCTGCTAAAAAAATGTCACTCTAGTGCAAACAGGTACAGTCTGTGGAAAATTCAGGAGCAGTGCAGCATCATTGCCACATGATCACAGGAAGCAGCTGTTCTCTGGCAGGTTTAACAGGTGCTTGGGGGCCTTTGCATAGGGAAAAAAGTAAGACCCCCTTCTCATGTAATGTATTACAGCATACGCATTTGCGAGGGCCGTCTTTACCCACACGGGAATGCACAGAAGTCCCATGCATCCCCATGCAAGCAGTCCCGTTGATATGTATTGGGATGCAGTTGCTGCATGGATACAGCCACTGCTCCCAATCCCATAGAACACCTGTGCATCCCTGTACAGGTAAACACAACTCTCTCATATGCGCATGCTATAGTATGCCCTGGGTAAATGAGGCTTAAAGTGTTAAACCCACAGCAGTGAAATCAGTCTGTATAAGCAGTAAAGCATGCTTGTTATACTCACTGTGGAACCTAAGATATTAATCCTTTGCATTGTGTAAAAAGGCTGTGTGATCCTGTATGCACAATTCCTCCCCTTATTGCACTTCAAAACATGTCCAGATATGACAGGGTTACTGGAGTTACTCTGCACATGCTCAGTTTGGTGTTTATTGCTAGAGAGTTTATTTTTTCTTGGGAGAGTGCATGTGATCAGCACAGGGCCAATCAGCACTGTCCAGACAGAGGGTCAGGGGACCTGTGTCTTGATAGGTCAGCCAGTGCAGTATGAAAACTCCTCCTACAAGCTTTACCCAGGCACTGATAGAAGTCACAAGACTGCTATATGAGAAAAGGAATTAAGCAGTTTATATTTAATAAAATGATTGCATTCCCATGTTCTGTGTACTGTGGGAGGGTCCTGGGTAAAGTAACACTTTAAGTGCAGATGCGCTTAAATTGAATTGGTGCACCACTTATTATTTTAAATGGAAGACCATATTTCTTCAATCCGAGTAAAACTGTTACATATAAATAAACTGATATTTCGGGGGAATCAGTTACTGTTGGCATATTTTCTTCCTACCTTCTTTCATAGGTTGCAGCTAATTGGTTCTGTAGATGATATCCATACTTGGCATATGCATACAGGTGTCTATTTGTACAATCAGTTTGTTGATGGCACAAATCAGTTGTATTAGGAGATACATCTGGTTTTCTTTTGAAACATTTGAAACAATTTGTATTTTTGTAGATATATTATCAATAGAATCTTCTCCTGATGAAGTGAATTACATTTCATGAAACACGATGGGAGAAAATTCTCTTATCTGTGTGAAAACCATTCTACAGCCAACATGGTGGAAGTATTAAATCAAACTAACTCTCATATTATGTGATGCTATTTTTGTATTAACAAGAATATACACTGTGATCATTTGTGATATGTACATTGTGTTTATATGAAATCAGCCATCAACTTTTTTTTTTTTTAATTGGGTGTATCAATAAAGTGCAAATATATTTTTATTTATATTGAAGTTGTTAAATTAAAGTGTTTGTAAACCTCAGACATGAGTGTCCTTTCTCTTTGCTGCCTCGTTCCTCTGTTATCAGTCACTGTTGAAAGGCTTTCCTGACACAAGAGATAAAAGGCAATGGGGGAGGAGAGCTCTTGCACACAGCTTGTGACTGATATCCTTAGCTCTGCCTGTTTTCCGTGTAATGTGAGGAGGGTTTGTGTTTATTTCCTCCAATCAGAGCACAGAGCTGTCCTCACTAAGATTAGCAGAATGTAACTTCAGCTCCTCACCCCCTGCTTTTCAGAGCTAAATGAGACTGTGTAAAATGTGTATTTTGGAAGACTGTAGAGGACAGATGAATGCAGATAAAAAGATACAAGAGGATACAGCTACCGGAGGATTTGTTTTATCTCTGTGCATTAGCTGAGGCAAGTCACTTCACTTGGTATACGTGAGGGTTTTCTACCACTTTAATAGTGATGTACTTCTAATAAGTCCCATGTGTATTAGTAGCTTCTTTTGTGTCTGTTTCTTTGTTTCTTTTCTTTATTTAGCATGAAGGCTGTTCTCAGCTTGTCAGATAAAACGTTTTGGAAGATTGCTTTCAGTGTTATTTCTATATAGAAGAACACATTATTTAGTTGGTTAAAAAGCTTTCCGTTAAAATGTATCCATACTGAAGGTCAAAGTGTCTACCCAGCCAAAATACTTTTCCTTTTTTTGACAGAGTGGAAAAGATTAAGACCCCTGCTATCTGGGGCTCCACTATAGAAATTTATTTTACATCCTGTCCCGATGATGTTTTACCAGACAGGAAGTAAAGGGGGCATTCTTGGGGGGCGTGGCTTGCCAACATCGTGGATGGCTGCCTAATCTGTAGGCTCTGCACAGCACCCGGCTAATAGCGGCTCCACAGAGCGAGGAATGGGATACAAACCACCCAATCATCCCCCAGCGGGTCACACAACAACCAGGCTCAATGCTGAAATGGAGGAAGCAGCTAAACATGCCTCAGCAGCTGACAGACTTCTTCTCACTAGCTAGAGTGGGCCACAGACAAAATGGCGCTGGAAACACACACAGGTATGCTGCTTAGCTCTCTCCTCACACTAGTGGTGATGGACCACAATGCCCAGGCTTCCCCTCACTGGCAAAATGTGAGTACCCCCCACCCTGCTCACCTACTTCTGCCTCTCCAGTAAAATCCAAGCCCAGGAGAGAGGATGACATCCCAGGGCAAAGCCCCAGTATACCCTTCACGTTACCGCCTCCTAACATCCAGCACCCCTCAGCCATAGATAACTTCCCTGCCTCAAACCAGCCCATTTCTGAGCAGACGATGAAGAACATGCTGATTTCCCTTATCAGACATTGTACTCAGACCTCTCAGCTGCAGTGTCCTCGCTGGCTAACGTGGTAAAACACCAGGACCAGCGTCTTTACTATGTTGAAAACAAAATGTCTGATCTCTTCATTGCCCATAACTAAATAGTGGATGTATGCACAGAGCATGAAGATGAGATGCAGGCAATCAACCTTAAACTAGCAGATCTCAAGGACTGTTCTCGCAGGAACAATATTAAATTCCGCAACATACCCGAATAAGTACAAGAACCCAAGCTGGTAAGATTCCTACAATCTCTAATGCGAGCGCTAGTACCTGATTTGACTGACAGGGACCTGGAAATCAATAGAGCCCGTAGGCTACCAAAACCACTTCACCTCCCAGCAGAGATATCAAGAGATGTATTAGCGAGCATACACTTCTACAACACAAAAGAAAAAGTGATGTTTTCCGCCAAGCGAGCCACAAAAAGGCAACAATGCAGAATCGTCAGCAACTAGCCACAATCACAAAAGCACTCCAAAACCAGCATATACCATACAAATGGGGGTTTCCCACCAAGCTTATGATCACATTTCAGGGTAAAACCTGTCAATGACTGTACAGTTTGTTCTTCAGTGTGTATTATATTGAAGCACTGACAGAAACATATGCATTCAAAAAGATATAACAATAATAACTATGCATTCGATATAGCCTATGCGTTACGGAGTCTTTCTGTACTCCTTTCTCAGGGATAGTTCGACATGCAATATTATTTTTTATAATTGTAGCAATCTAGGATGCAAAAGAGAGACACATATTTTAAACAACAACATATGTCCAAGCAATGTTAGTATCTACTATATGGCAACGGACTTTCGGCGGAGTTCCGATGGACTTTCCGAACGAATGGACTTGGCCACACGCGAACGGACTAAGTCTGTACGAAAGTCCGTTCGTTTTGAACGTGATGATGTAAACGGGACTAAAAAAGGAAGTTCAATAGCCAGTAGCCAATAGCTTCCCTTGCGTCAGACCAGCATACAGACGAACGTTTTTCCTGATAGGAATTGAGTCCGTCAGACAGATTTGAAACATGTTCTATTTCTAGGTCCGTCTGATTTTTTTACTGAAAAACTATCGGATTAGCCCACACACGATCGGATTGTCCGATGGACTAATTCCGTTGGACCTAGTTTGCCGGAAAGTCTGGTCGTGTGTACGCGGTATGAGATGATCCTAAAGTCCAACGGGAAATAGAGACCGAGCACCAATCTTTCTTTGAACTTAACGAACTGCCCGATACTGACAAATTTATGCTCTGGTCAACTTACAAAGCTTACCTCAGAGGAATTTTCATAAAGCTGAGTAAAAGAGCGAGACGCCAGAGAACCCAGCAGTTTGACAAGGTTATGTCTCAAATATCCTGTATAGAAAAATTCAACAAATCCTCTCCCTCTCACGCGCAAGCCATCAAGCTTCTAGAGCTAAGACAGAAATTACGCACCCTCCTGATCCACAAATTCAAACATAGCTACAAATTCACCAATGCCAATTTGTGTGCATTAGGCAAATGAGCTGGGTCACTTTTAGCAAAACAAGTTAAGGTCCAATGTACAAAAGCCAAAATTATTTCCCTCCACCACCCTACTTCAAAGCAACTTTTGACCAACCCAACTTTTAATCAAGTGACTTTTACGCATCCCTATGTAATCTCCAAAAGGACCCTCTCACTCCAACTGCAGAGAAAATAAGTAGCTTTCTTACCCCGATCAATTTGCCCACGATTTCAGAGACCCAATTCGAATGTATCTCTAAACCATTCACTATGGAAGAAGTCCTCAGAGCCATTAAGGCTCTCCCTCTGCATAAGTCCCCAGGAGAGGATGGCTTCACTAATATGCTGACATCTTAGTCCCTAAACTAACAGGCCTATTCAATGCTGCTGGCTCCTCATGCTCCTTGCCTACAGGTATGTTACGCACCATCTCAAAGCCTGGGAAAGATACCTCTGATACTATAGGCCAATATCTCTCTTGAACACTGACTTCAAGCTACTTGCTAAAGTTATTGCCAACAGACTGGTGGTGTTTCTCCCTGAGCTGGTACACCCAGACCAGGTTGGGTTTGTCCCGGGTAGGCAGGCCCCAGACGCAACCAGAAGGGTGCTCAACCCCATTCACCATGCTGCACATACTCAAACGCCTTCTTTGCTACTATCCCTTAATGCAGAGAAGGCTTTTGATAGAGTCCACTGGACAGTCCTTCAGGCGGTGCTGACTAAATTTGGTATTACATGGTTCCAAGATGTAATCCTATACTTATACTCCAACCCATCAGCTAAAGTACTCAACGGAGCGACTTTATCCACCCCTTTCGAGATCTCTAACGGTGCCCCCTCTCCCCACTTATCTTTGCCCTACTGATGGAACCTTTGGCCTCTAAAATTAGATCCGATCCACAAATATCAGGCATTCCCTGCAACGGCATGGACCACAAAATGAGCCTATTTGCAGACAATGCAATACAAGACGCCCTCCACCAATTTAGCTCTGTATCTTATTACAAACTTAATACCACAAAATCCGTAGTCCTCCCCATACTTTTCCAGCCACAAATGGCTGCCTGGCTGAAATCCAACATACCCTACATGTGGGCGAGTACATCTATCCCATACTTGGGCGTTCAGATTGCCCCCAACCCAAAACGACTAATTGACTTAAACTACCAAACCTTCTCTCAAAACTTACCCACCCTACTGAAATCACTATGCAGCATAGGCCTTTCTACACTGGGTCGTATCGCTATCTTCAAAATGATTAAACTGCCTAGGCTTCTCTACTTATTTCAAACACTCATTCTGCCTATTCCTCGCTCCCTCCTGACCTCAATCCAGAGTCAACTGAGGTATTTCCCTGATGTACTCTTGTCTTAGCAACACCTGACACTGCTCTCAAGTACATTCCTCAAACAAATGGGCTGAAGAATTGAATGTCCCTTTCACCCAAGACCTGTGGCTATGAGCATTTATAGAAACCTTTAAAGCATCTCACTGTACCAACTACTGGGAATCCTATCAGAAAACCATCCACAGATGGTATTTAACGTCATACTGACTATCTAAAATGTACCCAGGTCACCCGCCATCCTGCTGGAGAAACTGTATCAGTATAGGCTCCATAGTACATACCCTTTAGTTTTGCAAATCCTTGAGTTCCTTCTGGAACCAAGTATTCGTTTTAGTCTCCTCCATTACTGGGACAACCTGGTCCACAACTCATTCACAAGCCCTGCTACTTATTGGTATAGTAAAACTTCCACCTCAATCTAGATCTTGTCATTCACTTACTTGCTATGCTGCCAAATTAAACATCACCAGGTTATGGAAAACTACTACAATCCCATCAATTTCAAGCACTATCCCTGATCTCAACTTCCAATGTGAAATGGATAGAATAGTAACTTAGGGAAATTTATGGCTATGTGGTCACTTTGGCTACAACATCTAAAATGTAATGTTCAAGTATAACTACTCCAATATAAAATACTCATTGAACATCTATGTCTTTATCTCCACTGGTCCGCTGGTGCCCTTCTTCATCCTCCTGCTTCCTTCTCCCCCTGTCTCTTACCTCCCCCCCTTCCCACCCCTTCTCCATCTAGATCCTCTCTGTAATTGACTACTTTTGCTTCACCTAACCTCATTTAGAATATTATTGTTTGCACTTAACACAGTGTTGCTCGTTAGAAGAGCTTGTTTCTAGTTGGAATATCTGTTTCTGGTATTAAAGTTATGGCTATAACATGTATGTACCTTTCTGAAACTCCACTAAAGAAATAGAATTAAAAAAAAAAGTAAAAAGGGGGGCATTCTTTAACTAGGGATGTACATAAGAGAGGGTGTACTGTTGTCTGACATCAGTGCTGGAGTCATACAGTCCAGGCATTGTCGTGTGTCCCTCTACCTCTGAAAGGACAGTGGGGCAGGGAGAGGGGAACTCTGATGGGCTGCATTGACAGCCAGACTCTGGTCCTACCCCTGGAAAGAAGAAGGTGCCAGGGATTGTGTGGGCCATTGGAGGTAAACAGTGGGACCCATGACAGGCAGGGAAAGATGTTGGGAGACCAGAGAAAGACTAAGCCCACAAGGATGAATCATGCAGGAGGTGGTATGCTAGGATTCCCAGAGACTCTATTTTGGTCTGATACCACTGCTGCTAACCTCTCAGGTTTTCTTACTACTTATATAAACTATTGCATTATTTGGTCTCATGCATATGAGTTCATGTATAGTGTAAAAATGGTGTATTCCTGGGTCAAGCGCAGGTGTCACGTACAGTCACCCACAGATATGAATGACTGTGAGCAGCTGTATACGAATATATGGCAGTACTTGCCCATAAATGCCCATATGTGCATCGCAAATGGCCTAAATATGTTCATGTGTATAAGGCTTTTGGGTACAAGGTTCCCAGATAGCAAGTATTTGTGCTGCAAGTTTGAAAATGACTTGCTAAGCTCTTGCTAGACTTGCCAAGCTTCACAAGTTTGTTGCACAATTGCAGCAAGTCCGCATTGCATGACTCCAGATCAACTTTCTTTGCAAACATTGTGCAAGTCTGCTGCAAGTTCTGGTTCAGTTATGTTGTGGAACCGATGGAAAAAATTTGAGAGCAGGATTTAAAATTTTCCGACAAAAAAATCCGATCAGACTTTTTCCGATTGTTTGTAGAGAATTCCGATGGACAAAGTGCCACGCATGCTCAGATCAAATTACGAGACCAAAGCTATTGGCTACTAGCCTCTACATATTTCTGCCGTACGCAACGTTCCGGACGATCGGATTTTCCGATAACTTTGTCCGACCGTGCGTATGCAACACCAGTTTCGGGTAAAATCCGTCGGAAAAAATTGACGGATTTTGTCGTCGGAATGTCCGACCGTGTGTACAGGGCATTATATCCCATTGGTGGAGCATAATTTGGAATGCTTTATTTTTCCTTGTTTATATGCTAGCAGCTCACCTTAAACAAAGACCACAACAGGTCTAGTGGCGCTTTTAGGAGAGGAAAGTGGAGTGGAATGTGATTTTCCATAAAGCACCAATATAATAAAGCCTTGTCAGACCAGCTGTAGATTTCAATGCAGGCAAGGAGAGGAGAGTGAAACGTGGACTGCCATTAAGGATTTCTATACCAAAGCGCCACTAGACCTGTTGTGGTCTTTGTTTAATGTAAGCTGCTAGGGCACACTCCAGGTGGATCCCTGGATGGGGGGAACAATTGTGTTCACAGCTTTCAAGAACTGTTTTTTGAGTACGTGATCCTCACATCTCATCACATTTTGATGTACTTTATTATTTGGGACTTATCTTATTGTTTTCTATGTAAAATCAGATGAATACCTGCTTTTGTTTTGAGCACTTTTATCACTGTTTCTCATATTATTGCATATTATCGTGTTTTTTTTAATTAGGGATAGTCATTTATTCATATTTGTCTTTTTGCTGTTTAGCTTCTTGAATTAGTGCACTTTATCACTGTTTCACATTATCGCATATTACTGCAATTTTTGTTTTGTTTTGTGTTGTGTTTTTTATTTTTATTTTTTAATTAGGGATAGGGATAGCATTTTTGTCTATTTTTGCTGCTTAGCTTCTTCAATTAGAGCACTTCATCACTGTTTCACATAGTACAGCATATCAAATATCACTGCAATTAAAAAAAATGCCAATAAGCGTATATTTATTGGTTTGCGCAAAGTTATGTTTTTGAGAATGTTCTTTTTTTATGACTGCCTATTTCATTTCTTGAGGTGCTAAAATGGCAGAGAAGTAAAAAACCCCCCCAAATGACCCCATTTTGGAAAGTAGACACCCCAAGTTGTTGTTATAATGATTGAATAAGACCTCAAAAATAAAAAATTGCTCACAAAAGATGTAATGCACCCCCATTTTGCTGTATATGGGGATACCAAATTTTTGAATACGGGGCCCCGAAAAAGCATCAGGATACGATTTCACTCCTCACTATTGTTTTATTCAAACCCCATTTTAGACACCCCAAGCTATTTGTTGAGAATGGTGAGTATTTTACAGCTCTCATTTGTTTTTGAAAATGAAGAAAGTAAAGAAAAAAATTTTTTTTTTTTTCTTTTTTTCAATTTTCAAAACTTTGTGAGACATCTGCAAAATACTCACAATACCTCTAAGCAAATAGCTTGGGGTGTCTACTTTCCAAAATGGGGTCATTTTGGGGGGTTTTATGCCATCTGGGCATTCCATGGCCTCCGAAACTGTGATTGGCAGTGAGAAGTGAAATAAAAAAATTACTCCCTTAGAAAGCCTGAAGGCGGTGCTTGGTTTTTGGGGTTCCGTACGCAGCTAGGCTCCCAAAAAGTCCCACACATGTGGTATCCCCGTACTCAGGAGAAGCAACAGAATGTATTTTGGGGTGTATTTCCACATATGCCCATGACATGTTTGAGCAATATATCATTTAGTGACAACTTTTTGTAAAAAAAATATATATATATTTTTTTTTTCATTATTCAATCTCTTGGGACAAAAAAAAAAAATATTTAATGGGCTCAACATTGCTCTCAGCAAATAGCTTGGGGTGTCTACTTTCCAAAATGGGGTCATTTGGGGGGGGTTGAACTGTCCTGGCATTTTATGCACAACATTTAGAAGCCTATGTCACACGTCACCCACTCTTCTAACCACTTGTAGACAAAGCCCTTTCTGACACTTTTTGTTTACATGAAAACATATTTTTTTTTTTGCAAGAAAATTACGTTGAACCCCCAAACACTATATATATTGTTAAAGCAAAGGCCCTACAGATTAAAATGGTGGGTGTTGCATTTTTTTTTTTCCACACAGTATTTGCGCAGCGATTTTTCAAACGCATTTTTTGTGGAAAAAATACACTTTTTTTTATTTTAATGCACTAAAACACACTATATTGCTCAAATTTTTGATGAAATAAAAAATATGATCTTAGGCCGAGTACATGGATACCAAACACGACATGCTTTAAAATTGCGCACAAACACGCAGTGGCGACAAACTACATACATTTTTAAAAGCCTTTAAAAGCCTTTACATGATACCACATTAGATTCACGGAGGAGGTCTACTGCTAAAATTACTGCCCTCGATCTGACCTTCGCGGTGATACCTCACATGCATGCTGCAATTGCTGTTTACATATGACGCCAGACCAACGCTTGTGTACGCCTTTGCGCAAGAGAAGGGGGGGCAGGGGTGCTTTTTTTTTTTTTTTTTAGTTTTTTTTTTATTTATTTAGCTTTTTTATTCTATTTTTAAACTGTTCCTTCCATTTTTTTTCTTTGTTATGATTTTTATTGTTATCTCAGGGAATGTAAATATCCCCTATGATAGCAATAGGCAGTGACAGGTACTCTTTTTTTGAAAAAATTGGGGTCTATTAGACCCTAGATCTTTCCTCTGCCCTCAAAGCATCTGACCACACCAAGATTGGTGTGATAAAATGCTTTCCCAATTTCCCAATGGCGCGGTTTATATCCGGGAGGGGGACATTCCCTCCTACTGCTTGTAAAAGCAGTCTAGAGGCTAATTACCCGCTAGAATTGCTTTTACATGAAAGCCGATCACTGGCTGAAAAGAATGATACCAAGATGATACCTAAACCTGCAGGCATCATTCTGGTATAACCATTCAAAGTCCAGCAACATACTGGACATATATTGTAATCTTTTTTTTTTTCATGCAGCCTCTTGGCTGAACGAAAAAAAAAAGAGATTGATTGGTGGGTATGCCCACCATTAGAATACCTCCCTTCATCCACCCACTTCTAATGATGGGCATACATGCACCATTTATATATGCCGATGCATGGGGGCATCCTCCCGCAAAAGTTATGCCGTGTACACACGGTCGGAATTTCGACCGTATGTACGTGGCATTAGGAGCCAATCGCTCCTCCCCGCCCCCTGCTGCCCCCATGCTTCGGCATATATGCTCTTTTTTTTAACTGTGGTGGTGAAATCACCTCCTACAGCGTTGGAGTCGCGGCTTTATGTATCGTGGGAGCAAACGCTGTTGCTGTCAAGATAAATAAATCCGCGCTGCAACTGAATGGCGCACCTGAAAACAAAAAAATGCTTAACACTAAAACACAGTAAACAAAATTACATACCTGAAAAGCAAGCATGATAAAACATGATAAAACATAATAAAAACATTGCAGAATAGAATGGAGTAAAAAAAGAGCAACAATAGAGAGAGAGAGAGAACAATAAAACGACAACTATTTTTGTTTTTTTTATTTTTTTGAGATTCACAGGTAAAAAAGCTCCTGACTGTTAGCGACTGAATCAAAACGCTACCACAAAAAAAATGTTAGCGATCGCAGGGATCAGGCCTGACTCTGCGAACACTGCAGTTATGTGTGCTTAGTGTTTTGTAAGTGACAGTGATCGATCGATACTGCACTTGGGTGGGCTGGGCTGGGCGGAGGGGGAAAACGCAGGTGCTAGCAGGTATCTGGGCTGATGCCGCTAACACTGCGTTTTTTTGGAACCCTAAACTGCTGGGACGCTAGTATAGATCTGATCAGATCAGATATTGATCTGTGACAGTTATACGGTGATTACTGGTGAAAGGGTTAACTCTAGGGGGGGGGTTAAAACCTTTATTTAGGTTGTAATATGGGGGTACCTGACCTATAAAACTATTTATGAACCTATATAAAACATGGCGGTTAAAATAAAAAAAAAATGGTTACCTAGCGACACAATGCAGCGATCAGAAAAACGATCGCTTAGTGACACTGGCAAAAAGGGGGTGAAGGGGTTAACTAGGGGCAATCAGGGGTTAAACCTTTATTAGGGGGGGGTAGGGGGCTACCTAGGACCTAAAACTAACTGCCCTGACAGTTATTACAGTCACACTGACACTAAATGCAGTGATCAGTAAATAAATGATCACTGCAATTAGTGACACTGTGACTGGGGGGGGAGGGGGTGATCTGGGGGGTGATCAGGGGTGACAGGGGGGTGTTTTGTGTGCCTAACTGTACTGGTGTCAGTGTAGTGTTGTGCACTAACCTTAACGTGTTCGCCGCTCGGCGTCTCCGGTCACATAGACCGGCGCACCGAGCGTGACATCACTTCCGCCTTCCTGTCTATACAATAGACAGGAAGGGGAAGCTTTTCATTCGCCAGGAGCGATCGCGAGGGGGTGGCCAGAAACCACTGGCCGTCCCCTCGTCCCGGATCGCTCCTGAAGCGATGCCGACCGTCCCCGCCGGCGGAGGGGGGTCCGATCGGACCCCCCAACCGCCTAAAGAATGGCACGTACAGGTACGTGGTTCTGCCTGTACGTGCCATTCTGCCGACGTATATCTAAATGGGGCGGTCGGCAAGTGGTTAATGAACTATTCAGTGAACTGAGGTAAAAAAAAATTTGAGAAATGGTAAAATATAGGCCAAAAAAGCTGAACTAAAAATATTTCAATGAGAGCTTTTTTTTTTTTTTCTACTTGGCTTAGATTTTGTAATTTTTCTGACAATTCAACTCTCTTCACTTATTGGTGAATAGACCCGATACAACAAACACTTGGACAAACAACAAGAAAAACTAGTGCCAAAGATATTAATGGAACATTAAGGGATTAAATAAGATGCATATGCGTGTGTGTGTGTGTGATATATATTATATACACATACAGACACACACACTCTTATAGTAGAGCCGGTACAGTGAAAGAGAAGTACGGTTGGCATGAATGGCAGAACTGGTCAGAGGAAAATACTTCACATGTCCCTGCCTGCACACAGAGCGATAATGCTAATGCACTTTGGGTGATTAGGGTGGCACACCCCCTGCGCAAGCCTATGACCACCAGTTAATTGGCAAAAAAAAGAAGCAAGCAGCACAAATCTATAATCCCACAATCTGGTGATAGTGAACCCACTGCTATTAACCTAATCCCTTACTGTACACATGTGAAATGCATTCAATCCAACAATCATGTATAGTGATAAACTCTGTGTCATTGCATAAAATAATTAATCTATCATACAAAAATGATTTGCTTTTATAAAAAAAAACAAGTGCAAATGCTGTTAAAAAAAAAAGTGCAAAAGAAAAAACTGTGCTGACACAGTGAACAAAAAGTGCTTAGTGCAAAAAAAGATTATTCATTAGTAAAGTGCATGCATCAAAAATGCATGTGTTCAAAATATTTGAAGTCCATTTTGCAATCCCAGGAAAAATCCAAGAAAGTGATAATAATCTTTTCATGCGATTGCAAAATGGACTGCAAATACTTTGAACACATATACATTTTTGATGCATGCACTTTACTAATGAATAATATTTTCTTGCACTAAGCACTTTTTGTTCACTGTGTCAGTACATCGTTTTTTTCTTTTGCACTTTTTTTTAACAACATTTGTACTTTATTGTTTGTTTTATAGAAACAAATAATGTTTGTATGATAGATGAATTATTTTATGCAATGACACAGAGTTTATCATTATATATGATTGTTGGATTGAATGTATTTCACATGTGTACAGTAAGGGATTATGTTGATAGCAGTGGGTTCACTATCACCAGATTGTGGGATTATAGATTTGCACTGCTTGTTTCTTTTTTCTTGCCAAAAATGGAGACTTGCAGGGCTCATGCTATAGACTTGCGGGGCTCGTGCTATAGACTTACGGGGCTCATGCTATAGACTTGCGGGGCTCATGCTATAGACTTGCATGGTCCTTGCTATAGACTTTCCATGCAAATTTTCTACAAATTGGAAAAGGGTCAACTAGAACCTGTGCTTCAAGTGCTCTGTAAGTGTACAACTTGCCAGGGAAAATGTGCAGCAAGTTCACAAGACTTACAATTCAATACTGCCACAAATGTGTGGCAAGTTATCCTTGCTTTCTGTGTTGAATCCCCCCCCCCCCCCCAAGAAAAAAATGTATCTATTGTTCTGTCTTTAACAACATCACAGACACTCTCTCTCTATGAGTTTTACTCTCATAGAGTAACCAACTGTAAAAGTAACATACAGGCAGTCCCCAAGTTACGAACACAATAGGGACTATAGGTTTGTTCGTAAGTCGAAGTTGTTCGTAAGTTGCAACACGGCATTTGTAAGTGTAACTTCCGGTCGGAACACTGCGTTCGTAAGTGTAACTGCCGCCTGTGCATGGATGTGGGATGTTCCGGGCGCTTGTTATGTTATCTGGGGTGTAGTACGGCAGTGTTCGGAAGTGTTCGAACGTGCTCAAAAGGTATCCAGGACCCGCATGGAGCACAAATGGCCGCCAATTGAGGCCGTTCGTAAGTAGGAGTCGTTCGTAACTCAGGGACTGCCTGTAATCCAATTAATAATGTAATCATTATGTGTCATTATCATGAGGCATGCCCCTGACAGCCAAAATGGATTATGGAATAGGCATCACTATTTCAATACACAGCTTTTCCATAGATGCTAAGATCCTCCCTGCAGAGCCTTAAAGTGGTACTAAACCTAGGACCCTGCTTTCACTATATCTGGTCTTCCACAGTACACAGAACATGGAAATGCAAACTTTTTTGGAAATATAAACTGCTAAATACCTTTTCCCATCAGCAGCTAGAGCAGTCTTGTGACTTCTATCAGTGTCCAGTCAAGCACTGGTTAAAGCTTTTAGGAGGAGTTTTCTGACTACCCTATGAGACTGCAAGACACCTGGCCAGCTGTCTGGACAGTGCTGATTGGCCCTGTGCTGATCACATGCACCCTCCCAAGAAAAAAATGCCTCTCTAGCAATACACACCAAACTGAGCATGTGCAGCCTGACTCCATAGATTCTGTGTTATCAGGAAATTATTAGGAGACAGTGGAAGAAAGGAAGGATCAGAAAAGACAGGATCAAACAGCCTTTGTACACAATGCTGAGGATTAACCCCTTAGGTTCCACAGTGAGTATAACAAGCATGCTTTACTGCCTATGCAAACTGATTTTACTGTTGTTGGTTTAGTAACATTTTAAATGTTGCCCTCATAATGAAGAAATGTGGCAAAGAAGCAGGCAATGGCTACAGCATATTTTTTTAAGCTTAAGTTATACCATATGAGTTTCCACTGTGTAACTGCAATGGCAGCTGTCTGTTTCTTTTGCATTTATTTTTAAAATAGGTCACATAACATAACTTATCTATTTCCCACACATGTTATTTCCTAAAGTATCATTTCAATACCCAGCAACAATGAAACAATGTACCTCATAACTAACTTACTATCTATTCACTATAACAAAAGGTTAACTCATTATAGTTGCTATCACTTAACACCTTGTGTTTTAAAAAAAAAAAAATTATAATAAAAAGACAAATTACCTATGCTGTTAATGGAAATACATGAAAAAAAAAAGTTTTCAACATAGTATTTTGATTTCGATTTTTAAAGTACGACAATTATCTTCATGTCGGTCTAACATTTAATCTTGGAAAAGCATCAAATAATTATAAGTGGCTTTTGTATTTCAAGCACACGGTAAAAGTGCGGCAGATTTTTTGGACAGGCATTCTGTTATCTGGGGACAGCTACAAAATTCCATTATGCTCCTGTTGCAATTGTGAAAACAGCTTTTACAAAAAAAAAAAAAATCTTTTTTTTGGAAAACAGTTAAGAGCTTTCCACTTGTTAAAGAAAAACATTTTTCTAAAATGTATTTAATTTGTTATCTAGCCATAGAATCTGTAACAAAAAAAAACAATGTAAGCAATGTAAATTCAGTCACCTGATGAAAAGCCTATGTTGAGAAATACTCCTAATGACTGGCTCTTATGCATCAGTGGACCTACTAATGAGCTGCCAAAGAAAGCCGAGCGGAGCCCAGCTAAGATAGAGCAGGAATGTGAGAAGCTAGAGATGTAACTTCCCTGCTGTGATCCCTGCCTTTCTACTAACAGGGTGCCCAGAACTAAGCTACTAATGAGCATTCTATATAGTATGTCCGAACCAATGATATCTATAGACAATCCACCTGTCTCCTTTTAAATACAGAGTAGAATATGTGCCACTGAGAAACCACATTGGATCTTTTTTGTTAAATAATTCAAATATATATTGATTTATATATATAGATTTATAGTTCAAAAATGTGGTATTAATGTATGTACTTTTTTTCTCAGCTTCTATATCTCCATCATTTGTATAAACTTTTCTAGGCTTATTAAATGCTCACGTTTTATTACTTGGGATGATGTTATGATCTAAAGGATATTTTTGAAGAATAATACTTTCAGTATTCAAAGGTTAACATTAAACTGATGGCTTGATTCACGATAGCTTGCCCCAAATTAGAACATTTGAAATTCTGTATTGATGTTTCAATAGAGTGAAGGCAATTTAAAGAATTCATTTCAAAGACATATGTCTAGGATCATGCATCGTTAGGAGGATGCCAGCAGGTAGCTTATAAAACCATTTACCTAACTCTGTTTGCTGAATTTCTCCAGTCTTCTAAATGAAATAGTTACTGCAGGACACTTTTCAACTTTAACTACAAGCTGTCCGTGGTATACATCCTGATGACACTGCACTTCCTTTGAGTTCTTTGGAGACTTCCATTTTACTGTGTTAGAAAAAAAAAAGTTTGTATTATGAAACGAATGAATGGTAGATAATTCTCACAGCCTGACATGGCTTGGATCTTAGCTCTGTAAATTTGGTACAAGAAAAAAAAAAAGAGTAAAAAGCATTTTCTAATGGTCTGCAAGATCTGCTGACTGCAAATTTTTTATGGTTTGCCTGTTATAAATATGGAAATATTATGCTAAAAATTTAAAAACAGTAAGTAGGTGAATGACTAAAGGGCGGAAGTTTTATGTCAGCTCACTGAAATAGTGCTTGCTTTAAAAAAGTGTTTTTCATAGATTTTTCTGAATTAGATATAATTAAATGCATGTTTTCTGAGCTATTTCTAGTATTATTTATAGATCAAGAGCTTTTTTGAAATTACCATTTAAAAGGACATGATTACTTATGGAATTTCTCCTAAATTTTTTATTAACTTTATATTTATAACAGAAAGACATTTTGAATAGTACATTGGGTATAACAAGCAGTATCTGCCAATGTATATAGTGGTTAACTAGTGATTAGAATGGATGCTAATAACTATAATGGTTTTGGTAAATGTTATTAAACATTTTTTTTGATTGATTTAATAAGTTTCCACACTAAACTTTTTAGGTCACATTTTTCATTACTTGTATAAAACCTTCATTTAGAATAAATGTAATACAGAGCACTTCCTTTACACTGGAAATACATTTCTAAAGAGTAAAGGCAGTTAATTTTGCAAAGTGTGTCTTCATGTTTCAAACTGAGTTTTGGTAAATAAGGTATATATGAATAAATTCATGAGGGCAACATCCCAAATAAACAAAAAAATGTCCAGACATTATAAATAATGGATTTTTAAATATACACCTCATAAAGTCATCAAATCAATATAAAATCCATATACATAAAATAATTTTATTACAAATTATATTATAATCCACCATACACACATTCTCATATAGATCCCCACTGTACTATCAATCCATCTACAAAAAAGAGTGTATACATAAGAATGAACAAATGTACATAATATCCAACCCTCTATATATACATTATAAATTCAAAAACATAACTCATCATAACTGTCCCATATACCAGTATATATTGTGGTGAGTGAGAGAAGATAGAACAAAAACTTCATCAGGTAACCATCTTATAACATACAGTATATACGATACACAACCTTTCCATAATACACATCACATAATATTGTTACCTAAAAAATGCATACCCACAAAATAAGGTAAACCTTTGTTTACCTTGACTGCCTTTCGTGTGAGGGAACAGAAGAAAAATATGATTTTTTTCTACAACGTGATACACTTTGCAAAGTCATTATATGCTTGTTCTCTTTGTTAGGTGAACACCCTTTACTAATCGAATAAATTAACCCCAACATTATTTAGATCACATTTTGAAAATGATGTTTCATATCTTTTTATTTTTTATACAATATTGTTATATTTACAAATAAACATTTAGTGCAGGGTGCATCTGTGACACTGATGTCTAAAGGTAAGAACAACAGAAGCTGTTTGCTTTCGGATTGTCTCTTTCTAATTTAAAGTCTGCAAGGAAGGAGGAGTCATTAACCTGACTCAGTTTTGTGTGTTTAAATAAAGCTTGATCTATGGTGCTATAAAAATAGGCTTTTCATCAAAGCCTAATGCCGCATACACACGACCAGACTTTCCGGCAGACTAGGTCCGATGGAATTAGTCTGTCTGAAAATCCAATCGTGTGTGGGTTAATCCGATAGTTTTTCGTTAAAAAAATCAGACGAACCTAGAAATAGAACATGTTTCAAATCTGTCCGGCGGACTCAATTCCTATTAGGAAAACCATTCGTCTGTATGCTGGTCCGACGGACCAAATACGACGCAAGAAAAGCTATTGGCTACTGGCTATTGAACTTCCTTTTTTAGTCCCGTTTACGTCATCACGTTCGATAAGTGCCATACCGGCACTTATCAACATGCCGATGGATCGGTAGCTGGATGTGTGGCTTTTCTCCTCTATTTTGCAAGACGGTACAAATCCATCTGCGAAGTTAACCCTATTCAGGCCTTGTCCATGAGCTATATGATACAGAGGACTACAGGGATTTTTTGTTGACCCCAGCAGTCTCACGTCTTCCACTGCTCTGCTCTTATGGCCATTTAACACCATTATATAGTCTTAATAAAGGGCACTGTTTTGCCACTTGCTTTCTGCCCTGGCTATTGATCAATTACACCTAGGCTAATTCAAAAAATTCTGGATCCTCATACGGAAGAAATTGATCCAAATATAACATCCTTTTGCGCCTGTGTTGTTTATTGTTTTTAAATATGATGGAACGTGCTTCCAATCAACGCATCAGCATACATAACTAAGCTATAAATTCGACACCACGACCACTGAAGAAGGAGAACATCTTTTACTCCGAAACGCGTCTGGTCTGATGTTATGTATTAGATTATAACTGACTGATGTAATTTTTTATTATATTATCTTGATATTGTCAAACATGTTCTACTTTTTCAACAAAACTTTTTATATAATTTGTTCTAAATAAATTTTGCTATTACTACTTACATTGTGTATTTTTGGGAAAGAGTGGTAGTGCCAACTAAAAGTCCACAAACCGAGGGGAAAACCCTTTACTGTTCTTCCATTATTATTGGATGTGGCACACATCTCTAACTCTCCCAACTATTGCAAAACTAGTTGACCAAACCCAATTTCTTTTCTCACGTTCCTGTGTGGCCAAGTCCGTTCGTTCAGAAAGTCCATTGGAACTCTGCCGAAAGTCCATTGGGAAGTCCGTCGGACCTAGTCTGCCAGAAAGTCCGGTCGTGTGTACACGGCATTAGACAAACTCGTGTCTCACAAATGGTACATACCATAAGTAGCTTAGCTGCTTCCTGCTTATCTGTGTATGCTATCCCCAATCCTCTTCTTCTCCCTTTTACAGTAGGTCTCTGAACTTTTCAGGTAATTTGTGCTGGGCCCATAACTTCAAGGCCACCTAGCCACTTCTTTCCAAGCCTAATTGTTAATAACACAAGCTGAGGAGACCATGGCAAAACAGTAAGGCTTCCACATGTATTTGCAAATGTAACCAACTAAAACCTCAGCTTTTACTGCAAATTATTGAAATAGTTGTACAGAGGTTTTTTTGCTAGGTGTTAAGTGTGCTGGGAAATGTTTGTGTTGTGAAAGATCCTTTCCACATGCATCATAAAGAACTAGTGATAAAACTGAATAGAGCATTTATCCTTTTGTTTTGCTTAAAGTGGTTGTAAATGCTTGTGTGTGACTTCTACCTATAGGTAAGCTTAGAATAAGGGTTACCTATAGGTAGTGGACATATCTCCTAAACATGCACAGTTTAGGAGATATTTCACTTGTAGTGTGACGTTGACGTCATCGGCGCAATCGCTGTGAAGAAACGGACCTCCGTGATGTTTCTTCCCCAGCGTGTGCCGTGACGTCGCATGGCTCCGGCCAGTCACAGAGCCCTCTGTGACTGCCCGGAGTCTGAGGCCCTGGAAGGAAGAGGGGTGAAGGTGGACGCGGCCTGCACAGGGGGCAGCACAGGCTTCATTTGCAGGTAAGCGTCACATAATGGTCTAGTATGCAATGCATACTAGCCCATTATGCTTTTAATTTGTAGGCTTTGCAGGGAGCAAAAGAGGAAGCCTCTTTAAGGGCTAGTTTACACTTGCTTCAAAACAAGGCTTCGGACAGGCTTTGGTAAAGCTCTCTGAATGCCAGTCAAAGCCTCTGTCACTAAATAAAATGTTCAGCTTACAGTCCCATTTACACCTTGCATTTGCTTTGCTTTAGATTTGCTTCAATATTTAAAACCCACAACACTTTAGTAATGCTTCAAAGCGTCTCCATAGAACTCTATTCAGCTTTAACTTTGTTTTGGAGAAATGGCAGGTATGAGATATTCACACACACACACACACACACACAAGGCATCTGTCAAGCATCAACAAAGCTTTAAGAGAGCATCACTGAAGCATCATCGATGCTTTACCGAAGCATCAAAAACACACCATAAAAGCATGTTGAAGCGAAAGCCAAAGCAAGTGTTAATGTGCCTGTTAAGTTGCTACTGCTGGCCTCTTTTTTGCAATTGTCGATGCTTTAAAAATTTTCACAGCTCAATAATTCTCAATAATATGTACACATATGTGCATGGATCTTTAATTTTAGTTTTTTTCATTTATTTTATAACGTTTTATTATTTAACACATTTATTTTGTTTTCACTAAACTTTATTATGTAATAGTAATACAGCATGACAGGTTCACTTTATGTGGACATTCAGAGTATACTAAACTAATAATGTCTCCCATCAATGAGGATATGCAGATTAGCCAAACCAAAAAACAAACATGCGCTCCTGAAATAAACACATGAATCCTGTCTATGGATGAAGGGTATATACAGGGCTGATAGCACGATGAGTTCCAGCGTCCAATAATACCAAGGCCAGCTATCCAAATAAATAGTCAAAAGTTTATTCCAAAAAAGTTAAAAACATAAGGAACATAACTGGATATTGAGCAGCATTACGAGCGGTTGACCAGACCCCAAACTGTGGCAGGAGGAATATGCTGGGGGAACCAGACAAAGGGATGTGCCCCAAAACATGTAGTCCTAGCAACCAGCTTAACTTCCTGGTTCTTCCCAGAATTCTGACCTCTGTGTCCCAGTCATGTCACTTCCGGTGACTCAAGTCCCCCTGCTGTTCTGCCATGGTGGGCGACCTCCTAACCATAATTTCCCTTCGACCTTGGTCCCCGACACATCCTAGGATCTTTTTGCCATCTTGGTCCCCTGGCATATTCCTCCTGCCGCAGGTCCGGGTCTGATCAATCGCTGGTAATGCTGCTCAACATCCAGTTATATTCCTTGTGTTGAATAAACTTTTGACTTTGTATTTGGATACCAGGCCTTTGGTGCTATTGGACTCTGGAACTCATCATGCTATTAGCCCTGTGTATACACCCTTTATCTATAGACAAGATCCATGTGTTTCTTTCAGGAGCGCCTGTTTGTGTTTTGGTTTTATGTTTTTTTCCCTCCATCCCAGTGGATACTTTGAGGCTGCCCTGATTTGTGTCATTCCTTAACATCACATCTTGTTCCAGCTGTGGACATTTCATCATAATGGGGAGGTAGCATGCTTGGGTGTGTATTATTGCAGATCAGGGCTAGAGAAACCCTGACTCACTGTCTAGCAGCCGGGTTCTGACAGCTCAGAGTATGAAAGTGCTCAGGGCAGAGTGCTTCTGGGTTCAGTCATTGCAGAAGAAATTAGGGAATAGAGGTTCCTCAGGCTCCAACTGTTCAGCAGTCTGAATGTAAATATGGACTTCCTGGGCTCCCAGTGATTTCAGGTGAGCTCTGGAAGCATGGGAGGGCTTCCTGTGGGTGTGCAGGCAATTGTGGCAAGTTTAGAAGTGATTAGGCAGCAAGACATCCAGCCAAATCACGTTTACAATGTCCAGCAGAGTCTGCATTCAAAAATATAAATAAACCCATGACTGCTATGCTTGTTTACATTCCACTGCTGTCTTGCTATAGTACATATTGATTCTGAAGTAAAATGGTTAAAGTAGAGTACAGGCACTGTCCCCATGTGGACAACACCATAGATGGCCTTTTTCTCTTTGGTATGCTCAATCAATGTCTTCCTTCTACCCAACTTACACAGCAAGCACTCTCACCGTAACCCTGATTTCAATGTTTTTATAGCATTTGGCATTTGTACATTTGAGATACATATACTGTACATAAAACATGATATTAGGACTTTTGAAGGCATGACAAAAATTTACAATTTTTTTTCTTTATATTTCTGGCCTGTAGTTTTTTTTTGAAGAAATAAAAATCTTATTATGATGATACCTACCCTGCTGTGTCTCATACTTTATATTTTCTTTACCAATATACATTAATTATACACAGATTTTCCCTTCATTTTCATGTAAGAAATACATAGACTTTTGCACAGGAGCACCACTCATAAATTAATTAAATGTTCTGTATACTCTACACTATCTCCAAACCTTTGTTACTATTTGTTGATAAGTATCTGCAATCCTCAGTTATAATTAATCCGTGGGGGAATTCCCTTCCTGATAAAGATTTCTTGCACTGTGCCATAAGGCATTTGTCATGAGAATTGGTTAAGAAAAAATATATTTCATTGTGAATTCGGTCTTACCTCATTACTCTGATGTAAATATTTAGCAAAGCTGCAGCTGACAGTTAAACAATAAACACGAGGCATTTCTTTAGTTAAAATACAGAAAATGATACAATCTTCATTTGCTTCATTGAAACAGTTTGGTAGTGCTCTGTGTAATTAAAGCTGAATGCCAGGCACATCAAAAAAATATTCCCCAACTACACTGCCCCCATAACACCAAGGTCTGAAACTGGTTGTTAAAATTTGTATGTGCAAGAGATTGTGCTGCTCTGATTTTTTCTGCTGCATTCCAATAACTTCTGGATGAGAATAGTGAAGGTAGCACTATATCACACTCTTTTAACAAAATCTATAATGTATAGCTCTAGTGCCCAACCTGTGGCACTTTTTGTGCGGCCCCTGCAGACAATAATCTGTGTTTACAACAACAAAGAAAAATTGCAGTGCTCAGCACAATATCAAAAAGAAAAAAAAATTATAGTAAGTCCAACATTGAAAATATTCAAAAATAATCAAAATGGAATAGTTCTTATGAAGAAGTACCAAGTGAAAGGATTTAGGAGATCTCCCTCCACTAGTGCTTGAATCACCCAGTGCGACCTCCACCAATGTCAGAAAAACACGCTCACCAGATATAGTTGATGTCTTATGAATAAAACAGCAAAAATTGCATTAGATAAGATCCAGGTCATCAGAGGTATGTAGTCATCATTAGCTCGTACTTACCCCTCTATCTGAATCACAGGACCCACTTCATTAAAAAAAAAAAATGGGGCCTATAGCACTTACATGAAAAAACGCCAATCCAACTGGGGAAAATGGCGGCAGGACCTCAAATGCAAAACATCATGTGTGGAATAGCAAGCTTGCACTTAGATGAAGCCCCACCAATCTGAAACAGAGGGGAGGCCAGAACCTCAGGCGTTGTATAGTAATAAACAAACATCTGCAGCTGTTTTGCGCTCACACATATCATCAGGAGTATAAAAACTTCAGGAGTCATTGGTGACTTATCTTAAGTGCAGAGGTCTTATAGACCCCAGATCTTTCCATAAGAAGGACCTGTCACATGCCTATTGCTATCACAAGGATGTTCACATTCCTTGTGAGAGCAATAAAAGTGATGAAAAAAAATTAAAACCAACAGTGTAAAAAATGTATTCATTAATTAATAATAAAAGGTACTGTAAATGTAAAGGTGTGGTCCTGCACACATGCAAACATCGATCATCCCACACATGGGAGGTATCACCGCAAACGTCAGACCATGGGCAGTAATTCTAGCACCAGACCTCCTCTGCAAAGGCTTTTAAAACGTTGCCTATGGATAGTACGTTTACGTAGTTTGTCATCATTGTACCGGTGTGCGCTATTTTAAAACGTGACATGTTTGGTGAAGTTTACTCTGTGTAACTTCATCTTTTACAATTTACAAAAAATTTGGGTTATCTTTTGTGTTTTTTTTGCATTAAAATAAAAAAAAGTGTGTTTTTTCACAAAAAATTGTGAATGAAAAATCCATGCACAAAAATATCGTGTGACATAAAAAATTGCAAAACCCACCAATTTATTCTCTAGGGCCTGCTTTAAAAAAAATATCTAATGTTTGGCGGTTCTAAGTAATTTTCTAGCAATAGATATTATATATTACATGTGAACAAAAAGTGCCAGAAAACGCCCAGACTGGAAGTAGTTACCGTAATTTATAAATATATTGCTTATGTATATAGCCTAATAAATAATGCTTTATGGCATGTTGAAAGTATTATCTTTCAAACAGCAGTCAACAAGATCAAATTATTATCAGCATTACTATTAAGTGTTAGTACTAAGACAAAGCATCCGTGCTAAAAAATAAACAAAGGAGTCAACTCTATACACAAAGGAATAATTTAAAAAGTAAACAAAATAGAATCCAAATTTCAAGATCAAATTAGTCCACATCAAAACATGTACTTGGGAACACACTTTGTGCGCACTGAAAGTAATTGTAGCTTTATTAAAATAACAAACATGTCATACTTACCTGATCAGTGCAACAGTCTTGCACAGAGCAGCCCCAATCCTTCTCTTTTGCAGTCCCCCACCTGCGCTCCTGGCTCCCCCCACCCCCCGCAGAGTGCTCCCAAAGGAAGTAGCTGCCTACAGGGGTACTTGTGTGCATTCAATCCTGAGACAGGCTGTTTGTGTCTATTCATACACACAGCTTGGCTTGGACCTGCCCCCAGCTCTCTGCTCACAGGTTTTGACTGACAGTATTGAGGGCCAATGGCTCCCCCTGGCAAAAGAAAGAAATGGAAGCCTAGGCTCAAACTACAGCAGCTCCCTGGAGACTCTGATATAAGGGGGGCTCTCTGGGGACCCTGATATAAGGAGGGGCTCTCTGGGGACCCTGGTGTAAGGGGGAGGTTCTCTGGGGACCCTGATGCAAGACTGAGGCTCTCTGGGGAACCTGATGTAATGGGGGCTCTCTGGCGACCCTGATGCAAGACTGAGGCTCTCTGGGGACTCTGATGTAAGGTGGGCTCTCTGGGAAATCTGATGTAAGGGGGGCTCTCTGAGGACTCTAATGCAAGGAGGGGCTCTCTGGGGACCCTGATGTAAGGGGGCTCTATAGGGACTCTGATGTAAGGGGAGACTTTTTTGTGTAATTTGCGTATAGTTTATATACTGTTTTTGTGCGTGTTGGCAAAATTAAAGTAGGCCGGTCTGGATGAAGTCCAGGGCCAAATTTTTGTCCCAGTCCAGCCCTGGAGGAGGGATAGAGAGCGCTGTAACAGAGAGTTTACAGCCTTCATGATTTGAATGTTACATGTTTCTGTAACCATAGGACATATGTTATATATACATGGCAAATTTTGGGGATTTTGACAATATTACTCAAAATCAATGTTTTTTTTTAATGTATTTTGTAATACATTTTGCATGTTTTTAATATTTTGTTGGACCATTTTATTCAGCAACACTCATAAAAGTCCCATGGGCACATTTTATTTGGCTCTTTTAATGGCTCCCCCTGCTCTAAGCCAAACCTGTGAGAGCAGGGAAAGGGAAGAAGAGCTGCTGTAGACATGCACACTGCTGGATCGAGATCGGGCTCAGGTGAGTATTTAGGGGGGCACAGGGGAGCTACTAATAGAGGTTTTTTTACTTTAATGCAGATAATGCATTAGGGTAAAAAACCCTCTACCTTTACAACCACTTGAAGCAAGTGAAAACAACAAATATGCCAACAAATGGCAAAAATACAGGCCCTCATCCTTGGGCTATGCCATGATTACCTAAGGTGATCAATAGTGGATTTACAGCCAAAGCTGCCCATTTCATCACTGCATACCCACTAACCTTTTATATCTTAGAACTTGGATTTCTTTTTTTGGGGGGGGTGTTAGTATACATTTTCATACTTTGATCTCATATTGAGGTCAGGATGAAAAGTCTGTAGTGATCATAAATGCCCAGAGTGTATATTCCAAGATGTTGATACTTATGTCACTATTACCCTTATTTGTAATGGATGGGAGAGGGTCACTGTGTTTTTTTATGGATTGACAATAGACTTAGTCACATAACTGCTGCATATGATTGTGGTCATTTCCTGAGGCCATTGTATTAAAACTTCCCTGAAGGCAGTACAGTTCACTGGTGAATTATAAAAGTAGCAATCTGGGTGATAGTCCAGAGTCCCTATATTTATTGGTGAGATAAACCTTTCTATTCAAAACCAGTGGTAAAATATGATATTCAAAGAAAAGAAAATGAGATTCAATGGAAAGGCCTGGAGTATATTAAACAAACTAAAGATGATTCATTTTTCCATGGGTGATCAGACACAAGCAATGTATGTCAGAAGACCTTGTAGCTTCAGAAGTGCCCAGGGCCTTTGATATTTTAATTCACTACTGTGGTATGACTCAACATTTTAAAAGGTATACATTTATTTGTGACATATGAGTCACAACATTTTTATGCCAGTATAAGAAATTGAAGATTACAATTGACATAGAACCACTTAGAAGGTCTAAGGTGGTGATGAAAAAGAATGTGGATAATGCAATGATGTATTAAAGGAGATATAAAACTGACACTCTCCAAGTAGATTAATATGTTAAAATGAACTTAATAAATAGCAGTAATAAAGTCACCCCTATATTTTTAAATCCTATCAAATCCCTCCCATCTTCCTACTCAGCAAACAAGAAAACCCGAAAGTGACACAACAATAAAAAAGGCAAGGTACCTAACAACTTGGAGTGCTTGCTCACACCAGTTACAGTGCACACTGCATCGAAACGCGCTGCCTTCTGCAGACACATGTGAGTGCCACTAATTCCTAATGGCACCCCCATGCATCTAGCAAACATGGCTGCATTTGCCAAATGCGTAGTACCAGAGTACCATGTAGTATATTGCAGTGCAATTTAAAAGATGGTGCCTGCCCTACTTTTTGCATGTTTGTACGCGTTGGGCAGTCCATTGAAAAAAATGGGCAGCCCAAAATGCGCTGTGTGTGAGCATGCAGGAATTTTGCAAAAAAAAACAGCTGCACTCAGACTGGTATGGTATGAACAAGCCCTGAATCAAATCTAGCTAAGGTGCCTCGTATGACTGCCATATTACACATGCCCAACAGTCCTGGATCTCTTAGGCCCCTTTCACACTGGGGTGGTGCAGACGCCGGCAGTAAAACGGTACTAAAAATAGCGCCGTTTTACCACTGGCTCTACCATAGTTTTAGCTGCGCTATTCAGCCACTAACGGGGCAGTTTTAACCCCCGATAGCGGCCGTAAAAGCCCCTCGGGGCTTTCACAATGGAGACACAGGAGCAGCTCTTTCAGGGTGCTTTGCAGGCGCAATTTTTAGCACTGTAGCGCCTGCAAAGCGCCCCAGTGTGAAAGGGGTCTTAGTAACTTCCATGTTTTGAACCATCAAAGGCCAAATCTTGCCCAAAGGGGATATTAAAAGTGTTCAAGTTATGGGCAGTATTTGTGCAGACTAGTAAAGAAAAGACTAACATGACCTAATTTCATTTAAATGTGGGTGTTTTAGCAGAAATCACCCTAGTGCACTTTTCCTACAGACATTTTGGGGGCAGGCTCTTGGAAGTCAGAGCAACAGCAGAACTTTGCTGGAAAAGTAGTTAATATAAGCACACAAATTGGGAAAGAGAGGGATGGGGAACAGGCTACATTCTGTAGTCCATAAGGTAGGGCTGATAATGCTGAATAGGATTTCATAGCAGAAATTGTACCATGTTGTCAGCCCAAACAGGAATTTAGGAGTACACTAAGAAGTTATTTTTCTTTTTTTGCATTGTCTGTAAAGGGATAAATATGGAAAAATGTGCATCTATTGCAGAGATGGGCCATGAATACAGTACATGTATACAGTATGTATATACATTCACTGGCCACTTTATTTGGTACACCTGTTAAATTGCTTAGTAACACAAATTGCTAATTAGCCAATCACAGGGCAGTATCTCAATGCAGTTAGGCATCTAGATGTGGTGATAACAACTTGCTGAAGTTAAAACCAAGCATCAGAATGGGGAAAAAAGGGGATTTAGGTGACTTTGAACATAGCATGGTTGTTAATGTCAGATGGGTTGAAGCTGCTAATCTACTGGGATTTTCACGCACAACCATCTCTAGGATTTAGAGAAAATGGTCGGAAAAAGAGAAAATATCAGGTGAGCAGCAGTTGTGTGGAGGAAAATGCGTTGTTGATGTCATAGGTCAGAGGAGTATGGGCAGAATAGTTTGAGATGATAGGAAGGCAACAGTGTCAGGGCTGGGCTTAGCCCTTCCTTCTCTGAGCTGGCCGCTCAGCTGTCGGCTAATTGCCAGCTCCTATCTCTCCACAGTTACTCAGCTGTTGATGATATCCTGCTTATCAGTCTTGCCTACTTAAGCCGTCCAGCCCAGAGGATCTCTGCCTTTGCCTTAGTCAACATCACAGAGACGCTCTCCTGCATTCCTGTTAAAAGACTTGCTTGGCTGACATCCCTTCTGGCTCCAGATCCTGCTTGCTGTTTTACTACGCTCATCTCCGGCTCCCTGACGTTTGGCTTGTCTGACTGTCCATTACAGTTCTTGAACTCTGACTATGTTTTGACTACGTTTGTTCTATTTACTTTTATTATTAAACAGGTGTGATTTAACTGTACTTCTGTCTTGGCCTGATTTCATGGTTTCTGACAAACAGTAACTCAAATAACCATACGCTATGACCAAGGTATGCAGAATACCATCTCTGAACGCACAACACATTGAACCTTAAAACAGATGGGCTACAGCAGCAGAAGACCACAACGTGTGCCACTTCTGTCAGCTAAGAACAGGAACCTGAGGCTACAATTCGCACATGCTCACCAAAATTGGACAATATAAGATTGGAAAAATGTTGCCTGGTCTGATGAACTCCAGTTTCAGCTGCGACATTCAGATGGTAGGGTCAGAATTTGGCGTAAACAGCATGAAAGCATGGATCCATCCTGCCTTGTAACAACGCTTAAGGCTAAGGCTGGTGGTGGAGTAATGGTATGGGGGATATTTTCTTGGCACACTTTGGTCCCCTTAGTACCAATTGAGCATTAAACGCCATGGCCTACCTGAGTATTGTTTCTGACCATGTTCATCCCTTTATGACTCCAGTGTACCCATCTTCTGATGGCTATTTTCAGCAGGATAATGCACCATGTCACAAAGCTAAAATCATCCCACCACTGGTTTTTTGAACATGACAATAAGTTCACTTTACTCCAATGGCCTCCACAGTCACCAGATCTCAACCCGATAGAGGTCCTTTGGAATGTGGTGGAATGGGAGATTTGCATCATGGATGTGCAGCCGACAAATCTGCATCTATGCCATGCAGAATTAAGGCAGTTTTTAAGGCAAAAGAGGGTCAAACACAGTACTAGCAAGGTGTACCTAATAAAGTGAGTGGTGAGTGTATGTGCATGTGTTATTTATATATATATATATATATATATATATATATTATATATATATATATATATATATATGAACTCATCTCTTTTACAAACATTATTGATATTTATGGCACTGCAAAGTCTTTTTTTAATATTATTTTCTGTGTTATTAGGCTAGTAAATATTTGTACATTTTTTATATAGCTGTTTTATACAGATGAAAGATTGAAATATGTCTTGCAGTCGGATCCTTATCAGACCATAGCTCATATCTTATTATGGTTCCATTGGTTATTATTTTTAAATTAATAGATATAGTTGATGAAAACTTTCCTTTTGCTTAAACACAGCACTAGCTATTTTAAACACATCTAGCCAAGCACCTGCTTTTAGCAGTATTGACCTCCACAATGTATCTTTTACAGAAAGCTAATAACATGCAATAGTTTTCTTTAATATATTAACACCTAAAAGTCATTTCATCCTGTTTTAATTTGTTAATTAATTCATCAGCTCAATACATTTCTGACTCCCATAAAACATGTTTAATGAACGAAAATACTTTGCAAAAAAAACTTCAGAGTTCAGTGCCCCATATCGAGTTGTTAAACTAATGAATTCAAATTTAATTTTGACACAATCTAACCCCCCGTTGAAAATAAAAATTACATATAACGCTGACTTACGGTAAATGAATGGTCAAGACTACTATTTTAAAACCCATAATATACGGCGTGACAGACTGCATAATTAAGTTCACACTCTCTATTGGATGTTCAGACTGCTAAAGGAGATATGGTTGAATTGCACATTTCTAGTTGTAGCAAAATACTTTAAGCCAGAGAGTGGAAATGACATTGAAGAAGAGATTTTTGCCTTAAGGGTCTGTTCAGCATTTATATGACACTATAGCATAACATTCAAAAAGGTCAAAAATTTTATAGTTGTCCAAAGGAAATGGAGATGTACAGCAGACTGATTTGTCTGGTCTTACAGAAATTTGAGACGTCTTCAACAAGGTTAAAGAGACAATGCCAACAAGTACATATTTTGAGCCCAATTCGCTTTGCTGATCTTTTCTACATGGCAAAGAGCAATTTTCATGTCTTAAGGCTCTTTAAGAGATTTTCTGAAAACTGATTATTGGTCTAGCTGAGTGATCACAAAATATACAGTTATAGTATTTGGCAGAAAATGGCAGATCAGCCCAGGCAAAGCTTAGAAACAAGTGATAGTACATATAATTAAAATCTTGATTCCCCATTACAAGAAGAGGCTGTGGCATAATTTCACCCTCTTTGTCATTTGTGAAACCAATTAAACATCAGACATCTGCCCCAACCGCTTTATTAAAATGCAGAGTATAATTTCCAGTGTTTAACATTATTTGCAAAACACTCTGCATCTGTCTAAATTTTCATTATCACATGTAAGAAGCTGGGAAAAAATGTAAATAAAATGCCCATTGCCTTTACAGTGAATATAATCAAAGGCTTGCTTTAAAATGATCACTAGTAAAAGACCTGTTTATATAATACAAGCAGCTCTGTGTTTAATAAACCACCAAAACAGTCACAATATATTTACATACCAACCATCACTTTAGTTATGTTGGGTAGTTAGGTAAGTTTATATATATATATATATATATATACACATATATATATATCTATATATATATATATATATATATATATATATATATATATATATATATATATATATATATATATATATATATATATATATATATATATATATATATATATATATATATATATATATATATATATATATATATATATATATATATATATATATATATATATATATATATATATATATATATATATATATATATATATATATACAGATATATATATACATATAGTTATATTAAATAAATAAATAAATATATATATATATATATATATATATATATATAGTATATATAAATAAATAAATAAATATATATGTATATTATATTAAATAGATATAAATAATATATAGAATAAATAAATATAAATATATATACAAATACACAATATAAACATGATTTTACAGTGGAACAACTGTATTAAATCTGCTGTGGCTAGCTGAAATATAGTTATCATTATTAATTTCATCTTATGAATTGAAAAATTCCACAGATATTATGATGGATACCCAAACTGCAAATTAGTTTTGCAGATAAAATAAAATAAAAGCGAAGTGGAATCACTGTGTGAACATTTTGAAGCATATTTTCACGCTATTGGCTATAAGGGTTACTGCGCTAATATAGTTTTGCCGATAGTTCATAGTCTGTTTATTTTACAACTGTACTCCATTTACAACTGTACAACCATTATGTAACTTATTACATCCAAAGGTATATCTTTGAAGTCTGAGTTAAGACAATTTGAATGAATGAATGATTTGTATAGGGCTGCAAATGCGAACTGAATCGCCTCAATGTTGTAACGAAGACATTGGTCTTTCTTATTACATTGATGATGATGTGCCGAGTAGCCAGAAGTGAAAAATCAGTGGGCTGGCACTTTTTAATTGTATCTGACATGGGATAATAGCTGTAAAGAAAGTACTGGAAAAGGAAAATTATTATTATTATTAGTAATAATAATATGTTGATGGTAATGATTAATAATAATAATAATAATAAATAATATTTTTATGATAATGTTTATTATTATTATTTGGCCCACCCAGTGTGAGTTTTTTATTACATTGTCACTGCACATGGACACTGCCAGACTTCATTAAATTGTCATTTTTTATTTGCTATCCGGTGCAAGGCCAAGTGCTCTTATGTTACTGAGTGTTACATAGCAACTTGAAAATACAAACAAATACTTCAGCAAGTAAATATACAATCACTTAGTTACATAAATAACACAATACAGCATAAACAGGCACAATTGGGTTGATATAGTAAAACTGGAGAGTATAAAATCTGGTGCAGCTCAGCATTGAAACCAATCAGCTTCCAGGTTTGTTTGTCAAAGCTTAACTGAATAAGTTGAAGTTAGAAACTGATTGGCTGCCACATACAGCTGCACCAGATTTTGTACTCTGCCATTTTAGTAAATCAATCCCAATATTTCAGTAGGCAAAAATAAAATTTGAATTTGTAATATTAGTAATTTTAGGAGAAAATAGTAGTGAGATCTGAAGCTATCATTATAGCACAGACACTTGAGCTGGCACAGTCAGCTCAAACGTTATGTTTATTATATCATTAATTTAAAAACAAATACAGTATAATAATTTCTGTTGACAACAAGGCTTTCCATTTTGAAAATACTATTGGCCAACACACCCACATCAGGTATTACCATTCCCCCACCCTTGAAGCATCCTATAGCCAGCTGACCTTCACCCCCACTTAAAGCGGGATTCCACCCTAAAGTGGAACTTCCGCTTTTCGGAACCCTCCCCCCCTCCGGTGTCACATTTGGCACCTTTCAGGGGGGAGGGGGTACAGATACCTCTCTAGGACAGGTATCTGCACCCACTTCCGGGCATAAACTCCCACAGGAGTTTACGCCACTTCCTGTCCTGGCGCGCTGTCTGCCGGGACACACATGTGTCTCGGCAGACAGCGCTGACGATTCTCATTGCACTGCGCGACTCGCGCATGCGCAGTAGGGAACCGGGAAGTGAAGCCACTTCTTGATTCCCTCACTGAGAATGGCACCGGCAGCAGCAGAGAGCCAATCGATTGATCGGCCTCTGCTGCCCACATCGCTGGAACCTGGGACAGGTAAGTGTCCATTTATTAAAAGTCAGCAGCTGCAGTATTTGTAGCTGATGGCTTTTAATTTTTTTTTTCAGATAAGGTCCCGCTTTAACAAAAAACTATCTTCAATAAAAAACAACCCCCTCTCCCCACCTTCCCTACCTTTCTTCTATCCCCACCCCCTTCTTTTTTTCTTGCCTTTCTTTCCCCCACTTTTTTTATTTCTTCCCCCACTCCGTCCTCTCTGTCTTCCCTCCCTCAGCATGCTACAACCAAAACTTTAACACCCCACACTCATCATGACTTCACCCAACATAAAAACCAACAACCTGTCCCTAAAATTAATCTCTCTGAATGCCAAAGGCCTAAATATACCAGAAAAACATATCACAAATCTTATCCACCATGCGTAGCATAAAAGCAGACGTCGTTTTTCTGCAAGAAACACATTTTCGCTCCAAAACAGTTCCTAAACTTACAAATAACTTCTTCCCTCACAGCTATCATGCTACATCCCCAATTTCTAAATCTAAAGGAGTTTCCATACTCCTATCCAAAAATGTACCCCTCCAAATTTCAGACACCCTCATAGACAATTAGGGTAGATACATCTTTCTTAAAGGCACTCTAATGCCCTGCACACACGATCAGACTTTCTGACAACAAAACCGTGGAATTTTGTTTGAAGGTTGTTGGCTCCAACTTGTCTTGCATACACACGGTCACACAAATCTTGGCCAACAATTACGAACGTAGTGACGTACAAGACGTATGGCAAGCAGATAAAAAGGAAGTACAATAGTCATGTGATATCTACATTACGAATGCTAGTTTTACAAGACTGAGTGCTTCCGGCTCATCCTTGATTCCGAGCATGCGTGTTTGTACTTTGGACTTTTGTCCGACGGACTTGTGTACACACAAACGGAAAGTCCGACAACACACATCTGTTGGCAGAAAATTTGAGAGCATGCTAACCAACATTTGTTGGCAGAAAGTCTGACAACAAATGTCCGATGGAGCATACACACGGTCGGACTTACCGCCAACAAGCTCACATCCAACATTTCTTGTTGGAAAATCCGATCGAGTGTAAGCGGCATAAGAGACAAACCAATCACACTGGCAAACATATATAGTCCCAACTCAGTTCAAGTGCCATTCTTCCATACCATCGCACGACTACTATCCACTTTCCAAGAAGGGAACTTAATTCTAGGGGGAGACTTCAAGGTCCCACTAGATCCCCTTCTCAACACTTCATCAGGCACATCTGCTATATCGAGCAATTAGACAAATTAGGATATGTCTTCAGGATCTCTTACTTCATGAAACCTGGCGTACTCTCCATCCAAAGGACAAAGATTTCACCTTCTTCTCTAACCCACAGAATAGGTACTCTCGTCTCAACTACCTATTTCTTACACAACAAGATCTCTGTTACCTGAAGGCGGCAACCATAGAACTAATGACCCTATGTGACCACCATCCTATATCAGTTACACTTACCTTTCCCGACAAGATCACCCACACTCAAATCTGGAGATTAGACTCAAACATCCTGACAGACAATATTAGAGAAGCAGAGATTCGTAAATGCCTTGTTGATTACTTCAATGAGAACAACACCCCGATACCTCCAAAATAACCCAATGGGAGGCAGACAAATGTGTAGTAAGAGGAAAGCTCATCTCACTAGCAGCAGCAATTAAAAAAGAAAAGAAAGACTTACAGAATTACTCACTAAGCTCAGAAAACTTGAAGCGATACATAAAGGTAACTTGGCTCAAAAGTCCTACATGGAACTTACTGAAATCTGTGTGCTTCTACAGGAAGAACTGAAGCTCACAGAAGCTCATTTATGAATTTGGAAACAAATGTGGCCATCCAATAGCCCAGGCAATCTGCACGAAAAAAGCTAAAAATACAGTACATCAAATCCACTTCCCTTCTGGTAAGGTACTCACAAACAATTGTGACATTGCTCAAGAATTTGAAAGATATTATTCCATCTTATATGACAAGAGAGCGCCCCCCCCCGAACCGTACCAAAAGCACCTTGACCCCATGTTGATGGGGACAAGGGCCTCATCCCCACAACCCTAGCCCTGTGGTTGTGGGGGTCTGCGGGCGGGGGCTTATCGGAATCTGGAAGCCTCCTTTAACAAGGGGACCCCCAGATCCCGGCCTCCCCCTATGTGAATTGCGAGTACATTGTACCCCTACCATTTCACAAAAAAAAGTGTCAAAAATTGTAAAAAAGACAGGAGACACTTTGGGACTTTATTAAAAAATAAAAAAATAAAAATGTCTTGCGATGTAGATCCATCTCACGACGCCCGACCGAGAAGTGGCGCTTCTTCTCAGTTACAGCTGTTATATAGCTGAGGGCGGTGCCACCCGGGGATGTCAGAGGAAGGTGGGGTCACCCGTCACCATTTTTATTTTGGCGCAGGGCTGAAGGGTCTGGTATGGATTTTGGGGGGACCCCTACGGCATTTTTTTATTTGGCGCAGGGTTCCCCTTAATATTCATAGCAGACCTTAAGGGCCTGGTATGGATTATGGGGGGACCCCCACGCAGTTTTTTTTTAAATTTTTGGTTCGGAGTTCCCCTTAATATTCAAACCAGACCCAAAGGGCCTGGTAATGGACTTTAACTATATTGCAGAGACCCGGCAATTTATTACAGCCTGGATTAGTTTTAAATTACTTTTTTTCCTTTAGAAATGTCATTTTGATGTGGTACTATTCTAAATATGGGAAAACTGTGCCACTTTATAGGCATACTATAGACCACCTACAGGCACAATATTTAAAGAAATATTTCATTTTTATTGTTTCACTTTAAGCATTACTAAAATCACAGCTCCTGAAAAAAACGGACGTTTTAAAACTTTTTTTTGCATTGATACATGTCCCCTGGGGCAGGACCCTAAACACTTTTTATGACAATAACTTGCATTTAAGCCTTAAAAATTAGCACTTTTGGTTTTTCATGTTAGTTCCCATAGACTTTAACAGGGTTCCGCGGCTTTCGAATTTGCCGCGAACACCACTTCATGTTCGTTGTTCGCTGAACGTCCGAACAATTAAAGTTCAGCCCAAACTTATGCTCGGGCCGAACCGTTAGCCCATCCTTAGTTGTTGGGATGCTGATGGAAGCTGTCACATAGTATAATATTGTCCCCTCTTTGCAGTTTATTAGCAGCAGTGCATATACACAGAATAGCAAAAGTTCAAGCTAAAATAAATGTTACTGTTTGGGCGGTATAGTTTTATCCCTGTATGCCCTGCTAACAACACAAAGTGATTAAAAAGATATGATCACATAACCAATTTAAAAAAAAAGTTGAGGAGAATAAGGTGAATGCAGTTATATTACATAAAAATAATAATAATAACAGTGCATGTGATAGTAAAATTCAGACTTTGACCAAAACTAGTGAAAATATCACAAATGTGAACAAAATTTACATCCAAAAATGTCCAAAAGTCCATACAAATTTCTTCACTGGTGCTGTATATGGTTAAATACCAGGCTTGAAAATCATGCCACGTGAAATGAGTGCTACACACCATTACTGTGCACAAAGAGGCAGCTTACCAGATCTCATAGCGCCTCACGGATTGAGCAGTCAAAGGTGCTTTGATAGGCAAACACAAAAAAACAGGTGGAGAGTTATGCCCAATCGCCACAAGAAGCCTCCAACACTACTTACATTTTTACATGTAGACTCAAACAAGAGAAGTACTCCATAGTGTAAACTTTATTAAAAAACATATTAAAGCACTCACATTTCACAAATATGTAAGAAGCATCAAGACATGAATACCACAATGCCACTGTGTACAATGGTATTGGCCAGCCAACCAGTATCCAAGATGGCGTGCATGCGTCCTAGCTAACATAATGTTTATTCTAAGTAGATTGAACATTGAATCATTGTAGCAGAGAACATGCAGTAAAGCAATGAGTGGCTGTGTCACCGCTTATCATATGAAGAAGGATCATTAAAACATGAGCAGTAAAATAGACATGGAATACTTGATGCATATGGAGGCAAAGAGTGCAAACCAGGAGAATTCATACGTCAGATAGTAGCCCAGATGCCAGACCCAGAGGAGAGAGCTCCTGTGGTTCTAGTAGCCTGGGGCAGAAATACAATACCTCCGCTATTGAACATTGAGATCACTAGGAATCATATTTTTAAACCAATATATAATTATTCAGATATGGTGACTGAGTAATATTCCAGTGATCCCAAGCTCTATGAAATTGGCTTAGCTTCCAGAGTTGGAGTGCTAAGCAATGCTAAATGCTGACTGTAAGGTTCATCTGAGTCTTAACATCGGAAATATTAGGTACCAAGGAACCTCTCCACTTTCTAAGAATTAACAGTCTGGCAGTAAATAGGATATGGACAACTACTGGCCTATATTCTTTTGGAAAGTTGCCTACTCCTATACTGCATAGTGCTAATGCAGTATTAGGTTTAGTCAAACATCCTGTGAACTCAGAGATATGTGTGAATGTCTTGTTCCAGAAGCTTTTTAGGTGCAGACACCTTCTCAAGGTATATATCAGGGAACCCACTCATTGACAGCCTCTCCAGCATAGGTCGTCATCTATGCTTGTGAAGTTCACTAAACCTACTGGGGATAAAAAAACACCTATGGATTATTTTTTGGGAGATTTCCAAGTAGTTTATATACTTAGTATAAAATGAGTTATGGCCCTCAGCCAATCCGATTCTGAGAATACAGAACCCAACTCTTGCTCCCCTTTCAGTAGGGAGGAAGATTTCACAAACTCGGTTTTAGATTGAAGGAGATTATATAGAATTAGAAAAAAATGTTTTTGGGAATCCAATGCAACATCCTATATATACAGGAAAAGGATGTGCATCAAAATGCAATTGGGGCAGCCCCCTTGGACTTTTTAGGCAGGAAAAATATGGAAGAGAAGGTAGATAAAAGGCAAAGAAGTGACACTTTTATTGAGGACACAATTGAGGAAAAGTGAACATAGCCATATAGGCAATTATATTAAAATATACAAAATATGCAAATGAAACAAACAGTACATGAATGGCAAACCCAAGAGAGCCATAGTATGCAGGTAGCGCCAGAATCAGGCTGTGGTCAGCCCATGGAAATTGCTAGTATGAATCCTGGATTCATACTAGCAATTTCCAGGGAAATTCTGAGGTGATAGTTAAATAAATAAAAATCTATAGCCAAAGTCTATTGGATTATGTAGGAACTCGTTAACAGCTATATGGGAATTCTGATCCAAGATACCTATTAAAAAACACCACATTTGTCCATACAACTGACCAATGAATTAGGAACATATCTATATTTTATCATGTCATTTTGCATATTTAATGGTATTTAATGTTATTCATGCATTGTGAGAAGGAGCGGTAAAGTACAACCAATGTATCGCACTGCAAAGCAGGAAAGCAGGTATCAAATACTGTATGTCTGAACCTGTGTACATATTGCACATAATTTAAACAAAACAGGGTTTTAAAACATTAGGCCTTGAAGGAGAAGTCCAGCCAAAGCTTGTTTGGCTGGACTTCTCCTGTGCATCACAGGAGTGCAGTTCGTTCTGCACTCCTGTGACCTGTTTTCAGCAGACAGCAGGCTGAAGCCTGGTGTCGGCTGATGTCACAGAGTGGGTCCAGCGAGCCGCTGAGAGCCTGAGCTGGCTGCTTATGCCCCCTCCACAGCTCAGCGCTCCAGTGAGGGTGAGGGGCAGAGCAGACAGTGGTGCCCGACAATCACCAGCTCTCTGCATTGCGGGGGTATTGCTACACGTGGGGTTCTCGTCTGGGACACCTTCTGGTCCCTGTCACAGAGTAATGACTACCTCTACCAGCCAAGTCACCGTGATGGACCCTGTCATTGCTGCCAAGTGGTGTGAAAAGCAATTTTTTGGAGGGGTGGAGTACTGTGCTGAGCTAATTTATATGCTCTCACACAACTATCAAAATGAAGGAGAACAGTTATCCACTTATGTCCGGCGGCTGGATAAAATCATTCATTAGGTCATTCTTAAAGCAGGCATAGACCCGAGTCATGCAAGCAAAGCTTTGTTGGATCAAATTCTTAAAGGAGCACTCCCACTGGATCCCATAATGTTGAAATTTTGGACTACAGACCAGAACAAGCTATTAACCCTTTCCAAATTGGTCAAAGCTATCCTAGAAAAAGAGGCTTTAATTAAGGCAAAAAAAACTGCTAGTGCTTCACATGCAGCTTTCACCATAAAAGTAGGAACCATGGACATAGTAGAAGTCCAGTCCGAAGTATTGGCTTTAAAAAACTCAGATGTCACAGGTGATGGATTTGATGACATCGTTGTCTGCCAGGATTGCCATACCAGAGGGGGAAAAGACATTGAAACCAACCAGGGCAGGGGCAACACAGAATGTTCCTGCTGAAGAACCCTCTAGTTCAGTGGTCTGCTATAATTTTGGGGGTATTGGTCACTAAGTCGGAAAAGGTCTTAAAGCCAGGTGAAGTAGTATGTCTGCAGGCTTCAATCAAACTGAATTGGGACCAACCTTGTCCTTATGTTATCCTCAAAGGTAACCCACAGAAGACAGGTTCGGGTTTGGAACTAAAGTAATTTCTATGAAGGCCTTAGCGAGACCCATGGAAAGGTTCCTGTCAGTGTTCGTAATGTTATTGATTCTCTAGTAAGGCTTCATAGCTATATTGCTATTTGCCTTGCAGGTTCCGTTTTTTTTTTACATAGGCTTTACTTCCTCTTTAAGCTCCTGTTCACTACCATCCCAGAATATGAGCAGATGATCAATAAATCTATTATACATTATCAAGTGACTTGGTGAATTATGCAAAGCTTCTTCTTATTCCCATTTGGCCATATATAAATTTGCTATACTGGGGGCAAACCTAGCCCCCATAGCTACCCCCTTGATTTGGAGGCAAAATAGATCCTGGTACTAAAAATAATTATGTTTTAAACAGAAATCAAGGCAATCCACTATGAACTTTTTCTGTAGTCTATCGATACCTCTATTGTTTACTAGAGCCCATTTAGCCGCATTAATAGCCCCTTTGTGGTTAATATTTGTATATAAGGATGCCACGTCTGCTGTGGCCATAATAGTTTTTTTCCAAAATATATCCTTCATAATTTGTAATTTATATTTTGTGTCCTTCAAATATGCCTTGGTGTTTTGTACCAAAGGCTGAAGGTGACAGTCTATATTCTGTCCCAATCTTGAGGACAAAGAATCAATTACATTTATAATTGGGAATCCTGGGTACTTTTCCTCATTCTCATTAATAAATCCTCTCTCTTTTCCTTCTTTCACAAGTATTTCTAATTGAATCCCCTCCTTGATATAACCCTGACCTGTGGGTTTCTTTACATTTAACGTTTCCAAATCCTTGGTCTATTATTTAGAATTTTGGGCATAAATGTTGACTTGTTCTGTAACTTTGTATGCAAACTAGTTTCCAATTCAGTTTCATGTCTTTTTATCGGATTTAGGGCAAAATGCTTCTTTATATTAATACTCCTTAAAAACTTCTGTATCCCTACATATGTCTCAAATTTATTAAGCTTTTTTTGGGGCAAATTTCAAACCTTTTAATTATGTTTTTTAAGAAACGTGACCTTGGTTAACATATTGTATTTTCTCCTTATTTCTTCTTTCCATCATTTACATATCTTACTGAATCTATATGTACATAGAATTTAGGACACCTGTTGTTACAAGTGCAAAGCGGATTTGCCTTTCGTAAATAGCCCCCAATATGTCCAAATAGTAATACATTGAAATGTTAAAACAGACATAGCCCACTTTCAAAAGCCTTGATTGGCTTCTAAAATTTTTGCACATACAGTTTTTTCCAACTACATTTAATTATACAAGTTTAGTTAGAAATCTGAACCAGTGATAATTTCCCTTTAATATGGGTTTTATAGCAAATCTTTATCAGGACAAAAATCTAAATTAAAATATTTAGACCTAATTTCAGCTACACACCTAAAAGTGACATTAGAAAAATGTCTACATTTGCAAATTAACACTAATTACATTACTACTAATTGATACATTTAGTTCTACTCATTTTCCTTTTCCTAGAAATTATGTGTATTTTACAACTGTGTATTTATTAGGGTACAATCAATAAGGGAAATCTTCATTTGCAAAATTATTTAATTAGTTTTATTTTTTAAATAGTAAGTTGTATAATCATAATACAAAATTGCTACCTATTAAAGGGGTGTTTCAGCTTAAACATTTTTTTTTTTTAAAAGTCAGCAGCTAAAAAAAAAAGTAGCTGCTGACTTTTAATAAGTACACTTACCCTCCCAGGGCGCCCGCAATGTCGGCCGCCGAGGCTGACATGTCCCTCGTCGCTTCGATCCCAGCGCTGCCTTCCTCACTAAGGGAAACAGGCAGTGCAGCCTTTACGGCTTCACTGCCCGTTTCGTACTGCGCATACGCGAGTTGCGCGGCACTTTGTGAATGGGACGCGCTGTGTTAGGGAACACACAGTTCCCAGAACACAGCGCGCCCCATTACCCAGAAGACATCGGTGAGGAGGACAGAAGACCGAAGATCAACGAAGATCAACGCCAGGATGACTTTGCCAGGATTTCCAGAGTTCCCTCACCTGATGCTAGGTGTGTCCTTTGACTGAAAGGATATTTAAGCTCTAGTTCTTGACATGGTTGCAGTGTCTTCTCACCAGCTGCTTCTTGTTACAAATGGCTATAATATATACCCATGAGATGAGCCTTTGATTGACCCGACTACTCTCTTGTTTGCTGCCTGATTTAACCCAACTACCCTTTGGACTGCTCTTAGTCCTGACCATTGCTTGGATCTGACTATCTCTTGCTTATTCCCTAATATACAGTCTCCATTTTGAAGCTTTCTTATTCTCGCTCACCCCTTAGCGGGGGGATCCTGAGGGCTGTGACCTGGTACCAGCCCATAGCAAAAAAGATCAAAAGTCTATTCGGACTTGCGACCCAAGTTTACTATCAGGAGCTCCAGTGAAGGTCAGCTGGTGCTTAGACTCTGAACTAGGGATGGGCCCGGTGTTCAATTTGAACCCATGTTCGAATCGAACATTGGGCGTTCGCCCGCTCGGCGAGCCCAGAACTATTTGGGCCGCTCGCATCAAATTCGTGTGATGCGAGCGGCCCGCAATGCACTGCGCCAGTCGCAGTGCATTGCTGGCTGATGATTGGCCAAGCATGCACTGTGACCCGCATGCTTGTGGGCCACAGACGTGCGCTCCAGGCAAAACAGGATATCGAAGCGCTGTTCTATGCAGCAGGGAGACATCATTTCCGGAGGAAAAACGCACAGTATCAGGCACAGTGACACACATTTGATATGCTTGTGATTTTTTCATTTATGGTACGCATAATGTATTAGGGGGGAGGTTTTGTATCAGAATAAAGTCTTTTTAAAAAAAAACAGTATCACACTATTGCATGCCCATTTGTTTTTGTGACGAGATTTGGTGCATGATCCTGCCAGTTTGCCGCAAAGTGGACGGAACGTGGGAGGAACGCTGATGCATGTTGGTTGTACTAAAAGGCTTGTTTTGACCATTGGTCTGGTGAGTGCATCCCCATAGGGGAGTTTATTCCGCACGTGGTGAAGAATTTGTTGGAATATACGGTGGAAGCTGTCACTATTGTACACAAGGGACCACTACGTGGGGACATTTTTATCAGACCAGACTGTTTATTCACCATATATTCATTGAAAGTCATTGATAAAAAAAAAAGTAATTGATAAAAAAAAAAGTGTGGGGGTCCCCCCAAATTCAATTACCAGGCCCTTCAGGTCTGCTATAGATATTAAGGGGAACCCCGGCCAAAAAAACAAAAAAAATGGCATGGGGTCCCCCTCAAAATCCATACCAGACCCTTGAGGTCTGGGATGGATTTTAAGGGGAACCCCGGCCAAAAAAAAAAATGGCGTGGGGCCCCCCTCAAAATCCATACCAGACCCTTATCCGAGCACGCAACCTGGCAGGCCGCAGGAAAAGAGGGGGGACGAGAGCGCCCCCCCCCCTCCTGAAACGTACCAGGCCACATGCTCTCAACATTGGTTGATGAGGGCCTCTTCCCCACAACCCTGGCCATTGGTTGTGGGGGTCTGCGGGCGGGGGGCTTATCGGAATCTGGAAGCCCCCTTTAACAAGGGGACCCCCAGATCCCGCCCCCCCTGTGTGTGAAATGGTAAGGGGGTACAAAAGTACCCCTACCATTTCACCAAAAAAGTGTCAAAAATTTTAAAAATGACAGGAGACAGTCTTTGACAATTCCTTTATTAAAATCTTCTTTCTTCTGGTCTTCCTTCTTCCTTTCCTCATCCTTCGGTTTCCTCATCTTCTCCTTCCGGCATCTTCTTCCATCTTCTTCTTCCATCATCTTCTTCCTCCGATCCGCTTCTTCTTGCTCTGGTCTTCTCGTCCGGCATCTTATTCCACGGCGTCGGTGTCTCTTCTGGGCCACAATGGGAGGCTCCCGCTGTGTGAGGCTTTGCTGCATCTGACAGGTCTTTTATAACGGAGGGCGGAGCCATCTGGTAATCCCGCCCTCTCTGACGCATGGGGACGTCATGGCAAATTCCCTATGGCTTTCCCCATGACATCAGAGGGGGGCGGGGTCACCAGACCGTCTCCTGTAATTTTTAAAATTTTTGACACTTTTTTGGTGAAATGGTAGGGGTACTTTTGTACCCCCTTACCATTTCACACAGGGGGGGGGCCAGGATCTGGGGGTCCCCTTGTTAAAGGGGGCTTCCAGATTCTGATAAGCCCCCCGCCCGCAGACCCCCACACTCAATGGCCAGGGTTGTGGGGACGAGGCCCTTGTCCTCATCAACATGGGGACAAGGTGCTTTGGGGGGGACCCCAAAGCACCCTCTCAATGTTGAGGGCATGTGGCCTGGTACGGTTCAGGAGGGAGGGGGGGGCGCTCTTGTCCCCCCTCTTTTCCTGCGGCCTGCCAGGTTGCGTGCTCAGATAAGGGTCTGATACGGTTTTTGAGGGGGACCCCACGCCATTTTTTTTTTTTGGCGGGGTTCCCCTTAAAATCCATCCCAGGCCTCAAGGGTCTGGTATGGATTTTGAAGGGGACCCCACGCCATTTTTTTTTTTGGCCAGGGTTCCCCTTAATATCCATAGCAGACCTGAAGGGCCTGGTAATTGAATTTGGGGGGACCCCCACACTTTTTATTTTTTTTATTTTTTTTATTTTTTATCAATGACTTTTTTTTTATCAATGACTTTCAATGAATGACTGTTCTCTGTGTTACGGGAGCCGTCAATTCATTAGCCGCGAGTGATTTTAAATAGCTTTTTTTCCTGCAAGAATGTCACTTTGTGCAGGGACAGTTCTAAGCACGGGAAACATGCGCCCCTTCACAGGCATACTATAGACACCCCCCAGGTACGAAATTTAAAGGAATATTGCACTTTTATTGTTTCACTTTAAGCATTATTAAAATCACTGCTCCTGAAAAAACGTCCGTTTTAAAAAAAAAAATTTGCATCGATACATGTCCCCTGGGGCAGGACCCAGGTCCCCAAACACTTTTTATGACAATAGCATGCATATTAGCCATTAAAATTAGCACTTTTGATTTCGAACGTTCGCGTCCATTGTAACTAATAGGGTTCTTAAATTTACACAGACTTTAGGTCCGTTCGCGGGTTCTGGTGCGAACCGAACCCGGGGGTGTTCGGCTCATCCCTACTCTGAACCCGGGATGATCCTACGCCACCAGCTAGAATGTGTTGCTGTAACAGTTACTAACAGTAACAGGTATTTAACAGCTCAAAATGATAAGCTGAATAATTTGAAGTAATTCTAAAATATTATGTTTAGGTATAACTTAATATGCATAGCATATTCTACTAGCAAAACATCATCATTAAAATAAATCCATACAGTACCTTTGTAAACAGTCTCCTAAAGGTGATTGAAATACCAGCAGCAGCTTTCATTGACCCAATATGCCCGAATGCTGGGTTGTTTTAATCCAAGTTTCATCACTTCCAGTAATGTCTGAGTTTTCTCACTCCCTCCCAGACCTGGAAAGGGATAACAAGAATAAGGTTGTCAGATTTTTACTGCCATCTTTTTCTTGTTCAGGAGGATTGCCCCTCATATCCTGTCTCAGTGACAGTGATCTGCAAGATAGGATGTGAGCAGAAACCTTTCAGTTAGTGGCACAGACTGCAGAAAAAATGCAACAGATACTTTAATGCTTCCCTATGCTATCCTATCATAAAAATACTAAAAAAGTTTTAGCTTGTGTTGAGATATACCTCTCTGTGTACAGGTATATACTATTGGACTTCAGTGGTTCTTTTTGACCTACCTAACCATTACCTTAATCATTGTGCTGCACTGAATGACTGGAGACATTCCAGTAAGAAGACTTTTCTTCAGCATGTCAACTACTTAGTTAATTTAGCGTACTCTGTGTGATTATTAGACTTCATTGAAGGCAATGTATCTAACCTTTGTTCCTTTTGGCTTGAATGCAAATATGACATACCTTACCTTTGTTCCTTTTGGCTTGAATGCAAATATGACATCATAATGCAAAACTAAAACAAACAATTTATAACCTTGGACTTAAATGGTAACAATAATCAGAAGTACATGCCATTGCCAGCATATTTGTGTGCAATTGCCAGCAGATTTCTCCTGAAGAAGCACCTGGAAAAGGTATTGAGAAGTGGTCATATCCCTCCACAAGTATCTATAAAATTGAATGAAAAATCAATATTAGATAATAATATGCAATATTAGATGCAATGTATATGAGATCAATCGAACAGTAGGGAGGTCTTGAGACAGCAGGAGGTTTCTGTATTTAGAGATACACGTGTAATAGAGAAAACAGAATTTTGTAATGGCCTGCACTCCTGAGAAATAGGATTTTATTAATATATTAATATGACAAAGAAGTCAGAAAGTCTGTCATTTTTTAAATAATTATTTTCATTTATGTTCTTCTGATTACTGCTACCTTTAAAGTCTAATATTCTGAATTGTATATTTTAATAGGATATCTTTGGGGATGTGCTTCTATGACTTTAAATCAGTCCAACTATATTACTTAAATGTAATCATAATGCAATAATGTCATCCCGTTGTTACTGCATAAGTGACAGATCTTTTATGCATATGCTTTTATGCCTCATGATTTAGTGAAACCAAGGTCATCAAAAGCATCCCTAAACACAAGACCAATATACAAAGATTCAGGCTTTTTAGTCTAATGCAGAGTAATTGAGTGGCTACACAGCCCTTACACGTTATAATTGTTCTACCTAAAAGCCTATAAAATACACAATAAGGAAGGTAAACTACCCAAAGCATTGTCTTTGTCAAACAATTTCTGCTTCAACATCTTTGAAAATTAAAAATTTCAAGGTATGAGGAAAAACAAAAACACTAATTAAAATCGTGGGATCATGTTGAAGGATTACAAATGTAAAAAGACAGTTCTATAGTGTATTAAATGAGGGAGCAGATGACTGTAATGCAATATGTAAAAACAGCTTCCTATGTGTCTTCAATCTGCTTGATTAAAGTCCTTGAATAACCCAAGTCTGAGACCCACCATGCTGTGCTTCCACAGACTCCACTCTGTTTTGATTCAATAGTCTATATGGAAGGAGTGAACAAGCAGAACAGGTTTTTTAATTTGTTTTAATTTTAAGAAAAATGCATGAAAAACAGTGGTAGCTTAGCCACAAGACCAATGCCACCTTAACCGGCCTCGCAGGGCCCAACATATTAGTTGGGCCCTGCGGCCCCATGATTTCTTTCAGCGGCCCTGAGCGCCCGCATATGAAAACGGTGGTCAAATCACACATGTGATGTATCGCAACGATCAGTAGAGCGAGAGCAATAATTCTAGCTCCAGACCTCCTCTGTAACGCAAAACATGCAACCTCTAGAATTTCTTTAAACGTCGCCTATGGAGATTTTTGAGGGTAAAAGTTTTACGCCGTTCCACGAGCGCGCGCAAGCGTGAAGCATGACATGTTGGGTATCAATTTACTCGGCATAATATTATCTTTTACGATATATAAAACAATTGGACTAACTTTACTGTTGTCTTATTTTTTTATTCACAAACGTGAATTTTTTCCAAAAAAATTTGCGCTTGTAAGACCGCTACGCAAATGCGGTGTGAAAAAAAGTATTGCAATGACCGCCATTTTATTCTCTAGGGTGTTAGAAAAAAACCAATATATAATGTTTGGGGGTTCTAAGTAATTTTCTAGCAAAAAAAACAGTTTTAAACATGTAAACACCTAAAATCCAAAACGAGGCTGGTCTTGAAGTGGTTAAGGGCAGACAGGGGTGAAGAGGGTCTCTAATAGTAATCAGACTGCACTCCTGCTCATAAATTACCCAACTACACCCCCCCCCCGTAGTAGAGGATGTGGATAACCAAACTTGCCATACTTTGTCAATTATTTTCATACAACCTCTAGAAACATGAGTGGCTCTGTAGAGTGATATCATAGAGTTCACCAGGCCCTTCCAGAATGACAGAGTGGGAGAGTTGGCTTTTTCCAATGTAAAGGGATAGCCTTTCTGGCATAAAATAATAAAAATGTTGAGCAAAGTCCTAAGGGCTCTGGAAGGTAACAGGCAGAACAGGTTAATGGGGCAGAATGCTATTTAAAACACCCCAAACCCTAGGAACCAAGTTTATCAAATTGGAATTGGTTTTGCCCATTGTTGAAAACTGGCAGCACTAAGTGCTGAATGGGGGAGCAGATAAAGGTAATGTTCATCATCTGCCCCTCATTTACAACAGCTTAAGGTCCCAGAATAAACCAGTGCTGAGACCCATTATCCTGTGCTTTCACAAACTGCAACATTTTAACATATATTACACGTTTGCCAATTAGATGAATAAACAGGTCAAAGGGTTGGACTTTGAACATTCCAATTACCAAAGCATGTTAAAAAAAGAGAGTGCTATTTGCACAGCCAAAGGAGCAGGCTTATACAGTTTGGTTTTAGGAGGTGGTAGGGTGAATTGCAACTTCACAAGATTTCAATTATTTTTTATTTTTAGAATCTTGTGATATGACAATAAAAACATGTTATTATATTGGTGTTCTTGTTCTGCTTCCTAAGCTAAAAGTATGTCATTTTTCTAACAGGTATACAGTTTACCAAGAAATCTAATAGTAGAAGAAGTAGTTAATAATTAGGATAGAAAGTTTACTCAATTAGTAGAGAGACCCTGCCCTGAAGAGCTTATAATCTATGTGGTATAGAAGGAAATATGAAGACTCTGATGGAAAGGCATGCATTAATTAAAAGTGCAAGTCAGCTAGGTCAAGTGCATCCTGAGCCGATAGTTGTAAACATAACAAATTTAATACAAGATTTATCTGGAGATACAGAGAGAGCATAATGTCAATCAATAGCTACTGTTTCAATGTTCTTGCAGGTGTTCTTCCTGATTTATAACATAATGCTTTCAATCTGTACTAATACAATATGTTGAGCTTTTTATTTTCAAGCAGTTTTTATGTTAACTGGATTAAAAATTAAAGAAGTCATACAAGGACCATCCAGCCTAAAAAATACAGTGATGCCTTACACCAATTCAATGGGCTGGATTTACTAAAGGCAAATAGACAGTGCACATTCCAAGTGCATTAGCGCTTGGTAAATGTGGCAAAGCCCTGCTGATTTTCACCATTCAATCTTGTGGAAGCAAAATGCTTCTTTTTTTTTTTCCTTGTGCCTGATTGGGTATTCTTTACAAAGTGAAACTTTACCACATTCACTAATAGCAATGAGTGCAACTGCATAGGGCAACTACTTGCCTTTAGTAAATTCATCCCAATGAGCAAAAAATGGGGTGGATTTACTAAATTCAAGTGCAAGTGCAGTTGCTCCAGAGCTTTGTAAATTAGATGAAAATATTAAGGTAGGACAAAGGTATGCTTTAAAGACCTGGCTTTAAGGAAGAACTGCAAAATCACAGGTAGTACATAGACAACAAAAGTTCACTTTTAATACAAGATTGTATCATCCAAAAAACAACATCCTTTTTTTTTTTGCAAGTAATTTTGTTATTACACTTTGTTTGATAAAATAGCATGATAAGGGCTTTCCCCTGATCCATAAAGAACAAAAAACATCACCCAGTTTAAACAATATTTATAATAAAATAATGAAATAAAGAAACAACAGATGAAAATGGCAATTGAACTTTGTTAACTAAATTAAATGAATGAATTACTATGTAAAATCAATAAAACTATAAATATTGCTCAGTCGTAGGGTTTTACCTCATTATGGGGAAATTTCCACTGCATGTTGTGTGCCTGGGGACAGAAAGTGCAGGAAAGACTGCCAGATGAGGACACAGAGATCCAAGCCTTCCAGATTATCCAGGTTATAAATAAAAACATTTGTCTGGTGCTACATTTTTACAGAAGCAGAACCACCATTTAAATCCAACAGGTCTCACTGACATCATGACACCACGAGTAATGTTTAGTACTAAACAAATCAATGTAAAGAAGTAAATAATATTTAATCATGTATATTTGTAACATTAATTACAAAACATGAACAAAAGGGGGTGTGCCAGCCTAGTGCATTGTCCCACATTTATTGAAAAGCAATTATTTATAATTATACTCACAACAAGTGAATTAAAATTTTGCATCAAGCTACTTATTTTAGCCCTGTAGTCCACAAACACAATTCAATCCAAAGTCCAGGGGGACCACGGCAGGGTCCTTACTGGCTGACACGTTTAGAAGGAAACACCTTCTTCCTCTGGCAGAATAGGAAACAGAGAATACAGTTCTCAGTATTAAGTAGCAATATACTGCAAGGGGGCTTAGCTGTACAGATGTTGAAAAATACTATAATGCAATATTAATATCATGAGTAATAGAGTGGACTAAAGAAACAAATGAAAAAAGATGGGTGCAAATAGAGAAAATGTTGAATAGTACACAGTTGGGTAACATTGTTTGGATTCCCCCACAATATAGAGAGTTAGACACAGACACACATGAATTGACATTAAAAGTACTAACATTTTGGTATTTAGTAAACAAAAAAGCAAATTGGAAGTTGAATTCACCAATAATCCCATTAAGGGACACAAGTTACTTTTCACCTGGGAAAGGAAGATTATTTGGGGAATGGATAAAAAAATGAAATGCACAGTTGAAAGATATAATGGAAAATGGGGAATTACTCACACTATAGGACTTAAAGCACAAAAAAAGAATGGGTGGTGATCGATGAATGGCAGTATTTTCAGTTGCGGCATTTTGTGACATTGTTACCGCAACCAATAAGATCTGGAGAAAATGTATTACCATTAGAATAGTTGTGTACATCTAAAAATACTAGACATGGAAACTCCCACATTTATAAAATACTGTTGACGTTAGCCAGAACTGAAAAACTGCCATACATCGAAAAATGAGAAAAGGAATTGGGAGCCTGGGTGAATGAGTTTCAATTAAGAAGAATTATAAAAATGGTACATAGTTCTGCAGTGGATATACATACCACAGAAATTAACTATAAATGTTTATCTAGATGGTATATAACCCCAGATAAAGTTCATAAGTATCAAACAGGAAAATCACCAAACTGCTGGCAAGGCTGTGACACTCTAGGAAATATGGCTCACATTTGGTGGGATTGTCCCAAAATTAAAAAAAATATTGGAAAAAAGTGTTAACTCTGATTAAGGAGATTATAAAAATAGAAATACCTGAAGATCCATGGGTATGCCTATTCCATCATATAGAGACCCCAATAAAACAATATAAAAATACTTTGATACCACATTTATTAAATGCTGCTAAAAGCTTAATCCCACTACATTGGCAGGAACAAGAGTACACTGTAGTAGGTGAATGGTTGAGAAAAGTTGAATACAGATATAAAATGGAACAACTGCGATGTGGTGATTGGGATGAGAGTGGAAAAATAGGGGAAGTTTGGGAAAGTTTGACCGAATTTAAAAGAACAAAGATACAAATTTTTAGCCCTGTAGTCCACGACACAATTCACTCCAAAGTCCAGAGGGACCTCAGCAGGGTCCTTACTAGCTGACACGTTTCAAAGAATACACCTTCTTCCTCAGAGCCAGAAGGTGTATCTATCAAAATGCATCAGCCAGTAAGGGCCCTGCTGCGGTCCCCCTGGACTTTGGATTGAGTTGTGTTACTACAGGGTTAAAAATGAGTAGCTTGATGTTTCAATTTTAATTCACTTGTTTGTGAGTATAATTTTAAATATTTGATTTTCAATAAATTCTGTGGGATAATGCACTAAGCTGGTGTGCCCTCTTTTGTCCATGTTTTGTAGGGGCTTCAGGACATCCCGAGTCCGAGAGGGAAGCAAGGCTTGTGGCTACATCCCCATGACGTGGAGTCATTCTCAATCCCCTTACTGGGACACTACATTTTTGTGCAGGAGGTGTAATTTTGTAATTTTGTTATATGTAACATTACATACACACATTTCATATTTTTTTAATTGCAACTGGCAGGTAACACACTCCAAACAACAACACAATATTTTGGCCCTTAATTGGAAAAAAACAAGTGAGATTAGGTTGAGCAATCAGCTAAATCACTCAGAGATAAGCCATACACCAGCCTCGTAGTATGGACAATAAGCAGTGGGTGTGTTTGAAATTTTCTCTCCTGCATCACAATCAGGGGTTCTCAGATCATCAGGTTATTGACAAAGGGGACCAAGGCGAACTCGTGCATTACAGCAAAGCATGTATGCAAAACTGAGCAGTGAGCAAATAAGCTGTGCTCCCTGTGGGCATCTCAAGACTTTCAACTGATGTATGGCTGGACCAGATGTTTAATTTCTGCTTTTTACTTGGTCAGTCCCATGGTACTACAAATGTAAAATTGCAGATGAATGTTAAATATTTTGTATTGTGTAGGATATTTAGCGGGCAATACAGAAAGTCAGGCGCAGGGTATACAGCCTTCAGAAAAAGAGCACAAGGCAGAATTACCGGCTTACCAATGTTGGCCCTCTTAAGATGATAACTGTCATGTGTAATATAAAATTTACACTGCAGTTAGGTGGTGCAATCTAGCTGCTATCCTAGAAGCAAACCCCTGTGGAGTGCTACAGAACACTCCAACAATTGCATGTTTGCTCAATTTGCAATTAGCAGCTGAGACCTGTCTAAAGAGTCTCCTAAAGAGCCATTGATCAGTGTTTATTTGCCTGCCATCACAGATTTGTGATGAAGATACAAACAGCAATAAAAACATGAATGAGGGTCTAAACCACTTTAAGCAAAATGAACAAAACATTTAGCTGTATCAGAATAATGCTGAATACTTTATACCCAAGGCTGGCTCTCTGATCACCTCTCAAACCAAGAATCTAGTCATTTAATAGAACATCAAACTGGATCTTGTGAATTGACTACCCTCTATATAATATTGCTTTTTGATTCTATGTTGAACAGTTCTCTAGCACATTCTATACGCAGAAAATAAAATCATTGTACGTTTTCTAGAAAATTTATTTTAACTAAAGTAAGCAAGAAATTACAAACTGAGTGCAACAGTATATCAGTGCAGAGTTTATGTATTCATTAGTGTTAATGAATACAAGAATACACTTGCCTGATTTGACTGTCTTGATTCTATCAGTGCTGAGAAGGCTTATATATCTTTTGTTCTACATTATATAAACCAGATTGCAATATATAGCTTTTGCTGACACCTGCAGTTCATTTAGCGGATTGCATGAAAGTAAAAATGTATTGTAAATGAAAAAAACATACAGGCTCGGTCTGCCGGAGAACTGAAGGATTCTCCAGTGGGCCCTCACATGTCTCTCTGCTGGGACTAAGGTGCCTATTGGCAGCCCAGAGAACAGCCACTATATAGCTGAGAGACATGACCCACAAGCTGTGACTTGTCTACTTCCTGGAGTGCCATGGCATTTCCATCGATCTTCAGTGCACTTACAGGCATCATCTTAGACAGTGTGAGTGGGGCCAACCCCCCAAACAGAATAAGCAGAATAGGTAGCGGACACTACACAGGGGACAGCAGCAGGAGGATAAATGGGGATGTGAGCAGCACAGCCATAGAAGTATTTAAAGTACACTAAACTCTGATTTAAAAAAAATTATATTTAAAGCGGAACTTGATAAAAAATAATGTTCTTTATCAAGGAACATACATTCCACATGAATTATTATGCTACCAAAATTAGCGTGTGCTGTCATTTTCCCCCAGCATTGTTCTTGTTTCTTCTTGCTGGAGGCTGCCATTTTGTTGAAGCCCTAAACAGCAGTAAGGCTGCTTTCACAATGGGGTCGTGCCGCGTTAGCGGTAAAGCACTGCTCATTTTAGCGGTGCTTTACAGTTGTTTAGCGGCGCTTGTTGGTCGCTAGCGGGGGTTAAAAGCACCCTGCTAGTGACCGAAGGAAGGGTTAAAACCGCCCGTGTTGCAGCGCTTTCAGACCGCTTTTCAGGCGCTTCAGAAATGCTGCCCAAGCATTCCATTCCGCTGTATACATAGCTCCCAAACCCCCCCAAAGTTGCTGCTTGCAGGACTTTTTGTAACGTCCCGCAAGCGCACCGCCCCGGTGTGAAAGCACTTGGGCTTTCACACTGGGGTGGTATGGGAGGCATTTTTCAGTCGCTTTACAGGCGATATTTTTAGAGCTAAAATGCCTGAAAAACGCGTTCATTGTGAAAGGGGTCTAAATCATAAAGCAGAAGTAAACTCATCGATGTAACGGTTTCAAGAAACCGTTACATTCCTGGAATGCCAGGATTGCTAACTGTCACATTTGCTTGTGTCCTTAACCAAACTGTCAAATGGCTGGTGTCATAACTGATCACATGTGCAGCATCATGGCAGTTGCAGATCAAACAGAAGCAGCATCTTTAGCTGTGAAAGATAGGAAAGTGTAATTCCACTTTAATCACTTAAGACCTGGACCATTTTGTTGGCCAAAGACCAGAGCACTTTTTGCGATTCGGCACTGCATCGCATTAACTGACAATTGCGTGGTCGTGCGACGTGGCTCCCAAACAAAATTGACGTCCTTTTTTTCCCACAAATAGAGCTTTCTTTTGTTGGTATTTGATCACCTCTGCGGTTTTTATTTTTTGCGCTATAAATAAAAATAGAGCGACAATTTTGAAAAAACACATTATTTTTTACTTTTTGCTATAATAAATACCCACAAAAATATATAAAAAACGTTTAGGCCTATACGTATTCTTCTACATATTTTTGGTAAAAAAAAAATCGCAATAAGCGTTTATTGATTGGTTTGCGCAAAAGTTATAGCGTCTACAAAATAGGGATTCGTTTTATGGCATTTTTATTTTAATAATTTTTTTTTTTTAGTAGTAATGGTGGCGATCTGCGATTTTTATCATGACTGCGACATTATGGCGGACACATCAGACAATTTTGACAAATTTTTGGGACCATTGTCATTTTTACAGCGATCCGTGCTATGATGTGCACTGATTACTGTAAAAACGACACTGGCAGTGAAGTGGTTAACCACTAGGTGGGGAGGGGTAAATTGTGTCCTGGGGAGTGATTCTAACTGTTAGGGGGCGTGGCTACAAATCACACTTTACTGATCATAGCTCCCGATCACAGGGAGCTACGATCAGTGACAGTGTCACTAGGCAGAACGGGAAGATGCTTGTTTACATTAGCATCTCCCCTTTCTTCAGCTCCATGAGACGATCGCGGTCTTCCATGCGGACATCGAGTCCGCGGGACCCGCGATCCCACTAACGGAGCTCCCGGCAGGGTCGCGCATTACCACACGGCGGCAAATTCAAACCTCAGGTAAGTATTGGGGGGCTGCTGCACAGAGAAGGTGAATGCATTAAGATAAAAAACCTTCTGCCTTTACAACCACTTTACCCTTTGATTGCCCAGATGTTAATCCCTTCCTGGCCAGTGTCATTAGTACAGTGGCAGTGCATATTTTTAGCACTGATCACTGTATTAGTGTCACTGGTTCCCAAAAAGTGTCAAAAGTGTCAGTTAGTGTCCAATTTATCTGCCACAATATCGTAGTCCCACTATAAGTCACTGATTGCTGCCATTACTAGTGAAAAATAAATAAATACAAATTCCATAAATATTCCCAGTTTGCAGACGCTATAACTTTTGCACAAACCAATCAGTATACACTTATAGGGATTTTAGTTAAACAAAAATATGTAGCAGAATACATATTGGCCTAAATTGAAGAAGAAATTTGGTATTTTACATTTTTTTATTGGATATGTTTTATAGCAGAAAGTAAAAAATATTGTTTTGTTTTCAAAATTGTCAGTCGTTTTTTGTTTATAGTGCAAAAAATAAAAAAACGCAGAGGTGATCAAATACCACCAAAAGAAAGCTCTATTTGTGGGGAAAAAAGGCCAAAAATGTTACTTGGGTACAGTGTCGCCCGTCCGGGCAATTGTCAGTTAACATGACGGCGTTGTATCTCAAAAAATAGCATGATTATGAACGGGGGTAAATCTTCCGGAGCTGGAGTGGCTAATAAGTAGATGTCTTTTCATCTTATTGTTTGTTTTTTTAACAGTCTTAACAACTGATGGTTTTAGAGACACTAGACTACAACATGCTTGCTACAACTATACTTGCATGTCCACATAGTAGTGCTTTCGTTTGCTCCACAACTCCACAACATGACGTTATGCCTGAAAGTCAGATGCTTGTATCACGGCTTTCACATGCTCAGGTTTAGGCAATAGTCCCTCTTTTGATATAATGTGACCCAGAAATGACAGCCGAGTTTGTTTAATGCAGTATTTATAATGATTCACTTTCAGCCCTGTACATTCAATGTGCTTTAGAACAATTTTAGGTTAAATTTGTAAAGATCCAGAGATGGGCCATGTACCGTTATATCATTCAGATGTCACTGTATACCAGGTCTAAAGATTGAAAATATCAGTCTTTGAAAACAAGAAGGTGCTGATGCTAATCTATAAGGTACATGTTTGAAATGGAACAGGCCTTCATTAGTAAAAAAAAAAAGCAGTAAGATACCTACTTACCTTATCCAACAAAACCTGATGATATGCACTTTGAAGATCCAGAGAAGAAAAAAAATGTAATGTAGTTCTGACAGGACTTCAATAAGTGCAGCGCAACAAATCAACTTTATTATCAAATACAATCGACCAAAGTTACCGTATGTTTCGTGATGTCCAATCTAATAATCAAATAGTGAATTAATATAACTCTTCTAAACTTTTGAGTTTATATAATAACAAGAACAAAAAACAAATTTCAAGGAGTGGAAACTGCATTTATTTTTCAATATACTCTCCTGCTACATTTACACACTTATCCCAGCGTTTAACCATTTGGTTGGCCAAAGACCAGAGCACTTTTTGCGATTCGGCACTGCGTCGCTTTAACTGACAATTGCGCGGTCGTGCGGCGTGGTTCCCAAACAAAATTGACGTCCTTTTTTCCCCACAAATAGAGCTTTCTATTGGTGGTATTTTATCACCTCTGCGGTTTTTATTTTTTGTCCTGTAAACAAAAAAAAAAGACAATTTTGAATAAAAACACATTATTTTTTACTTTTTGCTTTAATAAATATCCCCCCAAAAAAAAAAAACATATTTTTTCCTCAGTTTAGGCCGATACGTATTCTTCTACATATTTCTGGTAAAAAAAATTGCAATAAGCGTTTATTGATTGGTTTGCGCAAAAGTTATAGCGTCTACAAAATAGGGGATAGTTTTATGGTATTTTTATTAATAATTTTTTTTTTACTAGTAATGGCGGCAATCAGCGTTTTTTTTATCGTGATTGCGACATTATGGCAGACACATCGGACAATTTTGACACATTTTTGGGACCATTGGCATTAATACAGCGTTCAATGCTATAAAATTGCACTGATTACTGTAAAAATGTCACTGGCAGTGAAGGGGTTAACCACTAGGGGGGGGGGGGGGGGGGGTTAGTGTGTCCTAGGGAGTGATTCTAACTGTCTGGGGGATGGGCTAGCAGTGACACGACACTGTTCGCTGCTCCCAATGAGAGGGAGCAGACGATCAGTGTCCTGTCACTAGGCAGAACGGGGAGATGCTGTGTTTACATCGGCATCTCCCCATTCTTCAGCTCCATTAGACGATCGCAGGCACCCGGTGGACATCGAGTCCGCGGGTCCCGTGGGCACGGTCACGGTGCTTGCGGCAGGCGCGAGAGCCGCCGGCAGCATGCGAACGTGCACGTCAAGAGATTCAAAGTAACATACAGGTACGTTACTTTGCCCAGCCGTGCCATTCTGCCAACGTATATGTACAGGAGGCGGTCGGCAAGTGGTTAAGGACCAGCCGGCGCAGTTATACTGCGACAGGTTGGCTCTCCTGGGAGAATTGCCCTAGCTTTACAGCAGCCTCTTTAAGAGCTGTAGGGGACGAACGTGCGCGCTCGTTGGCCTGCTGGCTACCTGCGATTGCTCCAGACAGAGGGGGGATATTTATTATAGCAAAAAGTAAAAAATATTGCTTCTTTTTTCAAAATTTACGCTCTTTTTTGGTTTATAGCGCAAAAAATTAAAACTGCAGAGGTGATCAAATACCACCAAAAGAAAGCTCTATTTGTGGGGAAAAAAGGACATAAATTTTGTTTATGCAATTGCCTGTTAAACTGCCGTATCGCAAATGACCTGGTCATTAAGGGGCAAATCCAGTCCAAATCCGGTCCAAACAGGTGGAAATCACTCGGAGCAAGGTCCGGGCTGTATGGGGGATGTGGCAATACCTCCCAGATGAGTTGCTGTAATGGGCACGTAGTGTGGTGAGCAGTATGAGCTTGTGCGTTTTCTGAGACGCTCTTAGTGATCAAACCAGGCTGTTTTTTCCCTTATGTGCCGGTCAAAAGTAGAAAGCTTGGTACCCAGCATGCGCTTTTCGAAAATGCAAATGTTCATGAATGATTGTGTTCACTGTTGCCACAGAAAGATTCATCTCTTGTGCAATTTCATGACAGGTTATGCATCGATTATCCAGGATAAGGCGTTCCATATGCTAAATGTTCACAGTAATGACTGCTGTGGGCTGAGAACCACCACGGCTGGGATCATCACTGTAACGACACCCCGTGTAGGAAAGGGGTTAAAGTCGTATAGGACATTCCCTTCCCGAACATTAAGGCAGCTACCAAACACTCCAATCAGCCGAACAAGAAACCCATACGAATACTTCTCCCCCAAGACAAGACGAGGCTCTGTGTTGAGGGTCAAGCAGGAATGAATCTTTATTCAAGCACATGTTATACAGATCCCACTTCAAAACACTCCCCCCCATCCTTGGAAAACAGGGCGGGTTAAACTGTCCAATGACATTGGACACAAAGGTCAGGTGTGTTTAACTTCTTATCAATAAACAGTCTTAGCAGGGGGGCTGCTGGAGGAATCCCCCCCTCTCTCCATAGAAATAAACATCCCATAATATCCAGAGCAGACAGACACAATAGAACATTGGAATACAGCCCCACCCCAAACGATCACAGCAAATAGTGCACAACAGCATGAGACAATATACAATATATACATATATACAAGGTTGAGTCTGATTAGTACAGATCAGACTGGATTTTTTATTCACCTCGCAAAAAATATTGTTCCCTTAAAATCCAGGGCCCATAATCGGTCGGCAAGAGGCTGGCATTCAGTCCCCTCCAAAAGCCTCTGTCCCGGCTAGGTCTGTCACAATCACTGATGGACATACTGCCATCTTTGAAACGTTTACACAATTCAAGTGTCTTACTGCAGCTAATCACTGTACTGTGCTTGAAGTCTTGTGTAGATATCTGTGGGTTTTACATCTTCGTTCACAAGATACTTCATCACCACACGCTGTTCCATGCACGCATTAACACTGTTGTCTGCCATCTTGATTAACCGTCTCTGGACTGGCCCGAGATATGTGTGCCGCCTACCAGTAATAGGACACACTTGCCATGCTAGCATCCCTTTTTATACCTGTAAAAAAAGTCCCAGTTTGACTTGAACACCCCTTGTATACAGTATTGTGCTCTGGGCACAAACAAAATATTGCTCAATTCCATTGGTTGAGCAATGGGTTGAGCAATATTTAGTTGGTGCACAGAGCACAATATAGTATAATTATATTGTTTAGCTGCAACTGTAGATGGATATTATTTTTCCTCACATTAGTGCATATAGATATTGAGATATTGGTAGCATGGGGAATAATTTTGGTTAATTTTTGTAAGAAAAAAATCAGTTGATTGTGTCATAATTTTAGTGCTGCAATGTGATATGTAAACTCTGCTTATCTCAATGTTATCAGAAAGTGTGTTACAACTAGTGAAGAGCCAACCCAGAAGACAGCTGTCATTCCTGGGCCAATGAGCTGCAGGTGATGAATTCCCTGCCCCGCAGCTGCATGTACACAAAGAGACCACACAGGACACAGCATGTACACAGGAGACCACGTGGTTATATTAGGTCATTGATGTCATGAACATCCTAGCCCCTTTGTGTACATGCAGCTGTGGGTCAGGGAATCCCCTACCACCCGGTTCATTGGTGCAGCACTGACAGCTGACTTCCAGTTGCAGCTGAGCATATGTTTGGCCAAAACCTGGTGCCGCTCTCCAAGATTATGCCTAATTAAGACTACAGAACAGCTCTCTTCTTATGTTATAGAGAACAATAGAGGGAGCAGTGTTCTGTATTCCAACCATGCTTACTCCTTTGGGATAACAATGCATGCTCCATAGATACAGTTCAGTGCGTGAACAGTATCATCCTAAGACAGAAAGTGTGTTTTTGCCAGGCTCATCAGGTAAAAATAATTAAAAAAAGCCTGAAAAAAAGAATATAGGCACCTTATCTAAGAACTGGTAAGCTGCGCTATATAACATTTTTGGTTTTGTAACTAGATACACTCTAAGATAGGGGTGTCCAGCCTATTGGCCCAGAAAATTTCTGTATGCAGCCCGGGCATGTCTGGAAGAACTCAAAAGCAAAAAGAGAAGCACGTATGGAGGGTTCCCATGTATACCTATTTGCATAGAAGCCACAGCAGCACAGAGAATGTAGGCATGAGCACAGCTAAAGGGATGCTGGGGGTGCAGCACCGGCATCAGCTAAAGCAGGAATTCTACTCCAAGAGTCTACTCTTGGCTGTATGGGGGGCTTGTTGAGGTGGGCTGCCCTCCCCCAGATCTCTGTTGCTCCCCCCGAAGCCCCCCACACACAACCTCCCTTCTACTTCCTGCACTGAATGTAAATAATGGCAAGGGGTGCTGGAGGGTCTATTGATGCTGGCTGCGAAGGGGAACTGTTGGCATGGGGGGAATCTATTGTTGAGGTATGGATCTATTGTTGCTAGGTGGTCAAATGTTACCAGGAGGGGTCTATTGTTGCTAGGAGGTATTTTAATGGGGTGGTCTATTGATGCTGAGAGGATCTATTGTTTCTGAGGGGGGTTATTGTTGCTGGGGGGATCATTTGTTGCTGGGGGTATTGATGCTGGCTGCAGAGGATTTGTTTTACTACTTTTCATGTTATCATTTACAAATACCATACAAATTACTTATATCATCAAAATGATACTTGGTTCTGTTTTCTCTAAAAGGGGCAGTACTGGGAGGTGAGTAGGGGTGGAACTAAGAGATGCTGGTCTGAGGTAGGTCGGTAGGTAGGGGGTGGAGACAGGGGGTGACTTGGAAGGAGGGAGTACCTTTACCTATTGTACTATCTGAGAAAAAAAAGCCCTGCCTAATTGTATTATTGGGGTGGGGGCTGTCAAAAAAGCAGAGCTTGTATTTTCTTGAAAGGTTCACTTTAACCAATTGTACAACAAAAAAAAAATCACACTATTCTTACTATGAAAGACCCTTGAAGCATCAGATGATGGACAGGAAACTTAAGGCAACATATCAATTATTAATCAAGTTTTGTTGTGCTGCATGCTCAAGGGATAATGTAGTTCTTGGCAGATAAAGACTTGACTGTCACACTTTAGTGCATGAATCTTTTATTATTGATATAAAGATTTCATTCAAATTTCATTCACCTCTAAGGAAGTGTTTTTGAAATGGTTGCCTAAACTGTGTAGTATCGGTATAAGTATTTACTTTGCTGTAATTTCATCTGTGAAAATGTGAAATAAATACAGTGCAACATGTTCCATGTGGTACTGTGTCGACAGGCTTTTATTCTTGTTCAGCATTTTTATTGCATTCCCATACAAGTCTGAATTGGTAAGGCAAATCCTGCTTGAAGCAGGTCAAATGCAAGTCAGAAGGAGGCCAATTGCAAGTCAAATGCACATGTCAATTAATTCTAAATGATCTTAGAAGCATCTCAAATTAAAGTCAAGCTCATGCCATCAACAAAAGCTCAAAGCCCATCAACACAAGCCCCAAATGTCTAACAATGGATAACACTACAACTAGATTGAAGCTACTTTAGAAACAAAGTTGAGGACCAAACAGAGTGCTGATACAACAGGAGCTAAGAATGGGATGTATAGGGCAAGTTGAATCAGCTCATTGAATCGCTCAAGTTTCACAGTGGTAAGCTTTCTGTGCTGGGTTCTGAGGTCCACCAAGCTGCCTTAAAGTGGATGTAAACCCAAAATTTTTAATTGATGTCATAATGTAGAGAATAAGATTTCCTTTCATTTGAGCCCAGTCTTGCCACACAGATTTACTCGAGGCCTGAGCAATCCTCTTTTATTGTTCAGTTAGAGAAATCTTGACAAAGTCTTGAAAACATTGTCAAAAACGCCCCCTTGCTGTGAGTGACAGGTGATTTACATATCTCATGCGCTAGCCTGAGACAGGTTATCATCAGATCACTGGATGTTCTACTCTGCCCAGCTCTGACTACATACATGTCCCCTACATCACTTGTCTGTCTGTCTATAGTCTGCTGACTGTTTACTGCATCCCATGATGAGAAACATCCAGTCAAAACACAGTAAAGCTGGGAGAGCTGGAGGGGGAGGGGGATGTGAATTGTGAACTTTTTACACAGGATGTGCCTGTCTCAGGCTAGTGCATGATATGTAAATCACCTGTCACTCACAGCAAGGGGGCGTTTTTGACAAAGTTTTCAAGACTTTGTCAAGATTTCTCTAACTGAACAATAAAAGAGGATTGCTCAGGCCTCGAGTAAATCTGTGTGGCAAGACTGGGCTCAAATGAAAGGAAATCTTATTCTCTACATTATGACATCAAAAAAAATTGGGTTTACATCCACTTTAACCATCAGAGGTGGCCTCATCATTGCTGGGAGATTCTTTAGGAAGTGTAGCTGGGAACAGCAGAGGGGGGAGCCCTTGCAAAATAAAAGAAGCCGATTATTAATTCTACTTCTCATTCCAACAACGTAGTATCGATTTTGGATAAAGTGACCTTTCAAACTAAAGGATATTCTTATTGACCAGACTAGACCATTGTGCCACCTTTAAACGAATCCCATTTTCTGGTAAACTCAAGGCTTTATGTTATTTGAATAGTTACATGACTGTGAAGACTCACCAGTAGGCGATCTCTAAATGTGTGCAGAGTGAAATATTGTTGATAAACTGATGTAATTTATTATGAAGTCTGGGTAAAATCTCCCTTTTCCACAACAACTTCATGCACCTATTTCTGCCTAGGTAGCACTTTTTTATACCTGCCAACCTTCTGAGGTTGAAAAGATGGGCACCTTTTATCCTAAAGTATTAAGGTAAGAAACATGGTCTTGACACATGTCCAATAACACAGACCATAACAAATTAACAATGCTCAATACATTTTTTTTTTCATTGTTACTTTTCCATATGTTTACCATTTGAAAATGACCACTGCAATAATTTGGTGGTTGGATAAAGTATTAAGTGTAGTATCAACATTTGATGTAAAATATACCGTACTTAGTTAAATAATATAGTACATAAGACATAGGAGAGGAAGCGTTATAAGACCTCATTTATGCATTCAAATGAAGGGCAGTAAAAAACAGGCACTTAAGCCACAGTTGTACTGCCCTTGGACTGCCAAGCTGCATATTAAAACCCCCTTTAGCAGTTATGGTATGTTGTGTCAAAATGTATACAACAGGTCGCATTTGGCAGCGGCAATATTGTCACCAAACGCGGTCCATTCAAGTAAATGTGACTGTGACTGAATTGGGCTGCGATACATGTGATTGTAGCATGGTGCTGAGGGCTTTTTTTTTGGTTAACACAGAAGGTGAGGAGGCAACATATCCAAAGTGTTTACTGAATAATGCATGTGCTTAGCGAGAGACTTTATAGAGTTGCATTCTGTGGGTGCAGTTGCTCCAGATCTTAGTAAATGAGGTAACACTTCACTTTGCAAAGAATACCCAATCACGTGCAATGAAAACTGAAAAAGCAACATTTTTATTTGCACATGATTGGATGATGGAAGTCAGCAGAGCTTCTGCTCATTTACTAAGCTCTGAAGCAACTGCTCTTGCAGAGTGAAACTTTATTTTTGCAAAGTGCCCCGTCTATTTATCTTTAATAAATTAACCCCATTGTGTTCACAGCAGGGCAACTGCTTGGCAATGGACCCAGAAGCTGAGGATGCCTATTGTAGTAATTTCCAGCTTCTATGGGGAATCCACAGGTATGGCACTTACATTAATCCAAGTTGGAGCAATGCAACTACGGTATGTTTCATAGTTATAGTTCATAGTTTGTAAGGTTGAATAAAGACACCGGTCCATCCAGTTCAACCTGAGTGAGTGTCTACAATTGTCCCTATCCCTGTACATAGCACACTCACATCGGTGCCTACCCTCAAGGATCCCACAATCCAAGGTCCCCATTCATATACTAGGGCCAATTTTCAGACAGAAGCCAAGTAACCTACCTGCATGTCTTTGTAAAAGACCTACCTGCATGTAAAAATTGCCATACATGGAATTCAGCTTGAAGTCCTGTTCTGGGCTGACAACACACAGCTTTTTGTGGACTGAGTATGGTCAGCACTGCTCAGTGTCTTGTGCTAAACTACTCAACCATAAGAGGCCTATGAGCCCCAAAAGATGGAAAAGTAATTTGGGGGCTCATAGACTTCTTACTGTGAACACACCAAAATCCTGAGACCGCAGAGTGTAGGATTGTCTGGATCATGGCACCGAGCATCAAGAGTAACCTTACTCTGCACAGGGACAATCATATTCCCTGCAGGCTTTCACTCCAGGTTGTCTGATCTCCCATTAGGGAGCTCAGCAACCTCACAGATGTGAGTACACCATTGCAATTTATCTTCTCTTCCTATATTCCATCCAATTATCTGTCAAACTACTACATCATAAGGAACTCTTCCGCAGCCTTTGTCTCTTTTTTTTCTTTTTTCTTCTTATCTTGGGATGCACCCCAGTTATAAACTACCCGTCCAGTCTCACGTTCAGTTCCCTAATGCATAAAGGTTAATAATTTTGTATTGCATGATAAAAAACTAGGAAGGTTAAATAACCTCTTTCAGATTACACAGGAAGTGTGCACAATACACAAGACAGTTCTTACTTTCTCTAAGATCAACAGTTTTTTTTTTTTGTGCTTATAGAACAGACAAAATGTAATTGACCAAAAGGGAAAAAATCGTAGTACTTTGTTTCAGCTTAAACACACTTTAACCACTTCAATATTGTGCACTTTTACCCCCTTTCTGCCCAGGCCAATTTTCAGCTTTCAGCGCTGTAGCACTTAGAATGACAATTGCGTGGTCATGCAACACTGTACCCATATTACATTTTTATCATTTTGTTCACACAAATAGAGCTTTCTTTTGGTGGTATTTATTAACCACCAGGTTTTAAATTTTTTGCTAAATAAATTTAAACAACCTGGAAATTTAGGAGGAAAATATGTTTTTCTTTGTTTCTGTTACAAAAGTTTGCAAATAAATAATTGTTCTTCACACATTTAGCCAAAAATGTATTCTGTTACATTTCCTTGATAAAAAAACAAAACAAATCAGTGCATATTATTTAATCTGTGTGAAAGTTATAGAGTTCACAAACTATTGTATATATCTGAAAATTGATTAATCCTGATGTACTGACGGCCTATCCCATTTCTTGAGGCCCTAAAAAGCCAGGGCAGTATAAATACCCCCCAAATGACCCCTTTTTGGAAAGTAGACAGTCCAAGGTATTTAGTAAGAGGCATGCAGGTTTTTTTGAATTTTTTTTTCACGTCTGTCACCAGTGCAGTACAGCATCATTATATAACTGGTGAGGCAGGGATCAGGAATATTGACTGGTGACAGAGCAGAAAAAAAGTTTAGGGCTGTGGAAATTAAAGATTAATTCCTCGATTAATCAATACATTTTTTTGATCAATCAAAATTCTTTTGATCAGTACTCACCTCTCCGCCAGCTTCCGGGTCTTCAGGGAGCTCCGTCGGAGTTCCGGTGACGTCATGGACATCAATGTCACCGGACTCCTCCCCCCTTCCCCAAGTGCCTCCGTCTGCGTACGAAGGGAAGGGGGGAGGAGTCCGGTGACGGTGAAGTTCTGATTGAACGTAACGCGTACGGGGGAGGAGCTATGCATGACGTCACCCGCTGCCCTATGGAACTAACACGATTGCCGGCTTTACATGCTTTGTTTTTATCATCTTTATGTGAGTAGTTTGTGTTTGAACACAAAAATGAAATCTTATACCTAAGCGGTGAGCACTTAGATCTTTTCTTTCTACCCATGACCCGGCGTCCTTGCTGAGATCTAAGGAGACGTGAGAGAAGTTTATGGTCCGCGTTAACCCTTTTGATACCCGCTTGCATGACCACCTTTTTGCACAGGGGTCCATGCCATAAGGTGAGGGTGATTAGTTAGACCGGAGGTGGAGAGATTGTCACGCTACTGTGGAAAAAAAAAGACTTACGTCAGTGCTACAGTTTGAATTTAAAACGTATTTGTGAACTGTGAAGTTAAGTCATGGATTGTGGAAACTAACTAGTGTCAGGTGATTGTATATACAGGCATACCCCACTTTTAAGTACACAATGGGGTTTATTTACTAAAGCTGGAAAGTGCAAAATCAGACTCACTTCTGCATAGAAACCAATGAGCTTCTAACCCCAGCTTGTTCAATTAAGCTTTGGAAATAAAACCTGGAAACTCTTTGGTTTCTATGCAGAAGTGAGGCTAATTTTGCACTTTCCAGCTTTAGTAAATAAACCCCATTGTGTACTTAAAAGTGGGGTATGCCTGTAGTGTATACCACATTTACCACTGACTAATGCAGAGTTGCAATGCAAGGAGATCAGCTAAAAGTAGTTGGATCTGTATGTGTGTTATAATTAATCGAACTTAGTCGATTAAAAAAAGACGATTAATCGATTTTAATCAGTAACAGCCCTAAAAAAGTTATAATTTTTTTTTCTTTTTTTTATGACTTTTTTTTAACCCACTTTGACCAGAGCAATATCATTTTCCTATAGTAATTTTTTTTTTACACATTATGTTTGCTTATAGCAGTGCATTGCATTGCTATAAGCAAGCATTTTACTGAATGAAACTGATTAATTCAGACTGTTTTGTTGTGATTGGCTGTGATTGGTCAAAGCTAATCACATGGTATCGATGGGCTGTGATTTGCCCTGTCTGTACCATGTGATCAAATTGACCAACCACAGCTTGCAACACTATCTGACCTGCTGTGATTCGTCACGGTGGTCACATGGTACCGGCAACAAGCCGGTACACTGATCAGTCATCAGCTGTGTCCTGTGGACACGGCCGGTGACAGTTCGTACCGCCTGCGAACCAAACTTCCTGAGAGGACATCATATGATGTACACTCAAGATAACAGCCGTTATTTGTCTATATAGGCCAGGCGGGAAGTTATTAAGAAGGAAAGAGGGACAGGACAGGGGAATTTGGTTTCCGAAGAAGTACTCTTTCTAAAGCTGGTCATACACTAAAAAAATTTGAATAAATACCTGTACGAACATTCATAGGAAAGTCCTCGATGACTTCATGAATGTTGTTCGAAAATACTTCAAAATTTGTTTTGGTATTAAGATTTTTTTTTCAAATTAATAAACTTTTCCAAAAAAGATTACATTTACTAATAGAAATGTGTTCATTTGAGAAAAAGTTTCCATCCTTTGAATATTCTCATCACTGCAGTCAAAAACAAATGTCAATTCAACCCCACAAATTATTAGAAAACTGATAGATCGTTCTAAAAACAAAAAAAATATCTATTGAAATTCTATCAATAGTTTCACACTGGGTGTAGTTTTTGGATGCGTGGTGTCGCTGTGCATGAGGACTGCGGCCATCTTGTCGGTTTGAAACCATCAGGAGTTTTTCATATGACATGCCTGTTTACACCTACCACTGTGTGAGTATATATATGTGGTTTTAATACATTTATATGGTTTTGATCTACTACACCATGAAGTGGTTTTTGTCTTTACACTTTTCAACGTGAGGAGTGATGCCTGGATCCATGCTGGAGCAGTCCGTGGTGGATTGATGTTTGGGCGTTTTTGTCCACCTATAGTCTAGTGATCCAGTTGTAAGGGTAAAAGGCTTGGCTTACTGTGGTGTTGGTGGAAGATTACTGTTCACATTTTAGTTAAGATTTATTCATCTATCGGGTGCCTCCCGGGATCAATGGACGTTCTTTGCTAATATGGACATTTAAGCGCTGCATTTCTCCATTTAATAGTTTCACACTCAATTCTGTTCATAATTTGTACTTATAATAACATAGTAGGGGCTTATTTACTAATACAGTAGAGGCTGCTCGGTAATGAATGTTAATGTAGTTTCTTAGATAAGGAGATGCTCTGTTCACTTTGAATGCCTAATCATGTGCAGGAGAAATTTAGACCTCTTTCACACTGAGGTGCGTCTAAACTGCCCATAAAACACTAAGGGCTTTTCAGGCGCTTTTCGGGCATTTGCGAGCGCTTTTCAGTCGCTTCCCATTAATTTCAATAGAGAGGGGTGTTTTTGAGGTGCCTTTTTAGCTCTCCAAACATGCTCCAAAGATGCTGCATGCTGGAGTTTTTTCACCGCACTGCCAGCGCACCACCCTAGTGTGAAAGCATTAATTGATTTTAATGGGAGGCATTTTTTCGTGAGCTTTTCAGGTGCTTTTTCTTTTAACACCAAAGCGCTTGAAATTCTCCTCAGTGTGAATAGGGCTCTTAAAAATAATGGACTTTTGTGCACTGATGGGCACTGATAGGTGGCACTGATGGACACTGGTAAGCAGCACTGATAGGTGACACTGATGAGGAGGCATGTATGGGCACTGATTGGCAGCACTGATGGACACTGGTTGGCAGCACTGATGGGCACTGATTGGCACTGATTAAAACGTTTTATTGGATTTCCAAAATTTAACAGAATTTAACGTCACTTTTTCAGTCGTAGAAGATGTAAATTGGGTTAACAACATGACATTAAGGATTGGTATAGACACAGAAAAGATCCAAAACAGTTAATACAATATTTGTTTCCAAGAGAAGTATGCGCTGGATAGGTAGTCATTGTTAAGCAAGAAAGGAGTTTATTGGCATAACTTTTGTTACCGAATATCTGTGATGATGTACATTATAATCCAAATAAAAATGTATTGTTAAAATAAAGAAAGGCGTTCATAGGTGAACTGATAGGAATATTATAATTAAAGTATCATTACCCATATTTTTTCTGAAGTTGAAGCCATGGCTCCCAAAAGTTTCTAAATTTTGTAAGAGAGTCAGATTGTAGGGCTGTGTTGTGTAAAAATAATGGACTTTTACTTGTTCATAGTTTGATGAATGAAGTGAACACAGCTTTACCGTTTACACTAAGCTAAATGAACATTAGCTTTTGCAGACTGAAAATACACTTTATTTTAAACCACTTGCCTACTGGGCACTTTTACCCCCTTCCTGCCCAGGCCAATTTTCAGCTTTCAGAGCTGTCACACTTTGAATGACAATTGCGTGGTCATGCAACACTGTACCCATATGATATTTTTATAATTTTTTTCCACACAAATATAGCTTTTATTTGGTGGTATTTAATTACCACTGGGTTTTTTATTGTTTGCTAAACAAATGGAAAAAGTTTTGAATGTGTTCTAAAAAAAATGTTTCCTTCACCGATGTGCGCCGATAAGGCTGCACTGATGGGTAAAGGTATCATCTTGGTATCATTCTTTTCAGCCAGTGATTGGCTTTCATGTAAAAAGCAATTCCGATGTGCGCCGATAAGGCTGCACTGATGTGGCACTGATGGGCACTGATAAGGCTGCACTTCAGGCTTTCTAAGGGTGTAATTTTTTTATTTCACTTCTCACTGCCAATCACAGTTTCGGAGGCCATGGAATGCCCAGATGGCATAAAACCCCCCAAAATGACCCCATTTTGGAAAGTAGACACCCCAAGCTATTTGCTGAGAGGTATGGTGAGTATTTTGCAGATCTCGCTTTTTGTCACAAAGTTTTGAAAATTGAAAAAAGAAAAAAAAAATTTTTTTTCTTTACTTTCTTCATTTTCAAAAACACATGAGAGCTGTAAAATACTCACCATGCCTCTCAACAAATAGCTTGGGGTATCTACTTTCCAAAATGGGGTCATTTGGGGGGGGGTTTGTGCTATTTTGGCATTTTATGGCCTTCGAAACTGTGAGGAGTTAAATCAAAAATTTGCACCCTTAGGAATCCTGAAGGCGGTGCTTGGGTTTCGGGGCCCCGTACGTGGCTAGGCTCCCAAAAAGACCCACACATGTGGTATCCCCATACTCAGTAGAAGCAGTAAAATGTATTTTGGGGTGCAATTCCACATATAACTATGGCATGTGTGAGCAATATATCATTAGTGACAACTTTTTGAAAAAAAATAAATGTATTTTTTATTTTTGTCTTTATTCAATCACTTGGGACTAAAAAAAAAAATATTCAATGGGCTCAACATGCCTCTCAGCAAATAGCTTGGGGTGTCTACTTTCCAAAATAGGGATGGGGGGGGGCACTGATGAGGCAGCACTGATGGGCACGGCACTGGTGGGCACTGATGAGGATGCACTGATGAGGCTGCTCGGATAGGCGACACAGATGGGCACTGATAGACGGCACTGAAGGGCACTAATAGGCAGCACTGATAGGCGGCACTGATGGGCACTGATAGGTGACACTGATGGGCACTGATAGGCACTGGTGGGTGGCACTGATGGGCACTGGTAAGCAGCACTGATAGGTGACACTGATGAGGAGGCACTGATGGGCACTGATTGGCAGCACTGATGGGCACTGGTTGTCAGCACTAATGGGCACTGATTGGCAGTACTGGTGGGCATCAATTGGCAGCACTGGTGGGCACTGTTAGGACTGTACTGATAATCCAGACACTGATAATCAGTGCTCTGATTATCAGTGCCAATGTCCCTTTAACACAAGCCAATTCTTCTCTCCTCAAGCTATCAGTGTGAGGAAAGAAAAGGTAATAACCGGCTTCTGTTTAGTTTCATGTTTAGCTGTCACTGGACACAGCTGATCACATGGTAAAGAGCTCAGAAACCACAAAGAGTCGGGCAACGCGATCACAGGAGGACGTCCATGGATGCCCTTCCGACAAAGTAAGCCTGCGCTATAGCCTACTTTCGGTTATAGCGCGGGCGTGAAGTGGTTAAAGTGAACAGTATATTTTTATAAATTCAACCTTTTATAACTAAAGGCAAAACTTTTTTTTAGTTTTGGACAGAGAGAGGGATTAGAACATCTGTCAGGATTTTTTTGGTGTCTGTGTCCTGTTAGGGTCATTCACCCTATCTATTTGCCCTGTTTACCAGAATCACCAAGTGTGAAAGTGAAAGAAAATCCCAAATTTTGGATTGTCGCCAGAACAGGAACTGAAAGGAAATCTTCCAATGGTAGGCTCTAGCTCTGGTGACCAGGGATTCCATCACTTTGGATGGATTTCTTCTCCCTTTCTATTGTGGCTTTGGGAAGGGAGGTGAAGGTTAATCTCCCCAGTGAGACACAGATGGCAAAAAACTACAGGGGTTATAACCCTCCCTTAGGCATTGAGGTCAGGACTTTATGGACCTTGCTTTGTGCACTGGTGTGCAGTCATGTGGGAACAGGAAGGGGCCATCCCCAAACTGTTCCCACAAAGTTGGGAGAATGAAATTTTCCAAAATATGTTCGTATGCTGATGCCTTAAGAGTTCCCTTCACTGGAAATAAGGGACCAAGCCCAACCCCTGAAAAGGACCCCACATAATAATCCCCCCTCCACCAAATGATTTGGACCAGTGCACAAAGCAAGGATGGATGCGTGAGTTTGGGGTGAAGGAACTTGACTGACCTGCACACAGTCGTGACCTCAACCTGATAGAACACCTTTGGGATGAATTAGAGCGGAGACTGCGAGCCAGGCCTTCTCGTCCACATCAGTGCCTGACCTCACAAATGCGCTTCTGGAAGAATGGTCAAACATTCCCATAGACACACTCCTAAACCTTGTGGACAGCCTTCCCAGAAGAGTTGAAGCTGTTATAGCTGAAAAGGGTGGGCCAACTCAATATTGAACCCTACGGACTTATTCTCCATACACACAATGGGATTTTCTAACAACAAATGTTGGCAGAAAGTCTGACCGTGTGTATGCTCCATCGAACTTTTGTTGGCCGACTTTCCGCCAACAAATGTTTGTTGTCGGACTTTCCGATCATGTGTACACAAGTCCACGCATGCTCGGAATCAAGTACAAGCCGGAAGCGCTCGGTCTTGTAAAACTAGCATTCATAATGGAGACATCACGTACAACTTGTACGTCACTACGTTCGTAATTGTTGGCCAACATTTGTGTGACCATGTATATGCAAAACAAGTTGGAGCCAACATCCTTCGAACAAAAATCCACGGTTTTGTTGTCGGAAAGTCCGATCGTGTGTACGGGGCATAAGACTGGGATGTCATTAAAGGTCATGTGCATGTAAAGACAGGTGTCCCAATACTTTTGCCAATATAGTGTATGTAAACAGGCTGTAAAAACTCACTGAAAAGCACATGAAAACTGATGTGAAACTGATTTCTCTACGTGATTTCTACGTGAAATCTGTGCAGTTTTCCCCATCAGTTTTCATGAAAGTATGGTGTGAACTAAAGTCCTAAAAAACTGTCACAACACTAAAAATAGGTATCGGTAATTGGTATCGGCGAGTACGTCTCAAAAAGTATCTTTCAAAAAACTGGTATTGGTGCATCCCTAATATCAGCCCATCCTTGACTGGTTTACTATGGGCAGTAGATTTTTTTTTTTTAAAAAAAGGTTGTTAAAAAAAAAAAGAGATCTGATGTTTTTTTCTTCCATAATAGTGAGCCAGGGCTGTGCCCCTCTTTGGTTACACGGATCTGTCCATCCCTGTCAATGTTCCAAGCACTGCCACTCTGATAGCGATATTGGGATATATGTACGCACAGAGATATTTAAGCAAGCGCACATTGACAGAAGCTTCACTATGTAGACTTTATATTTAATTTTGAAAACTTGAGTATATAAATGATAGCTGTGAAATGATACAAATACCTTTTAGGAAGGGTAAAGTGTCTAAGTAGATGCTCTAAAGAGTACCTATGCTATTCAGAGTGCCCGGTAGGTAAGAGGTATTTATTTTAGCAAATCTTAACGTGTTTTCTTTATTTAATCTTAATTTCCCCCATGCCCTTTCTATATCCCACACAACAAATATGGATAGGTCAATGTGAATTCCTTTGGAAATGCTGCCATCTTTTGCCTAAACTTGGTATTACGCCTATAACACTTTTTACCACCTAATTTAGAGCAAGCACTTGCTAAAATGAATGGTAAAATGATTTTAAAGGGTACAGGCATACCCCACTTTGAAGTACACAATGGGGTTTATTTACTAAAGCTGGAAATTGCTAAATCAGGCACACTTCTGCATAGAAACCAATGAGCTTCCAGGTTTTATTACCAAAGCTTAATTGAACAAGCTGGGGTTAGAAGCTCATTGGTTTCTATGCAGAAGGGAGCCTGATTTTGCACTTTCCAGCTTTAGTAAATAAACCCCATTGTGTACTTAAAAGTGGGGTATGCCTGTATAATGTGTGTATTTGTGTTTTAATCACTGGGTTAATCACTGGGTTTTACTCCCATCCTGACCAGGCCATTTTTTGCGATACTGGACTGTGTTGCTTTAACTGACAATTGCGTGACGCTGTACCCAAATAAAATTGACGTCCTTTTTTTCCCACAAATGGAGATTTCTTTTGGTGGTATTTGATCACCTCTGAGGTTTTTATTTTTTGCACTATAAACAAAAATAGACCAACAATTGAAAAAAGAAACAATATTTTTAACTTTCTACTATAAAACACATCCAATTAAAGAAATGTAAAAAAAAAAAAAACGAATTAATTTAGGCCAATATGTATTCTGCTACGTGTTTTTTGGTAAAAAAAAAAAAAAATCCCAATAAGCGTATATTGATTGGTTTGCACAAAAGTTATAGCGTCTACAAACAATGGGATAGATTTATGGACTTTTAATTTTTTTTAATGTTTTTATGAGTAATGGCGGCGACCAGCGATTTTTAGCAGGACTGTGACATTGCGGGGGACAAATCTGACACCGAGTGACACTTTTTGGGGACCAGTGACTCCAATACAGTGATTAGTGCTAAAAAAACGCACTGTCACTGTATAAATGACACTTGGAGGGAAGGGGTTAACATCAGGGGCGATGCTTTCGGGGTATGTCCCCTTCTTTAAGGTCCAAGCAGTACTCCTTGGACCTTGAAGTAGGGGACATAACCCAAAAGCTTGTCCAGAAAAATTGTATGTTAGTGCAAATAAAAATGTATCACAGACAGTACTAAATTTTCTTTGTCACAATTGCACTAATACGGCTACAATCACCTCATGTATTTATTGCAATATATTTCCATTTCATATGTAGTGTATTTTTTATAATAATGAAAAATGTTAATAGAAAATAAAAAACAAAATGGATCCAAATCAATTTGGATCACTCGCTCTGTTGTTACATTCTTTGGGATGTTTGAAACATTAACAAAAGGCCCAAACTATTGCATCATGTCATCCGAATGAAACAAATGAATACATAGAATTTGTTGTTTCATTACAATTAATTTTGAATTTGTTGAAATTCGTTGCCATTGTAATACGGTTACATCCGAATCTCCAACTAACAAAATGTTGTCCGCATTTCAATTCAAAACTAAACAAAGTCTAGCTGTGAGAAGCCCTTAGGGTCCTGGCTTGATGCCCCGTACACACGGTCGGACATTCCGACCACAAAATTCGTCAGATTTTTTCAGACGGATGTTGTCCGAAACTGGTGTTGCATACACACGGTCGGACAAAGTTGTCGGAGAATCTGATAGTTTGGAACGTGGTGTCGTTCGTTGCGTACAACAGAACTACCTAGAGGCTAGTAGCCAAAAGCTTTGGTCTCGTAATTTGATCTGAGCATGCGTGGCACTTTGTCTGTCGTAATTCTCTACAAGCGATCGGAAAAAGTCCGATCGTATTTTGTTGTCGGAAAATTTAAGGTCCTGCTCTCAAATTTTTTCTGTCGGAATTCCGCCGGAAAAAGTCCGCTAGAGCCCACTGACGATCGAATTTTCCGACAACATAATCTGATCGGACTTTTACCGTCGTAATTTCCGAGCGTGTCTATGGGGCATTACTCATCTACTGGCTTATGATATCAGTCAAAGGCTCTATGAGTAGAACCTCTGTGCTTGAGTTCCCAGCCCCTCCCACCTCCCCGCAGTGATTATTTGCGATGTCAGCCATCCAGTTGGATTTCTTCCTTAAATCTTCCAATAACATTAAAGAGAATTCAAGGAAAGTGCTGAAACAGCTTGCTTAGAAGGGAGATAGCAGAATCTAAAGGGAACCTGTCACAATACGGGGCAGTCTTTGCTAAATTTCCATTGAAGGAATAAGCTCCAGGACTGTCGGCCGTTATTTATTCTCAGTCTCACTGACCTGGAATAAATTAGCAGGTCTGACTCTCCAACTTTCCTGGCAGCATGTTTATTCCAGGTGTAGGAAGAAATCGGGGACCTGCAGTCAGGGGAGGTGCCATGAACATAAAAAAAAAAAAAAATTAAGCTTCAAGGGTCCTGAAGTCCTACCCCACCACTGCTCAAAATTGTGGGCTCCTAGACCTATGATTTCAGAGATACAGGGCTCCTTGCACAGCCTGTCAGAAGCTACATACAGAGAGGCCGGTTTAAATACAAGCTGGCACACTGTTTGCAGCAGACTGAGAGGATGAGCTCACAGTGCCTCTCCTCACTTCTTGTCAGAGGCACTGAGCTCAATGGACAGCTTGGAGTCTTGGACCAATGGTAAAGTACCATTGGCACAAGCTGTCCAATAAAAATGCTGCAGTGGAGGCAAGCCTCTCACAGCAGTGTCATAGAAGGGGCATGTGCCTAAAAAGACAAATGCTCCCTTCCAGCCCATCCCTCTTAATCACAAGGAAAAAACATAAGTTTATTGGTTTAAGATTTATCCACAATCCCATGTTTTTCTCACACAGTTAAGCGATAGAACGAGAATCTGCTGCTGTTGAAAAGGTACTGTTTTAATCAAGCTAAATCATATACAGTAATACCTCAGAGTGCGAGTATTTACAGTTCTTCACGCTGTTCTTCATTAACCTTTTGCCGACCACCCACTGTCGTATGACGATGGCAAGAAACATCTGTTGTTCCGGGCTGCCGTCATATGACGGCATTTCCTTTGCGGCCACTAGGGGGCCGCGTGTGCCCGCCACGTCGCTGGGGACCCGATGCACATGCCCGGTGGCCGCGATGTCCGCCGGGCACCCGCAATTGCCCAGTAACTGAGCAGGACGTTGATCTGTGTATGTAAACACACAGATCCACGTGCTGTCAGAGGTGAGGAGACAGATGGTGTGACCCTTGTACATAGGGACACCGATCGGTCACCTCCCCCAGTCAGTCCCCTCCCCCCACAGTTAGAATCACTCCAATAGGGAACATATTAACCCCTTGATCACCCCCTAGTGTTAACCCTTTTCTGACCTGCCAGTCACATTTATACAGTAATCAATGCATTTTTATAGCACAGATTGCTGTATAAATGTGAATGGTCCCAAAAATGTGTCAAAAGTGTCCGATATGTCCGCCGCAATATCGCAGTTACGATAAAAATCGCAGATCGCCGCCATTACTAGTAAAAAAAAATATAAAAATGCTATAAATTTATCCCCTATTTTGTAGACGCTATAACTTTTACGCAAACCAATCAATATACGCTTATTGCGATTTTTTTTTACCAAAAATATGTAGAAGAATATGTACCGGCCTAAACTGAGGAAAAAATTTGTTTTAAAAAAAAAAAAAATTGGATATTTATTATAGCAAAAAGTAAAAAATATTGCATTTTTTTAAAATGGTCCCTCTTCTTTTGTTTATAGTTCAAGAAAAAAAATGCAGAGGTGATCAAATACCACCCAAAGAAAGCTCTATTTGTGGGGAAAAAATGTATTTGGGTACATCGTTGCATGACCGTGCAATTGTCATTCAAAATGCGACAGCGCTGAAAGCTGAAAAATGGCTTGGGCAGGAAGGGGGTGTTCATGCCTGGTAGGCAAGTGGTTAACACACATTCTTACAATCCAGACCCCCCTTGCCTATTCAATCTTTCATATCTCTAATAACCAGTGCACTGCGGTTTGGCCACAGTGTGATTGTATGTGCGGTTTACCTGGATTTTAGGTGCGCTCCCAATTAATTCTATTACACAGTGCATTTTCATGAAAGCGCATCAAAATCTTTGGTGCAGTTTCAGAAAACGCACAGTGTAATAGAATTCATTGGGAGCACAACTAAAACCCAGGTAAACCGCACATACAATCACACTGTGGCCAAAACTGCAGCACACCAGCGTGAGCCCTCTATAGGATTAGGTTCACACCTTTCCATGTCAGCCACAAAATTATGGCTTTCCTGACACACACAGAAACACACTGTCCATTAGTAGATGTGTGACAGTGCCATTAATTGTTAATGGCACCCCCACAAATCTGCTAACACATACATTTTCACATGCATTAACCCACATAGTGTTTCAAAAGTGGAACATCTGGGGTCTGTTTAGAGCCCTGATATTTCATCAAAGCCCTCCCAACAGGGCAGTTAAAAATGTAAACCAAAAAAATTATTAAAGCGGAGTTCCACCCTAAAGTGGAACTTCCACTTATCGGATTCCTCCCCCCCCCCCCTTCGGTGCCACAATTGGCACCTTTCAGGGGGGAGGGGGGTGCAGATACCTGTATAATACAGGTATCTGCACCCACTTCCAGGACTAGCTGCCCCGCCCCTATCCGAGGGTTCCCGTTGTGTCTAGGGAAACACACAGTTCCCAGGACACAACGGGGACCAATAAAGACGTGCAGCGTGATTTGCGCATGCGCAGTAGGGAAGCGGGCAGTGAAGCCGTTGCGTCTTCACTTCCTGATTCCCTGACAGAGGATGGCGGCGGGGCAGCCGAGAGACGAGCGGTCGCTCGTCAAATTCTGCCGACACCGCTGGAACCTGGAACAGGTAAGTGTCCATTTATTAAAAGTCAGCAGCTGCAGTATTTGTAGCTGCTGACTTTTAATATTTTTGGTGCGGGTGGACCACCTCTAAGTTCTAAAAACTATATAAAATATGAAAAAAAAATTGTTAATGGCTTGTTCACGTGTTTTGGTCTCTGAAAAGCGATAAGCATTCAGATTGCTCTTCAGAGAGCATTTTGCAGGTGGCAAGGAGCCGTTGTATCGCCTCCTTACTTCATTAATAACCCTATCTAAAGGTGTGGGGGGCGCAGCTAAAGTGTGTAGCAGTTGAGGCCCCCAGGGGGGTGTCAGTTTGCCCCCTCCCGGCCATCGTAATTTAACCACATCCACCCATCCCTGTGGCGCGTGCCCTGACAATGTACCTCATTTCAACTTTGAAAGTTGGATGATATGTTTGTACTATTTCAGTGCATGTCCCAAACATTACATGCATATCAAACCTTACACCATAAATAACCCTATATAAAGGTGGGGGGGGGGGGCGCAGCTTGCCATGTTCACCCTGGGCACTGGATGACCTTGTCCCGGCACTGCTTCCTGGTTTCCATACCTAGGCATATGATGTCATACATCCCAGGAGTTTTCAGAAGGCGATTAGGTACTGGTAACCATGCCCCCTGTCATTAAGTCTGATCTTCCCTCCTGTACCTGAACCTTTCACTGGCCAGTGGGAGGGGTAAAGAGGACCTGTAATTGGGGAAGGGATTAGAGATTGGTAACCCCACCCCCGTCACTGAGCCGGCCCTGCCTTCCTGTTCCTGAGCCATACACCAGTCAGTGGGAGGGGGCAGAGGACCTGTCATGGAAGAAGTGGATCCAGAGAAGGCCAAACCAGTGTTGGAACTGCCAGGGTAGGAAAGTTCATTGTTGTGACTGGGCCCTGGCATTCTGCCACTGTTGGGATGCCCCAAGACAGCAGGAAGGGGGCCCACTGCAGAAGATGTGAAAGGGTCCCGCTACGGGACCGTAATAAAGGGTCCTGCGACAGGAGTAAAGTACCTCAGGATCAGTGGGAAGGGCCCCAGGCTCAGAGGGAAGGGCCCAAGCCGGGGGTCAGGGGGCCCTTCATGGTTTCTTGACACCGGGCCCTGAAAGTTCTACTTACGCCTCTACCGATAGCGAAAATTGCAAGAGAATCTGGCAGGCTGGTTTTACCCAAGTTGATTGATCAATCAACTTAGAAGATTCAGCCCACCCATGACCGGTTCGAGTCTTGGCTGGTTCCTGCTGAACTGGCTGAGATTCGAACCATGTATGGCCGGCCTTAGTCACCCATTGGCTTCTTATGTCTACCGTAGTGTTCTTACCTTAAGCAAATCTGTGCCACTTGGACCCCTGATTATACTCTGTTGATGTGCAGCTGCTATCACTAAAGTATATAAAAATACACTTCAATACTTCAAGTATGAGAAAAAAATACTTTTACCACATATTCACTGGGCTATAAACATATCAAATCTCTAACAATTCATCATCTGATTATAAATCATGTGAAAAAAAACTACGCAAGAATTACCCTATGTTATTATTATATGATTCACAATTTATAATTATATATATATATATATATATATATATATATATATATAAAATATAATCTCACAAAAGTGAGTACACCCCTCACATTTTTGTAAATATTAGATTCTATTTTTCTCATGTGCCAACACTGAAGAAGTTATACTTTGCAACAATGTAATGTAGTGTGTGTACAGCTTGTATAACAGTGTAAATTTGCTGTCCCCTCAAAATAACTCAACACACAGTCATTAATATCTAAACTGCTGGCAACAAAAGTGAGTACATCCCTAAGTGAAAATGTCCAAATTGGTCCCAAATAGCCATTTTCCATCCCCCCGGTGTCATGTGACTCATTAATGTTACAAGGTCTCAGGTATAAATGGGGAGCAGGTGTGTTAAATTTGGTGTTATTGCTCTCACTCTCTCATACTGGTCACTGGAAGTTCAACATGGAACCTCATGGCAATGAACTCTCTGAGGATCGGAAAAAAAAAATTGTTGCTCTACATAAAGGTGGCCTAGGCTAAAAGATGATTGCCAAGACCCTAAAACTGAGCTTGCAGCATGGTGGCCAGGACCATGCAGCTGTTTAACTGTACAGGTTCCACTCAGAACAGGCCTCACCATGGTCAACTAAAGAAGTTGAGTGCATGTGCCCAGCGTCATAGCCAGAGGTTGTCTTTGGAAAATAGACATATGAGATCTGCCAGCATTGCTGCAGAGGTTAAAGGGGTGGGAGGGTCAGCCCATCACTGCTTAGACCATACGCCGCACTCTGCATCAAATGTGTCTCCATTGCTGTCATCCCAGAAGGAAGCCTCTTTTAAAGATGATGCACAAGAAAGCCCGCAGTTTGCTGAAGACAAGCAGACTAAGGACATGGATTACTGGAACCATCTCCTGTGGTATGATGAGACCAAGCTAAACTTATTTGGTTCAGATGGTGTCAAGCGTGTGTGGCGGCAACCAGGTGAGGAGGAGTACAAAGACAAGTGTGTCTTGCCTACAGTCAAGCATGGTGGTAGGGGTGTCATGGTCTTGGGCTGCATGAGTGCTGCCAGCACTGGGGAGCTACAGTTCATTGAGAACCATGAATGCTAACATGTACTGTGACATACTGAAGCAGAGCATGATTCCCTCCCTTCAGAGACTGGGCCGCAGGGCAGTATTTCAACATGATAATGACCCCAAACACATCTCCAAGATGACCACTGCCTTACTAAAGAAGCTGAGGGTAAAGGTGATGGACTGGCCAAGCATGTCTCCAGACCTAAACCCTATTGAGCATCTGTGGGGCATCCTCAAACGGAAGGTGGAGGAGCACAAGGTCTCTAACATCCACCAGCTCCGTGATGTCATCATGGAGGAGTGGAAGAGGACTACAGTTGCAACCTGGGAAGCTCTGGTGAACTCCATGCCCAAGAGGGATAAGGCAGTGCTGGAAAATAATGGTGGCCACACAAAATATTGACACTTTGGGCACAATTTGGACATTTTCACTTAGGGGTGTACTCACTTTTGTTGCCAGTGGTTTAGACATTAATGACTGTGTGTTGAGTTATTTTGAGAGGACAGAAAATTTACACTGTTATACAAGCTGTACACTCACTACTTTACATTGTCATTTCTTCTGTGTTGTCACATGAAATGATATAATAAAATATTTATAAAAATGTGAGGGGTGTACTCACTTTTGTGAGATACTGTATATATACTGTATATATTGTATTTGTTTATATATAAACAGTATATATATATATATATATATATATATATATATATATATATATATATATATTTTTTATATAATTATTATGTTCTTCTTTATATGTTATAAAGGCAGTTCGTACTGGCAGGAACATCTACTACTGAACCCTCATATCTAGATAGATAGATAGATAGATAGATAGATAGATAGATAGATAGGTAGATAGATAGACAGGTAGATACAAAACAAGGCCAGCAGATGTCACTGTTATCTTTACTGCTAAAGAAATTTCAAATGTGAAAAAATATAAATATAGTGAACCTCCTATCCCCTTTATATAAAATCTATGGGATTGATTGTAAATGTAATTTGCCAGTAAATAACTCCAGGACGTAATTATACCGTGTATTGAATACTGTGATAAATATACAAAGTCAAACAGCGTATTTAATTTATAATGCCTTCAAAAAACACTACAGACATCCAGGGGGGGTCCACACAATTTAACTGAAACATGTATGATTTGGCAGCATATCTTAACACACAAACACAGCATTGAAGCTTCATGCAGATATTGGGGTTGATTTACTAAAATTGAAGAGTGCAATATGATTCAGCTCTGCATAGAAACCAATCAATTTCCAGGGTTTATTGTTAAAGCTTAACCAGTTCCAGACCGGCTCACGCAGATACACTGTGGCAGAATGGCTTCCCTGGGCGAAACCCAGTACGGGTACGTCATTCAACTTTTCGGCCACCAAAGGGCGTGCGCCCGTTGCACGGCTAGGGAACACACAGTTAACCCCTTGATGGCCGGCTAGTAAAAAAAAAAAATGATAATAATAAAAATGCCATAAATCTTTCCCATAGTTTGCAGATGCTATAACTTTTGCGCCCGTTGCACGGCTAGGGACATGATGCATGTGGCCGGCAGGCACAATCGATCACCTGATCGTGTGCACAAGCGACAGCACGGGGATTGCCCCCAGTGCATATTTATAGCACTGATCTCTGTATAATTGTCCCAAAAAAGTGTCAAAAGTGTCCGATCTGTCCGCTGCAATGTCGCAATGCCGCTAAAAATCTCAGATCACCACCGTTACTAGTAAAAAAAAACTAATAATAATGAAAATGCCATAAATCTTACCCATAGTTTGTAGATGCTATAACTTTTGCGCAAACCAATCAATATATGCTTATTGTGATTTTTTTTACCAAAAATATATATTGGCCTAAACTAATGAAGACATTTTTATTTAAGGCCGATGAGATGGTAATTGAGAAATAATTTTTTTATTTGGAGAATATTTATTATAGCAAAAAAGTAAAACATTTTTTTTTTTTCAAAATTGTCGCAAAAAATAAAAACCCCAGAGGTGATCAAATACCACCAAAAGAAAGCTCTATTTATTGGAAAATAAAATTTTGTTTGGGTACAACGTAAAACGGCCATGCAATTGTCAGTTAAAGCGACGCAGTGCCAAATTGTAAAAAGTGCTTTGGTCAGGAAGGGGGTAAAATCTTCCGGGGCTGAAGCGGTTAATTGGGCAAGCTGAAGTTAGAAGATGATTGGTAACCCTGCAAAGCTGAACCAGATTTTGCACTCTCTTGTTTTAATAAATCTCCCCCAGTGTGTCCAGTAGGAATCATGCCCATGAACCTCATACTCTAGACCTAAGCCTTTCACATGGGCTGTCTGATCAGGTCCACCTGTTAGTTTTTTAGGCGGACCTGATCGGACTTTGCATTCTCCCCAATGGAGTGACATGTTCCCTGACATCCGCCGCTATCCGAAGCGATCCTGTCCACAAAACTTAGACAAATGGCGGTCCGTTTTCACCTGGTTTCTCTACAGAGTAGAGCGGAACTGTGTCTGTCTCCGCTCTGCTCTCTCCTATTAGCTGCGAGCGCTGATTGGATGCCGATCAGCTGTTGTTTATCCAGCATACCCATTTGACAGGAGCCAGATGTTCAGCCAGCTTCTGGTGGACAGGCTGCTGTACAAACACGCCAAATGTCAGCCGGTTTCTGTTGAACCGATCGATAGCGGTTGATATTCAGCCTGTGTGTACCAGGCTTGACAGCTCAGCGTCAGTGCTGGAGACGCACAGTGGAGCACATTCCCAGAACAAAACACAGGTGCACATATACAGGTGCATCTAAAAAAATGTGAATATCATCAAAAAGTTAATGTATTTCAGTAATTCAATTCAAAAAGTGAAACTCATATATTTTATATAGATGTGCTACAAACAGAGTGATATATTTCAAGAATTTTTTTCTTTTAATTTTAATGATTACAGGTTGTGAAAACCCAAAATTCAGTATCTCAGAAAATTAGAATATTACATAAGACCAATTAAAAAAAAAAGATTTGTAATACAGAAATGTGGGCTTACTGAAAAGTATGTCCATGTACAGTATAGTATGCACTCAGTACTTGGTCGGGGCTCCTTTTGCATGAATTACTGCATCAATGCGGTATGGCATGCATGTGATCAGCCTGTGACACTGCTGAGGTGTTATGGAAGCCCAGGTTGCTTTGATAATGGCCTTCAGCTCATCTGCTTTGTTGGGTCTGGTGTCTCTCATCTTCGTCTTGACAATACCCCACAGATTATCTATGGGGGTTTAGGTCAGGAAAGTTTTCTGGACAATCAAGGACAGTGATGCCATTCTCATTTAACCAGGTATTGGTACTTTTGGCTGTGTGGGCAGGTGCCAAGTCCTGCTGGAAAATGAAATCAGCATCTCCATAAAGCTGGTTAGCAGAAGGAAATAAGTGCTCTAGAATTTCCTGGAAGAGGCCTGCACTGACTTTGGACTTGATAAAACACAGTGGACCAACACCAGCAGATGACATGACTCCCCAAATCAACACAGACTTCACACTGGACCTCATGCAGCTTGGATTCTGTCTCTCCACTCCTCCAGACTCTGGGACCTTGATTTCCAAATGAAATGCAACATTTTCCACAGTCCGTGATGAGTTGGGATTGGGAAGCCATGTCACCTGCTGGTGTTTGTCCACTGTGTTTTATTAAGTCCAAAGTCAGCACAGCCCTCTCCCAGGAAATTCTAGAGCACTTTGTGCTTCTCTCTGTTGACCAGCTTTTTCAGAGATGCTGTTTTTTATTTTCCAGCAGGACTTGGCACCAGCTCACACTGCCAAAAGTACCAATACCTGGTTTAATGATCATGGTATCACTGTGCTTGATTGGCCAGCAAACTCACCTGATCTAAACCCCATAGAGCAAGGGTAGGCAACCTCGGCCCTCTAGCTGTTTTGAAACTACAAGTCCCATGAAACATTGCAAGACCCTGACAATCACAGGCATGACTCCTAGAGGCAGAGGCATGATGGGATTTGTAGTTTGACCACAGCTGGAGGGTTGAGGTTGCCTACCCCTGCCATAGAGAATCTGCAGGGTATTATCAAGAGGAAGATGAGAGACACCAGACCCAACAATGCAGACCAGCTGAAGGCTGTTATCAAAGCAACCTGGGCTTCCATAACTCCTAACTCCTCAGCAGTGCCACAGGCTGATCTCCTCCATGCCATGCTGCATTGATGCAGTAATTCATGCAAAAGGAGCCCCGACCACGTATTGAGTGCATACTATACTGTACATGGACATACTTTTTCAGTAGGCCAACATTTATTACAAATCCTTACATAACATTCAAATTTTCTGAGGTACTGAATTTGGGGTTTTCACTAGCTGTAAGCCATAATCATCAAAATTTAAAGAAAGAAATGCTTGAACTACATCACTCTGTGTGTAATGAATCTCTATGAAAAATATACGAGTTTCAATTTTTAAACTGAATTACTGAAATAAATAACTTTTTTGACGATATTCACATTTTTTGAGACATTGGCAGGAAGAAGTTAGGACATCCAGTGCCTCACATCTTTTTTCTACCTCCTGAGCAATAAAAGTACAACAGAGGTGCTAACCCTTCCACACTCTATCCTAAACCAAATTCAAAGTTTTGGCTGGAAATGGGCTTTTACAGCATACTAATAGCTTTGAGTGAATGTTGTTTTTAATAATAATGATTGTATAGCTAAATAAATATTTTATAACCTTTTCATATTATGTGTTGAGTTTTCTATGCTTTTGACAGGCTAAGACTGTTTAATAACTGCGGCCTTAAAAATGTCCTCCGCCGTGACAGTTAGCTTATGAAATACAAGTTGTCATAGAACACAGCATGTAAAGTTTTTCCTCTGATCAATGTAGTTAGTGAAGGCAGTGGGGGAGCCACAATTTCCCACCATTAAGCGGAACTTTATTTATTTATTTATTTATTTTTGCAAGATCTCATTACTGCTGTGCCAAAATGTAAAATAAATGTCGGACTGCCGAATTTATTTTCTGTTTCCCCCTTCCTTATTTTCCTCTGCATCAACTTTACAATTTACAATGAAAATACTTCAAGTCACTTGGAATGACAGATCCCATTCTATTATTTCTAAGTCCGTAGCACACTTTGTCAATTACATTACATAGTCGTGTTGTTTCTGTCCTGCGATAAAACAGATTACCTGTTATTTATCAGTCTACAGAGGAAAAAAAATGCAATTTAAATGTGAATGTCCATTCGAATAAATGCTGTGTGTTCTTTTTAAAATGAAGTGATGACCTTCTCAGCAGTGCACTTCAGTCAACATTTACAATTAAATACAATCTGCTTGTCCATTCACTGCCTCCGTTTTTCATCTCAGCAGGCATAGATGTCATGCACTCGTCCAAGTCAGTCCAGTTGGTAAGTAATCTGGTGATCTGCAATCTAAGACCTCATCTGGTATATGCAGTTCAGGTTTGGGCAACAGTTCACAAAAAGGATATCGGGGAACTGGGGAAAGTGCAGAGAAAAGCAACCAAACTGATAAGAGGCATGGAGGAGATCCACTATGAGGAACGATTAGAGGAACTGAATGTATTCTCTCCTGAGAAGATGAGATTAAGTGGGAATATGATCAATGTGTATAAATGCATAATGGCTCCATATAGTGAACTCATGTAGTCTTATTCACTTTAAGGTCATTATAAAGGACAAGGGGCACTCTTACCCCAACACTTCATGTTCCTGATATGTGCCTGCTGTAGCATGTACTTGTATGAGAAAGTATCCTGTTTCTTGTATTGCTTGCTTTGTGTGATTTTCCTGGTGTTCCTGCCAGCCCCTCTTCTGCCGCCGCCAACTGCCTGTTGCCCACAACCTAGATGGGGTAAGTGCCGGGCTGGATGACCAACCGCGAACCCCCCCGGCCAACAGCAGAGTGGGGGTGCCGACGGCCGACTGGAAATGTGGTTGTTTGCCACCCCCCCCCCCCAAAAAAAAAAAACACCTTTTGCCACTGCTTTCATCCAACCATATCATGCAGCAGATACAGGATAGGACTACAAAAACCTCCTCCTCTTCTCTCCTACATAACATAGAGGGGTGATCTGTAATCCTCAGAGATAACCAGGAACAATGTAACTGCTTTGAAGACAGCATAGACAGAGAAGTCATCAGCTGACAAGTTTTCACCAAGATCATCTAATGCAGGGGCGTATGTACAGGGGCCGCAGGGGTTGCCATTGAGCTCCCCTTTACACCTGGATAGGAGGGGCGGTGGGGCTCCATTTTCCTCTTGCAGACGCGGAAATTGAGGGGATCAGTTTCTCTACATACCGCCCTGCTGCCCCTGCAGTGATTGGGCCCCCTTTATCCCCCCTCCCCTCTCCTGCTGGCTGCTGCGGGGGTTGATGTCAGGATGGAGAGCGGGGAAGGGGCCAGTAAATATGTAATTTACCAGGCCCTTCCTTGTCTTTTTTTTTTACATGACTAACTATATTAGTCATATATAACTATATGTAACTATATGTGAATAGAGTTATGCCCCGTACACACGATAGGATTTTCTGACGGAAAATGTTCGATAGGAGCTTGTTGTTGGAAATTCCGACCGTGTGTAGGCTCCACACAAAAAAAAAGCCCACACATGGCCAACAACCAAAGGGGTATGTAAAAAAAACAGTAACATTGCAGCATACAAAAAATTTTTTTCTTAAAAAAGGTAAATAACCCTGGGTGGAGCCAAGGACCAGACATACGGTACAGTCTGCATGAGCAGCTGAACATATAGAAATCTATATCAATACACCGCTTTTTTTTACCTTTTTTAAGAAAAATTTTTTTTGTATGCTGTAGTGTTGCTGTGTTTTTTACATACCCCTTTGGTTGTTGGTCATGTGTGGGCTTTTTAATAAAGAAACTTTGATGTGTTAAAACCTATTGCACTAAGTAAGTTTTTTTTGCCCTATATAGTGGACGGAGGAAGTTTTTGGCGCACTCACAGCCAGTGAAGCAGGCGAGTAGTGTGGACGGAAAACAGCTGAGCACGAAGCAGGAGAGTGATCACCCTTGATTGGAGAGCAGATCGTCCTTGCTGTGGAAGAGAGTGGGATATAGCTCGGTGTGGAAGTTCATTCTGATATATGCCCATTTGATCCTTGGATCTGGTAAGCGGCCATTTGGTCATTTTTATATATCGCTTGCGGGATTACATGTGGAGGCTGTATTAGAAGAAATTAAGCAAAAAAGAAAAACTGTTGCCGTTCAGTTAAAGTTGGCTTATTTTCCACCACTTGGGAAGGAATTCCTTGAAGTTTTTTGCTTTGATCCTGCAGAATATATGGACTTATAACCATAGCCACCACTGACTCATATAATTGTGTTTTCATACACTGTGGACATTTGTTTAATTTATTCACATAACACTGTTTATTTATTTATGGATTCAGTCATTGGGAGATTTAATATTTTTTCCCCTCAGGGGATGAACTACACTATTTGTCACTTATATTATTTATTGATTTGTTGGTAACATTTGATGGTCTATTTATTTATATCATTCAACCAAACCTCACCTAGGTTGCGCAATTAAAGCTCTTTTTCACTTTTTCGTTCATTACTATGGACATAACACCTTTATCTTTATCATGAACTGCCGATTATTTCCAGTGGTCATTTATTATACATAAGGTTTTTTTCTAGGCTGTTTTTGTGCTATTTTTTTTTCTGATTACCTAACTGAAACATAGTGCACTGTCAATTCATTCTGTGCAGCTAAGGCAAAGATGGAGATTGTGGGCTGTGTCCTTAATCTACTTTCACTGTCTCAAAGGTGAAACATCAGAGGTCTATCTATTTAGACCCCTGATATTTCATGAAAGCCCCCCAATGGGGATCCTAAAAATATTTTAAAAATACTAAAAAATAACATTGTAAAAATATACCAGTATATATTATATATATAAACAGTATCTTACAAAAGTGAGTACACCCCTCACATTTTTGTAAATATTTAGTTATATCTTTTCATGTGACAACACTGAAGAAATTACACTTTGCAAGTAGTGAGTTTACAGCTTGTAGAACAGTGTAAATTTGCTGTCCCCTAAAAATAACCCAACACACAGCCGCTAAACCGCTGGCAACAAAAGTGAGTACACCCCTAAGTGAAAATGTCCAGATTGTGCCCAATTAGCCATCCCCCCCCCAGTGTCATGTGACTCGTTAGTGTTGCAGGGTCTCAGGTGTGAATGGGGAGCAGGTGTATTCAATTTGGTGTTATCGCTCTCACTCACTCATACTGGTCACTGGAAGTTCAACATGTCACCTCATGGCAAAGAACTTTCTGAGGATCTATAAAAATAATTGTTGCTCTACATAAAGATGGCCTAGGCTATAAAAAGATTGACCTAGGCTATAAGAAGACCCTGAAACTGAGCTGCAGCACGGTGGCCAAGCCCATACAGGGGTTTAACAGGACAGGTTACACTTAGAACAGGCCTCGCCGTGGTCGACCAAAGAGGTTGAGTGCACGTTCTCAGCATCATATCCAGAGTGCTGCCAGCATTGCTGCAGAGGTTAAAGGGGTGGGGGAGTCAGCCTGTCAGTGCTAAGACCATATGTCACACACTGCTTCAAATTGGTCTACATGGCTGTCGTCCCAGAAGGAAGCCTCTTCTAAAGATGATGCACAAGAAAGCACCCAAACGGTTTGCTGAAGACAAGCAGACTAAGGACAAGGATTACTGGAACCATGTCCTGTGGTCTGATGAGACCAGGATAAACGTATTTGGTTCAGATGGTGTCAATCGTGTGGCAGCAACCAGGTGAGGAGTACAAAGACAAGTGTGTCTTGCCTACAGTCATGCATGGTGGTGGGAGTGTCATGGTCTGGGGCTGCATGAGTGCTGCCGGCACTGGGGAGCTACAGTTCATTGAGGGAACCATGAATGCTAACATGTACTGTCACATACTGAAGCAGAGCATGATCCGCTCCCTTCGGAGACTGGGCCGCAGAGCAGTATTCCAACATGATAACGACCCCAAACACACCTCCAACATGATCACTGCCTTGCTAAAGAAGCTGAGGGTAAAGGTTATGGACTGGCCAAGCATGTCTCCAGACCTAAACCCTATTGATCATCTGTGGGGCATGCTCAAATGGAAGGTGGAGGAGTGCAAGGTCTCTAACATCCACTAGCTCTGTGATGTCATCATGGAGGAGTGGAAGAGGACTCCAGTGGCAACCTGTGAATCCCTGGTGAACTCCATGCCCAAGAGGGTTATAGCAGTGCTGGAAAATAATGGTAACCACACAAAATATGGACACTTTGGGCCCAATTTGGACATTTTCACTTAGGGGTGTACTCACTTTTGTTGCCAGTGGTTTAGACATTAATGGCTGTGTGTTGAGTTATTTTGAGGGGACAGCAAATTTAAACTGTTATACAAGTTGTACACTTACTACTTTACATTGTAGCAAAGTGTAATTTCTTCAGTGTTGCCACATAAAAAGATATAATAAAATATTTACAAAAATGTAATGGGTGTACTCACGTGGATACTGTATATATATATATATATATAAAAAAAATAAAAAAAAAATAACAAAAAAAAAAATACTGACACCAGTGGCAGAACTACCAGGCATGCATAGGTTGCACTTGCAACTGGGCCCAGGCATTCTGCCACCGTGGGTGGGCCCCAAGACGGCAGAAAGGGGGCCCACTGAAGTTCCGCTGCAGGACCATAATAAAGGGCCCCAGGATCAGTGAGAAGAGCACTGGCCAGGGTTCAGGGGGGCCTTTTATTATTTCTTGCATCAGGGCCCTGAAGGTTCTATTTACACATCTTTCGTAGATTGTTAGGGCTTTCATACCCGTTGCCTGATCCATGCTGTGTCTACAGAGTAGGCATCAGACTACAGCAGCAATAGGCAGCATGTAGGCAAGCACAGTCTGTACTCCCCTCTGCAGGTGGCACTCAACCAATGCGGCAAAGCAGAAGGGAAGGAAGTTGTGGGGAACTTGGTTCCATTATGACTTCCTGCAGTCACCAGGAGGCAGCTGTCGAATTGGACGCTGGTGCCCCATGTGACGCCAGTGACCACCTTGGGTCATGTAGAGTCTTTTTAAGACTTTGGCTCCCAGGTTTGATGCACTTTATTTGAGTGGCTAGCGTGGGGACAGGTTCCCTGTCTGGCAGGGACAGTTCTTAGAGGTAGGGAAAGGTTCCAGAGGAGTAGGAATAGTGTAGGGACTATGTCTACCTCTCTCTGGGAAGCCTCGCCTTTGGGTGTGGATCGACCAGGCTGCATTCTGCTTCTCCTTGCAGATGCTTTCAGCATCTTCAAATTGCTGTCATAGTTCATAAGTGGCTCCGGACGGGCCTGAATAAGTTGTGTTGAACCTTTCTACAATAAATATTTTTTGCCTAACTTGGGCTTGTGGTCACTGGCCACCACACAACTCTATACATCCTTGCTCACAAGTAGTAGGTGTGGAAACCTCCTGCTATCAGAATACAATAGCTGAGTGAAAGGGATTCCACAGCCAGTGTTGTGGTTGACAGAAAGAAAATTGCATAATGTATGACCAGCCTAAGGCTGCATGGTAAAATGCAGCATTTTACCATGCTCCAGCAGGGGGCAGTACAATGCACATATCAGTGCATTGCCCTGCTTATTTTTTATTTTTTCTGGTACGTTGTGGAAAAATACAGACATGTTGCATTTTTCTGGTCTACACATTACACGAGTGTTGCGGTATGCATAGGGCACATAGGAAACAATTGTTTTCTTTGAGCCCTAGTGATAACCAGGGCAGAAAAATGCAGGTCACTGAACACTAATGCCGCGTACACACGATCAGAATTTCGGCCAGCAAAAGACCAATGAGAGCTTTTCATCGGAAAATGCGACCATGTGTAGGCTCCATTGGAATTTTTTTTTTTTTAACAAGAAAGGCTCCATTGGAATTTTGCTGGCCGAATTTGCGCCAGCAAAAATTTGAGAGCGTGTTCTCAATTTTTCAGAGGGAAAAGGTTTCAATCGGAAATTCCGATCGTCTGTAGCAATTCCGACGCGCAAAATTCCTACGCATGCTCGGAAACAATTTGACGCATGCTCAGAAGCATTAAACTTTTTTTTTTTTTTTGGCTCGTCGTAGTGTTGTACATCACCACGTTCTTGACGTTCGGAATTTGGTGTGACCGTGTGTAGGCAAGACAGTTTGAGTGGAATTCCGTCGGGAAAACCATCAGAGCTTTTTCCGACGAGAATTCTGCTCGTGTGTACGCGGCATTAGAATGAGCCCTAAGTCATTTTTTTAGAACATCACACATATCCCAGCATCTCAGTTCTTGAGCACACATTCATTACATCCTGAACCCTCGTAACAAAGAGGAAAGCAAAATAACCAGACATCAAACACAAGCTGGATTTATATCAGGACGCTGAATATTTCTTTCCTGTCAAATGTGATTTTTATGATTAATAAAACTGTTTGGAACAAGGCAACCTGAAGAGCGGTATAAATTATTGCTAGATTTTGGAGACCCTATATCATTTATAGATGCACAGTCAGTGTTTCTATTTTTTATGGACTTATGTGGCCTTTATGATTGACAAATAAATGATTCATGTGGAGAGTTACATTCATCAGAAGAAATAAGCTTTCTGCACCAGCAAGCTACAGTACAGAGTGTCCTAAAGACATTCCATAATAGAGCTAAAGTCTTAAGCTTTCCTGTATTCTAAAAGCTTCTTGCTAGTAATTTTTTTTCTTTCCTGGGGGCAAAGCTTTTATTTTTGACTGCTCGCGTGCAACCTTTACCAACATATATATTTTTTTTTTACAGAACGTCATTAGTGAAAGGTAGGATTGATTCAGAATAACCAGTTTCTACCTTTTGAATTTTTTTAACCACTTCAGCCCTGGAAGATTTACCCCCTTAATGACCAGGCCATTTTTCGCGATACGGCACAGCGTCGATTAAACTGACCATTGCGCGGTCCTGTGACGCTGTACCCAAACAAAATGTATGTCCCTTTCTTCCCACAAATACAGCTTTCTTTTGGTGTTATTTGTTCACCTCTGCGGTTTTTATTTTTTGTGCTATAAACCAAAAAAAAAAGCACCAATATTGAAAAAAAAAAATGATAATTTTTTACTTTCTGCTATAATACATATGCAAAAAAAAGACATAAAAAAAGTTTAATCCAATAAGTATTCTGCTACATATTTTTGGTAAAAAAAAAAATAAAAAATCGCAATAAGCGTATATTGATTGGTTTGCACAAAATGTATAGTGTCTACAAAATAAGGGATATTTTTATGCCATTTTTATTATGATTTTTTTTTCTAGTAATGGCAGTGATCATTGATTTTTAGCAAGACAGCAACCTTTGCGGCGGACAGATCAGACACTTTTGACACTTTTTTGGGACCAGTGACATTTATACAGTGATCGGTGCTATAAAAATGCATTCATTACTGTATAAATGACACTAGCAGGGAAGGGGTTAACACTAATGGTGATCAAGGGGTTACATTTCCCCTGGTAGGTGTTTCTAACTGTATGGGGGATGGGCTGCCTGGGAGAAGAGAGAGATCGCTTCTCCTGAACACTAGGAACAGCAGATCTCTCTCTCCTCTGCTGTCAGACTGGGGATCTGTTTGTTTACATTGACAAATCCCCATTCTGGCTCTCTTTCCCGCGGGTGGCTGGTGGACATTGAGTTTGCCAGACCCGCAGGCGAGGCCCCGCGGCACGCAGCGGGTGAGCGCCCGCAAAAGCTACTGCACGGACCGACGTACCAGTACATCAATTCGCGCAGGGGAGCCGAGCCAACCTGCCGCAGTATCTCTGCGGCGGCTGGTCGGGAAGTGGTTAAATCATATATAAATGTGTCTGATCTGACTGGACACAACTGACTTTTTATTTGCAATTCACACATTAGTGCTCCAAACAATAGTCTGCATTCACAGTATTGACTCGCCATGCTCAGATGCAGGTGTGGGCTCTTAAAACTCCTTTTCCCACAACTTCATTGGCTGTTCACATTTGTACTCAGACTGACTCTGTACTTCCCTGTGAAATATGCTGTCACAGAAGCTAAAACACAAAAAAATGTTTATGTACTGTACTGTTTACTGCAATGGTTTTCTAGTATTTGTGGCTACAGAGCCTTATAGAGACGATGCTGCACTGCCACCTAGTCTGCTTATTGAATCACAGAGACATTGCTCTTATAAGCTCCTGTTTGTACAGCTTCATTATCTGTTTAACATTTTTCTGTATTATGTGTGCACACTTTTTTTTGCCATTTTCATAGCTCTCAACTGTCCCTGATTTCGATGGACTGTCCCTGATTTGGAGCAATGTCCCTCTGTCCCTCTTCCCCCCTCATTTGTCCCTCATTTTGGTCTGATCTATATAGTTTTTATATAAAATGCACTTTTTATCTTTCAAAAAGTGTTTCCCAGTGCTTTCATCCAAATTCTAAATTGCTGCATTTGTAGATTTTAAAAGCCAATATAAAGGAATAGTAGTAAAAAAAAAGCCCTTTTGGATTTAATGAACCTCTTTTGTGGGTTAATTCTCCTTTAAGGGGGTGTGGCAGGGGGCGTGTCCCATGCTTACATACGTTTGCTGGTAGGTGACCCTCATTCCCATCTCAAAATGTTGGGAGGTATGCCATTTTGACATTGTTTGCATTGCTATGCCCCATACACACGATCAGAAATTCCGTCAGAAAAAAGTTGGTCGGATGTTATTTGCACAGCTGTGACTAATCATAAGGTCTGGCTCCCACAAGGGTGTGTACATAGATGTGAAGGTTTTATCCCACCCAAAGCTTTACAAAGCCTCCAGGCCCCTGGACCTAGAACAAGATTCATTGAGATTCTGAGAAATCAAAAGTCTGTTTTCTCCATATCAATCACAAACCCCGGAACCCCAATCTGTGTGTAGGTGAGAAACTTAGGAGACACATCATCCACAATCCTGACTACCAGTGCCTCACAATATATGTCCATAAAACAGTATACAGTATACAAAAAAGTTCCAAAGAAATACCTTAAGCACTGCTTAAGCTGGAAAGAACCTATTTCTTTGGAACTTTTTTGCTTTCTCCTTAATGTTATGTAGCGGTCACACTTTGCTAAGTGTGCGCTATCAGTGCAAATTTTGTTTTTCTCAGAACTTTAATGGAGCTCTGGGGGTTAATTGTACAGGATTTACTTTGGCATCAGTCTGGCTGGGCTGTACTAAGGTTCCGCCTGGTCATAGGTGCAGTGAGGCACCCATGACAGGCCGAGAACCAGGCCTGGTTGGACTTCTTAGGTACCAATCTTTCCCGGAGCCAATCAGTGGGTGCATCTGGCCCTGCTGCGTAGTCTGGGAAGGGGTATTTTAGGTGCTTAAGTCACGTGTTCTGGGTTCAGCTGCGGCTTTGATTCCTGGTTCTTGTCCGGGGTAGCCACGCGAGGAGTCCCGGGCCTAGGAGTGTTTGCCATCCCGCAAGCATGGTCAATCCGACCAGCCCCATGGGCCCTCATGGTCTGGGGAGGGGATCCGTCTGTTCCCGAGTCTTGGAACTGGCTAGTCCGTGGCCAATTAACTGAAAGAGGGTTCAAAGGCGTCCCGGTGTGCTCGTGCTGTGCAACTCGTACAAGTGACCAGGGGAGGACTCTTCGGAGGAGGGCCAACAAGCTGGCTGCTCAGTAAGACCCTGGGAGCTGAGTTGTATGGACACCCCTAAACAACCGACAAGCCTCGAGGAGGTAACTGGTAAGCCCAGAAAGTCAAGGCCGCCCCTCAGGGTGTTATGGCCGCTACAGTTATATTTGATTATAGCAGCTGCTTAGTTTAATTTACCTCTTGAGCGCTGGATAAGTGACCCTGTTTGCTTTTACTTATTGTACAGTATACAGTGATATCTTTGTATTAACATTTTGCCTTTATGCTTCAAAGGATTGTATACAAACGTGAGCTTGCTTGTGTTTGTACCTGAAATCATTTGATGGTTGCTTTACAATACAGACAAAGATAAAATTTGCAAGAGAAAATTGTAGTGCAGCATCCTGCTGTTTGCATCAGATTGAGTATAGGAGTATAGGAGCCTGCTCTGATTCACACGAATCCAATTTTTAAAAGTGTGACTCACCCAGCTGGATATACAGTGGGGAGAACAAGTATTTGATTCACTGCTGATTTTGCAGGTTTTCCTACTTACAAAGCACGTAGAGGTCTGTCATTTTTATCATAGGTACTCTTCAACTGTGCGAGACGGAATCTAAAACATCTAAAAATCCAGAAAATCACATTGTATGATTTTTAAATAATTAATTTGCATTTTATTGCATGATATAAGTATTTGATACATCAGAAAAGCAGAACTTAATTTTTGGTACAGAAACCTTTGTTTGCAATTATATAGATCTTACATTTCCTGTAGTTCTTGACCAGGTTTTCACACACTGCAGCCGGGATTTTGGCCCACTCCTCCATACAGACCTTCTCCAGATCCTTCAGGTTTCGAGGTTGTTGCTGGGCAATATGGACTTTCAGCTCCCTCCAAAGATTTTCTATTGGGTTCAGGTCTAGAGACTTGCTAACCCACTCCAGGACCTTGAGATGCTTCTTACGGAGCCACTCCTTAGTTGCACTGGCTGTGTGTTTCGGGTCATTGTCATGCTGGAAGACCCAGCCATGACCCATCTTCAGTGCTTTACTGAGGGAAGGAGGTTGTTGGCCAAGATCTCACGATACATGGCCACATCCATTCTCTCCTCAATACGGTGCAGTAGTCCTGTTTCTTTTGCAGAAAAGCAGCCCCAAAGAAGGATGTTTCCACCTCCATGCTTCACAGTTGGGATGGTGTTCTTGGGGTTGTACTCATCCTTCTTCTTCCTCCAAACACAAGTGGAGTTTAGACCAAAAAGCTCTATTTTTGTCTCATCAGACCACATGACCTTCTCCCATTCCTCCTCTGGATCATCCAGAGGATTGACAAACTTCAGACAGGCCTGGACATGCACTGGCTTGAGCAGGGTGACCTTGCATGCACAGCAGGATTTTAATCCATAACAGTGTAGTGTGTTACTAATGGTTTTCTTTGAGACTGTCGTCCCAGCTCTCTTCAGGTCATTGACCAGGTCCTGTTGTGTAGTTCTGGGCTGATTCCTCACCTTCCTCATGATCATTGATGCCCCACAAGGTGAGATCTTGCATGGAGCCCCAGACCGAGGGAGATTGACCGTCATCTTGAACTTCTTCCATTTTCTAATAATTGCGCCAACAGTTGTTGCCTTCTCACAAAGCTGCTTGCCTATTCCCAGCCTTGTGCAGGTCTACAATTTTATCCCTGATGTCCTTACACAGCTCTCTGCTCTTGGCCATTGTGGAGAGGTTGGAGTCTGTTTGATTGAGTGTGTGGACAGGTGTCTTTTATACAGGTAACAAGTTCAAACAGGTGCAGTTAATACAGGTAATGAGTGGAGAACAGGAGGGCTTCTTAAAGAAAAAATAACAGGTCTGTGAGAGCCGGAATTCTTCCTGGTTGGTAGAGAATCAAATACTTATGTCATGCACTAAAATGCTAATTAATTATTTAAAAATCATACAATGTGATTTTCTGGATTTTTGTTTTAGATTCTGTCTTTTACAGTTGAAGAGTACCTATGATAAAAACAGACCTCTACATGCTTTGTAAGTAGGAAAACCTGCAAAATTGTCAGTGTATCAAATACTTGTTCTCCCCACTGTGTATATGTATATATACCGGTATATATATATATATATATAACTATTTTAGACATTGGGACATAATGCAAAAAGATTGTTGTCATTAGGGGTGTCTTTTTTTCCAGCTAGATAGAGATGGGTCTCTGTACGGTAATATTGGTCATTCAAGCAATGTAGTATTGCAACAAAAGAATAAAAAATGTAGTGCCTTTGTTAAATTATACAGTTTTTATTTGCCTTATCTGGGAACCTAGATCTGGCATTTCTTGAATGCAATGATTGAGACAAGCTAACAGTAATTTCCCAGTCCTGTTATTTAGAGTAGTCAGGCAAGTAATCTTCAGCACTTGACCTGTTCTGATAAAAGGCTCAGGTCATGTGATCTGTTAGGCTTGCTGTAACAGGGTGTAATAGGACTGGGAGCTGAGGGCAGCATTGCTGGAGCAAAGAAACCAGAGCTCCTGAATGCTGGAGATAAGTAAAACATCACTACAAGCTGATAAAAAGTATTTTTCTAATTTTACTAAAGATCCTAAGGTCTCTTTCACACGGCAGATCCGCCTGTCAGTTTTTCAGGCGTACGCGGTCTATAGAGGTTTATGGAGCGTCGGATGTCAGCGGTGACATGTCCGCTGATATCCGACCCGCTCCGCTCCGAAAAAGTGTGACGGAGGAAAAACCTATTTTTCCATCCGTCATCGGATAGGGTGATGACGGACTCTACTGTCCGTCGTCACCTGATCTCCCATAGGGGAGAGCGGCACTCTGACAGGTCCATCTCTGCGCTGTGTGCTGAGACGGACCTGTCATCTTCCTGCTCAGCGGAGATCGCTCCGGCGATCCTCGCTGAACAAGCGGATATCCACGGGGCGGATCAGCACTGATCCGCCCCCTGTGAAAGAGGCCTAATACTGATTTCTGACAATCAATAGGGTTTTCTTGTTGAGTTCTACCAATCTATCTAGTTTCAATAAAAACCTGCTCAATTTTTTTTTCTTTCTTTTTTTTTTTTTTAGTTTGCTTGCATGCCTTTAGAGATGACAAAGAGCCTGGCACCCAGCAACCAAGCTCAGCAATATGTACTGGAGGTGCTTTTTCTTTTTTAACACCCCTCTTGCAGTAGAGCAAATAGGTTGGTATCAGCTTGACTGAGTGCCCATTCACTGGCTGTCCTTCAGCCATGGGTATTCCAGCTTCCCTCCCTATGCCTGGTTTCCTATACTGTTATTATTCTGGGGGTTACTTTAAAAAAAAAATTAAATCTACAAATAAAATAAAACATTAAAATGATTTTGTTAGGTCCATAAAGATTTAAAGAAGATAGAGTATATTCACCTCTCTATCAGTACAATCTTCTACATCTCCTCTATTTCTGAGCTGCAATCTCTGAATGTTGCTTCAGCATTCAACACCTCTAGGATGGTCAGATGCCTATATTTCCTTCATTTTTTTCCTTCTGCCCCCTCTGTGATTGCAGGACTCAAAAGTCACGTAAGTGTCAGAGGAAAGTGCCAATACATGGCAAGGGACACTCCAAGAAATACTAGAGAGCAGTTCAAGGTTTTCAGTACTGGAAGTGAGGAGAGGTGGAGTTTCTTTGTAGACAAGCTCTCTTTAAGGAAAAAAAAACTGCTAAATTAAAATAAGGTGGTTAGGTAGCTGTTAAAAATTTGAATTTTCTCATTCTGCAAAAAAGAGATAATCTGGGCTGATTTCTGGGTCATTTTTTCCATTGTTGCCCATGTGTTTTATATAGCAGCCTGCTTCTGGATATGTACTGTATATAGCACTCTCTTTAAAGACTCATTTTCTACTCATCATAGACAGATTGCTAAGTAATGTAGCAGAGACCCTGGCAAAGTCTTCAGTAATACTGACCATCAGAAGCCTCTGCTTGTCAGTGCACTTACTAAATGCAAACCCACTTTGCACTACAAATGTACATGGAAGTGCAGTCACTGTAGATCTGAGGGGGACATGCAAGGAAAATAAAAAAACAGCATTTTAGCTTGCACATGAATTGATGATAAAATCAGCAGAGCTTCCCCTCATTTCAGATCTTCCCCCTCAGATCTACAGCAACTGCACTTTCAAGTGCACTTGCAGTGCAAAGTGGATTTACCTTTCGTAAATAACCCCCAATGTCTATCTGCTGCATTAGTGGGATACTTCAGTGGAGAAGAAAAATTCTAAATCACTGAGTCAACTAAAAAGCACAATTACCATATACAGGCATACCCCACTTTTAAGTACACAATGGGGTTAATTTACTAAAGCTGGAAAGTGCAAAATCAGGCTCACTTCTCCATAGAAACCAATGAGCTTCTAACCCCAGCTTATTCAATTAAGCTTTGGTAATAAAACATGGAAGCTCATTGGTTTCTATGCAGAAGTGAGCCTGATTTTGCACTTTCCAGCTTTAGTAAAGGGTATGCCTGTAGTGCAAACCTGGGTGGGATGTAAACAATATTAAGAAAAAGAATAGTTATCTGAAGGCTTATTTTGAGGTCAAAATGTACCCTTTCTCATAAAATGTAATTCATTTATTTTAGTTTTGGAGGGAGGGTTAGACCCTTTATCAAGTTGTGTCCTCATTTATGTGACCAATGACTTTTGGAATTAAAGAGAGGGGAAATTAAAAATGTTGGAGTTGTACCCAGACTAAGAGGTATAGGAAAACCTTCCAAAAGGCCAGCCTGTTCTTGGTAAAGCTGTCTAATGCCCCGTACACACGCTCGGACTTTCCGGCGGGACTTAGTCCGGCGGACAAACCGCCGGACCTTCCAGCGGGGCTTCGCCGGACTTTCCGAGGCGTGTGACTTGCCCACACACGCCCGGACTTCTCCAGCGGACAATTCGCGGGAAAAAGTCTGCGGGACTTTTGAAAATTAACAGACTTGCCCACACACGGAGCAGTCCTTTCATTTAGAACGTAACTGCAGGTAGACGAGGCTAGTGAAGGCGCTCGCTCGTCCCCACCCCTTTCCTGGCCGGGCTGCGTGCTCGGATAAGGGTCTGAGATGAATTTGGGGGGAACCCCCACGCCGTTTTTTGGGCGTGGGGATTCCCTTTAAATCCATGTCAGGTGATGGGGCTAGCGCGGCGGCATTCACTGCCTTCGCTAGCCCCGTCTACCTGAATTCACGTGCTAAATGAACGGACTTTCCGATGATCGGCAAGTCCGTTCATTTCCAAAAGTCCGGCGGACTAGCATACTAACCGCAGGATTGTCCGCCGGACTGCCAAGTTCAGCGGACAATTTTAAAACAAAACTTAAAACCTAGTCCGCCGGACTTTTGGCACCAAAAAGTCAGCCGGCGCCCACACATGGGCGGATTGTCCGGTGGACTTCAGTCCGGCGCACATTCCCGCGGGAAAGTCCGCTCGTGTGTACGAGGCATAAGAAAGGAATTCCCCTCATTTTTAGAAATACTCTCTAACGTCCTGTTTCTGTAGGAAAGGGGTTGAAGGGGAATTTCACTTCTCTTCCTTTAGGGGAAATGCTGTAGTACAAGGACAGCAACAAATTAACTGGAATGGGTTTTAACCCTTCCCTACTTTAATAATCAAAAAAATGTTTAGTTATACATACACTTTAGGCCTCACACTGCTTGGCCATATGCCTCTTCTTCCCAAAGCTACTTAATTTTGACACAACCTATTTGTAAAAAAAACATTTGCCCGCTTATTGGTATGTGGTCATTTTTTTTTTTTTACATTTTAAATGTGATTAGCGATGTTGTTTGAATGACATCAATCTATCTTGCGTCTATGTGATGCACAAAAAAATGCTGTTGCTCCAGACAGACCCGACCACCCATGGGTGCTATGACCACCAACAAAATCTATCTCTTCCCCAGGAGTACTCAGCAATACATGAATACTCCTGTTACTTTTTCGGTAAGATTTATTGTACGTTTTGCCTCTTTCACCAAATTCTGCTCTTCCACCGATATGTTTAACCCCCTTTAGTGCTTAATCTAAGAAGCAAATATTTTCTATGTTTCTTTATGTCAGTATCTAGTTGTATTGCATAATTTATTATAAGAAACTATTTATCTACTAATACTGGTATGCTGTGACTATTCTTTGTCAACAAGTCAAAATTGCACACCTAAGGCTGCATTCACACTACAGTATATAGAGGAAAAAAACGCGCTAACAAATGTACATATATGGGGGCAGGCTGCTGCTCAATGTGGGATACATGCACAAGAATACATAGAATAAAAAAGGAACTGCGCCAATAGCAAATAAAAATACAATTACATAAAAATAACTATTATAAATGTTGAGGCTGAGTGTATCCCAACACATAGTATGACCCAATGGTGAGAACCTTAGCCACACTTAGTCACCCTCAACAGTGACAAGAGGTCCCAGTCTCTGTCCACACAGTAACCAGTCCCCACAATGAAAAATAGATGACTCAAAAAGTCCAAATAGCAATCATGGGATTCTTCAGGTTGAAGCAGTAATACAGGCAAGGTGATCCTGGCATCCGAATGTAAGTAGAAGGAAAAAACACCTCAGTGACTTGTATGGTATATAGTGATGAACACAGTGCCCGACACCCTCATACATTAACTGTTTACCAGAAAGCAGAGGTAAATGAGCTTTGCTATAACATGAAAAACACGCATCTGCGATTTCCTAATCCCACGAGTCGCCAATCCTCGTTTTCATACTCTGAGTGGTTATTATTGGGGGTCCACTTGATCACATGCGGTCCATATGGGGAATGGAGGAAAAAAGGCAGCCCATAGCGTAAATCTGGTAACACCGGTTTATTAAAACAAATAAAAAGCACTTACATTGATCCCAATGGTAAGGCACATAAAGCATAAAAACGTTGCCGGCCGGCAAGATACAGGAGCCCGTCCTCCTCTAGGTCATGTGGTGGCGTCACTGCGTACCCTCCCAGACTAGTTTCGACAGATATGTCTTTCTCGATGGGGAACTGCAGTGTTTTGACACAAATCTGCCCAAAAACACAGCACCGATCTGTGAATAACAAATCGCGGGACTCGCATTTGAGATGCCATTCATTTGAATGACACCTCAAATTGTGGTGTGGGTCTGCCACGATTGTCGCGTGATAATTTGCACTGCAATCTCGGCAATCTGCATTGCGTGATGCATGCCGCCCCAAAGTAGCTCCTAAACTTTTTTTGGGCGACATGCTTCCCCTGATGCAGAAAGCCCCGATTGAAACGTTGAAGTGTGAATGCAGCCTTATATATTATATCATGTTTATGTTTTAACCAATACTTTCAAGTACACTCAAGGCTTACTCTGGTGTTTCTAAAACAGTTGGCACATTTAAATATAGACATTGCTCTTTTTTCATACCCATAACGTATGTAATTCCATTCTTGAGAATGGGTTAGATTAACCTGTGGGGAGAGGCAGCATGGGGAGTCCAGTTGCGGAAATCAGAACTTGTGTTAATTTAGAATTTAATAATTCACCACATGTCCAGCAGGCAGGCACCCGACCAGGAACACTCACAAAATGTAACAGCAGTATGTAGCAGAGCAGGTCTCAGATGTGCCGACAGAGTCTGTCGGCCGGTACGTACACAAATAGGGAGGTCTCCAGGAAGTATGGCGTGTTCCTATCCTTTCCCTACTTGGCCGGAACCTCTCTCTACCAATAATCACTGTCTCTACCAGATTGATTACCTGCCTCTATACAACCCACATACGAAATGCACGCCAAGCTTGGGAGCCAGGGTCTTAAATAGACTCTGCCTGACCTAAGATGGCACCAGAGTCCAACCGGATAGCTTCCCCAGTGACCCAGGAAACCATAGGGGAACTGTGTTACCCTTGACTTCCTCTCCCTCTGCAATGCCGCTGTGGCTGAGCACCACCTGCAAAGGAGAACTGCACCTGCCCACAGACCTAAAACATTGCAAATTCTGGAAGAGTTTGCAAATGAGCTGTTTGCAAATGATGGATCATATGGAATAAAACAGAGCAATGTCTATATAGGAATGTAATGTCCTCTGTCCCTATTCTGTCACTATTCAATGAAGTGTGAAAGCAATGTTGCTTATTGCAAACAATCAGGTAGGTGTGTTATGCTGTCTTGTCACCTGTAGTAAAACCAACATAACATCTAAAACCAATTTGACGGATATAGGCATTGCCTGCATTCTCCTCCAGTTTGTGTTACATGAAGCTAATTGCTAACATCGTATTTGGGTTGAATTATATATTATATACATCAGGATATTTGCCGTGAATATATTTTTTTGTCTATTCTTTGGTGCTCTTAAAAAAATGTAAAATTTATCAGGGATTTAGTTGTGTCAGTGCCATCCAGTTGTAAATTATTCCTTCTCATCTCAGATTTTTTTTTGATCCTCTAATGGACAATTTCTGCTTTTATCCTTCAACTGAGTGGATGGCAGATCTCCTTAAGTACATGTAAAGAGTAAGAAATATATCTAAACTTTACATAAATTACTTAATTTAAAGCGAAACACTATATTTCCTATGACATTATTACCCATAGAACAGACCCATGTTTTGCATAAAATAATTAACAAAATGTATGTTTTGTTTTGTTTTTTTGCATTTTTTTTTTATGTTTTTTGTTTTTTTGTAAAGACTTTAATGAATGCAAGTTTAAAGATTATATATATTATTTTAATGAATTCTTGTCAACAGGGAGCATTTTCAGGCACCCGTGGACACAAGACTTAAAGCGGTTCTGCACTGGGGTTTTTTTTTTTTGGGGGAATATTCTAAGGATTAATAGGAAAATTGGGGGACTCACCTGTTCCATCTTCATTCGCGATCGCACCCGGTTTTCCTCCGATAAAATTCTTTATCTTCTTCTTTTCTGCATTCACCGCCGTTACTGCGCCGAGCTCGCGCGTGCGCAGTAACGGCAAAGTGCAGCTCACGTTCTCCGAAATCTCGCGAGATGTCGGCACATCTGCCGACATCTTGCGAGATTTCGGAAGATGTGTCCGAAATCTCGCGAGATTTCGGAAGATGTGTCCGAAATCTCGCGAGATTTCGGAAGATGTGGCCGAAATCTCGCGAGATTTCGGAAGATGTGCCCGAAATCTCGCGAGATTTCGGAAGATGCCCGCACAGACTCCTGGGATCAATGACACCAGATCCCAGGAGACAGTGCGTCGTGACGAGGATCCCCGCACAGACCCCGCCCACCCCCGAAGAGACAGAGGACCGTAAGTCATCGATTACAAGGTAAGTGAAAAAAAAAAAAAAAAAAAAACACATTTCATTTAGTACTCTTTGCCTGATTTGGAAGGCAAAGAGATTTACTAAATGAAATGTGTGCCGAACCGCTTTAATTACTTAATCTAGATAGAAACTGAAAACTGGGTAATTGGGTTTCCCTTGTAATGCAAACATTGGCAGGGTGTTTGGGAGTTGATACATACATCCCAGAAGCTCAGATATGTACTGACACAAACTGCAGAACCACAGACCAACACAAAACAAAATAACATTAAGGGCTCTTTCACACATGTTTTTGGATGAAATACGGACATACATGCATGCCTATAGGATAGCGGGTGTCAGCGGATGAGCATCCGCTGACACCCGATATCGTCCATATCCGCTATGGTCCGATTCTGCAGACAGAGGAAAACCCTTTTTTTCTATCCGTCTGCAGAGCGGGATTGGATGAACACGGACAGATGGTCCGTGTTCATCCGATCCTCCATAGAGAAGAGCGGAGATCTGACAGGGCGGTCCCTCCACCCTGTCATCCGCTGGCTCAGCGGGAATCAATGGAGTGATCCCCGCTGAGCAGCGGATGTTCACGGATCATTACAGGTCCGCCATGTGTGAAAGAGCCCTTAGGTAATTTTTCAATAGAATCCATTGGTGTGAACATCAATATTTCCTAATAAACATGCCATATTTTCTTAAGGACTTTTGTTTTTATTGCATTGGCATGTATAGTCCTCTGGTATTTGAGTTATGGTCCTTTTAAGCTGGTTGCCAGGTCCTTAACTGCTTCCGGACTGCCCCACGTACATTTACTGCGGCAGGGCGGCCCGGGTGTGCAAAATCACATATCTGTACCTGATTTCGTGCACACGGTTTAGGGGGCACGAAATCATTGAGATAAGGGCATATCCAATTTGCTAATGCAAGGGCTTGCCGTGAGAGATCCCAAGGAGGTAAGGAAGTGTCCAATCCTAAACAGGCCTTTGTTTGTCCACCACTGAAACGCCTTAATATTTGGCCAGGAGGAAATTTAGGATTGTGAAAGATGTGGGCCAAGGGGTAAAATGCAGAGATTAGGTGAGGAGATCTGTGTGAATAATCACAGAGGGCCATTAAGTGTGATGAAGTAGGAGCCATGATGTGAGGTCTATGTTTAGCGGGGCTCCAAACAAGGTAATCTATAGTGTGTGTAACTGAATTGCTTGTCCTTCCATTTCAACCCAGTCTTGTTTACTACCCTGAGAATATATAATTGAGAACTGAGCTAGTTGAGCTGCTTGGAAGTACCTCCAAAGATCAGGCATTCCCAGGCGTCCCTGGGAACGTCTTCTAAATAGTAAATTTGGGACACCGTAACCCTTATTGCCCCAAATAAAGCATATAATCTGGGATTGAAATTTGTGTAATTGAGGTCTCAGGATTGAGATAAGGAGAGAACAAAATAAATACAATATCCTAGGAAGAAGGATCATTTTATTAGAGTTCACCCTCCCCAACCATGAAAGACCCCCTTCCCCCAATCAGAGAGGTCTGCGACCAATGTTATATACATGGTCGATGCCCCTTGGTTGTGTAGCAAATTATTACAGTGCCCAGATTGTACTCTTCCTCCTGTGGCTACTGAGCCCTACACCACCTCTTCAGGCACTGCCAACCCACTTGGCTGCAGCTGAATCTTTTCTAGCCCTCCAGGCTAGCCTCTCTACCACAGTCCTCCAGACTGACACTCACCAGCCCACCTGGCTGACTCTCAGGAGATCTCCCAGTAGTGCTGACCTACTCCTGCTGTCCTCTCTCCTGTCCCAGACTAAGGGCACCCCTGAGGGCCACTGACAGCCTCCTCAGCACTCCATCTCCATCTTCCAGCCATCTGCCCCTCCTGGAATACCTATTTATGAGGTGGCCTGCCCCCTGCCAGCCCTTTACTGGGAATTGGCTGAGGCCCTCATAAATATGCCAAGCAGCTCCTCCTAACCTCCAACCACTATGTCCAGAACATTCTCCAATGTCCGAGAAAACAAGGGGAGGCACCAGAGAGGCTGCAAGGATGAGTCCTCCAGCCCTGAGTCACTGAACCCTGACCCAGATTCACAGCTCAGGCTTAGGTCTGAGCTAAAAGAAATTTGCCTACACTAACACCTAGCACAACTAGAGGGTGCTACATAAAGTATGTAACTCAACTGTAACAAATGTAAAGGTTTGAATGTTACCATTGGGACAGTTTGACCATGTTTTTGTAATATTCCAAAATCTTTTAGAAATCAGTAATAACCTCAAAACAAGGACATCAGAAGCTGTGTTTACTTTGTCTATAACTCGGCTATCACAGCATGATAATTCTGCAGAGTCATTATCACACAAAGAAAAGGGCTGACACAAGAATTGTTGAATGATGTACACATTTTGCCCACACTGAGAATAACCACACCAGAAAATAATGTTCCACGCAATGATCATATTTCTTTATGACTTGTTCATTTTAATTGAGCTCCTGCTGGAGTAAGAACAATCGCACATCACAGATAAACTAATTGGTGCTGTTTACACACAAATGAACACCCACACACAGAGGACATGGCCATCTCCAAGGCTTTACCATTACCTACAAGATATATCATTAAGGGAAACTATTTGGCTTGTTTGGTCAGTTTAATTTCTTGTTATATGTATATGACCATTTATTACAGCTTTATACTGTGGGGGAGATTTTCTAAAACTGGTGCATGCAGAATATGGTGCAGCGGTTCATAATAACCAATCATCTTCAATGTTTTATTGTCAAAGCTTAATTGAACAAAGTGACGTTTGAAGCTGATCATAGTGCATAGTGCACAGCTGCACCAGATTCTGTGTGCACCAGTTTTAGTAAATCAACCCCATTTTGTTTCTTGAGATGTTTATTTGTAGGTCTTTTCACACAGGTAGGCATTCATTTTTTCCTTTATCAATATCAGTTCAGCATGGGTCTCCTAAAGGGAATGTGTCATTAACAAAAGAGTTAAAATACAGAAAGGCGTGCCAGTCCAAAACCGGAAGAAAGAGGTCCAAGATTAATTTGAATTGTTAGTAAACCATGTAAGTCATGTAAAAACAGCCAATGCATTTTGGGGGACAACATCAATCCCCTATCATCAGGGCTCAAAACAGGATAAACCTTGGATGGACTGGATTCTTAGAAAACTGTGGAGTATGGGCTGAGGGTGCCATTCATCTCACTTCTTGCACATGGGTCTGTTTCGTGTCGTGTGGCTTATGGATCTTTTTCTTTGACATTGCTTGTTTTTATATGACTTATTTTACCAACAACTAAAATTATCTTAGACTCTTTCATCTGGTTTTGGTCTGGGGATCCTTTCTGTATTTTTATGGTTTGAACTACTGTCAGGTGCCCATTGAGGGAAGTCTTGCTTTGTGGTAGCTGCCTCAGCTATTGAGTTTGTTTGACGTTTTCTTTCATCTCACTACACATGCAAATCTAAAAGTTCCCAGTGCCCCTTTAAAGGTTAGTTCACCTTTACCAAAAAACTGCCTATGCAGATAGGGGGCACCTCTACATAAAAACAAACTGTGCAGCTCTGACTTAAGTTGAAGAATAACTCCCAGGACAGTGCTAGGATGTTTCTAAGCAAGGCCTAATCGTTACCGGCTCTCACCTCCACCATCACAGGAGTGAGCTCTCAAACACTGAGCTCAGAGCTACTGCATCAGGGGAGAGAGCGCATTTAAGGTGGTTTGTTTGGCTGCATATCTTTTCCCAGGATAGATTTTCTGAATGTGGCAACAGTGAACTATGCCCTTACAATGTGCATCAGCACAGCTGCTTTAGTCTCCATTGGTAGAGCCAAATGTTGTATTCAAGACAATCACATCATAGCAAAAGAATGCAACATTTGTGGTCCATGCAGGACACTTTTGTGATGTGATCATCTTGTATAAAACATTTGGACATTATTTGAAGATCCCTTGTGTGCTGGCAATATATGTTGTTCCATGATGTTACCAGCTTCCAGCCAGCAATTGCTGCACCATCCACTTACCTTCTAGCCTACCCCTACAATGTACCATAGGAATGTTGTTTACCGAGGGAGCATAACTGGGAGGCAGGGAATGAGCATTGTTACCCTATAACAGGAACTTCCACAACAAGGACCTCCCAATGTATTATTTTAAAGAGGAAGTAAAGTTTTCTTGTTTATTTGTACCTACCGGTAAGCTTATAATAATATAATAACTTGCACTGTTTAGGAGATATTTACTATATACGCCACTGCCAACGTCATCAGCACATGCACTCTGAAGGAACGGCTGCCCGCGCCATTTCTTCAAGGCCATGTGCTGTGACCCGTGCATGCGCAGGAGTGACGTCATTGCGGCTCCGGCCAGTCAAAGCGCCAGAGCCCGCAAACCCAGAAGCAAGGCTTTGTTCTAAGGTAAGTAGTAGTTCATAATGAGCTAGTAGGCGATGCATACTAGGTCATTATGCCTTTGTTTTTATTTTTTTTTATCAGGTTTACAACCTCTTTAATGAAAGCAACCAATTTGAAGATGTTAAAAATGACTTTTGAAATGACGTTAACTTCTTATATGAGGTTTTACAGATTGGGTGCACTTGTTTTGGGGAAACTTTGCACTCACTTTGCGGCTCATTAATGACAGATTCATGTAGATAATCCAGGAAAAAAATGGTCTGTGGATACCTAAAAAAAATATCTACAGCTCCTTCCAGGCTCTGAATGGCTAATGGATTCATTCATTGAATAGGGAGTTTGGGTTGCTTTGTGGTTCACCTTAAATTCCTCTTCCAGTCTCTACTGTATAGGTGTTAACAAGAACACTTATCTGAGCTGAACAATGGTACTTCCCTTAGGACATTTGTATTATGCTTACCTTCTAAGTTCATGGGCATCTTATAGCTGGTCAAAAACATAGGCTGACTCACCTGAACCAAACATTTTAGAAACAAATATTGTATTTCACATAATATTGTATACTACAGTGGCATTAATAAATGAGCTTAAAAGGTAACTACTTTATTTGAGAAAAAATTATAAAGCAAATTAAATAGTACAGTATATACTGTATAATTGCTACACAAGCCATATTGTAATCTGTTATTCTAGATTACCTTTACTTTTCAATCTGCAGCTGCTGTTATCTTCAGTAAAATTCAATGCGATATGGCAACCTAGAGGCGTTCTGTATACAGCTGGTGTACAGAACACCCCCAGAAATATTATGCTTGTGTGATTGGCTTACTGATTTTCCCAAAAATCTGCAGAAATACAAGTAAAATTTTCAGTATCCTCTGCAATTGAAATGTATTTTGGTCAGATATTCTACAAGGGTTAAATACTTCTAAAGGGATGCAAACCCTGCAGCTTTTCTCATCAGAGCACCAAGAGTGCACCAGCTGTATATAATGAACCCGTCTTTCCCATTCAGAATCAGTATCCAAAGGATATTGTGAAACTTTGAGAAAAAGAGAAAGCTTTTCCTTCAGAGCAGAAAATGTTCGAACTCTGCAACAAAGTTTGTTAGAATCCCTAGAATTCACATTGATCACCCACAGGGGATTGTTATTTTCTTAGCAAAAGTGAAGTTACTCTTTAACTAAAAGCGGAGTTCCACCTATATAAAAGTCAGTAGCTACAAAAAGTGTAGCTGCTGACTTTTAATAATCGGACATTTACCTGTCCTACGGTCCAGCAATGCAATGCAAATGAAGCTCAGCATCTCTCGCCAGCTGTCTGGGTTGCCCCCACTGTCTCACGCAGCAGAGCGGACTGAAGCCAAAGCCGCCTCCCCCTCCTCGGCTGTTTAGATTTACACAGGAGGAGGGACACCACAGTGCATGCCAAGCTTAGGTCTGCACTGTACTGTATTATATTGTAGATGGACAAATAAGGGTGACAGAGTGACCGGGAAGAGGAGGGAGGCAAGTTAAATGAGATGGAGGAATGATTCTGGGGGATAAGAGGACATGTTGCTGGGGGGGGGCACTTTGGGAGGGGAGAGTACCTATGCTAGAAGTGGGGGTTGGATTTGAAATCTGCCCCCCCCCCCCCACAAGAGCTTAAGCCCTCTTGCCCCCCAGTACATATCTGACTCCCTACCTCCTAACTAGCACAAGTCCTCTCCTCTCCCAAAGTGCCCCCCAGCACATAACAGCCCCCCCCCCCAGCTCATTACTAGCACAAGTGAAGAGGGTAAATGTACTGAGGGAGGGGGGTCTGTACTGGGGGGGTTTGTACTGAGTAAAGGGTCTGGAGTCTGGACTGGGGGGGTCTGTACTTAGTGTGGGGGGGGTCTGGACTGGGGGAGGGGGTTCTGTACTGAGGGATGGGGTCCATAGTTAGTGGATAGGGGGTCTGTACTGAGGGAGGGGGGTCTTTACTAAGGGAGAGGGTCTGTACTTAGTAGAGGGGAGTCTGGACTGAGGAAGGGGGGTCTGTACTTAGTGGAAGGGGGTCTTTACTGAGGAGGGACTATACTTGGTGGAGAGGGTGGGTCTGTACTGAGTACTGAGACTGAGAGAGGGGGCTCTGTACTCAGTGGAGGGGATCTAGACTGAGGGAGGGGGGTCTGTACTTAGTGGAGGGGGGTCTGCACTGAGGGAAAGGGGTCTGTGCTGAGGGAGGGGGCCTGAACTGAGGGGGACTATACTTGGTGGAGAGGGAGGTCTGTACTGAGGGGGGGGGGGGGGGTCTGTATTGAGGGAGGGGGTGGTCTATACTTAGTAGAGAGGAGGGTCTATACTGAGGAAGGGGGGCTGTACTTAGTGGAGGGGGGGTCTAGACTGAGGAAGGGGGTCTATACTTAGTGGATGGCCATTGGACTACAAACAACCAAATTTAAAAACATTGCACAAACACAGCCATTTTTTTCTTCCAGGAAGCTGGTCCAATGATGTGTAGCTGACACTGGAGCACATCTGGAGAGGAAATGACTGAAAGAGCCCACAGGACATCAGCAGCTCTGAGATGCAAAAATCTATAAAAAAAAGAAAAAAAATGCATTTTATGAAGAAAAAGCCATTGCAAACAAATTGGATCTATTTTAAATTGACTAATACCCAGACACATACAGTATCTCACAAAAGTGGGTACACCCCTTTTAACACACCTGCTCCCCATTCACACCTTTTGTTGCCAGGGGTTTAGACATTAATTGCTGTGTGTTGAGTTATTTTGAGGGGACGGCAAATTTACACTGTTATACAAGCTGTACACTCACTACTTTACATTGTAGCAAAGTGTCATTTCTTCAGTGTTGTCTCATGAAAAAATAATAAAATATTTTCAAAAATGTGAGGGGTGTACTCACTGTTGTGAGATACTGTAGGTCTCAAGGCTTCACATGCATGCATCATAGTAATACAGTAATACTGTAGATATGACAGATTCAAGCATTACTTGTGAGGTCTGGTGAACTACCTAACTGTTCACAACCAAACAATAGTGAGCATTGTGAATGCCTAAAGCACCAATTGTTTTCTATATATTTACAATGTATTGCAGCAATACTAGTGTAAGGGTAATTCATTCTTGAGTCTTCTCTTGTGGTGGACTAAGGGAGGAAATGTCCTGAGGACTCGACATGCTCTGTGGAAGAAGATGAAAAGAGAAACATAATGTTAGCAGTGAACAGCTATTGGTGCTGAATGAAGGGCTTGTTCCAGTCAATGGCAGTGACATGGTGTTGACAACTGCCTTGTAATGAGATAATTAAAAATATAATAATTTATAAATAAATATAAAATATTAAATTATAAATTAAAATGTAATGTAATAAAAATTTATAAATATAATATTAAATAATAAAATATAGTTTTAAAAATTTTAAAAAAAAAAAAACAGCCTGCTTAACATGCTCTTCATTTATCAGGACACAATAAAATGATATAATATAAAGAACATGATGATAAGAGTATTAATCTTGCCATTGTAAATTTTTGCATTGCAAATGGTATACCGTTAACCAGTTTCTCAACTTAATACTGGTAGAATAAATGTTCTAAAGCAGCAAAACAATCCTAGTTGTGTATAAGGAAAGTGTAATGAATGGAATACAACAGAAAGTATACCTATGCTGAATAAAAAAATATTTCTGTTATAATAAAGTGTCACAAAACAGTCTGTAGTGCTTACTTTGCTGAAGCAGATGCTACTCTGGGCTGCCATGATGATGGTCATTTAGTATCCAATATAAGGTTATAATTGCGCTACCAAGAAAAAAAAAAAAACTAATTGTGCAAAAATGTGAATAGCAGCCAGCATCAACAATGATACAATTGTGTAGAAAAAAATAAACAAAAAATGCAGCGCTAAGTGAAACAACTCATTCGGTAAAATGAGAATAGTGAAAATGTGATGGAAATGGCCCAATAACACAGAGCCAAATATGTAATGACAAAAGTGAAACGATCAAAAATCCATGGAAGTAAGTGAAAAGTCCAAAGTTCTAAAAAATGGACCCAACTGAATAGATTAAAACCTGTGTGCAGGCACAACCATATAAAGGAAAAAAGCGTCCCTTCATCAATGAATAATCAATCCTAGATGATAGATGGGCAAAATTCCTGGAAGGAGTACGGGACAGTAAATGCATAGAATGAAATTGCAGAAATCTTCAAAACAACACCAGATAAGCCTTCATGTAGAAATATATAAAAAAAACACTGACTGTATGGAAATAAAGTAATGTGTACTCTTAACCGAAGGTGTCGACCCACACACCTTGGTGGTGAGTCGATCAAGCGTGATGTTATATTGGCTGCAATCGATCCTTCAACAGGGGTGATGGAATGCCAGACGCACCAGACTGCACACGATGTTGAATGCGACTATGCAGCAATCAATCCTCCAACGAAGATACTGGAACGCAGCATACACCCAATCACACACGATGAACCATGCGATCAGGATGTAGGATCTCACCGACTTTGACTCCGAAGATGGCAATGGGCACCCACATACAGATGAGTGTATGAGAAGAAAAATAAAAAATAAAAGAAAAAAAGCCTCCACATGGAGCAGGTCACTCCGGTAAAAAAATGTTTATTCAAAATAAAAAGTCATATAAAATTTTTCTTAGTACAAAGCATCAATGAAGATGAGTACCAACATCACAGTATTAAAAAAGCGTGGTAGATCAGGCCAGCAGGCTATGTACCCGACATGTTTCGCACTAACGTGCTTCAACTTGCCCCAGATCTACCACGCTTTTTTAATACTGTGATGTTGGTACTCATCTTCATTGATGCTTTGTACTAAGAATAATTTTATATGACTTTTTATTTTGAATAAAAAATTTTTTACCGGAGTGACCTGCTCCATGTGGAGGCTTTTTTTATTTTATTTTTTATTTTTCTTCTCATACACTCATCTGTATGTGGGTGCCCATTGCCATCTTCGGAGTCAAAGTCGGTGAGATCCTACATCCTGATCGCATGGTTCATCGTGTGTTATTGGGTGTATGCTGCGTTCCAGTATCTTCGGTGGAGGATTGATTGCTGCATAGTCGCATTCAACATCGTGTGCAGTCTGGTGCGTCTGGCATTCCATCACCCCCGTTGGAGGATCGATTGCAGCCAATATAACTTCACGCTGGATCGACTCACCACCAAGGTGTGTGGGTCAACACCTTCGGGTAAGAGTACCCATTACTTTCTTTTCATACAGTCAGTGTTTTTTTTATATATTTCTACATGAAGGCTTATTGGGTGTTGTTTTGAAGATTTCTGCAATTTCATTCTATGCATTTACAGTCCCGTACTCCTTCCAGAAATTTTGCCCATCTATCATCTAGGATTGATTATTCATTGATGAAGGGACGCTTTTTTCCTTTATATGGTTGTGCCTGCACAAAGGTTTTAATCTATTCAGGTGGATCCATTTTTTAGAACTTTGGACTTTTCACTTACTTCCATGGATTTTTGATCGTTTCACTTTTGTCATTACATATTTGGCTCTGTGTTATTGGGCCATTTACATCACATTTTCACTATTCTCATTTTACCGAATGAGTTGTTTCACTTAGCGCTGCATTTTTTGTTTATTTAGTATCCAATATATGCCTAAAAGCCCAAAGTAGCACCTTTTTTTGGCACCAAAAAAATAAATATTTGGTTATTTCAATAGAACAACACATTAACAGGATACCATAGTGTTCTTTATCAAAGGGATATAATGCACATTGACACCTTGAGGCTGATTTAACCTGTTGCCACCCACTTAACAATGCCAAGCTCCCAGTCTCTGGCAATGATCCAGATCCAGTGGGAACTGTTCCTGATCATGTGACCACTATGAAGACCAATCACAGTGGGCACTTGATAAGGCATTCACATTAATTATCCAAATAAGTAAAAAGCAAATTCCTACTAATTTCATTTGCACATGATTGGATAATCAAAGTGAATATTTAATAATTTATTGTGTGAAGGGTCTCAACTCTTTTAGTAAATCAGCCTCTAAGTATGTATCCACCCTACCATAATCAGGAGTGTCCATTTACCTAGTGCGCCTGGTTGTATCTAGCCAGTGCTTGATTGATAGATGGTTCTGCCTCTTAGCCCCCGTACACACGGTCGGAAATTCCGACTGCAAAATCCGTCAGATTTTTTCCGACGGATTTTGTCCGACACTAGTGTTGCATACACACCGTCAGACAAAGTTGTCGGAAAATCTGATCATTCTGAACGTGGTGACGTTCGTTGCGTACGACAGAACTACGTAGAGGCTAGTAGCCAATAGCTTTGGTCTCGTAATTTGATCTGAGCATGCGTGGCACTTTGTCCGTCGAAATTCTCTACACACGATCGGAAAAAGTCTGATCCGATTTTGTTGTCGGAAAATTTGAGAGCAGGATCTCCAATTTTTTCCATCGGAAATTCCGACAGAAAAAGTCAGATAGAGCCCATGTTGGCGGATTTTCCGACAACATGGTCCGATCGGACATTTTCCTTCGGAATTTCCGACCGTGTGTACGGGGGCTTATGGTTTCCCTAGTTCCTGCCTAGTTGTTTCCTCCTGACTGCTATCAAGGAGTACCTCTGGAAATAGAGATGGGAGAGACAATACAGTAGGTCTGGAGTATAACTATCTGTGTTCTTCTCTTGCCAATTACTAGGAGTTTTGTTACCAGTGGTGCATGCTGGGGAAGGGCATAAACATTTAGGCCGACCTTGTTGAAAGGTCTTTTTCCCTAGGCTTAGGACCGGGGTGGAGTGCTACCAATAGACCAGCCTTTTTCAGCCATGGTGCCTTCAGGTTTCTTTGGGGGTGCCTTGGCAAAATGCTTAAAAGTTGCTCAAAAGCTCTATACAAGCCAGCAGGTGGAGCAAGCCTGCCTTTTAGTTACACAGGTTTTGATTGTGCACCATAGACAACCTTCTAGACACCGGAGTCCTAACAATCATGGTTGAAAAGGAGGACGTCAGGTGCCTGCACGGCATTTTAGTTTGCCCCTCCCCTGCCCCTCTTCATTGGCACTGGAGTCACAGAGTTAGGGAGAGAAACTGAGGGCAAGGAGAAACATTGGAATACCAGTCAGTACCAGCGTGTAAAGGTGTATTTGCTTTGGAAAAATAAATCACCTCTAATGTTGGGTGTCCTATGTGTGTGGAATCTGTGGATGCTGCTGCATTATGTAAACTCTTTGTTTAGATTTTCACATTTTAGAATGGGGTGCCTCGAGATTGTGCAATTTTAAGGGGTGCCTTGACTGAAAAAAGTTTGAAAAACACTAATATACAGTCAGTGGCATGGCTAGAACATCTGGCACCCGTTGCTAGCCATTTTTTTGCTCCCACCAAGAAAAATGGTATTTGGCGATATAGGGGTGCCGAGACAAAACTGTGGTTGGGGTCAGATTGCATCAGCAGTGGGAGGGGCTTAAATGGCCATATGCTTTAACCACTTCAATACAGGGCACTTTCCCCCGTTCCTGCCCGGGACAATTTTCAACTTTCAGTGCTGTCACACTTTGAATGACAATTGCGCGGTCATGTAACACTGTACCCAAATTACAATTTTATCATCTTATTCCCACAAATAGAGGTTTCTTTTGGTGGTATTTGATCACCACTGGAGTTTTTGTTAATTTCTGTTATAAAATTTAGTTTTCTCCTTCACTGATTGGCACTGATGAGGCTGCACTGATGGCCCCTGATGAGTTGGCACTGATAAGGTGGCACTGATGAGGAGGCTCTAACATGTATAATTGATGAGCACTGATGGGCACCTATAGGCGGCACTGATATACAGCACTGATGGGTACTAATAGGCGGCACTGATGGACACTGATGGGCATTGATAGGTAGCACTGATGGGCACTAATATGTTGCACTGATGGGCACTGACAGACGGCACTGGCGGCCACACTGATGATGAGGTACTGACAGTCATTACTGATGGGCCCTAATTGGCATCTGTTTAGGGCACTGACAGGCGTTACTTATGGCCACTGATTGGCACTTTGGTGGCACTGACTGGCATTTTTATGGGCACTGACTGGCATCTGATGGGCACTGATTTTCATCTGTGGTGGGCACCTCTGATGGGGGCTGTGCTGATAAATAATGCACATATTATCAGTGCAGACCCCCCTCTGATAGGAGAGCCACTGATTGGCTCTCCCTATCAGTGCGAACCGAGGTAAGCCGTTTACTAACACTTCCTGGTTACACGCTGTGATCAGCTGTGATTGGTCACAGCTAATCACGTGGTAAAGAGCCTACGTCATAGGCTCTTTAGTACGATCGGAGTTGAGGAGTTGCGGTGTGTCAGAGTGACACACCACCGATAGACACGTCATATGATGTCCAGTCAGGATAACGCAACCACCACCCGCCCGTCATTCTGCTATAGGCCAGGCGGGAAGTGGTTAATGACTGTACCACAAGCGAGTATGTAACAGACAGTACAAACTCTCACTCAGACGAGAGAAGAACTGGCTTCCACCTCTGCAGCCCACTCTCTCCAAACCAGCAGCACAGTGGTGGGGGTAGGGGTGACAGGCGGTCTGCACTTACCCCATCCGCGATCGCTTCCCCTCGTTCTCGGCAGACTACACAGAGCAGCCAGGTGGACAGAGCCAAGCCGCAGCATGCCATCATCCTTCTTCCTGCTCAGGCTGCTCTTCATGTCACCGCCGGAAACTGCACAGTCATTGGCTGCCACCAGCATCCCCCCTCCTCATCCTCGCTCCAACCACCGCCGCACACATCACAAAACTGGAGTCAATTAGAGCCTCTGGCTGAAAACGGGTCACTGGAGTGCAAAACAATCTGCACTGCTGTGATCCACAGGAAAAGTAAAGTCAAACAAGCAATAAATCTATCACATCTATCTCTCTGCTCCTGTTTGTCCATCACTTGCAACAATTGATAAATGTCCCCGTTTATGTTGTGAACTCACCCTCCAGGTCCCAGGCAGGCTCTTCCTCTTCCTTTAGATCTAGGCTCTTTCTCCCTGAATCTGGCAGGTCCTTAAGGCACCCTCTTTCCTAGTCCAGAAGGCCTTCACAACCCCCCTCTCATAGTCCAGGACCTGCTGTCCTAGTCCAGGGCCTCCAGACACCCCATCTCCTAATCTAGGACCCCCAAGCACCCCCTCACTTAGTCCAGGATCTCCCTTGTACCCCCCAATCCAGGGGCCTTTGCCACACCAACCACCTTTTCCTAGTCAAGGGCCCCTTCTGCCCCCCCCCCCAGTCCAGAGCTTCCTCTGCACCCCCTCCTAGTCCAAGGCATCCTCCACAGCCCCCTCTCTCAAAAGTCTAGAGCCCCCTCTGCACCCTGGCCTCCAAATACAGGTCCTTTGCCACACTTTTCAAGTCCTACACCCCCCCAGTCCAGGGCCTCTGTTGTATTCCCCTCCTAGTCCAGGGCCTCCTCTGCACCCTCAGTCCAGGGTCTCCTGTATACTCCCCTCCTAGTCCAGGGCCTCCTCTGCATCCCCCTAGTCCAAAGCCTCATATGCACTCCCCTGCTAGTCCAGGGCCTCCTCTGCACCTCCCAGTCCAGGGCCTCCTGTGTACATCTCACCTAGTCCAGAGCCACTTCTCCTAATCCAGGGTCTATGCCACACCAACCCATTTCTAGTCCAGGGCCTCCTCTGCACCCCCTACTCCAACACCTCCTCTGCACCCCCCCCCGTCCAGGACCTCTTCTTCACCCCCCAGTCCAGGGCCTCCTCTGCACCACACCCCATCCCAGGGCCTCTTCTGCTCCCCCCCCCCAAGTCCAGGGTCTCCTCTGCACTCCCCCCAGGTTATTGCCACCTCTGCACCCCTCTCAGTCCAGGTCCTCTTTTGCACCTTCAAGCCCAGTGTCTCCAACGCACCCTCTATCAGTTTAAAGCCCCCACTGCACCCTCCAGTCCAGGACCTCCTTTGAACACCCCCCCAGTCCAGGGCCTCACCTGCACTCCCCCTCCCCAGTCCAGGGCCTTCTCTGCACCCCCCCCCAGGCCCTCCAATCCTTTGCCATACCAACCTCAACTTCCTAGTCCAGGGCCTTCTGCCCACAAATCCGTCTCCTTGTCCTAATAAATGCCTTCCAGTTCCAGGAAGGCTCTCCCATGCTGAAACGTCACTCTGGAATGCTTTTCTATAGCCCAGATGAGGAGCAGAGTGAGTCAGCAGTGACACCCTTAGAGCAGCACTTCCCAGAGCGGGGGGCGCCCCCCCAGATGCATCACCCGGAGCATGTGCCCTTTCTGTCACCCCCTAGTTTCTGCTGTATATATATATATATATACACATATTATGTCAAAGAATATGTAAATATGAATTTATTGAACATTGTTCATTATTGATTTAGTTTTTTGCTTACTTACCAGTGAATCCATCATGCTTTCCTTTGAAAAAGGTGAAAACGGGGAAACATGTTGGACGTATAAGTGTGGTGTTGTATATATGCTATACATACTCAAGCAATGACAGAGCATTGACATCAAATGGTTGTACACATGTTTTTAGCAAGAAAATAAATATTTCTGTTTTTAAAAAATTTCTTGTACTATTTGTAGCACCCTCTACCTTAGGTAGGTAGGTGTTAGAGTAGTGTTTTTGTGTGTACTGCCAGTGCAAGTAAATTTAGGCAGGCCTGGCTATGTATGAGCTAGGCCTGTTTGTTTTTGATCTAGGGGCAGGGGAGTTGTTTTAGTGTAGCAGCGGGTGACTGACATGTGCCTCAGCTCTCTGGCGCCTCTTCTGTTTTCAGTGAGACGCTTTTGGAAAAGAGGCAGGGTAGGGGGTTGGAGTGACATGGGGTGTATTTGGGAGCCCTGACCAATCCCCAACTAGGATTGGCAAGGGGCAGGCCTCCTATATATACCCATGGTCAGCCTGCTGGGGGAGGAGTTGTCGGGTGGAAGAACTGAATGATGGAGTGTTAGGCTGTGGTGGCCCTTGAGGGATCGACTTTTCTGGGGGGGTGATCCCAGGCTTGGAGCTCGGGAGCTGGGAGGAAGCCTCTCTTTAAATGGTCATTGAGATGTGTTCTGGAACAGGAGCAGGAGGAAGACAGCGGGGAGCACGGCCAGGAAAGTCATTCAGGAGGGATCCACACCGGGGTCAGTGAGTGAGAAGCTCTGGGAGAGACAAACTAGGATTGGATGTGGTGCCAGAGGGAGAGACTGTGGTGTTGTTGAAGTCGAGTTGCTGCAGCCAGGAGGGTTGGCAGGATTTGCACCGGACTTTCTGGAATCAGTAGTCCACACAAATATCCGCACAACTATCCATTTCATCTAAAATGGTTGTTACCACAAAGGGTTCTGCAGACCTCCGCCTGCAAATGGCTACTAGGAAAATGTTAGGAATCTAGAATTGGACATTAAGAGGAAAGCAAGTGATCTCAATTAGTGTGCTGGCGAAGATGTGAAGTAGCAGAGACTGACAATTTAGATTCAACTACCTTTAATTCAACTATGAAAGATTCATCATTTGGGCATCCCATGTCCCTTTTCCCCATCCATGTTTAATCCCCTAATAAAAACAACAGAAACAAGCAAGAGACTGTTCATTGACTGGAGAAAGTGTGCCTTAAATGGACGTCTGACCGAGCAGGGTGATGTGTGGAGCTGAAACATGCAGCGACCCCACAGGGATCAAGCACCTACAAAAGTCCCACACTTTCCACTCTGCTTTGAATTTTCTAAATGTTGGGATGTTGGTGCTATGAGTATTGTTAACCTGGTCATGTCCATATAACCTTGAATATATACTGTATATTCTAATATATATTGTAACATGGGGGTGTTTAACCACTTCAGCCCCGGACCATTTGGCAGCCAAAGGACCAGAGGTCTTTTTTCAATTTCGCACTGCACTACTTTAACTGGTAATTGCGCGGTCATGCAATTTTGTAACCAAACGAAATTTGCGTCCTTTTCTTCCCACAAATAGAGCTTTCTTTTGATGGTATTTGATTGCCTCTGTGATTTTTATTTTTTGCGATATAAACGGAAAAAGAGCGAAAATTTTGAAAAAAAAAGAGATTTTCTACTTTTTGTTATAAAAAAAATCTAATAAACTCAATTTTAGTCAAACATTTGGGCCAAAATGTATTCAGCCACATGTCTTTAGTAAAAAAAATGCCAATAAGCGTATATTTATTGGTTTGCGCAAAAGTTATAGCGTCTACAAACTAGAGTACATTTTCTGGAATTTACACCGCTTTTAATTTATGACTGCCTATTTCATTTCTTGAGGTGCTAAAATGGCAGAGAAGTACAAAACCCCCCCAAATGACCCCATTTTGGAAAGTAGACACCCCAAGCTATTTGCTGAGAGGCATGTTGAGCCCATTGAATATTTTTTTTTTTAGTCCCAAGTGATTGAATAAAGACAAAAATAAAAAAGATTTTTTTTTTTTTCAAAAAGTTGTCACTAAATGATATATTGCGCACACATGCCATAGTTATATGTGGAATTGCACCCCAAAATACATTTTGCTGCTTCTCCTGAGTATGGGGATACCACATGTGTGGGACTTTTTGGGAGCCTAGCCGCGTACGGGGCCCCGAAACCCAAGCACCGCCTTCAGGATTTCTAAGGGTGCAAATTTTTGATTTCACTCCTCACTACCTATCACCGTTTCGAAGGCCATAAAATGCCAAAATAGCACAAAACCCCCCCAAATGACCCCATTTTGGAAAGTAGACACCCCAAGCTATTTGTTGAGAGGCATGGTGAGTATTTTACAGCTCTCATTTGTTTTTGAAAATGAAGAAAGTAAAGAAAAAAAATTTTTTTTTTTTTTTTTTCAATTTTCAAAACTTTGTGACAAAAAGCGAGATCTGCAAAATACTCACCATACCTCTCAGCAAATAGCTTGGGGTGTCTACTTTCCAAAATGGGGTCATTTTGGGGGGTTTTATGCCATCTGGGCATTCCATGGCCTCCGAAACTGTGATTGGCAGTGAGAAGTGAAATAAAAAAATTACACCCTTAGAAAGCCTGAAGGCGGTGATTGGTTTTTGGGGTTCCGTACGCAGCTAGGCTCCCAAAAAGTCCCACACATGTGGTATCCCCGTACTCAGGAGAAGCAACAGAATGTATTTTGGGGTGTATTTCCACATATGCCCATGACATGTTTGAGCAATATATCATTTAGTGACAACTTTTTGTAAAAAAAAAAATATATATATATTTTTTTTTTTCATTATTCAATCTCTTGGGACAAAAAAAAAAAATATTTAATGGGCTCAACATTGCTCTCATCAAATAGCTTGGGGTGTCTACTTTCCAAAATGTGGTCATTTGGGGGGGGTTTGAACTGTCCTGGCATTTTATGCACAACATTTAGAAGCCTATGTCACACGTCACCCACTCTTCTAACCACTTGTAGACAAAGCCATTTCTGACACTTTTTGTTTACATGAAAACATATTTTTTTTTTGCAAGAAAATTACGTTGAACCCCCAAACACTATATATAATGTTAAAGCAAAGGCCCTACAGATTAAAATGGTGGGTGTTGCATTTTTTTTTTCCACACAGTATTTGCGCAGCGATTTTTCAAACGCATTTTTTGTGGAAAAAATACACTTTTTTTTATTTTAATGCACTAAAACACACTATATTGCTCAAATTTTTGATGAAATAAAAAATATGATCTTAGGCCGAGTACATGGATACCAAACACGACATGCTTTAAAATTGCGCACAAACACGCAGTGGCGACAAACTACATACATTTTTAAAAGCCTTTAAAAGCCTTTACATGATACCACATTAGATTCACGGAGGAGGTCTACTGCTAAAATTACTGCCCTCGATCTGACCTTCGCGGTGATACCTCACATGCATGGTGCAATTGCTGTTTACATATGACGCCAGACCAACGCTTGTGTACGCCTTTGCGCAAGAGAAGGGGGGGCAGGGGTGCTTTTTTTTTTTTTTTTTTTTGTTTTTTTTTTTATTTATTTAGCTTTTTTATTTTATTTTTAAACTGTTCCTTCCATTTTTTTTCTTTGTTATGATTTTTATTGTTATCTCAGGGAATGTAAATATCCCCTATGATAGCAATAGGCAGTGACAGGTACTCTTTTTTTTGAAAAAATTGGGGTCTATTAGACCCTAGATCTTTCCTCTGCCCTCAAAGCATCTGACCACACCAAGATTGGTGTGATAAAATGCTTTCCCAATTTCCCAATGGCGCGGTTTATATCCGGGAGGGGGGACATTCCCTCCCACTGCTTGTAAAAGCAGTCTAGAGGCTAATTACCCGCTAGAATTGCTTTTACATGAAAGCCGATCACTGGCTGAAAAGAATGATACCAAGATGATACCTAAACCTGCAGGCATCATTCTGGTATAACCATTCAAAGTCCAGCAACATACTGGACATATATTGTAATCTTTTTTTTTTTCATGCAGCCTCTTGGCTGAACGAAAAAAAGAGATTGATTGGTGGGTATGCCCACCATTAGAATACCTCCCTTCATCCACCCACTTCTAATGATGGGCATACATGCACCATTTTATATATGCCGATGCATGGGGGCATCCTCCCGCAAAAGTTATGCCGTGTACACACGGTCGGAATTTCGACCGTATGTACGTGGCATTAGGAGCCAATCGCTCCTCCCCCCCCCCTGCTGCCCCCATGCTTCGGCATATATGCTCTTTTTTTTAACTGTGGTGGTGAAATCACCTCCTACAGCGTTGGAGTCGCGGCTTTATGTATCGTGGGAGCAAACGCTGTTGCTGTCAAGATAAATAAATCCGTGTTGCAACTGAATGGCGCACCTGAAAACAAAAAAATGCTTAACACTAAAACACAGTAAACAAAATTACATACCTGAAAAGCAAGCATGATAAAACATGATAAAACATAATAAAACATTGCAGAATAGAATGGAGTAAAAAAAGAGCAACAATAGAGAGAGAATAGAGTGAGAGAGAGAACAATAAAACGACAACTATTTTTATTTTTTTTTATTTTTTTGAGATTCACAGGTAAAAAAGCTCCTGACTGAAGCGACTGAATCAAAACGCTACCACAAAAAAAATGTTAGCGATCGCAGGGATCAGGCCTGACTCTGCGAATGCTGCAGTTATGTGTGCTTAGTGTTTTGTAAGTGACAGTGATCGATCGATACTGCACTTGGGTGGGCTGGGCTGGGCGGAGGGGGAAAACGCAGGTGCTAGCAGGTATCTGGGCTGATCCCGCTAACAATGCGGTTTTTTTTGGAACCCTAAACTGCTGGGACGCTAGTATAGATCTGATCAGATCAGATATTGATCTGTTCAGATACTGTACCACTAAGGGAGGTGTATGCTTTGCGCGTGGGTGTTTGCGGTACTGGCACTAACCTGGGGCGACGCAGACCTTATTTGACCCTAAAACCTAATTGATATCACCCGCCGGGCGATCAGGGGGTTAAACCGTTATTGGGTAATAAATGGCGGGTGCCCTGACAGTATAAAAAATAAAGCTAACTAACCAGCGTCACCCGTAACAGTAATACAAAAAAAAACTGGTTACCTAGCGACACTAATGCAGCGATCAGAAAAACGATCGCTTAGTGACACTGGCAAAAGGGGGTGAAAGGGTTAACTAGGGGCAATCAGGGGGTTAAAACCTTTATTAGGTAATATATGGGGGTACCTGACGCTATATAAAAACCTGACGGGGAACCTAAATAACGAAATAACTAACTGGCTAACCAGCGTCACCAGTGACAGTTATACAGTGATCACTGGTGAAAGGGTTAACTCTAGGGGCAATCAGGGGGTTAAAACCTTTATTTAGGTTGTAATATGGGGGTACCTGACCTATAAACCTATTTATGAACCTATATAAACATGGCGGTTACCTAAAAAAAAAAAATGGTTACCTAGCGACACTAATGCAGCGATCAGAAAAACGATCGCTTAGTGACACTGGCAAAAGGGGGTGAAAGGGTTAACTAGGGGCAATCAGGGGGTTAAAACCTTTATTAGGTAATATATGGGGGTACCTGACGCTATATAAAAACCTGACGGGGAACCTAAATAACGAAATAACTAACTGGCTAACCAGCGTCACCAGTGACAGTTATACAGTGATCACTGGTGAAAGGGTTAACTCTAGGGGCAATCAAGGGGTTAAAACCTTTATTTAGGTTGTAATATGGGGGTACCTGACCTATAAAACTATTTATGAACCTATATAAACATGGCGGTTACCTAAAAAAAAAAAAATGGTTACCTAGCGACAGCAGTGACACTAATACAGCGATCAGAAAAACGATCGCTTAGTGACACTGGCAAAAGGGGGGTGAAAGGGTTACCTGGGGGGCAATCAAGGGGTTAAACCTTTATTAGGGGGGGGTAGGGGGCTACCTTGGACCTAAAACTAACTGCACTGACAGTTATTACAGTCACACTGACACTAAATGCAGTGATCAGTAAAAAAAATGATCACTGCAATTAGGGACACTGTGACTGGGGGGGGAGGGGGTGATCTGGGGGGTGATCTGGGGGTGACAGGGGGGTGTTTTGTGTGCCTATGTGTACTGGTGTCAGTGTACTGTTGGTGCACTAACCTTTAGATGTTCACAGCTCGGCGTTCCGGTCACATAGACCGGCGCACCGAGCGTGACATCACTTCCTCTGCCTGTGTTTTGATTGACACAGACAGAGGAAGCATCTGATTCGCCAGGAGCGATCGCGAGGGGGTGGCCAGAAACCACTGGCCGTCCCCTCATCCCGGATCGCTCCTGAAGCGATCCCGACCGTCCCCGCCGGCCGGGGGGGGGGTCCGATCGGACCCCCCACGCGCCTGAAGAATGGCACGTACAGGTACGTGGTTCTGCCTGTACGTGCCATTCTGCCGACGTATATGTACATGGGGCGGTCGGGAAGTGGTTAACTCAAGTGAAAAGATGCATTTTTTTAATGCAGTGAGTCCTCATCAGGCAGGCTTATAGAGTTAAGGGCCTGGTAGCCCACGTTTATTGAAAAAGGAAAAACACAAAAGTCCATCCAGAAGTCCCACGCAGGGGTTTAACTTCATTAAGCATTCATAAATGAAAAACATACCAAGCCACCTGGCTCTCTTGTCAGCAGTTCCTCTGCTTGATCTCAACAGAGTTGATTCCTTCCAGTCCCCTGGACTCACTGGCTTCCTTAGTCTTCCCGACTCTCAAGGCTGTCCCTCCTTTCCCAGTCTCTGGGCAAAGAATACCCCTTACACAGGGATGACCCCTCCACAGGTCTGTCTTCATACAGCAGCAGCAAGCTGCTCACACTCCACCATCCTCCACTCATTAGCCCCTCATTATATGGTCTGTGTGCAGCAGAGCACACACCTTGCTTGCCATCCTCAAGACCCGGACACAGTTGGAGATCCCATCCAGAACTAGCAAAACCTGGAGAAAACTGACAGAGCAGTTTTCTCCATTTAAATTCTATAGTCTGTAGATATGCAAACTCTGTATCTCCTTTACCTCTAATTTCAAAGGGACAGAGCTTCGCTCTGCCACAATATATATATATATATATATATATACACAGTTGTGCTCATAAGTTTACAAACCCTGGCAGAATTTATAATTTCTTAGCCATTTTTTGGAGAATATGAATGATAACACAAAAACTTTTCTTTCACTCATGGTTAGTGTTTGGCTGAAGCCATTTATTATCAATCAACTGTGTTTACTCTTTTTAAATCATAATCACAACAGAAACTATGCAAATGACCCTGATCAAAAGTTTACATGCCCCAGTTCTTAATACCCTGTATTGCCCCCTTTAACATCAATGACAGCTTGAAGTCTTTTGTGGTATTTGTGGATGAGGCTCTTTATCTTCTCAGATGGTAAAGCTGCCCATTCCTCTTGGAAAAAAGCCTCCAGTTCATGGGCTGTCTTGCATGAACTGCACGTTTGAGATCTCCCCAGAGTGGCGCAACGATATTGAGGTCAGGAGACTGAGATGGTCACTCCAGATCCTTCACTTTATAATGCTGTAGCCAATGACAGGTCGACTTGGCCTTGTGTTTTGGATCATTCTCATTTTGGAATGTCCAAGTACGTCCCATGCACTGCTTCCTGGTTAATGAATGCAAATTTTCCTCCAGTATTTTCTGATAACATACTGCATTCATCTTGCCAACAATTTTGACCAAATTTCCTGTGCCTTTGTAGCTCACGTATCCCCAAAAAATCAGCGATTCACCTCTGTACTTTTCATCATAGGCTTTGTTGACTCCTCTCCAAATGTTGCATTTATGGTTGTGGCCAAAAAGCTAAATTTTGGTCTCATTACTCCAAATGACTTAGTGCCAGAAGGTTTGAGGATTGTCTCTGTGCTGTTTGGCGCATCGTAAGTGGGATACTTTGTGGCATTTGTGTAGTAATGGCTTTCTTCCGGCAACTCAACCTTGCAGCCCATCTTTCTTCAAGTGTCTCCTTATTGTGCATCTTGAAACAGCCACACCACATGTTTTCAGAGAGTCATGTATTTCACCTGAAGTTATTTGTGGGTTTTTTTTTGCATCCCGAACAATTTTTCTGGCAGTTGTGGCTGAAACCTTAGTTGGTCTACCTGACCGTGGATTGGTTTCAACGGAACCTCTCATTTTCCACTTTCCATATAAATAAGTCATACTCCAACTTAAATTATACATACAAATCCTGACTTGTTTTCACTCCTTTTTAAGACAGTAGAAAGGTTCAACCTCCTTTATCTTGACTTGTTATAAGACTGGGGAAAACAAACAGTTTTACACAGGTACGTCTTAATATTTATATATAAAAAAATCTTAGTAGTCAGTCTACATCTAGTTACTCCTAATTAAGCCAATTAAGAACTCTAGGTGAACATGCGAACAGAAAAGTGAGTAAGTGAGCATTATTAAATTCCAATTCGGCATAGTGGCGGTTCCATAGCTGGCAATTGCCAACGAGTTTCCTATATGGAACTGCACTGCAGTATTTATCTATGATAATGTATGTACATGTATGCCAATAAACCATTCTTAAGTGGGGTGTGTTCTACCTTGTGTGTGGCTACTTATTTATATAACAATTATTGTGCATAGTTTGTTTTCTTCTTTTGCTAATGAATGCTGTTCTGAATGATTATTACAGAGTAATGTCTGTTATTCCGTGAGGTTACATGTATTTATCATTTACAGTAACATATCTGCTATATGTTAATTTTTTTTTCATGTTACAATTCTTTTTTAGGAGACTATAGAGATCAAATTATCTATGTTCATTCTTTAATCATACTAAACTATTCTGCAAGTCAAATTGTATTCAGCAGTACATTGGCCTAGTGGTCTGCACTCATCCACAAAAAGTAGTCATGAGTTCAAATCCCAACCATGCTAACACCCTGTGTGTTCACTAATTTGATTATTTTATTTCCACACAATAATATTGCTAAATAACATTCCATAGCATGCAATTGAACATGCAAATTATGGAAACAACCATGCTAATGTGGCAGTGGCAATTAGGTGTTCACCTATTTTCAGCATACTATACTGTTTAAAATGTAAGCAGGTGAAACCATGCTTGGGATTTGAACCCATAGTTAGAGTCTTTCTATGGTTAGAGTCTTTCTAGGTAGGAGTACTAACCACTAAGTCATTGAGATGAGCACAATTATACTTAGCATATACAGTAGTACAATGATTAACGAATGAACATAGATCAAGAGAATTATGGTTATATTCTCCTAAAATGCAAACGCAAGATCATTGCTAAATCGTCAAAAATTTGTATATGTGACTTGTTTTGCTTCTTTTGCTGATATTTATATTATTATCATTGATGGAAGAGTTATATCTCTATTCTATATATGTCAAGCTTTTTTATGTCTAATTCCTATTTTATGAAAATGTTAAGCTCTATTTATATATGTTCAGTCTGTAATAATGGTACTTCTTTATACTCTAGGTATAATCGTACTCAGCACAGTGGCTTAATCCACAAGTGTACCTCTGTTTGGACATTTTGGCCATTAAATTTATAGGTACAGCTAGTGCCACTCCCGGGTAAAAAAAAAAAAAAAAAAAAAACACCTGATTATCAGCGACTGCTTGAATCGATACAAAAAATGAACTGTTAGTGCTAGCAGGGATCAGGCATGACTCTGCGAACTTTGCAGTTATGTGAGTTGTGTTTTGTAAGTGACAGTGATCTATTGACACTGCACATTGGAGGGGCTAAACGCAGGTGCTGGCAGGTGTCTGGGATGATCCTGCTAACGCCACATTTTTGGAAACACTACTATTGGGGATATTGATCCGTTCAAACAGTATTCTAGAAAGGGAGGTGTATGGTGTTTGTGTTAGTACTACTGGCAATCAAAGAGTTAAAAATCTGACGCTTCCCGGGCTCCGTCCCTTAACAGGGCTTTCCTTTCTCCCCCCATTTACTTGGCCCCCCCTATTGTCCCCCTAACCTGTTCATTAATGTTCCCGTGTGTCCCAAGAGTTGGACTTCCATGGATGCTAGTGGTCCGTGACCGCATCCACGGAACTCACGCATCACCTCTTCAAGATTTGGGACACAGGGAAAGTCCTCTACATGTCCGGTAATTCTGGACATTATAGTTAGCTTTTTTCCGTTTTTGGTTCATTTATTCATTCATTAGATGCAGGGCAGTTGGCCCTACTTATAGCAGTGTTCTATCAATTCTCTGTTTAATGCCATAGTCTTTGCGAGCAGCCACTATACCGATAGTCTGCTTCTCCAATGTAATAGCGGCTGCTTTTTGTACGCATTCTCCCAGTTGGTCAATGTCTACTTATATTGCTGTATATGTTACAATGCTCACTCTGGCATACTGTATATTGTATACTGAATGTTCCATTTACTATTTTCAATAAACGCTTTTTTGAAAGAAAAAAATCTGACGCTGTCTGGGATTGAAGCTAACTGATGCTAACTAGCTAACCTGTGACACTAATACAGTGATCAGAAAAGAGATCTGTACACTATACTAGTGACACAATGACAGGGAGTGAAAGGGTTAACCGGGGATGATCAAGGGGGTAAACCTTTAATAGAGACTATATGGGGGGTACCCTAAACCTTTCTGGGCCTACCACTAACTCTCACTAACTACCCTAACGCTGTTTAGTATCAGTGATAGTAATCAGTGAAAAATCAGAAAACTGCACTTGGTGACACTGTGACAGGAAGTGAAAGGGTTAACTGGGGGGGGGGCGATCAGGGGGCAAACAGAGGGTTAAAAGTGTGCCTATGTGTACTGGTGTTAGTAGGGCACCTGTGCTAACACTATGCAAACTAGGCTGCCGCCTAGGGCGCACTGCTGCCTAGGGTGCCCATCCACTGGTGTTCCTACTCTCTTCTCTCTGCAGCAAGCAACTAAGTTTCAGCATCAGCAGGCAGCCACCACACATAGTGTCAGAGGCGCATCGGCGGCGGAGGACTGTGTCTGTGTCCCTACTCCCGAATGAATGGAAGCAAGCAAACATTAATTGATGGGCGCAGGTAGGCTGCATTTGATGGGCGCTGGTAGGCTGCATTTGATGGGCGCTGGTGAGGCTGCATTTGATGGGCACTGGTAAGGCTGCATTTGATGGGTGCTGGTGAGGCTGCATTTGATGGGCGCTGGTGGGCTGCTTTTGATGAGAGCTTCATTAAAAAGGTGGGGTATTAATGGGCAGCACAAGGGGGTTGGAGTCAGGGGTGGAGCCAAGGAGGCGGCGGCCAAATTAGGTTTCGCCTAGGGTGTCAAAAATCCTTGCACCAGCCCTGGGTGGTAGTGTAGCGCTTGGTGTACTCATTATGGATGTCTTCTCCTTGCTCGCTGGAACCCGAAAAGGGCTCCACGAGGGGAGATGACATTATTTCCTTTGCCTGTGCTTATATTTACACAGGCAGAGGAGGCATTTCATTTGCCAGAACCGATCAGCAATTCTAGGCCAGAAATCATTGGCCTGGGCCTGTAGATCGATCTGATCTGTAGCGAATCCGATTTACGCGGGTATGGCAGGGGTGCACACGCGTGGCCCATACCCGCGGGAGTGAGAGACATACACTTACAGCGATAAGCGCAGCCAAGCCAACCTGCGGCAACTGGTTAAAGCTCATTATCTTTGCAAGCATTCAAAACATACCAATTATGCTTAACTTTAGAGTGCGATTTATCATAAGATTTGGGCCTGTCAAATTGCATGATGTCGCACCAGTGTGAACGGGGGCTTAACCTGCTCTACACTCTCAATTTTTTTCCTGTATTCAGCATTTAGACTGAATCTGGTGTGAAAGATTCATTATTCCAGGACTGCTGAGCCCAGATATACAATCATAGTTCAAACAACGTACAGCTCTAGTGCTGGAATATGGAATATAGATATGTGAGAATGAGGGGGTAAGGAAAGCTCTTGTTGACAACTGTGTTCCCTGAGCTACACCTTCTGCAACATGGCAACTCTAGACAATCAGAAACAGGAGTAGTGTTATAGGCAATTAACAATTCACACTACTTTGGAATGCATGATTATTGCTATAATATGCATATTCCCAAACAAAGAACATTGATTTTTACGGAAAGGGGTGGGGAACAGGGGCAGACTGGGCTGACAGATTCCAGGCTGATCACTTCTGTCAGAAGTGGTGCAGCCATCAATGCGGCCCTAAGGGGTGGCTCTGATGTCCTGTAAAAAATCCTGCACCGCTTCTGCCAGAAGCGATCAAACAGGAAACTGTCAGAAGGATCGGGCAGCTGGATCACACAGAGCGGGGATCTCCTGCTGAGACTTGTATATGAATAGCCACCGCTGTCAAACAAAGTCCCACCTCCTGGACCAGTGTGCAGTCTATTCGATTTGCCGGTCCAGGAGGCATGACTTCGTTTGACAGCGCCCGGCTATTCTTATACAAGCTTCATCTCAGCGGGAGATCCCCGCTCTGTGTCATCCGGCCCCCGATCCTCTCAATATATATATATTGTATGCATTTACCATATACTATATATACAGTGTTTACTCTATATTCATTCAGTCAGTGAAGGCAGTGTAATAATATATAAATATATACAGTCTAGTGTATATATATATATATATATATATATATATATATATATATATATATATATATATATATATATATATATATATATATATATATATATATATATATATATATATATATATATATATATATATATATATATATATATATATACTCTGCATTCAGTGTAGCCTATATATACAGTTTATTCGATGGTATAAACTTTCTACTATACTTCTGGTGGTGTACACAGTATACAATACAGTGCAGCCATTGTAGAGTTTCTAATACAGTGCAGGCGGTGTCCCCAGTATCTAATACAGTGTGTACAGTTTCTACTACACTTCTGGTGGTGTACACAGTATACAATAGTGCAGTCATTATACACTTTCTAATACACTTTAGTGTGGTGTTGCAAAACAGAGCAAAGACGCTCACATGTCATTAAAATAGGGCAAGCAGCCTCTGTATCTACAGTCAACAGTGGTGTTTGTGGACATGGAGCATCCTCTGCAGGTGGCCGTGGGGCACGCTTGTCCTTTTTTGCTGCTGCTGATCGTGTTATTGAGCAACAACATGCAGAAGAGTTGGTGCAGTGGATAATAAAGCCGTCCCCATCCTCCTCTGTCACCCAGGCTCAGAGTAGTTTGCCTTCCATTGCAGCTGCCCAACCTGCCTATTCCCCCAGCCCAGTCCACAGTCACTCCTTCCGTAGCCCCATCATCATGCATGGAGGAGTCCCCAGAATTATTCGACTACAGTGTCAGTTATATGCTGCTGGAGGATGCGCAGCAATTTTAAGGCTCCAATGTTGGTTCACAGGTTGAGGAAGAGAGTAACGTGAGCCTAAAGAGGTGCCACAGAAGGACAAGAAACTGGCAGTCATGTGCCCCCAGCTGCAGCATACTGCCAAGTTTGCTCCAGTGACGGGATGATGAGGTCACTGACTGTACTTGGGTGCCTAAGAGAAGAGATGAGGAAAGTGAGGAGGAGGAGGCACAACTCCAATGAGACAGGGTGTCCTCTAGGGGGCAGCTTAAGGGCAGCCACCCTATTGCATTACACCGCAGAGCTCCACAGGTGCAGGGCACTGCTGACTTCCTGCTGACTTCCCGCTGACTTTTAAAAGTTCCTTGGTGTGGGCCTGTTTTGACACGTGTGTGCTTGACCAGACATATGACGACCTGCCATGCAGTCCATTGGCAACAGCACTTGAAAGACTTGAAAGACCCACATCAAATAAAAAGGCGGACTTCTCCTTGCTCCTCATCTGGGATCTCCAACCCTACAATACCTCCAGTCCTCTCAAAAACCTGCACTGAGAGGAATGACGGTATAGCAATAGGTGTCCCAAGAACTTGCAGCCAATCTGCTAGCAGTACACCACCAATTGATTTTAGCAGGCAAATTTCCCTACCCCGGTTGCTGAACCGTAAAAAGAAATTTGGTCCCAGCCATCCACACGCTCAGCGTCTAAATGCTAGCTTGGCCAAATTTCTAGCACTGCAACTGCTGCCTTTTCAGCTCGTAGACTCTACCCCCTTTCGTGAATTTGTGGAGGGTGCTGTACCTCAGTGGCAGGTTCCAAAACGCTGTTTCTTTTCAAGGAAGGATACCCTGGCTCTCTACCGGCATGTGGAAGGCAATTTTTTGGCCTTGTTGGACAGGGTGGTCAGCAGTAAGGTTCATATTACTGCTGACTCATGGTCCAGCAGGCATGGGCAGGGACGTTATCTTTCCTTCATGGTGCACTGGGTAACTCTGCCGGCAGCTGGGAAGGATGCAGGACAGGGTTCAGTGTTGTTGGAACTTGTTCCACCACCACACATCCAAAATGCTAGTTGTGATTCTGCCACAGCTCTCTCCTCCACCCCCTCCTCTTCTTCTTCCTCTATGGCCTCTTCTGCAGATTTGTTCTCTGAACCAGCAGTGCTCTGTAAGCGTTCAAGGGGCTACGCAAGCACTCAGGCTATAAGATGCCATGCAGTGCTTGAGTTTGTCTGCCTAGAGGACAGGAGCTACACTGGGGCAGAGATTCTGTCAGCTCTGCAGGAGCAGGCTCGGAGGTGGTTTTACGCCACGCCAGCTTCAGCCCAGAATGGTTGTATGCGACAATGGCACCAACCTTCTCTCCGCCTCTCAACAGGGACACCTGGCCCATGTTCCATGTTTGGCACACGTCCTGAATTTGGTGGTGCAGCGGTTCTTGAGCAGGTACCCAGGCTTACAAGATTTCCTGAGGCAGGCCAGAAGGGTATGTGTTATTTTCCGCCAGTCATACAATGCCAGTGCTCGGCTGGCTGACATTCAAAGGGAATGCAACCTGCCCACGGACCGCCTCATTTGTGACATTCCCACCAGGTGGAACTCAACGTTGGCAAGGCATGCAGTGGCTGCACACACAGCAAAGGACCATCAATGAGTACCTGTGCGAGTATGGCACCAGGACAGGGTCAGGGGAGCTTGGCTTCTTTTCGCCATGTCAGTGGCTACTGATCAAGGATGCATGCACTGTCCTGTCACCATTTGAGAAGGCCACAAGGATGGTGAGCAGCGACAATGCATGCATCAGTGACACCGTCCCTCTAGTCTTCCTGCTGGAGTACACGATTCGTGGAATCATGGACAGGGCACTTGAGGCAGAAAAGCGGGAGGAAGAGGAGGACTTCCTTTCCTCTCAAGGCCCCCTTTATCCAGATAGCATTCCTGTGGGTCCACCAAACACACGGAGAAGAGGAGGAGGATTGTGTCAGCATGGATGTAGATGATAACACGCAGCAGCAGTCTTCAAGGGATGGTTTTCAGTCCCCAGAAACCCAAGGAGTTGTACATGGCTGGGAGGAGGTAGTTACGGATAATGTGATCCTTAGTGACCCAGAGGACTCAGAATCTAATGCCTCTGCAAACTTACGCTGCATGGCCTCCCTGATTCTGCAAAGCCTGTGAAAGGATCCTATGTTTCGTGGTATCAAGGAGAGGGATCATTACTGGCTGGCAACCCTTCTTGATCCACGTTAAAAGGGTAAGGTTGCAGAACTCAACCTGCCTTCGCAGAGGCAGCAGAGGATGAAGAAAGGTTTGTGCAATGCATTTCCAGACCCTAGGAAGTTACTATTTCCTGGTGCTGGACAACGAGTTGCTGAGTCTTTGTTCAGTCAGAGGAAGAGAGGTGGAGAAGGTGGCCGGCTGACCGATGCCTTTAAACAATTTTTCAGTCCTCAGCGCCAAGGTCTGATCCGTTCAAACAACCATCGCCAGAGTCTGCATTATATGGTGCAGGAATATCTAGGGGGCAAGAGCAGACTTGGAGACCTTTCCAAAAGAGCATCCACTGGGTTACTGGGTCTTGAGGATGAACCACTGGCCAGAACTTGCTCAATATGCAATTGAGCTACTGGTCTGTCCTGCATCCAGCGTGCTTTCTGAACACACATTCAGTGCGGTTGGAGGGTTTGTAACTGATCAAAGAGTGCGCCTGTCCACAGACTCTGTTGATAGGCTCACATTCATAAAAATGAATCAGTCTTGGATCAGCAGCTATCAAGCACCTGATGCTGATGTAACTGATTGAATTTGCTATGGATCTGGGATCCCTTGAAGAAACGTGCTTCACAACCAAAACGACAATCCATGACTAGTGCTCCCTTCACCAGGTGCAATGGAAGCTCACCTCATTCATAGACGCTCATCAGCAAATGGCTCCACATAAATCTCTGATGGCTCCTATAAAGACCCTGCAGGGATCAGACATACTCTGCACACCATCTTCTTCTGCTTTAATAATGGCTCCTTAATGCTCACCAGCAGCTCCAAATTGACATGAAAAGATAAAAGTGCTTCCAATAGTGCAGTACCAGGTGTTAAGCTGAATGAAACCTCCCCACCCCAGCTTAATACATAAAACTCACATTTATTGAGATAAAAACACAGCATGTATAAAAATCCAGCAAGTCTCACGTGAAGCATGTAAGAATCACCACCAGGCTCTACCTCTACGCATTACACCACCTTCCTCGTGGTTTCACCTGAAGGGCATCATCTGGAGCTTCATTTTCACATCACTTATTTGATATTACTCATTTTGTGTTATTCAACATTTATTCACATACCACTAGGTGGCAGCGCACAACTTTCTTATTTAGTTTTATCTAAATTTATGCTACTGCATCTAATACAGTACTCCCCTCTCCTTAGACTGACAATACTGCTGTCCAAAGGTCTCCCTATGCTCCTTCATCCAGAGTGGGGGCACTCTAATACATGAGGTGTGTTACTGGCCAGATCACCAGGTGAAAGCAGAGGGAAAAAAGTCTAGATGAATAAAAAAGCTAACGCAGCCACCATATCTAAGGATTTGTAAGCTGCAATATATATTTTAAATTTTTAACAATTTACAAAATGCAAAAATCTAAATAAAATCAGTATTTTGTGTAACTACCCTTTAACTTCAAACCAGCATCAATGCTTACACCTGCACATGTTGTACTATTACACAAAGTCAGATTATATTGGATTAGACTCAGGTGTATGATTAACCATATACGCCAAGCAGGTGCTAATGATCATCAATTTCATATGTAGGTTGAAACACAGTTATTAACTGAAACAGAAAACGCTGTGTAGGAGGCTTAAAACTGAGTGAGGAACAGCAAAACTCTACTGCCCTGTTGAGGTTGTGGAAGACAGGTTCATGTCACAGATCATACGAAAGTCATGGCATAAGTGAGCACAGCAACAGTACATAAGGTAGTTATACAGCATTAGCAAGGTTTCTCCCAGGCAAATATTTTAAAGCAGACTGGGGCTTCAAGGTGTCCTGTTCAAGCTCGTTTGAAGAAACACAAAGAAACAGGCAACGTTGAGGACCGTAGACGCAGTGGTAAGCCAAGGAATGCAGCCACAGAAAGTCACATCATGCTTACTTCCCTTTGACATCAGAAGATTTCCAGCAGTGTCATCAGCACAGAACTGGTGGAAACCAGTGCAATCTAGGTACACCCATTTACTGTCCAGAGAAGACTGGTCAGAAGTGGTCTTCATGGAAGAATTGTGCCCAAAAAGCCAAACCTCCAACATGGAAACAAGGCTAAGCAACTCAACTATGCATGCAAACATGGGGTACAGGAACTGGGGTACAGAAAAATGGCAGCAGGTGCTCTGGTCAAAATATTAAATATTTGGCTGTAGCAGGAGGCAGTATGTTCACGAAGAGCTGGAGAGCGGCACAATAATGAGTGTCTGTCTACAGGCAACAGTAAAGCATGGTGCTGGTTCCTTGCAGGTTTGGGGCTGCATTTCTGCAAATGGAGTTGCAGATTTGGTCAGGATCAATGGTGTCCTCAATGCTGAAAAATACAGAAATACTTATCCATCATGCCATCAGGGAGGCATGTGATTGGCACAAATTTATTCTGCAGCAGGACAACAACCCCAAAACATACAGCCAATGTCATTAAGAACTATCTTCAGTGTAAAGAAGAACAAGGAGTCCTGAAAGTAATAGTTTGGCCCACACAGAGCCCTGATCTCAACATGGAGTCTGTCTGAGATTAAATGAAAAGACAGAAGAATTTGAGGCAGCTAAAATCCACAGGAGAAATATTTGGAACAACCTACCTGCCTAGTTTCTTCAAAAACTGTGTTCGAGTGTACCTAGAAAAATTGATGCTGTTTTGAAGGCAAAGCGTGGTCACACCAAATAATATTTTGATTTGGATTTTATTTCTTTGTTTAATTTTATGAGTAAAATTATTTAAGAAAAAGTAAACTATTAACACTTCTATTTCTTAAAGCTTTCTTAGTTTACAGCATTTTTCCACACCTGCCTACATCTTTTGCACAGTTTGCACAGTACTGCATATATTTTTAGATTTAGGGTTTAATATCACTTAAATGTATGTCTTTTATACTGTGTAAGCCTAGAGTTCAACTTAAAGGGGTAAAAATATATTGTATCTGGACCTCGTTGGTTTCCATTTGTGCAATAAATATCAAGAACATTGAGTATGATGTCCTTAGCAAGAGCAACTGAAAAATGATTGAGGTAGAATGAACAAAACAATACCCCTGGTTGCAGAATATCTGACATAAAAAATATTTTGCTGATCTTCAAGTACCCTTGCTTCAATTATTGTGTTCAGGAACTGTAAAACACACTCCAGCAAAAAGTATGCCCCAAGGTAAACACAGTTCTCCACTCTACTACAGTATAGGATGTCACTACTCTCTGGGGTAAAATACTCTGTTCTCGCTTGGTTAGCTTTACCGCCTCCTAGGTCTGGAGCTATTTGGCTTTTACACAGTTTAGCCATATCATTTTAAACCAGCAGCTATTACTGGTATTAAGGATTGGCTTAGGAAGCCAGGCCATTCTCTGATCTTCACAGCCAAGTTGGAACCACAGTTACCCCCTTGTTTTCTGGAATCATACAGGGAATGACAGAAGATGTTGCTTTAATGCATGTCCATTCCCACCAGAGTCTGGCCAAACTTAATTATTAATAATAGATATTGTAGGTGTAGCGTGTATAGTACTTTCACTTTTTTACATAATTCCTGTTTTGTAAGGTAGATTTAAGATCCGTTATCCAATCTCTAGAAAGTGAGAGGACCTGAGTGATTCCCTCAATATATTTATGTATAATACATGGTTTAAGCGTTCCAGACAGTTATAGGATCATTCCATTGTATAGGAGAGTCTTGATTTTCTCAAAGGACTTCTACTATTATCTATCAAGACTCTATAAATATTCTCCTATCAATTCCCTTACTTTAGTCATAATCATTTTTTCCTAACAAGTGAAATCCTATATCCAACCAATGTACAAAATACTGCCAGTGCCAACTCTCAACAGGGACTAGCCAATCTGCATCTTCTAACCACATCTATCCCATAGTCCACCTTTCAAACACATCATGAGCATTTATGAAGTAATGATGCAATTGATGCACATGTGTCGAAGGCATGGATGGAGAGGCTATAAAAAAATGGTTGCCACAAGGGCAATGGCATTCTAGCACAATATTGTTTGACTTATTTGGGGGCGCAGAGTACTTGATCACTCTTATTTTTATGCATTCCTGATGAAGCCTCAATCTCATGTGGCAAAACATGTTGGGTGAAAGAGGGTTGCATTTTGTTGGTTCTCTTTTTTTTTTTGGAAGGTGGATTATATAATAGATATTAAGATTATAGTTATTGTAGTTATAAGATGCAGATTGGTTAGTCCCGATTGAGAGTTGGCTGTATAGTGTACATAGGATTGTTAGGAAAGAGAGATTATGATTGAATCTAACTGAATGATTTTGATTGAGTCTTGATATAAAATAATATGAATACTCTTGAGTAAATCAATAAAGTAGTAATTGGCAGTCCTACAAAGGAGTTACTTTATTATTGTTAGGAACCTCCCTGTACAATGGCATGATTCCATAGTTGTCTAGAGATCTTAAGCAATGTACTATACAAGAATATATTAAGCAAGTCACTCAGGTCCTTCCACTCTCAGTGGAGTAGATGGTGGATCCTAAATCTACCTTCCAAAATAGGACTTATGTGAAAAAGTGTCCTATACACCTTCAATAATTATTAAATATTAATAACATTTAGTCAGACTTTGATGGGAATGGACATGCATTCGGGCATGCATGTCACACCCTATATGCAAAGTGTATCAGACTCACTAAAAGGTGTCTGCAACAAGATAATGGAACAATTGCAGAGCAAATCTCCAATGTGCACACTTTACAGGTGGATAGTGCAGTCAGTGACAGGTTTACAGCTTATGTGCCTATAGTTCCTGCTGATATATACATGTAGTTGTGACAGATGCAGGGGTCCCAATAGGGATAAGCAAGATTTCCCAAAAATGTTGGTAACTATCATGAGATTCTACATGGAATGTCACTATTTTGGTAAAAATATGGGAAACAATGGAAATAAAAAAGAGATGCTATTAAGGGTGCAATAAGCTCTAAACCTTTCACCGCCAATCCCTACTTTCCTCTTTAAACCTAAGGTGGCCACACCATTTCAATTTTTTTTACTTTTATTTTATTTTTTTTCACTATGTCTGTTGCTTTTATTTGGGCCCATAGCCTGTTGGTGCACCATGGCACAGTGCACCAATATATGTAACGTGAATTAACACAGTATTGTCACCAGGGGCCTGTATGGAAATATCAGGGACCTAAGCACTCCTGTTTTAATATAGGAAAGGGAAGGGTTTAGTAAACATGAGACATTCTTATTGATACTCTGCTTGCCATCCTTAGTGGATTGGATCCTCCCTGCTGAGTGCACACACTCCAAAACCCACTGTCTCTGCTGGAACAGGCAGGGGAAAGCATGAGGGATTGAAGGGCACACAGATGACACAGGAGGCACACAAGGGGAATGAGTTGTGCAGGAGCAGAGCAACGGCCGTGGTGGTGTCATGTTTGTTAATGAATTGCTGATATCCACAGCTTTTCAACTGGAGATCACAGCTATTAATTGATCTGCAGGGTTCATAGGACTCTTCTATTACAAGTTTGCGGTTGCTGAAGTGGGAATGCAGCCAACATGTGGATTACTGAACTGGCCAAGTGGAAGCAGTTTTGTTCTTCTGCAAGTCTTACATTGATGGTACCAAGGGGTTAGGTGTATCCCGAGGGCTACAGAAGCTCCTTTCACCTATCCTGGCTCTTCTTCAACTTTTTTTGTGCCTCTCATTAGTCTTATTATCTTATTATTTATTTATTTTTAGAAAAAAAGAAAGAGTGGAAAAAAAATGTACGGTAATTAAAATGTAAAAGCAGCAATACACAAATAACGATCAAATATTCAAGAAAAGAAAGCTAACACAAATAATAAGAACTTTAAATGTTAATGTAAAAACAAAAATATATGTTTGTTTAATCAAAATGTATCTATGTAGCTCACATAATAAAATTTGGAGTTTACGAAGTAGCTCAGCAGCACAAAGATGCACAAAAAGAATGAAATAGTTTTTAAAATGTATATAAACCCTAACAATGAACGTCTCTTTTTTTGATTCCTTTAGGTCTGCTAAATACACTATTGATAGTGTTTTAATTTAGCTTTTGGATAATGCCAAAAAATACATGTCTTTGCCAGAAATCTTGTGAGCTGATAACTGACCAAATGCCATCTGGGGATTAAGGTTTAGATCTATTTTAATGAACCCTCTCTTGTGTTGCCTGAAATGGTTGATAAAATGTATACTTTCATTTCTTTCTGCATTAAGCTATGGTTTTCTATCACGGCAACAGTCCCTCGTGTATACAGAAGGTCTAAGAATTCTGGTCACCCTGCTTATTTAATTGGCTCACTGTACTTCCCAGAGACTTGTGAAGACCATGAAATACTGTACATTTTCAGGCATCTCCATGACTGTCATTAGGCTTACTTAACTGATCTTTCCATCTTTGTTGTCCAAAGGTGCCAACAATGCAATATTTCAATTATTACAACACCACTTGTATGTAAATACCCGAGCCCAAGCCTGGAGGTAGAGACCCCACCTAGACCTAGTGCCTCCTCAGCACTCCATCTTCTACCGACCCCCCTGCTAGCATGACTCATCCATATTTAGGGGCTGACCCAGCAACCCTGCCAGAACAGTACTACTGGGGATTGGCCAGGTTACCTCAAGTATGCAACCCTCCTGGCCTCCACCCACAAACTTCTAGAAGTTTTCCAAACTTCCAGATCCAGGGGGAGGCAACTGACTGCAGAGCTTTGCTTTATTTTCATCAAAACTAGGATTTTACTGTAGGACCAAGTGTGCTACTAGATTACTAGATTATTTGACTCATGGGAAAGTGCGTCTGAATCTGGGTCAGGGTTTACTGCAGGTCAGGCTGGATGACTCACATAGGCAGGTCTCTGGTGCCTCCCCCTGGATCTGGAAGTTTGGAAAACTTATAAAAGTTAGTGGGCGGAGGTCAGGAGGGTTGATCTGCATACTTGAGGGAACCTGGCCAATCCCCAGTAGTACTGTTCTGGCAGGGTGGCTGGGTCAGCCCCTAAATATGGATGTGTCATGCTAGCAGGGGGGTCGGTAGAAGATGGAGTGCTGAGGAGGCACTATAGGTCTAGGAGGGTCTCTACCTCCTGGCCTGTGCTTGGGTTGACTTAGGAAGATCCTTTCAGCATCACGGTTTGATTAGGAATCTCGCTTGAGAGCAGTGGGCGCAAGGAGGATAGAGTGAGTATGTCAACACATCCAGCAATTTTCAAGGGGAGAGACTGCCACATGTAGCAAGTTTTCTAAAAGGACAATGTTGGGCTTAACCCTTTTTATCCTTGGCCTGAGAAATCTTTAGAGCAGCCAGGAGGGCTGGTAGCGCTTGCAAGCAGTGGAGCTGGGATCAGTTCTACATTAGGAGAGGATACACTCCTGCATGCAGTTTTGCCTCATTTTTGTGCTTTTTCCAAAAGGGGCTGAGAGCTCCTCATCTGTAATGGACTTTTGCTACTGATCCATGAAAGGCTGTGTGAGGAAGGAAGTTGTCTCCTTTTGTTCTTTGATTCAAGCTAGGCATCCCATAAATCCCTTCACCCCATCCAAGTTGTTATTTCTAATAAAACATCAAAACAAAGCCAAGGGACTGACTTCTTGTGTTTGGATGCAAGCAGAGAATGTGTGTTGCCTCTCTGGTTGTGCAGGAGTAGGGGAGCCTGTCACCAGCAGCCCCTACTATATATCTGTATATGCAGTAAAGCATGCTTGTTATACTTACTGTGGAACCTAAAGGGTTAATCCTTTGCATTATGTAAAAAGACTGTTTGATCCTGTATGCACAAATCCTCCTCTTCTTCCACTGACTCGAAAATAGGTCTGGATAAGACAGAGTTACTGGAGTCAGGCTACATATGCTCAGTTTGGTGTATATTGCTGGAGTGTTTTTTTTTTCTTGGAAAAGGTGCATATGATCAGCGCAGGGCAGGGCAGATCAGCTGGGAATAAGGATGGCCAAAAAGTTAGAGGGGTTTTTAAACTAGGCGATGGGGGGAAGGGTCCAGAGATAGGAATAGTCAGCGTGGAACATATTCCAGAGGGTAATATTAGGGGCATTAGTGGTAGGGTAACCAAAGCACATAAACCCAAGGTAAGTATAGTAGCAAGTCCTAGTTGCAATCTCGGAACACCCAAGAGGATAGTATGTGACTGGTCAAAATATAGTAATGTATTAAAGTGTTTGTTCACCAATGCCAGAAGTCTGCCAAGCAAAATAGGTGAGTTGGAAGCTCTGGTGCATCAGGAGAGCTATGATGCAATCGGTATTTCTGAAACCTGGCTGCAGTCCTCACATGACTGGGCTATAAATATTCCTGGCTTTGCACTCTTTCGGAAAGACAGAGTTAAAAGAAGAGGTGGAGGGGTCTGTCTGTATGTGAGAAGTGATCTCAAAGCGAGTGTGAAAGAGGACCTGGGGGATGGAGAGTGAGATGAGTCTGAAGCATTATGAGTGGAACTGCATACAGATGTGCGTAGTTCAAAGTTAATCATTGGAGTTTGTTATAGACCACCCAATGTTAATGAGAAGGTGGATACTCAGCTCCTTGCACAGATGGAAAGGGCTGCAAGGGCTGGGACAGTGATAATAATGGGGGATTTTAACTACCCAGAAATTGACTGGAATAATGGCACTGCTGGGACAGTTAAAGGACAAAAATGTATAAACCTATTACAGGACAATTTTATGGTCCAGTTTATTGAGTCCCAAACCAGGAATGATGCTCTGCTGGATCTGGTAATTTCAAACCATGCAGAGCTTATTACTAATGTTCAGATAAAGGAACATCTGGGTAGCAGTGACCATAACATGATTTCATTTGATGTTAGCTGTAAGCAAAAATCACATACAGGAAAGATAAAAACACCTAATTTCAAGAGAGCAAATTTTCCAAGGATGAGGGCTGCTCTCCAGAACTTAGACTGGGAGAGAATATTGGCAACAATGGGCACAGAACAGAAATGGGGATTTTTCAAAAAGACTGTTTGTGAACTCACTGCAAAGTATATTCCCATGGGCAATAAATGTAAAAGGCTAAAAATAAAACCTATGTGGCTCACGGCCAAAGTTAAAAAAGCTATGAACTATAAGAAAAGAGCTTTTAAAAAATATAAAAATGAAGGATCACTAGTGTCATTTAAATGTTACAAAGAACATAACAGAATATGTAAAAAGGAAATCAAGGATGCAAAAATTCAAAACGAAAGACAGATTGCAAAAGATAGTAGGACAAACCCCCAAAAATTCTTCAAATATATTAATAGTAAAAAGGTCAAGTCTGAGCATGTAGGACTTTACAAAATAATCTAGAGTGGGTGACTGGGGACAAAGAGAAGGCTAATTTATTAAATACTTTCTTCAGCTCTGTGTATACAAAGGAGCATGGGGGAGCTCATGTCCATATCGGGGGGTGGTAGTGACACAGCCCCAAATCCACAATGGCTCAAAAGTGATATGGTCCAGAAATATTTAGACAGAATAAAGGTGGATAAAGCACCTGGACCTGATGGCATCCACCCACGGATCCTAAAAGAATTGAGCTCTGTAATTTCAAAGCCATTGTATCTAATTTTTAGGGACTCATTAATGACAGGAATAGTACCACTGGATTGGCGCAGGGCAAAATGTGGTGCCTATATTTAAAAAGGGAACAAAGTCTTTACCAAGTAACTATAGGCCTGTTAGTTTAACTTCTATAGTTGGGAAGATACTGGAGAGATTAATAAAAGACCACATAAAAGAGTTCTTGCAGGAAAAAAATATTTTAAGCAACAGACAGCATGGATTCATGAAAGACAGAAATTGTCAGACAAACCTCATTTCTTTTTATGAGGTGGTAAGTAAAACCTTGGACAGAGGCGTGGCTGTGGACATGGTATACTTGGATTTTGCAAAAGCATTCGATACAGTTCTCCACACACGGCTCATGTGTAAGGTAAGGTCTACAGGTTTGGAAATATCGGTTTGTAAATGGATAGAAAACTGGCTAAAAGACAGAATTCAGAGAGTAGTGGTTAATGATTCTTACTCTGAATGGTCTAAGGTTATCAGTGGTGTACCCCAAGGTTCAGTGCTGGGACCCTTACTTTTTAATATCTTTATAAATGATATTGGGTCTGGGATCAAAAGTAACATTTCTGTCTTTGCAGATGACACCAAGCTATGCAGTGGAATAACGTCCTTACAGGAGGTCTCCAATTTACAAGCCAACCTCAATGCTCTGTCTAATTGGGCGACTATGTGGCAGATGAGGTTTAATGTTGATAAATGTAAAGTTATGCACTTGGGGGCTAAGAATATGCATGCATCATATATACTAGGGGGAGTACAACTGGGGGAATCCGTAGTGGAGAAGGATCTGGGGGTTTTGGTAGATCATAAGCTCAATAATAGCATGTAATGCCAAGCTGCGGTTTCCAAAGCAAGCAAAGTCCTTTCTTGTATTAAGAGAGGTATGGACTCCAGAGAGAGAGATATCATTTTGCCCCTGTTCAAATCATTAGTAAGACCTCATCTGGAATATGCAGTTCAGTTTTGGGCACCAGTTCTCAAGAAGGATATTGGGGAACTGGAGAAAGTGCAGAGAAGGGCAACCAAACTGATAAGAGGCATGGAGGAGCTCAGCTATGAGGAAAGATTAGAGGAACTGAATTTATTCACCCTTGATAAGAGGAGATTAAGGGGGATATGATCAACATGTATAAATATATAAGGGGTCCATATAGTGAACTTGGTGTTGAGTTATTCACTTTACAGTCAACAAAGAGGACAAGGGGGCACTCTTTACGTCTAGAGGAAAAGAGATTTCATCCCTAAATACGGTAAGGTTTCTTCACAGTAAGAGCTGTGAAAATGTGGAATAGACTCCCTGCAGAGGTGGTTCTGGCCAGCTCAGTAGATTGCTTTAAGAAAGGCCTGGATACTTTCCTAAATGTACATAATATAACTGGGTACTGACATTTATAGGTAAAGTTGATCCGGGGAAAATCCGATTGCCTCTCGGGGGATCAGGAAGGAATTTTTTCCCCTGCTTTAGCAAATTGGAGCATGCGCTGCTGGGTTTTTTTTTTGCCTTCCTCTGGATCAACTGTGGGTATAGAATGGGGTATATGGGATTGTATGATATATATATATATATTTTTTTATTTGTGGTTGAACTGGATGGACTTGTGTCTTTTTTCTACGTAACTATGTAACTATGTAACTATGTAACTATGTTTGTAACTATGTAACTATGTAACTATGTAACTATGTAACTATGTAACTATGTAACTATGTAACTATGTAACTATGTAATATTCATGGTCCAGACAGAGGGTCAGGGGTACTGGAGCCTGCTAGGATAATCATGGGAAAATGAAAACTCCTCCTACAAGCTTTAACCAGACACTCATGGAAGTCACAAGACTGCTATATACTGCTGATTAGAAAAGGTATTTAGCAGTTTATATTTACTATGATTGCATTTCCATGTTCTGTGTACTGTGGGAGACCAGATATAGTGAATGCACAGTCCTGGGTTTAGTAACACTTTAACTATCAAGAAGGTATTTGATATCTGAACAAGTAAAAATAAACAGCAATTTTCATTAAATAAAAGGTATAAATGAATGTGACTAAATTAATATATTACATGTCATATTCAAAGGTTTTATTGACAAAAAAAAAAAAAAAAAAATTTCCATTGCAAACAAATGATATTGCCTCCTTTAATATATATATATAGAAAAAGAGGGGCACATGGGACTTTAAATGGAGCATGTCAATTGAAAAAGAATATATAAATGATAGACACATGCGAGTAGGTAAATTGGTTGGGTTTAATTTAAGGTCAAAGACCCCCAAAAGGGTGGTCCATCGTTTTGAAGCATGCAGTGGTGTAAATGCATGTATGAGCGAGGTAAGAACATATATTGTAATCATAATCAAAGAATATGCATGCAAACAAATGCAATGGACATATATAGATGCAGTTCATAATAGAAATGCATAAATTAAAAATTGCCAATCAGAAGAACGAAATCGCATGAACACATGCGAGTAGGTAAACTGATTTGGATTTAATTTACGGTCACTGACCCCAAAGGGTGATCCATGGTTTTGAAGCATGCAGTGATGTAAATGCATGTATAGTCGAGGTAGGAGCCATAATGTGAATCATAATCATCGGAAAATCTGCATGCAGACAAATCAATGGACATACATAGATGCAATTCATAATAGAGATGCATAAATTAAAATTAAACATTGCCACTCAGAGTGACGAAATCGCATGAGGGGAGTCAAAACTCAATGGAACAAAGTTAATAGTATTTGGCAAAATGGAACCTAGCTAAAGTGACAGAAATCTATGGCATGCTTCCATCCCGAGTTAATGTATATAGGGAAAGAGGGGCCAATGGGACTTTAAATGAAGCATGTCAAATGAAAGATAGATAAATAAATGAAGATAGTAAAACCATGCGAGAGGGTAAACTGATTTGGATTTAATTTAAAGTCACAGACCCCTAGGGGTAGTCCCTAAAGTAAATAACCCCTAGGGGTAGTCCATGATTATAAAGCATACAGTATTGTGAATGCAAATATAATTAGAGAAAGAACATACATTGTAGTCATAATCATCAGAGGATCTAAGTGCAAACAAATCAATGGACATACAGAGGATGCAATTCATAATAGAAATGCACAAATTAAAAATTGCCAATCAGAGTAACAAAATCGCATGAGATGAGTACAAACTCTACGAAACAAAGTTGATAATATCAGGGATTAAAATAGACTTGATTGAGCATCCTAAGTTTGAAAACCCGACGCGTTTCTTGGCTTCATGCCAGTCATCAGGGGTGGGATGCATGTTTGATGCTAAAAAAGCAAAAGAATATAACAGATATTAAATATATGTGGAATCTCAGCTGGAGAGAAAAGGGTATCAGCTTGATCTGTTTGGTTGGGAAGGTTGCTTACAAAATAGCCCAAAGTGGGCAGAACTTCCAGCAGTGGGATCTGTTTTGGCCTAGGATGCAACTGTCTCATCCGGGGTTGAGGCAGGGTTCCGACCAACCCCCCAACAGTTGGCATTTGTCAGGGGGCGGGCCAGGGGGAACAAGAGCCAGCCGATCCAGACGCCCTCAACACTGGTCCACTTAGTTTGAAAAATGCATGTGTTGACCCAATCTGAAAAAAATGGGAGTGGAAGGATGAATAAGGGAAAAAAAAAAAAAGGTTTTGGTGTGTGCCAAAAAGATGAGTGTTGGAATCAAAGTATAATGAATAAATGTGGACTGATTACTAATGAATGTGTAATGAGCACATGAAGGATCATGAAATGTTAAAAAGTGAATGAAATCAAAAAAAAAAAAAAAAAAATTCAAAATCGCCCAATGGGAACATGAGGAAATGTGTGTGCAGTGCTCAAAATCAATAAATATATAAATATGTGTGTGCATTAGGGGAGCAATAAACTCTGTTACCTTTGTGTTGAATGACAACTGCTAAAAAGAGGTGCCTTCCTGGTGGAACACAGTGGAGGAATGAGCCGTCTGTCGGTCCCAGCTGATATACCCCGGCCCTTGGGCGGATCCCTACCAACGTCATGTGACGTCATTGGCAGCTGTAGGGAGACGAGGGAACACTAGCAGCTGAGGATAATCTGTACCTCAGTGGGTGTCAACTCATCTCAGCTGCGACGTAGATGGACAAAAAATAAACAGACTTCCACCTTGAGGCGTCTGATGACGCCGCTTGAGGGGCCTGTCTATGCATGACGCCGATGCGCTGAGATCGAACCCCACCGCCCTCTAAAGTATATGGAGGGAGGTGGGGAGGGAGCTGAGCGCATCGCAACCCCGGAAAAAAGACTGCAATGCATCCAGCAGCCACAGCCCAAGTGCTGGATTAATCAATGAATAGATTCCTGGAAGTTACCTGGAAGAAAAAAAAAATAAATAAATAAATAAAATTGTTCTCAAGTAGCTGAGAAAAACACATATACAACATCAATTATAAGGTATGGAATCTCAGGCTTTAAAACCTGAAGCTAGGATTTTAAAATTAAAATGAGGACATAAATTGAGGTATAAATCCTTTTTGAATATTTTAATAAAGGATGAAAAATGGTTAATGGTAATAATAGTAATGCAACGTGGTCGCCCAGGGAGCGGTTTTGTCTTCCGCCCAAATATATACATTTTTAGGGAAATGACCTAGCTGCAATAACGAATGTCAATGGCATGCTTCCATCCCGGGTTAATATATATATATATATATATAGAAAAAGAGGGGCACATGGGACTTTAAATGAAGCATGTCAATTGAAAAAGAATATATAAATGATAGACACATGCGAGTAGGTAAATTGGTTGGGTTTAATTTAAGGTCAAAGACCCCCAAAAGGGTGGTCCATCGTTTTGAAGCATGCAGTGGTGTAAATGCATGTATGAGCGAGGTAAGAACATATATTGTAATCATAATCAAAGAATATGCATGCAAACAAATGCAATGGACATATATAGATGCAGTTCATAATAGAAATGCATAAATTAAAAATTGCCAATCAGAAGAACGAAATCGCATGAACACATGCGAGTAGGTAGCTACTTGAGAACAATTTTATTTATTTTATTTATTTTTTTTTTCTTCCAGGTAACTTCCAGGAATCTATTCATTGATTAATCCAGCACTTGGGCTGTGGCTGCTGGATGCATTGCAGTCTTTTTTCCGGGGTTGCGATGCGCTCAGCTCCCTCCCCACCTCCCTCCATATACTTTAGAGGGCGGTGGGGTTCGATCTCAGCGCATCGGCGTCATGCATAGACAGGCCCCTCAAGCGGCGTCATCAGACGCCTCAAGGTGGAAGTCTGTTTATTTTTTGTCCATCTACGTCGCAGCTGAGATGAGTTGACACCCACTGAGGTACAGATTATCCTCAGCTGCTAGTGTTCCCTCGTCTCCCTACAGCTGCCAATGACGTCACATGACGTTGGTAGGGATCCGCCCAAGGGCCGGGGTATATCAGCTGGGACCGACAGACGGCTCATTCCTCCACTGTGTTCCACCAGGAAGGCACCTCTTTTTAGCAGTTGTCATTCAACACAAAGGTAACAGAGTTTATTGCTCCCCTAATGCACACACATATTTATATATTTATTGATTTTGAGCACTGCACACACATTTCCTCATGTTCCCATTGGGCGATTTTGAATTTTTTTTTTTTTTTTTTTTGATTTCATTCACTTTTTAACATTTCATGATCCTTCATGTGCTCATTACACATTCATTAGTAATCAGTCCACATTTATTCATTATACTTTGATTCCAACACTCATCTTTTTGGCACACACCAAAACCTTTTTTTTTTTTTTTTCCCTTATTCATCCTTCCACTCCCATTTTTTTCAGATTGGGTCAACACATGCATTTTTCAAACTAAGTGGACCAGTGTTGAGGGCGTCTGGATCGGCTGGCTCTTGTTCCCCCTGGCCCGCCCCCTGACAAATGCCAACTGTTGGGGGGTTGGTCGGAACCCTGCCTCAACCCCGGATGAGACAGTTGCATCCTAGGCCAAAACAGATCCCACTGCTGGAAGCTCTGCCCACTTTGGGCTATTTTGTAAGTAACCTTCCCAACCAAACAGATCAAGCTGATACCCTTTTCTCTCCAGCTGAGATTCCACATATATTTAATATCTGTTATATTCTTTTGCTTTTTTAGCATCAAACATGCATCCCACCCCTGATGACTGGCATGAAGCCAAGAAACGCGTCGGGTTTTCAAACTCAGGATGCTCAATCAAGTCTATTTTAATCCCTGATATTATCAACTTTGTTTCGTAGAGTTTGTACTCATCTCATGCGATTTTGTTACTCTGATTGGCAATTTTTAATTTGTGCATTTCTATTATGAATTGCATCCTCTGTATGTCCATTGATTTGTTTGCACTTAGATCCTCTGATGATTATGACTACAATGTATGTTCTTTCTCTAATTATATTTGCATTCACAATACTGTATGCTTTATAATCATGGACTACCCCTAGGGGTTATTTACTTTAGGGACTACCCCTAGGGGTCTGTGACTTTAAATTAAATCCAAATCAGTTTACCCTCTCGCATGGTTTTACTATCTTCATTTATTTATCTATCTTTCATTTGACATGCTTCATTTAAAGTCCCATTGGCCCCTCTTTCCCTATATACATTAACTCGGGATGGAAGCATGCCATAGATTTCTGTCACTTTAGCTAGGTTCCATTTTGCCAAATACTATTAACTTTGTTCCATTGAGTTTTGACTCCCCTCATGCGATTTCGTCACTCTGAGTGGCAATGTTTAATTTTAATTTATGCATCTCTATTATGAATTGCATCTATGTATGTCCATTGATTTGTCTGCATGCAGATTTTCCGATGATTATGATTCACATTATGGCTCCTACCTCGACTATACATGCATTTACATCACTGCATGCTTCAAAACCATGGACCACCCTTTGGGGTCAGTGACCGTAAATTAAATCCAAATCAGTTTACCTACTCGCATGTGTTCATGCGATTTCGTTCTTCTGATTGGCAATTTTTAATTTATGCATTTCTATTATGAACTGCATCTATATATGTCCATTGCATTTGTTTGCATGCATATTCTTTGATTATGATTACAATATATGTTCTTACCTCGCTCATACATGCATTTACACCACTGCATGCTTCAAAACGATGGACCACCCTTTTGGGGGTCTTTGACCTTAAATTAAACCCAACCAATTTACCTACTCGCATGTGTCTATCATTTATATATTCTTTTTCAATTGACATGCTTCATTTAAAGTCCCATGTGCCCCTCTTTTTCTATATATATATATATATATATATTAACCCGGGATGGAAGCATGCCATTGACATTCGTTATTGCAGCTAGGTCATTTCCCTAAAAATGTATATATTTGGGCGGAAGACAAAACCGCTCCCTGGGCGACCACGTTGCATTACTATTATTACCATTAACCATTTTTCATCCTTTATTAAAATATTCAAAAAGGATTTATACCTCAATTTATGTCCTCATTTTAATTTTAAAATCCTAGCTTCAGGTTTTAAAGCCTGAGATTCCATACCTTATAATTGATGTTGTATATGTGTTTTTCTCAGCTACTTGAGAACAATTTTATTTATTTATTTATTTATTTTTTCTTCCAGGTAACTTCCAGGAATCTATTCATTGATTAATCCAGCACTTGGGCTGTGGCTGCTGGATGCATTGCAGTCTTTTTTCCGGGGTTGCGATGCGCTCAGCTCCCTCCCCACCTCCCTCCATATACTTTAGAGGGCGGTGGGGTTCGATCTCAGCGCATCGGCGTCATGCATAGACAGGCCCCTCAAGCGGCGTCATCAGACGCCTCAAGGTAGAAGTCTGTTTATTTTTTGTCCATCTACGTCGCAGCTGAGATGAGTTGACACCCACTGAGGTACAGATTATCCTCAGCTGCTAGTGTTCCCTCGTCTCCCTACAGCTGCCAATGACGTCACATGACGTTGGTAGGGATCCGCCCAAGGGCCGGGGTGTATCAGCTGGGACCGACAGACGGCTCATTCCTCCACTGTGTTCCACCAGGAAGGCACCTCTTTTTAGCAGTTGTCATTCAACACAAAGGTAACAGAGTTTATTGCTCCCCTAATGCACACACATATTTATATATTTATTGATTTTGAGCACTGCACACACATTTCCTCATGTTCCCATTGGGCGATTTTGAATTTTTTTTTTTTTTTTTTTTGATTTCATTCACTTTTTAACATTTCATGATCCTTCATGTGCTCATTACACATTCATTAGTAATCAGTCCACATTTATTCATTATACTTTGATTCCAACACTCATCTTTTTGGCACACACCAAAACCTTTTTTTTTTTTTTTTTCCCTTATTCATCCTTCCACTCCCATTTTTTTCAGATTGGGTCAACACATGCATTTTTCAAACTAAGTGGACCAGTGTTGAGGGCGTCTGGATCGGCTGGCTCTTGTTCCCCCTGGCCCGCCCCCTGACAAATGCCAACTGTTGGGGGGTTGGTCGGAACCCTGCCTCAACCCCGGATGAGACAGTTGCATCCTAGGCCAAAACAGATCCCACTGCTGGAAGTTCTGCCCACTTTGGGCTATTTTGTAAGTAACCTTCCCAACCAAACAGATCAAGCTGATACCCTTTTCTCTCCAGCTGAGATTCCACATATATTTAATATCTGTTATATTCTTTTGCTTTTTTAGCATCAAACATGCATCCCACCCCTGATGACTGGCATGAAGCCAAGAAACGCGTCGGGTTTTCAAACTTAGGATGCTCAATCAAGTCTATTTTAATCCCTGATATTATCAACTTTGTTTCGTAGAGTTTGTACTCATCTCATGCGATTTTGTTACTCTGATTGGCAATTTTTAATTTGTGCATTTCTATTATGAATTGCATCCTCTGTATGTCCATTGATTTGTTTGCACTTAGATCCTCTGATGATTATGACTACAATGTATGTTCTTTCTCTAATTATATTTGCATTCACAATACTGTATGCTTTATAATCATGGACTACCCCTAGGGGTTATTTACTTTAGGGACTACCCCTAGGGGTCTGTGACTTTAAATTAAATCCAAATCAGTTTACCCTCTCGCATGGTTTTACTATCTTCATTTATTTATCTATCTTTCATTTGACATGCTTCATTTAAAGTCCCATTGGCCCCTCTTTCCCTATATACATTGCCTCCTTTAAGTTAGGGAAGCTCTGGTGTTCTAATAATAAATACTTGGCAATCATACTAGTCCATGAAATGTCTTTCTACAGGTGGACAACACTATTTCATCTTACAGTGATTTTAATATAGAGTTGAGGACAGTGGAAAAATAGCACTGAAGTCATAAGGCTATCCTTTTGCCATTGTTAACTTTAAGTACTAATGTTGATGTTAATTGCTTCAGCCCCGGAAGATTTTACCTCCTTCCTGACCAGAGCACTTTTTGCGATTTGGCACTGCGTCGCTTTAACTCACAATTGCGCGGTCGTGCGATGTTCCACCCAAACAAAATTGACGTCCTTTTTTCGCACAAATAGAGCTTTCTTTTGGTGGTATTTAATCACCTCTGCGGTTTTTATTTTTTGCATTATAAACAAAAAAGGAGCTTAAATTTTGAAAAAAACATTATATTTTTAACTTTTTGCTATAATTAATATCCCCCAAAAATATATAAAACATTTTTTTTTTCCTCAGTTTAGGCCGATATATTATCTTCTACATATATTTGGTAAAAAAAATCAGAGAGCAGTGATCTCTGTCATGACACAAGGCAGAATTGGGAAAAAAGCCTTGTTTACATGACACGTTCACGGACACGGTCACACTGTACGCGGCGGGTGCGCACGCCTGCTATCCCCGCCTTTTAACCTCCCTGGCGGTATTATTATTTCTGATTTCAGGTGCTGAAAGTGGTACAATTATTTTGCATGGAAATTTGGCGTTTTATATTGTAGGCCTGTATTTCTTAGGAATAGCTCACTTAAATCTGTCCAAACAAGAGTCTAGTAGTCATCCCCGGTATGATAAAGTTTAAAACACAAAATCGTAAAGTATAATATAATAAATAACTATAAATAATTATAACAAATAATAATATAATAATAATAAAACGTATTCAATAATGTAATCAAATCAAAAACACTGAAATTTGCTCAGTTGCAGAATTGGATTAGATTTAGTGTTTGATGACGAATTTCCCCACAAATCGCTATCGCTCAATTCTGCAAGTGATTCTAATTTATTATCGCTGTTTTCTAGCTGGTCCAAAAACACTTTTGATGTAAAGGGACACTTTTTGGTTGCTATGGAGATTCTCCAAATTCCAGGCAAAAAAAATGTATTTATAATATAAAAGTGCATGCAGGGCACTGGACAGACCACTAGGGACAAAGGGGATGTGTAATGTTTTTATACAGTACTGTAATCTGTAAGATTACAGTGTACTGTATTTGTACTGTGTTTTTACTTTTTTGAATTTGGCGCCGATCTCTGCTCCCGTGCGTCGCAACGTCTCAGGTAACAGAGCTCAGCGGCACTCGGGCACTGTGTGAATCGAGCGAGGAGACACACATCGGGGAGACATCGCAGGATCCAGGGGACAAGGTAAGTAACTCTACCTGTATTCTGCAATGCGATCCCGAGTCTGGCTCGGGGTTACCACTAGTGGTACTAAAATTTCACCCCGAGCTGGACTCAGGAATACCCCCAGGGAGGTTAAAGGAGACGTACAGGTATGCCCATTGGCCCACTTCTGCCATTGTGCCGACGTATATCGGCGTGCAGCAGATGGCAAGTGGTTAATATTCTGGTTCATAGGCAGACAACTTCTACATCCCAGATGATCTCCTTGGCTTGCATTGTAACATAACAAAAATGGAAATTGAAGCACCATACCACTGCTAAGCAGTCCATGTATCAGGTTCCAATAAAAGTCAGAGGGAGAATCCAAAGAATATCAATGTTTTTCAGAGGATCCAAACATGCCAAACCAACTGCCGATAAGGCCAGTTCTTGTAATCACCCTGAAATAAATAACATTAAAGGTCCAACTCACATCTAGTTCATTCGCTGTGTGTTCAATCAAGCCTTTGATGTAGGGGGCGTTTTTGAATCTCCAAAGCATGTTGGATAACCTTTAAATTGTCCACCTGACTTTTACTGCAGTGTTGTCACCCTATGCAACAACATCCTAACCTGCAGAGAAGGATCAATATTAGCTAGTCACTGCTAATAACCCACCTTGCCAATCAGTGTAGGAATGTATCCACCCGGACCAGGAATCCTAGCAGTTGCTCTGTGTCACCTTCCCTGGATGCAGAGCATCTTTTAGATTCCTCCTCCCAATCAATTAAAGACCTCAACATCACCATGGGGCTGCCAAAGAAAAGGAAGGAGAAGGAAATAAGCATTGGCAATGCATCTACAGCAGGAGAGTGGCTAAGAAGTTTCCTTTAAATGGGCTAGAGAGGAACTTTTTTTCCTGTGAAGTACACATTTGGAGAGTGGAAAGTTGAGCTTCATAAGAAATGTTACTAGGGTTGTCATCTACCATGTTTCCCCGAAAATAAGACCTACCCCGATAATAAGACCTAGCATGATTTTTGGGAAGGGCTGCAATATAAGCCCTACCCCAAAAATAAGCCCTAGTAAAGTTCATTAAATGAATGATTACACTGCTATAAGGTGTGCGTGGCTCCCTTTGTAACTGCATAATGCAAAATACTTTATTTACAGACTCACCGGAGGTGGTCTTCTCTCCTCCTAGCTGACATCTGCGGCCCCTCCCTCTTCAGTGCACGGAGGTGGCTAATGTCAGTGGGGATCTCGGATCGGAGAAGAAGAGCTCGGGCAGATCTTGTGACACCCAGGGGAGCTGTAAAAAAAGCTGTAACAAAGGTATTTTCCATAAAACAACTACAAAAGGAGACACGCTGCACCCCATACCAGCATGATTCCTACAAAACGGATTACATAATTCTATTAGAATTTAATGATGTTTTTTATGTCAAAATACTGACTCCTGACCTAATAGGGGGAGGGGGGGAAGACAGGGGGACACAGGAGATGGATAAATGACACAGCACAAGCACTATGCAATCTATCATGCTTTAAAGGAACGAGATTTTTTTTTTTTAGGGTGACAACCACTTTAAGATCATTGTAAATAAATAAGACATCCCCTGAAAATAAGCCCTAGTGTGTTTTTGGTTCCCAAAATTAATATAAGACCCGGGCTTATTTTCGAGGAAACACATTAGCAGCTAGATCCTTTTATTATACTGTTCATTGTACATTGTTTACATAGAAAACATATCTCATTCCCTCACCAGTCTATTAAAAGATATTTTTAACATTAATGTTGTCGTATTATGAAACACAAATATTCTGTTTGGTTTGAGTTGGAGCTCTTGTGATATTCCCCCGAAGGCCCTGTCTTCTGTAGTGTGTATAGTATAATGATTATTTAGGCTGCTCAGCTTGTCCTTGGTCAATGACTCCGTATTTTGGCACATATTTTTTCCCTTTTCCTTAGTGTCAAATATCGCTGCCAACTATAAGCCAGCATACATCTGTCTGGTTTAATCTGTGTGCCAGATGTAAATAATTCATTGTTTACATGCTATGAAAATCTGTGTTATGTAAATTCACAGAATTAGCCATTTATTCCATCAAATATTCTCTGCATCTGCTATATATATATATATATATATATATATATATATATATACCGTATTTATCGGCGTATAACACGCATTTTTCCCCCTTAAAATCGGGGGAAAGTCGTGGGTGCGTGTTATACGCCGATATACCCAAAAAAAAAAATGACAAAAATCGGTTGCGGCGCCGAAAAAATGGCGACCGCGGCCGAAAAAAGGCCGAACCGCGGCCGAAAAAGGCCGGAAAAAGCCGAAGCGCGGCCGAAAAAAGGCCGGAAAAAGCCGAAGCGCGGCCGAAAAAGACCGAAGCCGGCTGTTCAGCTCCGCTCGTAGTCCCGCCTCCCTGCGCTCGCTTCCGAAACAGCAGGGAGGCGGGACTCCGAGCGGAGCTGAACAGTCGGCTCGGTCTTTTTCGGCCGCGGTTCGGTCTTTTTCGGCCGCGCATGCGCGGTATTTCTCGCGGCGGGAAATTTAAATGATGGCGAACTGCAAATGACACTAGGAAGCTGCAAATGACACTAGCAAGCTGCAAATGACGCCGGGCAAGCTACAAATGACGCCGGGCAAGCTACAAATGACGCTGGGCAGGTTGCAAATAACGCTGGGCAGGTTGCAAATAACGCTGGGCAGGTTGCAAATGACGCTGGGCAGGTTGCAAATGACGCTGGGCAGGTTGCAAATGACGCTGGGCAGGTTGCAAATGACGCTGGGCAGGTTGCAAATGACGCTGGGCAGGCTGCAAATGACGCTGGGCAGGTTGCAAATGACGCTGGGCAGGCTGCAAATGACGCTGGGAAAGGCTGCAAATGACGCTGGGAAAGGCTGCAAATGACGCTGGGAAAGGCTGCAAATGACGCTGGGAAAGGCTGCAAATGACGCTGGGAAAGGCTGCAAATGACGCTGGGAAAGGCTGCAAATGACGCTGGGCAAGCTGCAAATGACGCTGGGCAAGCTGCAAATGACGCTTAAATGTAAGTTTTTTTTTTTCCCTAAACTTCTCTCCTAAAACTTTTTTTCCTTAAAATTCCCTCCTAAACTTGGGGTGCGTGTTATACGCCGGTGCGTGTTATACGCCGATAAATATATATATATATATATATATATATATATATATATATATATATATATGTGTACAAAAAAAAAAAAAAAATAACATGCTATGATATTTCATTAAACCAACAAAGAATTTCCTGTATCACATAGTTAAAGGCTTTATATAAAATAGTTGATATCACTGTTTATAAATTCATAAACATTATTTAAAGAGAACCTGTAACAAAGTAAACACTTATGTAAGAAGAATTTTTATGTAATTGTTATTCAGAGAATGATCAGACAGAGAGAGAGTACTGTGATTTGCAATACTGTAAAGCATACTGTATGAGATAAAAATTAAAACACATTGGAATATGGTCTTTCTTGAAAAATATGTGCTCACTGGGCTTATGGATCCAAGTATTTGCAGGTATACAAAAGAAAAGATGGGAAGAAAATTGTAATAATATGTTCATTTTATACACATTGAGCACTGGGTTCAGGATTACCCAGTATTTCTGATTTAGTATATATTATGAATCAAGAATTAGTTGAAACAAAAGAGAATGAATTTGCAAAGGAATCAGTTAGATTTGAAACAAATATATCTTATAGATGGGACAGAGAAAGGTGGTTGGAAAGATGGGATTTGAAGTGCAGAAAATGTTCTATCCACAACCAGCACAATAAATTCCCAGTAGATAAGTTACAAACTTATATGTATAGTTAAAGTGGGGTTGCGACCAAAAAAAAAAAATGTGGCTTAAAAATCATAAAAAAAAATTTTTTTACTCACCTCTAAATGCCTGTTGCTAGGGGGTCCCTCGCAGTCTGCCACCTTCATTGCCCGGGCTAAACGTCACTTCCTGTAGGCGCCGCACAGTCATCTGGGACCTGTCATGTGTCCCAGATGAGTGAGCGTCGAATCACGGCGCACGGCGCCGCTCGCACATGCGCAGTGGGTGCTCGGCTGTGAAGCCACAGCCGGGTTCCCACATTAAGAATGCTGGCGCTGCGAGCGGAGCGGTGAACGAGGGGGGGTCTCGTTCCCCCGCATCGCTGGACTGGCTGGATTTTTTTTTTGTGGGCACTCCTCTTTAACCGCTTCCCGACCGCCTCATGTAGATATACGTCAACACAATGGCACGGGCAGGCAAAAGCACGTACCTGTACGTCCCCTTTAATTTGCCTGCCCGGGGGGCCCCGGTCGGGAGCTCCGTGACCACGGCCACGGGACCAGCGGACCCGATCGCCGCTGGTATCCCGCGATCGGGTTACGGAACTGAAGAACGGGGAGAGGTCTATGTAAACAAACCTCTCCCCGCGCTTCCTACACTGACTGTCAGTGATCGGCGGTTCCCTGTCATCGGGAACGCCGATCAATAACGTCAGACGTACAGCCACGCCCCCCTACTGTAAAAAAAAACACAACACGTCACACTGACTCCTCCCCGCCCCCTAGTGGTTAACCCCCTAACTACAACTGTCATTTACATAGGAATCAGTGCTATTTAAATAGCACTGATTGCTGTATAAATGACAAATGTCCCAAAAATGTGTCAAAAATGTCCGATGTGTCCGCCAAAATGTCGCAGTCACAATAAAAATCGCTGATCGCCGCCATTACTAATAAAAGAAAAAATATTAATAAAAATGCTATAAAACTATCCCCTATTTTGTAAACGCTATAACTTTTGCGCAAACTAATCAATAATCGCTAATTGCGATTTTTTTTACCAAAAATATGTAGAAGAATACGTATCGGCCTAAACTGAGGAAAAAAATTGTTTTTTTATATATTTTTGGGGGATATTTATTATAGCAAAAAGTAAAAAATATTGCATTTTTTTCAAAATTGTTGCTCTATTTTTTTTTATAGCGCAAAAAATAAAAACCGCAGGGGCGATCAAATACCACCAAAAGAAAGCTCTATTTGTGGGAAAAAAAGGACGCCAATTTTGTTTTTTGGAGCCACGTCGCATGACCGCGCAATTGTTAGTGCCGAATTGCAAAAAGGGGCCTGGTCCTTTAGCTGCAAATTGGTCCGGGGCTGAAGTGGTTAAGAAAACACATACACAGGGGTCAGGCAATGTAGGTAAGGTATTAAGTTTTTTTCTATATATCCTGAGATCAAGAGTATATGCAAGCCAAAGATAAGTGAATGAAAAGAAAGGGGCTTTTAAACTCTGGTGGATCGTTCAGCAGCTAATACACAGCAGGAAGGACTGTTTCGTTGTATTGCTATTTGCTATAGATTTATTTGATAGTTGCCATCCATCATCTTTCTGCATACATGTGAATGGAACCTTAGTAGATCACATATAAATCTCCATGTTTTTTTGGAAGAGCACTTTGTATAATTGTTTTAATTCATCTTTCCTTCAATCAATTTTATTCATCTCTTTTTATTTCTGTGGCGCACTGCATGGCTGTAGTGCGTGCACAGATCTATCATTAATGTTTGATATTTTTATGCACAGTGGCAATTGTTCATGCAATTTAATTTTGTATTTGAGGGGGGACTCAGTCCGAACACAGTGCACAGGATTTTTTTTAACTTATTTTATTTTATTCATTGCAATTAATTTCTTCATCATGTTTGGATTATATATCAGCACTTTGTGATTTTTATCGCACATTTATATTTTTATATTTTTGAACATCCATTGGCATTTGCACTTTATTAACTTCACTGTATTGGATTGCACATTTGCACTGTGATTGCACTTTATATCTATTAGCGCACTAATTAATTTATGTATTAAACTGGCATAGTGAGAGATCGCCTACATTGGTTGCAGCTTTTAGATTGGTAATTTGACTCCACAAGCGCTTGAGTATTTGTATTTTAGATCTATTTTGAAGGTATTAAGTAACACACAAAAAAACATCACAATAACATGTAGGTAAGAATACAGATAATATCACTCATGCACAAGGGCCTTTATTAGAGGGACGAGAAAAAACACAGGTGCCAATATGTGTAGATTGCATAATACAACAGGATTATATGGAGACATATGTACATATCTGGCGATTACGTTTTACTATCACAATGTTTATTCTCTGATTAGAAACACTTAAGCAGAAAAGAGTATAGGGCCTTTAGAGATCTAAGGGCCCTATGGATGTATCACAGAAGAGGAAATGGATGATAGGGAGGAAGTGTCCATCAAATGGAAGAAGTCAAGGAGATACCCTTATCCCAAAATATGACATTATTTTCATTTGTTAGAAAGCAGGCAATGAAATTATGCTGAACAATTTTGTAAGCAATAAGAGGAACGATATCACAAAAGAACAAATTAATATTAATATTTATTGAGTATAAAGATCAAATTATTAAATCAACGGATAAATATGGGAACGTGCTTATCATGACTTTTAAACAATATAAATAAATGGTGAAAACTATATTGGACAACCCAAAAAGGTATCAAAGATTCTCAGAGAAATAGATGGAAAGACCTGAAAAAAAGGGAGACCAACAGTTTCTTGGAAAGACTCGTTGACTAAAAAGGCTACTTTTCTGTTGACTCTTTTCTAAAACCACATGTAGAAACCTTAGCATTATATGAAAGGGACATTTAATTTCTATGATTGGAAGTACCACTTGATACCCACTTGGTGGATTAGATGTAGACTTTGAATGACTACAATCCAAAGTTTACATTTACTTTCTATAGAGCAATGTAAAAAAAAATATATCGACCATATTCATCTATAATAGTCTGCCTACAGGAAAACACCACCCCTGTTCCAACCAGAATACTCACTCCTCTGAAATATGAGGTGTGAACAGAGTGATATTGATTCCGAAAATCCCTCCATTTAAGTTGTATCATTGTGGCCTTAGTGAGATGTGTCTCCTGTGGGCAGAGTACCTCTACCTCTATATGCACCTACTGTGGAAAAGACTGCAGTTCTCTTAACTGGACCTGAACATTCCAGGAGCATATATTAAGCATTTAGGTTGCATTAAAGATTAATTCAGCTAAGCTATATCCCTTATATTCAAGCCTACCTAAACATGTGCAAAAAAATCTTAAACAAACAAAAGAAAAATGTTTCCCCTTCCACCCTTCTTCCACCCCTCCTTTTTATAATTTCCTTTCTTTTTATACAGAACTGGTTGTTGTGCAAATACCACAAAAAATAAAAAGAAAAAGAAACATAATATTACATTGGTGTAGAATATTTGACCTCTTTCTTTGAAAGAACCACATAATATTGCATTTGTGTAAACTCCTTGACTCCTCTCTGTGATGTTTCTGTGTCTATAAATCACACAAACAAACAGTTGCTCATCCCCCCTAAAACATACACCCCACATACCCCCCTATACATTCTGACTCTAAACCTCTTTAGGCTTACTCTGGGGACCTCTAAAAATGACCATTTCATGTGTCCCAAGTGACGTATCTATTCTCTTTGGTACAACAACAAAAAAAAAGGAAAAAAGTGTCCAAAAAAATTATTTCAAGGTAGGGGAACCTCACACTCCTTGTTCCCTATATATGGAGTTTATGGTAGATAAGACCGACATTTTTCAAAAACCCAATAAAATCTTTTGAAAAAAAAAGACCGACATACCAGTCATTTTAGTGGCGGATTTTAAAATGGTCATGGATAGGAGAGTGGATAGGTTCTCACCAGGGTCGCCAATAGATGGTGTATCCGATAGTCGGGTGTCTCAACTTTTAGGGGAGGTGGGGTTAATGGACATCTGGAGAGTGGGCAATCCAAATGGTCAGCAATATTCTTGTTATTCCAGAACACACTCCACACGCTCCAGAATTGATTTGGCCCTGGGGAATGAGGAGGTACTACAGCTAGTAAGGAATATAGATTATATGCCAAGAGGCCTATCGGATCATTCGTCGTTAGTGATGTCGGTGAGCCTAGATGGGGGGGTCACCGTCCTTGTTAATGGGAAATAAGACCATTCTGGATAGAACTAATGGGAAAACCAGATGGGGTGTTGATAGCTTTAAAAGAGTTTGTTGTGACAAACACTGGTACGGCCTCAGCAGGGGTAATATGGGATGCCCTTAAATCATATCTCTGGGGCATACTAATCCAGTATCGAACATAAAGAGACGGACCAAAGAAAGGGAAGAGGCTATTAAGGAGGGAGTGGTATAGGCAGAAAAACAAAATGTGGAGGACCCGACACCTGATAGGCTTAGGGAATGATCAGCTAAACAAAAAGTATATCAAACAACTGTGCTAAGGAAAGCTTCTCCTCCATTATCCCTGCAATTAGGACATCAAAGGGCAGGATTTCATTATATACACCAGAGATCACAGATACATTGAAAGGCTATTATGAAGAATTGTATAGATCACAACAGGAAGACACTGAAGGTGAGATGGGGGCCTTTTTTTAAGGGACCAGAGGTCCCATCCCTTTTAGAAAAGGATAGAGAAAGAATGGATGCCCCTATAACCCTGGAAGTATTACAAAAGTTGGTAGCAGCCATGGCAAATCAAAAATCCCCTGGGCCGGATGGCCTTCCAGTAGAAATTTATAAATAGAATGGGGGGTATTGCTTCCGGAATTATTAAAAGTATTAAATTGGGAAGCCATGGAAAAAAGACACTCTATGATGGAAGCCACTATAGTCGTTCTTCCGAAAGAAGGGAAAGATCCACTTGAGGCATCCTTGTATAGGGCTATATCCCTGTTGTGCACAGATGTTAAAATTCTGGCGAAAGTGTTGGCCGCTAGATTGAATAAAATCATCCAGAAACTTATAAATCCAGACCAATCAGGATTTATACCAGATAAGTCCACTAGCATGAACATAAGGCGGGTATATCTAAACCTACACACCCCTACATATAACGAGGGGACAAGGGCCATCCTGACATTGGACGCTGTTAAGGCTTTTGACAGCCTGGAATGGCACTATCTCTGGCGGGTTCTTGAAGAGTTTCAGTTTGGCCCTTCCTTTGTTAACTGGATAAAAATACTTTACGAGGCAGCGCTAGTGAAAGTTAGAGTAAATAATGAATATTCAGAGACCTTCCAATTATTGAGGGGAACAAGACAGGGGTGCCCTTTATCAACCCTGCTCTTCGCCCTTGCGATGGAGCCTTTGGCAATGGCTATTAGATCATCCCCAAATATGCAGGGCTTTCGAAGGGCTGTGGGAAAAGAAAATGTTGCATTATTTGCAGATGATGTTTTGCTGTTTCTGGGGGATACTCAGCTCTCCCTGGTGACAGCAATGAATATAATAAAAGACTTCAGACTTTTTTTAGTTTAAACTATAAACTGGGGAAAATATGTGCTTTTTCCTGTAGACTTTCTCAGTAATCCCGTACCAGCTGAAACCCCCCAATTAGAAGTAGTAGAGAAAATGAAATACCTAGGAATACATATCACCAGAGACCCTAATAATATAATCCCTCTTCTGGCTAAACTTCAACGGAAAAGCAACATCTAGTGTAATTTCCATTTGTCGGTAGTGGGGCGATGCAATTTGATTAAAATAATATAGATGCCACAATTACTGTATATGTTGCACAACTCACCAGTATGGATACATAAGAAATGGTTCCAGAAAATTGATACTCTTTTTAGAGAGCTAATATGTAAAAAGGGAGCAGTCAGAAGATGCTTGCACGCACTACAGCTACAAAAGGATGAGGGAGGATTGGCCGGGTACATGCACTCAGGGGAGGCAGGTGAGGCAGAGCCTCACCTGCCATGAACATTAAGAAAAAAAAAATAATAATTCAGGGGCGTGGCCTGACCGAGCACAGTGATGGACGCTTAACTCCGGAGCTCCCGCTGCCTCACGATCTGAACCCTGCTGAACCGAGGTATTCTCGCTCTAAAAGCCCTAACGACTATGGGGACAGCCTCGCGGACCTCCTCCGCCTCCCGCTCACGCTCGCCTCGCGGCAACCCCGGTGATATGACCAGTAACATCCCGGACATGTTCCGCTCCCACAGGGGAAACATGGCGCCCACCCACCACAGGCCCTCACAGGCACAAGCACCCGCGCTCGACAGCGCACCTCCCGCACTTCCTCCAACGTGTTTACTAGCTCAATCCGCCGGCACAGAAATTGCCCCCTCGCCCACACAACACCCGCACCTGAATATACAGGATCTCAGGACCATTGCCGCTGACATAAAAGATACCTTGTCAGCGGCCATTTCAGAACTGCGACTGGACATCCGCGCACTCAATGACAGGGTGCTATCAGTGGAGGAGAGGGTAGACAATCAGCACTCCCAATTATTAAAGACAACACACCATGTTGATACCCACACCCTCCAAATGAGAGACATGCAAAGACACCTGGAAGACCTCGACAATAGGGGCAGACGCCATAACCTTAGGGTCAGAGGTCTTCCGGAGTCTGTTGAAGAGGCGCAGATAATGTCTGAAGTGACAGGCATCTTTAACGGCCTGCTGGATAGATCACCCCAAACTCCAGTCACGATGGACAGGATCCACCGAGCCCTACGTCCTAGGGGGAGGGAAACAGACCCCCCACGCGACATAATATGCTGTCTGCAAGACTTCAGACTTAAAGAAGAAATATTGAAGCGTGCCCGCGAAAAACCACAAATTCAGCACACCGGTCACACCATTCAAATCTACCAAGATCTCTCCAACATAACACTACAACACCGCAGAGATCTAAAACCTCTCTTGGATGCCCTCAGATCCCACAGCATTCCATACAAATGGAAGTTCCCGTTCTGCCTTGCCGCCACTTCTCAGGGACGCACGGCTTTCTTAAAAGTACCTGAAGACCTCCCTCACTTCTTTCGTGTCCTACAAATCCCTCCAGTGGCGGTCCCTGACTGGTTTGCGGACTTTCGCCGCTCGGCAGTCAAGAGGAATGCATCACCTCCTGAACCTATGGAAACTCAGGGGCCCAGCGCTAGACGACGTTGATCGCCTTCCCCTCAGATGTACCGTAACGCTGCTAGAGATCCACGCGATGACCGCGGCCCTTTCAACCCCCCTAACTCCAGGAGAACACGAAGAGACCATTGATGTCAACCGCTTAACCAACAAACTCTGCAGTTATTCCTGATTTCTCAAGTTTATTCAACAAGCTACCCCTCAGCTTTGATAAGTGCCTTCTGTTGTGCATTTAATTGAACATACTAAATAACTCTCCTGGACTTTGGCTTGCCTATACCCGGGTTTCGTCTCCGCCCTTTTACTGAGATCATCTTACCACTCCCTCCCGGATCATCGACGCTGAACTCTCCGCTGTAGCCTCTGCATGTGACCTAAACTACATTCCCCAACATGCCTTGCGGCTGAACTTTCACCACTCCGGACCTGCATCTTCCACTCCCACATGCGGACTTCCGTTTCTCCCCGAAGGCTCCACCACAGACGTTGTACGCACCCTTCGCCCATGGATCGCAAACGCCAATCTTTTGATCCTAATGCCGGGACTGCCTACTCTTCACTGGCTATCTCCTACCACTTACCAACGCCTGATGCCCGGACCGTGCCTCTCCATCATGGCTCGCAAACATCCACTCTTCGTCATTCCGACGGACGCTCGCCAGGCTGTGGATCCTCTTCCGACCGTCTACACGCCGCCACAGGAAGATGCAGCCCAGGATCGGCTCTACACATCTCCCAGGTACAAGATTTACCTCCGTGGAACTTTGCCATCAGAACTAATCACCCTTCCACATCCTCTCCCCCTCGACTGGATGATCTCTGACGGGACGAACACTTAACCCTTTTCTCTCTCCTTACAGGTCAGCCAAAAATCCCTTGTCAGACTTATTCCTTAATCAATTAGGTCTGCTAAAATGTTGTCTGTTACTATTGTTACGGTTTGAGCATAAGAGCACTGACATATTCCACTGTCTTACATAGGGAATGTTGCTATTATCCATTTACTTGATGTGTATCCTGCTACACCTCTCAACATATACAATCAAATCTTACCACACAGCACACATTCATCCAAACTATCTATACTGATACCAAGCCATATCTACGCCCACCTCCTACGACAATGGGCTGCAGAATGTTCACCCCTGTCTCGGCCTTCAATCATCACCCCCTCTTTGATCACTTAGTTATGTTCATCCTTGAGAACCCTACAAACTCAGGATTTAAAGATACAAACTTATGATTACGACCCCCTGTCACATAGTCCAGGCTGTGTTTTTAAATTCCCTTTCGCTTGTTATACCTCGAACATGCGCTTCCAAGATCGGGCAATATGGAGATATTACTCTATTGATTTTATTTTTTTTTACATATCTTATTTTCCTATTATTGCCTACATTGCTGTCTGGTCTGTGCCAACCCCCACACAGTGGTGTCCAGTAGTATACCCACTTGTTTGTGGGCCTACTCCTTCACACCCTGTACAAAACCGATTGTACATACACTGAGATTGGAGGGAAGACACTCTTCCTTCCCTCTTCGGTTCATCTGAGCGGTATACTCTGCTCACCCTAGCTTTCATCAGCTCCAGACATACGTTTCCCTTACATTCTAAAATCCCTTGCCCCTTCTAAGTAACACCAACGCTGTTCTCAACTAGTAACAATAATGTGTTTTGCTAACACCCCATCAGGAATCACCCTAACTCACAAGCAACTCAATCTTTACTCAATAAATGTTCAGGGTTTGAACACTCCAGAGAAGCGAGCTCAATTGCTCGCCACCCTACATAAATCCAAAACTCATATTGCCTTGATCCAAGAAACCCATTTTCGATCAAACTCCATTCCAAAACTACACAATCATCAATTCCCTATGGCCTTTCACGCTACAAATGACCAAGCTAAATCCAAGGGTGTCTCTATCCTACTGTCCAAACATTGCCCGATTCAAAACATCTCCACACACAAAGACCCGAATGGAAGATATCTCTTCCTGAAGGGCTTACTGTACGGCCAACCTATTACCATTGCCAACCTATATGCCCCTAACTCTCATCAGGTCACTTACTTCCGTAATACCCTCCAACAGCTCACGACATTCCAAGCTGGAACACTTTTCGTTGGCGGAGACTTCAATATCACCCTATGCCCCAGCCTAGACTCCTCCAATGGCAACTCCGTCCTTACATACAGAGCCCTCAAAGCCATCAAATTGGAACTGCACAATCTCTTGCTACACGACACTTGGCGCACACTCCACCCCACCGGTAAAGATTACACCTTCTTCTCTGCCCCTCATAACAAACACTCCCGACTAGACTACTTCTTCCTGTCTCAATCTGGACTCTCCCACCTGACTAGAGCTACCATTGAACCGATGGTGTTGTCAGATCACAACCCTATTACAATGACCGTTTCCTTACCCCCAACAGTATCAACCTCACGTATATGGCGTCTGGACAACTCCTTACTCACAGACTTAGACTCAAGCCACAAGACGCTAGCTCATCTCACACAATATTTCCAACAAAACGCACTACCTAACACTGACCCGGCCACAATCTGGTCAGCCCATAAATGTGTGATAAGAGGACATTTCATCTCACTGGCCTCCGCTAGATCCAAACTCCGCAAAGCTCATATTGAATCTTTAACCCGACGTGTACACACTCTAGAACAAACACACAAAGCTTCAAGGGCTGCAGCTACCCTATCCGACCTGACCCTTGCCAGGGAAGAACTCCTCACCGAACTTAACAAATCACTACGTCGAAAATACTCATTGCAACAAAAAACGTTTTACGAGTTCAGCAACAAATCCGGGAAAATGCTAGCCAGAGCCCTACAGGCCAAAAAAGCTAATCACACTATACATATGCTTAAATCTCCTAAAGGTGATTCATTGACTAAAACGGAGGACATTGCGAGCCACTTTGTAGACTATTTTTCCAAATTATATAACTTACCCCCTAAGCCTCCGTTGACCCCACATACAGACCGACAAGAGATGATACATTCCTTCTTACATCAATACTCTCCTAGACCCTTACCCTCAGACGATATTGAATCACTGGCCTCTCCATTGACCATGGAGGAAACACTGACAGCCTTAAAACAACTTAAAACAGGTAAGAGCCCGGGCCCGGATGGACTCACCACATGCTACTATAAATCCTTCTCAGACACGCTTATTCCCCACTTCCTCAATGCCTTTAACAACATCCCCTCCAACGACGCAACTAATAGAGACCTTCTTGAAGCCCACGTAACCCTTATACCAAAACCAAACAAAGACCCTACCCTAGCGACCAACTATAGGCCCATCTCTCTACTCAACGTGGATGTCAAACTGTATGCCAAAATACTCGCAAATCGCCTACAACCTCTCCTTCCTAAATTAATCAATTTGTTTCAAATCCTACTTTATTTCCATTTTCACATTTTAACAAACATAAAACTTTGCAGTTACATGTATTATACAGGCATTTATAGTTGTATCTGTTTATAGCTCCATAGTTTCTTACTCCTGTACTTTTGCGTGATAGTTATATATTGTTGCTGTTTACTTTCATTCCTTCTTCCCATCATATGTCATTAAAACTTATCAAGCAATCTATCATACTCTCTTCATTCATATTAGTGTCCAGCAGAGAGAAAAAGAAGAGAAAGAGAAAAAAAAAAAAAAAAAAAAAATAAATAAAGGGATTTTGACAAGGTCTCTCCCGTCCTCTCTCCTCCCCCCTCCCTCTCATATCATCCGCAGTAATAAGGACGACATCCTATAATCTCTCCATTTTTGCCAGGTTTCGTTTATGTGATCTTTGGGGTTCTCCTCTTTTATAATCCTCTCTTCCAGCGAACGCATATCGTCCATTTCTATGATCCATTCCTCAATTGAGGGTGTTATATTGTTTTTCCATTTCCTTGCTATTACTGTTCTAGCTGCGGTTAAACAGTGTTTTAGTATCCCTTTTCTTATCTTTTTGATCGTACCTGGTATCATTGATAAAATAGCGATCTTTATTTCTGGTTGTATGTTTATATCTGTCATCTCGCTATATATCTTAAATATTTTTTCCCAGAATATGTACACCATTGGGCATAAAAACCAGATATGTGACATAGTCCCGGTTGCTTTTTGACATCTCCAGCAGGTGCTATCATTTTCTATATTAATTTTATACAGATCAATTGGGCATTTATACCATCTCACTAGTAATTTGTAGTTTCTTTCCTGGTGCCTATTGGATAGAGACATTTTGTGTGTTAATAAAATTGCTTTGTCCCATTTCTCTCTGGGTATAGCCTCCTCCATCTCCTGTTCCCATTTTCTTACATACTTTAACTCTTGTGTGTTACTGTTTGAAATTAAATATTTGTATATATTGGAAAGATTATGTGTGGGTCTTTGTTCTTGTAATAATAATGTTTCCAATGTTGTGGGTGTTCTATCCAGTATTCCTGTTTTCTCAAGAGTGTTTATATATTCCTGAAGCTGTCTGTGTTGTATCCATTTGTGTGCATGTTCTCTACCCATGTCTTCCAGTCGAATAAGTTTTTTATTCTCCATTGTTTGTACTATTCTGATGCTATCTTTTTTCTCCCATTTTAAAAAGATTCTGGATTCTTTTGCTGGGGGGAAATCGGGATTGCCGAAGAGGGGTGTCATTGGGCCTATATATGATGACCCTATTCCCCTCTTCATCAGTCCGTCCCATGTTTTCAATGTTGCTTCAATCAAAAATGGCATTTCTTGTCTTAATGGTCTAGTCTCTTTTTTTATCCATGGTAATATTTTTAAATTTATATTCATAATTTCTTCCTCTAGTTCCACCCATTGTTTAGTTCCTTTATTATGAAACCAATCTAAAATCCTGGTGATCAGGGATGCCTTAAGGTATGTGGATAAATCCGGAAGAGCCAAACCCCCATCTTTTTTAGATCTTATAAGGGTTTCCCTGCTGACTCTTGCTGGTTTACCCGCCCAGATAAAGCTGCTGATCAGTTTTCGTAGAGTGTTCAATATGTTTTTGAGGGGAAATATTGGGACTGTTTGGAATACATATAGTATTTTGGGAAGTATGTCCATTTTTATAATATTTATGCGCCCTGTCCAAGAGAAAATCCCTTTATTGTAGTTTTGAAGTAGTTTCGTTATTTTTTGTATTAGTGGGACATAATTGTTTTCTTGGAGTTTTCTGATGTCATTGGGGATAAATATTCCTAGGTATTTAATAGTGTTATTTTGCCATTTAAAAGAAAAATTCCTTTTAAGAGTATCAACAGTGTTTGTAGTAAGTGAAATGTTTAAGGCTTCCGTTTTATTATAATTAACTTTGAAGTTACTAACTTCGGCAAAGCGTTTAAATTCTTTTATTAGATTGGGTAGCGTCACTATGGGGTTTGTAATGTATAGTAATAGGTCGTCTGCGTATCCTGAGAGTTTATATTCTTGATCTTTTATTCTAATTCCTTGTATATCTTTATTTATCCGGATTGCTGTCATCAGATGTTCCATAGTTAAAACATATATCAATGGGGATAAGGGACATCCCTGTCTGGTTCCGTTTCGTATTGTTATCGTGTCTGATAGTTCCCCGTTTGCTCGAATTTTGGCTGTTGGGTTCTGATATAGAACCAGAATCTTTTCTAATAATCTAGGGCCCAGTCCCCATTGTTTCAATGTCTCTTCAAAGAATCGCCATCCCACCCTGTCGAATGCTTTTTCAGCGTCTACTGCCAATAGACAGGATGGGATGGCGTATCTCTTTGCGTATTCGACTAATGTCAAAGTTTTAAAGGTGTTATCTCTCGCTTCTCTTCCCTCCACGAATCCTACTTGGTCTAAATGTATCGTTGTTGGTAGTTTAGGGGTAAGCCTGTTGGCTATAACTTTAGAGTAGATTCGGAGATCTATATTCGTCAGGGAGATCGGTCTATAGTTTCCACATAGTGTATGGTCTTTATCGGGTTTGGGTATGAGAGATATATATGCCTGCATACTTTGCGATACAAATGGCTGAGCTATAGATACAGAGTTAAATGTGCGTTTTAAAACTGGGATAAGCAGATCTTTGTATAATTTGTAAAACCGTGGGGTAAATCCGTCAGGTCCTGGGCTTTTACCTATTATCAGTGAGTCTATTACTATTTGTATTTCTGTTTCTGAGAATTCATTCTCAAGTTGTTCTATATCGCTATCAAGTAGCGGTGGTATCGGGGTTTCTGTTATGTATTGTTTTATCTTTTGATCAAGGTCTTCTGGGTTTTGTTTTGTTAGCCGGTTGGGTAGATTATATAACCCGGAGTAAAATGTATGGAAAGTTTCCATAATCTTTTTGGGATCATACGTCAGTTCCCCTGAGTCTGTTTTAATTTTGGGAATTGATGTAGTTCTTGTTTGTTGTTTTAAAGCTCCAGCTAATATTTTACCTGATTTATTCTCTTGATGGTAATATAGGGCACGATTTTTGTCTCTAATTCGAAGTGATTGTTCATTCAGTATCGTTCTCAACTCTACTCTTTTATCCGAGAGGACCATTAATGTTTCTCGTGTTGTATTCTGTTTATGATGTTTCTCTAGTACCGAAATTTCTTGTATCAATTCTTTTAACCTATTGTTTTTCATTTTCTTTAATCTAGACCCATGTTTAATAAAGAGGCCCCTTATTATACATTTAAGGGCTTCCCATTGATTTGGGAGTGATGTATTGTCTTCTATGTGGTCTGATGTAAAGTTCGATATCGCGGAGCTAATTTCAGTTCTACAGGATTCATCAAATAGTAAATTGTCATTTAGTTTCCATGTACCTCTAGGCATACTTTTATTTATTGTATCTATAGTTAGGTAGATGGGTGCATGGTCTGACCATATGAAATTCCCTATCTCGGGGGCAGAGGTTGTTGCAATCGCCGAAGAATTTATCAAAAAGTAGTCCAGTCTATGGTATGTATCGTGTACCTGGGAGTAAAATGTATAGTCTTTTGTATTTGGATTTGTTATTCTCCATATATCTATTAGTTGGTATTGTTCTAATAGTTTTTTAAATGCTCTTTTCTCATTTTTCTTTTGAGGTCCTGTCTTTGCTGTGGTATCCATATTTCGATCTAGAACAAAATTGAAGTCTCCTCCAATTATGATTGTCCCTTCTGCTTTAATCATCATCTTTGTTAGTAGTTGAATGCCTGTTTTAATTTGATCTATATTTGGTAGGTAAATGTTAATAAAAGTGTATATCTGTCCGTATATATTCAGTTTTAACAATAGTGCTCTGCCCTCTCGACTTGTCCATTTTTCTAAAACCTGATGAGGTATTGAGTTATGAATTACTATTGAGACCCCTCTGGATTTTGAGTATGGGTATGTATCGTGATACCAGTTGGGATATTGTCTATTCTGTATGTTTGGTAGTTGATCTGTACGGAAGTGCGTTTCCTGGAAGAGAATAATTCCTACATTTTGTTTCTGGAGAGAATATAAAATTTGTGTTCTTTTGGATGTTACATTTAGTCCCCTTGTATTAAAAGAGCAAACTTTAATAGTTGTCATATTTCGAAAAATAAGGGGTCTAGAGGAAGGAAGAGGGAGAGAGCAAAAGGGGGGGGGGGGAGAGGGGAAGAGAGAGAAGGAAGAGAGAGAAAAAAGAGAAAGAGAAGAAAAAAAAAAAAAAAAAATTAAAAAAAATTTAAATTTAAAAAAAAAAAAAAAAAAAATTTAAAAAAAAAAAAAAAATTTTTTTAAAATTTTAAAAAAAAAATTAAAAAAAAAAAAAAAAAAATTTAATTTAAAAAAACAAAAAAAAACAAAAAAAAAAATTAAAAAAAAAATATATATTTTTTTTATTCTTTTAAAAACCTTCTCCTCTGTAGTTCACGTTCACTCGCACTAAGAGTCAAGTGCTCTTTGGTGTTCTACTCACTTATGATTTAAACTTTCATACTTTAACATTCTCTAAATGACTCGTTGAGTCTACCCTTACAATGTAAGTTCCCTATTTGGGGGTATATAGGGATTTCCTTAGGGTTAGGACGTGTCCCTGGTCCGGGAATAGTTTAGTTTAAATGATGTAGGATTTTAATAGGTGTTTTAATCCTACATCTTGTTTATCACCGTCTTGAGCTATTATTATTTGTATTACTTACGTTTGTTCTCCTATCCTCTTCCCCTCCCCCCCTCATCTTTGAAGTTATATTTAAAAGCCGACAGTTTATGTGGTATATATGCGTCTTATCCATTCTGTTATTCCATTATTACAAATTGGTATTTGGATTGTCTCCCATGGACACAATGTGCTTTATTGGTGCATAATCTTTACAGTTTATTCCCTCTGCTCTTCGTTGTGGGAGTAGAGTGGGCGGAAAGGGAAGGAGAGAGAGAGGGGAGGAAAAAGAGAGGAGGGAAGAAAAAAAAAAAAAGAGGGGGGGGAAATTTTCTCTCTCTCCTCCACCCCACCCACTCCCCCCCCACCACAGAAGGTCGTTTTTTGAAGGGCAGAGGAAGATTGAATCAATTGTATCCAATGGGGGCAAACCAACTAGCAAAAGCCCACAGCTCATGAGTGTCCATTTTTCAGGTACATTACAGTTTACACATTTTATCACATTTTCATCATATTCTAACATATTATATTTATAACTCTTTGCATTTAATTTTTGAGTCCCTGTTACCCCAGTTTCCTCCCGAAAAAAAAAAAGGGGAAGAAAAAAAGAAAAAAAAAAAAAAAAGGGGGGGGAGCACCAGGGGGGGGGGAGGGGAGGCCAATTCTTTTGGAATCTCCCCAATCCCCCTTGTTCTCCCCCCTCGCTCCATTTCCCTCCCCCTCTTGAGATGAATGTGCAGGTGGTAGATAGTGAATTGTGTCTAGTGTGTCCTTGTCGTGTATATATAATATTAGTGTACAGGCATGCAATCGGTGTATCCCTTTCCCTTCTACCCTTCCCTCCCAAATCTTATATCAACCTCCAAGAATGTGAATCTCTATATAGATATGGTAAAATTATGTGATGTGCTCAAAAAAAAAAAAAAAAAAAAAATTTTTTTTTTTTTTTTCCTTTTTTTCTTCCTTCTTCTTTGTGGGAAAAAAAAAAAAAAAAAGAAAAAAAAAATTTGTGCCCCTATTCATACTCAAGTGTTCTGGTCTTTTCCCTAATCACCTCTAATATTGACATTGTTTCCCCTTTATCTATTACATATCCGCAGTGTATATTGTGATAGTTACTGTTTATACCCTATTTCTAAACCTCCCTCTTTTCTCCCTCCCCTCACCCTCCCCTCTCCCCCCTCCCCGGAAAAAGGAGAGGGGGAGAGAGAAAAAAAAAAAAAAGGGAGAAGGGGGGAAATTATGTATCTCCTTCCCTTCTCCTTCCCCCTCATTCTACGGTTATCATTCCGAAGAGTTTTAATATATCTGAGCCCACAAGGGCAGTTCTATCAAAGGGAGTCCCAGATGGTTGAGGAATTCTTGTAGATCTTCAATACTCCGAAACACCGTTTTCTGGCCGTCTTGGTACACTATTACTTGAAAGGGGGATCCCCATTTATAAAGGAATCCCTTCTCTCTCAATAGCTCCAGTAGTGGTTTCACTGCTCTTCTCTTATTTAATGTATGTTTAGATAGATCTTGTAGGAATATAAGTTGAACTCCCTCATACTTGAATTCCCTTTGTGTTCTTGCTGCCATCATTATTTTTTCTTTGATTTGAAAAAAATGTATTCTACATATTATGTCTCTAGGTCTCGTTTGGTTGGGATCTCTGGGTCCTTGAATTCTATATGCTCGATCGATCTCTATTGCTGTTGTCTCAGGTTGTTGTAGTAAGATATTAAATATATGTTGTAATATTTGTTTCAAGTTCTCGGTGTCTACTGATTCTGGAAGTCCTCTTATTTTTATATTATTACGTCTATTCCTATTCTCAAGTTCATCTGTTGAATCTCTTATTTGTTTTATTAATCGATCGTGTTCTATTATTTTTTCTTCCAGGGTAAGTGTTTTCTGGTCAGTCGTCAGGATTTTGGCATCTATGATATTCATATGCTCTTGGGTGTCTATTAAGGATACCTTCAATGAATTTATTTGCTCTTTATATGTAGTCTCTAATCTATAAACATAATTATCCATATCTTCTTTAGTTGGTAGTGATTTTAGGTGTGTCTGTATGTCCCAGTTGGGATTGTTTGTTGGTCTCATTGTGTCCATTGTGGGATATTGTGTACTCCCTATGGGGCTATTGTTGAGTGGGAGCTCTGGGCTCATACTGGATGAAGCAAAATGCAATTCAGTGGAAGTCTCTGCGTCTTGTTGTGGCGATATTAATGGCTGTTTGAAAAACCCCTTTATATCTGAGTTCTGTGCAGATTGTGGCTTAATCGGATTTTTTGTTGTTCCACCTGTGGATCCTCTCTTTGTTTTCTGAGTGTGTGTACTTTTTGGTGGCATCCTTATAGAGGTTTTATCTGTTTCAAAGAAATAGATGGAAAACAAACAACAAAAGAGAAAAAAAAAAAAAAACCCCTTTCTTCTCAAGAGAAGTGTATATTCCACTGATCGTATATTCTATATATATAGAATGTTGTTCTTTTGGGTAGTTGTAGGGGTCTTTTTTGTATCTCTTTTAATCTATCCGGTGGAGGGGTATCTCCCGGGTTTCACTATCTTCACCCCCAATTTAAATCCTTTTTTAGCCGTCCATTTTTCTTTAGGTTAAACTTTTTATTTTTTTTTTATTTTTTTTTAGACCTTTTACTATATTCTTTGTTAACTGTCAGCAAAATTTACCAGATATACCAGGAATATCTTTAATGGGTATTCTGTACGGTTATGTGGTTGATTATTTAACCCTTTTATGGCGAGATCTTTCTCCTTACAGGAGGGTTATATTTGGGTGTTTTTCTGCTGGTTTCTGTAGGTCCCACTAGAGTGACGTGCGGTTTATGCCCTTAGTACCCTTTATTATACAGTTATTCCTTTTCAGTTTCTATGCCATAGCACATATCCAAAGGGAGAAAGAAAAAGGAAAAAAAAACGGGGTTTTTTTATCGGTCCCCTCCGCTTTACCTTTAGTCTGTAGGGTATATGAGATGGGGTACTTATCTGCTGGTACCGTTAGTCCTGTACAGTCACTCTAGGGATTCCCTGTGGGGACCTCCGCTTCATGCAATCTTCACAGCAGTGGTCACCGCAACATTGGTCTGTTGTGTTACCTTCCCAGGCAGTTTGGTATCTCCGCGTGCGACGAGCCGTCGAATCCACACGGTTTGTTTGGCGTGTATCCCGTTCGGTATATCCCGGCTTCGGCTGAAGGGGGGTCTTTAGTCAACACTCTGGGGACGCCTCGTTCCCATCACTGCAGGTAAGGGATCGCTGGGAACCTTTTCTGTCTCTCTTGGGGTTATACCCCGGCGCTTTTCGTGGAGCCTTTTCACCGCTATTTGCGCTTCCCGCCAGCCAACAAACTAAGCTGCAGAGAGGTTGAAAAGATGTGTCCTTCAGCTGTGGTCAGAGCGGCATATCGTCGGCTAAGGGAGGGTAGGTGGGGATCATCTGTAGCTCATTATGGTCAGCTGCAGGTCGTTTCCCAGACCTAGGAGGAGCTCCCTCGTTACACGTCCATCCTGTTCAGTCCCCTTCCCCTCGCTAAGCCCTAAATTAATCAATTTGGATCAAGTTGGTTTTGTCTCTGGTAGGGAGGCCAGGGACAATACCACAAAAGCAATCAATATCCACCATTGGCTTACAACGTCATCCACTAAAGGCTTTTTTCTATCACTTAACGCAGAGAAGGCGTTCGATAGGGTGGCTTGGGACTTCATGATAGCTACGCTGAAAGCTGTGGGTATTCCACAATCCCTGCTTCAAATGATACTTGCCTTATATTCCTCCCCATCAGCGAAACTTAGAGTAAACGGCCACCTATCGAACTCCTTCTCGGTCTCCAATGGGACCCGTCAGGGATGTCCTTTATCCCCCTTGCTATTCATACTTACCCTAGAACCAATTCTTTGTAAACTACGGAGTAACCCTGACATTAAAGGCGTCACAATCGGACACAAGACCTACAAAGTGGCGGCCTATGCCGATGACATCCTTTTATTTCTGACCGACCCAGTAACGACTATCCCTAACCTCCTTAAAGACTTCACACTCTTCAACAACCTATCTAATCTACAAATAAACTTCACCAAATCCCATGCCATTAATGTATCCCTCCCTCCTTCGGTAGTGGCACAATGTAAACTCAATTTCCCCTTCTCCTGGGAACCCCAAGCCATTACTTACCTGGGCATCAAAATACCCATTAACCTTTCCGAACTTTACACACGCAACTTCCAACGCATTCTACAAGATATACGCTCAGACCTTATAAAATGGCACCATGGATCATTTTCTTGGTTTGGCAGAATTGCCATCCTGAAAATGAACGTGCTACCCAGAATCCTCTATCTATTACAGGCAATACCGATTAGACTCCCATCATCATTCCACTCAGACTTTAAACACATGTGCAGAAGTTTCCTATGGTCTTACGCCAAACCTAGAATTAACTGGCATCGCCTTACACTCCCTAAACTGAAAGGTGGCCTAGGACTACCGGATATTTCCAAATACCAATGGGCATGCCACCTAACCAGGGTTGTTGACTGGCACATACACAAACCACACAAAGATTGGATCCATATCGAACAAAATTTTACAAAAATCCCCCTCTCTCACCTCCCTTGGATACACCCGTCCCACATCCCCAAAACTTCTACACTACACCCCCTGATCGGCACCACCTTGCTATATTCCCGGACGGCGAACTCCCAATCTAAGATAATGAACGTACCCGGTCCTATGACTCCACTGACCAATAACCCAGAATTCCCAGCTAATCTACACAAGTGTGATCTGACAACATCATCTGACATTCAAGGCCCGAGGGCCAAACTATTCTTTACAAATGACTGCCTTTCAACACTCCAGGATCTATCTTCAAAATTCCCAGACTACCGTATCTCCTTTTTTACATTTCTTCAACTTCGTCACTTCTTTGGAACCGTTAAACCAATGATTCCCTGGCATTCAGATTACACACAGTTTGAATCTCTTTGTTCCCAACTTGAACCACAAACACATGTAATTTCCCAAATATACACCATGCTATTCTCCACACATGACATCAAATCAGACAGCTTGGTGAGACAATGGGAATCTGAACTCCACCTGGATTTAACAACTAAAGAGTGGGAAGGCATTTTCACGCATATTCACAAAGGGTCTTTAAACGTGTCGGTACAGGAGAACAGATACAAACTGTTCTCCAAATGGTACAAAACTCTGGATAAAATACATAAATTTGCACCAGAACTCCCCCCCACCTGTTGGAGATGTAATACGGCCATAGGCTCCCTGATTCACATATGGTGGGAATGCCCACTGATCCAACCATTTTGGACTGAAATACACTCTCTCATAACTCAAATCACCACCTCCCACATTCAGCTCTCCCCTGCCCAATTTTTACTTCATCATTCTCCAAACATCAAACGCTCATACAAAAAATATATTATGGACATTAACATATCAGTAGAAAATAGCATTTTGGATCATGAATTTTGAAAACGAAGCTGCCTCTTTAGAAAGAAGATAGCATAAGAGAGGTTATAGAAATAAAATACTTTCTAAGGCCAATAAAAAAGCCAAACAGAGAAGGAAGATAGATGAGATGAATGTGAAAAGAAGAGAAAAATGAAAAGAGTATTTATCAGTAAGATGTATTACCAGATCTTCAGCTCAGCGTGAGATCCTCCAAAAAGACTTTGCAAAAAAAAAAAAAATTTGACTTTCTAAACAATTGAAATCTTTAATAGTTTATAAGGAATCATGTTATTTGAAAGATGAGTTAGTCCATGCTGAATGGGATAGCAACATAAAAGAAAATGTAAATATAAGGGTGCATAATAATGCCAATGTTGTAGCATTTGCAAATTCTTTTTAGAGGAGAAAGAGCTCCAAATTCTACCAGGCAAAGCTGTTGGGCCATGACATTTTTCCAACTGTGAAATGATGTGTCATTTACATGATGAGCTGCATATGAGGCTCGTTTTATACTGGCAAAATAAAAAGGATGTTTAAGGATAGGATAGGTTATGTGTTGATAGGATAGAAAAAAGTGAAAGTGAGTGTGATTGGAATCCTACAGAGAGAATGTAGATGTATTTATTTACTTAAAGTCTATGAATCTCAAGGAAACGAAACAGTCAACTTTAGCTGCTAAATACAGTTTTAATACAGTCTTGGATGATCTTGAATATACTTTTTCCTCTCTGAGTTTTTTTTTTTTTTGAGATTATTGTTTTTTGAGATGTTTTAGGATATTTTTTAGAACTTTTTTGTTTGTATTTGTAACTGTAACTTCAATGCCATATTTTTTTTCTCTTTTGTTTCTAAAATATTTGTCTGGGATTAACTTAATTAATATGTTTATATTCATGACAGTTTCAAATCTTAATTATGAATTTCTTTATAAATGTAATATTTGGTACGTTTAAGAAGTTTGAATGTTCTGTAACAGGGGTGGGGTATGTATTGCAGATATCTATTATGTTGTGGAGCAAGATATTAGGCTACATCTGAATATAAGTAGAAGCAGTCATTGTTATCTGATAGGATGGTAGCACGTTATGTGGTTGCTGACATTTTAAACATTTGCAGTAATGATGCTTTAGTCTTTATGGACATAACTCAAAAACACCATTATCAAGTTTACAGAAAACCACAGCTACTTGAAATACACTATAAAACTCCATAAATATTTGGCAAGGATGTTCATCTCCAACCTCAGAAGCCCAAGAGTCTGTCTATAAATGAATAATTGCACCTAAACAGGGAACGATGGATAGAATTATGTGTTAACAGTTTAGATGTTGTTTGCACAAGGTCATAAAGAACGCCTGAAATAATAAAAATTCTGCCACAAACTTAAAGAAGATGATATCATTAAAGGGTAAGTGTGCTTATAGGGCATTTACCCTTAGCAGGCTTCCCCTTTCCGGGATTTTTGGAAACAGGCATACTTGCCTGAAACCCTACTCTGTCAAGATCTTTGTGCAATCCAAAACATGAGGAACATGGGAATCCCACTAAATAAGAGTGTAGTACTCACCCTGTGTATCAGGGGGGTGTAATATTGATATAATACCAACAAAAAAGAAAAACAAGAAGACTTAACACAACCAAACTGAGTTAACAACACAATTCATTGGGCATAATCCACTGAAGGGTGTATACAAGCATAACAGAATCCCCCCATGTCCCCATGATCCCCCAAGAAAAAACACCTAAACTACCACCCAAAAGAATTCCACCCTAAGACTGGGACCAGAATACACCACCCCTCGCAAAATGAAAACAAAGGGTGGGAGATGCAGTCCCAACAGGGTGCTGAGCCCACCCTCTCCTAGTAATCAGGCCCTAATGCACCCAGCCAGAGACCATGTATAAACCCGCCTCCACAGGGTGCAGTGATACACCTTAAAGCCACAATGGGAAAATGAGGCACTGCCCCATAGCAGAGCAAGGGTGCAAAATCCTGATCAAAACAGCCAGCCTACTCGTATTCCTACCAAACACACCCACAGTCCAACGTCAGTCAGTCAAAAGGCTATCAGTTAGTGGCTATAGATGAAGCCCATATGGCCCTGATTGACTGTACTTAAAAAGTCCTCCAATATCCTGCTTGTTAACGCTGGTAACAAAAGGTGAGTAAGTCAGCCATGCACATGACAGTCCATATCATGCTCGTGGCTGAAGTTGGCTGTCCATATAGGGATGTGGTGAGGAAGAAAGGAGATGAACGGTAAGAGGATGACTCCAATGTAGTGGACTGATCTCTGTACATAGGGGACTACCACACACAAACACAGTTGTCAAGTACAGGGAGATTCCCAAGTGCGTCAGGTAATCTCAACCTGTCGCTGGTACAGCCATATGAAAACAAACTCCCGTGTGGTGGTGTCAGGTGTACTTACAGTCCTCCGTTCATGCTCCCCTCCAAGTGGGTAGATGTATGATCAGTTCAGCTGTATCCCGACTCATGCAGCTTTTTGTAATTACATCCACCAAGGTTCACATACTGTGCACTGGTCAGCTGATCCAATCAAGGGAAGCTGATCTCTCCAATCAGTTGGTGACTAATTCCAAGTTTTGCTTGCGCAAAAACAACAGCAAAAGTCCCTGCTAGCTTTTCCATTTCTATATATATAAATATGTTTCACAAATCCTTATGATTATATTTCAGTGGTTTTGTTCTTAGGTTTCATTATGTTAAGTAAACCCAAGTTATATTTTAAAGCGGTTGCAAACCGCTGCACATTTTATTATTTTTTTTAATTGCAAGGCAAAGGCATAATATGCATCGTATACTAGCACATTATGTGAAACTTACCTGAAAACAAAGCCTTCCAGTGATGCGATGCCATCACTGGAGACAGCATCAATCTTGCCTGGCCAGAGCCACAATATCATCACTCCCACGCACATGCATGGGAGCCACCAGTCAAGGCACAGGGCTCTAAAGGAATGGCACGGGTAGCCGTTCCTACAGAGCGCATGCGCCAGTGATGTCACTGGCTGCATGTACAGTAAATATCTCCTAAATGGTGCACATTTAGGAGATTTTTACACTACCTATAGGTAAGCCTTATTATAGGCTTACCTATAGGTAAAATTTAACAATGGAAATTCACTTCCTCTTTAACCTCCCTGGCGGTAACCCCGAGCCTGGCTCGGGTCCAGCTTTTTGTGCTGGGAGCGGTAACCCCGAGCCAGGCTCGGGCTTGCGTGCAGGATGCAGGGGGGAAGTTACTTACCTTTTCCCCTGGATCCTGCGATGTCTCCCCGCTGTGTGAGCGAGCCGTCCGCTGGCTCGATTCACACAGTGCCGGTCTCCGTTCCCTGCGACGTTCCGACGCACGGGAGCGGAGATCGGCGCCAAATTTAAAAAAGTTTAAAAACACACAACACATACAGTACTGTAATCTTACAGATTACAGTACTGTATACAAAAAATACACATCCCCTTTGTCCCTAGTGGTCTGCCCAGTGCCCTGCATGTCATTTTATATAATAAAAAGATTTTTTTTCTGCCTGGAAACTGGAGATTGTCCATAGCAACCAAAAAGTGTCCCTTTATGTCAAAAGTGGTTTTAGACCAGCTAGAAAACACCGATAAAAAATTAAAATCACAATTTATCATCAAACAATAAATTTAATGACAGCGACTATTCTGCAACTGAGCAAATTTCAGTGTTTTTGATTTGATTACATTATTGAATCATTTTTATATATATTTTTATTATATTATAATTTATTATTTTGTGTTTCAAACTTTATCATACCCGGGATGTCTACTAGACTCTGGTTCGGACAGATTTAAGTGAGTTATTCATAAGAATTGCATGCCTACAATATAAAAACGCCAAATTTCCATGCAAAATAATTGTACCGCTTTCAGCACCAAATTCCAGACAGAATCATACCGCCAGGGAGGTTAAAGTCATACTGGTACCTAATGGGACTGATGATGATTTTGAGGCTTGAAGGGGCTATGGAAAAGAACATCTGGTTAAAACGGTTATATTACCGATAACATTTTCACAAATCCTTTGATTTTGTTTCAGCTGTTTTGTTCCTATCTGTCTAGTAAAGCCAAGCTGGTGACATATTTTAACGCCATACTGGTACCTAATAGGACTGATGATGATGATTTCATCAGAGGTTGAAGGGGCTAAGGGGGACACATGTGACAATCCATTGGTGGCCTGTAATCATAAAAAGTTTAAGATCATTTGGTTTAAATTGTGAGACTACTGATTAACTCCCAAGCAGGGGTATATCCAACAGAAAACCAGATCTAGGCATCTGGTTACCTGGCTAGTGCCATACTCCAAGGTAAAAGAGGAACATTCTATGTTTAGAGGTATCTGAATTCAAACATTTGAAGCAAATATAATGTTGAACATGTTCCCATAATGTCTAAACATAGATTTGTTTATATTTCATGTTTTTGCAGTATTTAAAACATTCTTGTTGATTCTACCAAAAAGTTCTTTAGATGAATGTCGCCAGAGTCACACAGATGGGCACCAACATTTTATATATTTCTTATGCATTGGGCAGATAGAATGCGGAATTGTTCTACCCCATATCATCTATAAAGTGTAAGGCTGTCCAACACAGCAGAGGCTATATTCACCATATCCAATATGGCTGAATGATGACTTCCTATAAGGCCAGAAGTGTTGTTACCCGTCGAGGCAGGGGATATCAATGGAGTGAATATATAAAATAAGAGTAATTTGTCCTGGTGCAGTCTTTCTGTTGCACTACTCGAGTAAACACATGTAATATACTGTATATCGGTTTACTGGATGGCGTAAGGTGGGTGTTTCTACATACATTTGGTTATTTGTATAAAGGGAGGCGGCATTTATGGAGTGATTGAGCATATAAAGGGTGCCTTTATATTTAGGTGTAGAGCTGCCATAATTATTTTACATGCTCTGTTAAGGGGTCTTTTTTATTATTGTACATTATGTGTATCTCAGGCTTGGAATTAGGATGTTGTTTGCCTATATTTGGGTTTCGGGAGGCCCTTTCGAGGACGATTAGGTTAAAATGGGAATATGGAAGGGACAGGATTTATCTATTCATTTTTCAGAGATATTTGAACTAATATCCCTTAATATTCTAGGTCAAATATACAGCTATATAGCCTTTAGCCACCCCCCCCTCCCCCAGTGATTACGCACTATCTATTGTGGGTTAAATGAGAACACTTAACAGAGTGGTACAAATTTCTTTCTTTTATGTTGAGAGGATACTCCTTGAGGCTTTTCTAAGTGGTATGTACTGTATATATACCCCAATGCCTCAAGTCCCCCAAAATGTAGATGTCCCTCTTCCTTTTTTTTTTCTTTCTTCTGTTTTTGTTCTTCTCTGTGATTGTCTGGTTCCCCTCCCAATGAGAGGTTTGGTGTGTTTCCTTCCCAGTTTCCTGACTCTTTGATTCATGGAAATAGGATTTGTATTGTATATAATTTAAATCACATGCGTTGTTGCTATACAATCTATTTATTAGATGGAAATGTATGATGATTTTATTTATGTAGTTTCACAGAGCCTGGGGAAGTGAGATATTTGGAACCCTCAAAATGTATTGTGGAAGGACCATTGAGATCCACCCTGCTATTGCCATTCAAAGTCCTCGAAATCACTTGGGTGAATGCAAGTAAAGATAACAGCACTTCTGCAATCTGCTGTGAAACTATTTACCATATTTTATTGTTGATCATATTGTGGATGCACAAATAAGCCATGTTTGACCAGAATGTGATGGAATTTTTAAAACCCTAAAACATTCAAATAGATGTATGAATTTTAATAGTGGTGCATATTGTACATCAATCTGGACACCCCCAATGCCCCACACATATTGGATTTATTTTTGTTAATTATACCAGAAGAGTTTATCCAAAAGCACTGACAACCAAAGAATTCAAAATAGCTGTATGGGAATTTTAAGGTACTGAAATCACATATTATAGTCTCAGTATCATTAACACATTCATTTTTATTAATATCCACTTACAATATCATAAAACACCATCCTTGTGGCATCCTATGAGAGGGGGAGTCTAGAGCACATTAGCATTTAATTTATATGATTTACACCTTAGAGAGCTTTTTGTATAGACTGTTAATTATCTGCCTGAGGATAGTTTGAGAAACAAATTGAAAAGCTATGAGAGGAATAAAGTGCTAGTATCTATATGTTTGGATATATTATAAATAAAGAAAAAATATTTTGCACTTAGTGCAACAATATGTGTACAGAGATGCACCTATACAACATCAGAATACTGGATGTTAGATCTAAATACATACACATATAAAAGGAGCGCATCTACCAAACATGTGCACACTGAAATATTTTGTTTTTCGGAATTTCGGTTTCATCCGAAAAATACATTTATTTAGTTACCAAAATAATTAAGGTCGAATCTGTCAGTTTAAGGCCTATGGTGTCTGTCAGATGTTCTAAGAAGATTTGATGAAGCAGCTAAACTGTACGATGCTGCAATCGTACATTTCTGGTCGAATGCCTCGCCCACAAGCTATAGTAGAATTCTAATGTTGTTTGACTAGTAATAATTATAATTATTAATTATTATTACTAGTCAAACAACAGTAGAATTCTTCTATAGCCTATGGGTGGAGTATTTGACTGTAAATGTCTGCTCGTGGCCATCGTATGTTTTTAGCTGCTTCGTCGAAAACTAAAACCAACACGAAAATCCTGAAATTCGGACAAAAATGCATTCGGACAATAACGAATGCACATGTCTAGCTTCTACCCAAATAAAGTCCAAAGAAACAGAAAGAAATTCAGATTTCTGTGATTTGATACTCTTCAACTCAGATCATGAAACAACAGAGAATAAAATTCAAAGAGTCAGTGAAACAATCAACCATCCATGATCCAGTTTAGGCATCTTGAAAAGCTGAACAAACACTTTGTGCCCTCCACCACAGACAACAATGGCCTCCTACCAAATTAACTGGATCCCCATAACAGAGAGCTCACACACGTTCATCAATGACCATCCAGGTATCCACCAATGGTGAAAGGACTCCGCCAACCTCAGGCTCCAAAACAGCATCCATACTCATAGAAACAGAGGCTGTGCATAGTGTAAAACCGAGAAAAAATGTATTTAGTTTGGTTTACTGTAATTGCAGGATTGACTGCTTCCCCCTGATTAGTCTAGAGAGCTCTGAAAATTAGTGGGCAGGCAGAGTCTAATCAGCAGATAAATATTCATACAGCCCTGGGCAATCCCTGGGGAGGGTTAACCAGTTGGTAGCTGGGAGTCTGTATAAATACTTTGGAAATAAAAGCAGCATGGTCTTTTTCCTCAGAAGGAGATCATAGCCTAAGGGGGGGGGGGGCTGATGTCCCCTTAGGCCATCTTGCTATATACCTCTACGTATCCCACCTGAGGCCTGCTTTGCTGTAAGCTGCAGAAAGCTGACTGAGGAACAGTCATCTGAGGATCTAGTCTGGTATCACAGTGAGAAAGTATTGCAAGGATATTGGAAGGAGGAAACCAATTTTCGAAGGACGTTTGTGAGTACAGACTGGAGAGAGATCCTAGAGACTTTGGTCTGAGGCCATCCCTCATGTGTCAGAGTCAGCTGTGTGTGTAAAGGGGAAATAGTGGCCAGTGTCCTGAAGAGCTTAGTTTATTTACTTCCCAGTGAAAGGACTTTGCTTGCAATTTACACCATAGGAAGGTTAATCTCCTCAAGTTGCTAGTACAGGCTCATAGTTCCATAGAAGATAAGCCTATTTACAGTCCACCTATTTGTACTGTACATAGTTTTGAAGTATCCCACTCAATTCCCTTACCCAACCCAAAGTACCCAAAATAGAGCCAAAAAGAAAACCTCCTGGTCTGTTCATTGAGCCAAAGAGTGACTGTGACGTGGGCATGGCTGTGGGGTAACTATTGGGAAATTGTTGAGAACACGTCCTTTTTTCACATGTTTATGTGCACTGCATTGGGCAGCCTGCTCAAAATGAATGGGCTAGCATGCAGCTCAACGGCCTAGTAATTAGACTTGCACCCTTTTTGTTAGTGCATTGCCATGTAGTGCACTACTATGCAGCACGCCTTTGTCAGCGCCTCACGTTGCAGAAATGCACATGAAAACATACACGCTCCCACAACGCAATAGTGTAAACAGGACCTTAGTGTATGCGAGTGTAAATGATGTCACATACAAGAGCTTCAACGTGATGCACAATTGTCTATATATATTAAAAACTCAGTTTGTTGTGGAATCCAGCAGTGAAAGTCCACTCTTAATAGGTGCATGTAACACAGAGTCCTATACAAATTACAGTGACTTCAGGTGACGTTCCCACGTAGATGGACTGGGGCTCACCTCTTCAAATGGACCTACAGTAAACAAAACAGCTTTAGTCAAGTCATTCACACTTGTACCCCTTTTAAAGAGGGGTTAGTAATCCTCAGGATCCCTAGTATGCTTTGTTTTTTTTACGCTAGTTCAGTGCCTCTCAGGAAAGGAGACATAAGGTAGTGTAAAACTGTATAAAAACTTTATTTAAAAAAAGGAGAAACACACTTATATAACTGAAAACAAGCAACTATTAGGCTATAACCCATATTATTGTTGTTATTATTATTTAATTTAGTAGCTCAATAGATTTTTATTTGTGAAAACTGACAGAACAGTGACTTCATAGTAACATGTGAGCACCATTCTGTACTCTGGGCATCGCTCAACCTGGTATAGGAATGACAAGACCTAATAGAAGGTAAGTATTGCAGTTCAAATTTGTTTTTGTTTGTCTTTTTTTTTTGTTTGTTTCTTCTACCAAAAAGGTAAAGATGGGCTTTAGGCTACTTTCACACTGGGGCGTTGAGCGCGCTGGCAGTAAAGCGGCGCTATATTTAGCGGTGATTTACCGTCGTTTTAGCGGCACTATTCGGCCGCTAGCGGGGCAGTTTGAATCCCCCGCTAGCGGCCGTAAAAAGGGTTAAAACCGCCCGCAAAGCGCCGCTGCAGTGGCGCTTCGCAGGCGGGTTTGGAGCGCTGCCCCATTGTTTTAAATGGGAAGGGGCGCTTTAGGAGTGGTAAAGACACCCCTTTGTGTTTGAACTGGATGGACTTGTGTCTTTTTTCAACCTAACTAACTATGTTACTATGTACAGCGCTCCAAAGATGCGGCATGCAGGGCTTTTTTGAGCGTCCTGCAAGCGCACCGTTCCAGTGTGAAAGCCCTCAGGGCTTTCACATTTGAGTGCATTGAGCGGCTCTTTCAGGGCGCTTTGCAGGCGCTATTTTTAGCACTTTAGCGCCTGCAAAGCGCCTCAGTGTGAAAGGGGCCTTAATCACTTTGCGTTGACTCCCGATGGTACTTTGAGGCAGTGGTTGACAACTCATACTAACCCGCTAACAGGTCAGATTTTAAGTATTACCTTGGGGAGATGCAGACTAGAATATTGCAATCACTGAGCAGGCACATGATCTCACCTGCAATGTATTTCAGTTATCTTGCAAACCCGGCCTGTTAGTGGGTCCTGAGGACAGGAGTTGAGAACCACTGCTTTAAGGGGTCCTAAAAGACGGCAGGTCAAGAAGGACTTCTTGCTTATGAAATCACTGTAATTGGCTGTCACAGCGGTCACATAATTAGAAGTCCCTCCAACAGGCTCCTAATCGTAAGCATTCACCAGAAAGTGACAGTTCTGTCACTGTGCTGTAAGTGTAGAACAATGGAGCTGGCTGACACAAATATGCATACATCTGGCAATAAGGCCCACCTGTTGTGCATAATGTTGACTGAAAGAGGTTAACACAAATATTAATGTGGATCAATATGCGGATATACAGTATATTGATTCAATCTCTATTGTAAGAAAATAATATACATTCTATTTTAATGCAATTAGAGTTCTGGAGAATTCCTCAATACAGAAGTGTGGTATCTGTATTGTAATTATGAATACTAATAAAACTCATCAAAATACTGTCATCTGGCAAGTGGGTTCATATTATCTTTGAAGATATCGCAAGAATTTATAGCACCTAGAAATGTGAGGATTTATATCAACATTGGAAGAAAATGGGAAAAACATGCAAGTAGTGACATCGAAACATCATATGCTTCAAGAAGACGTCGTTTGTTATTACTAATTCTGCTCACAAGCTACAATAAATCGTTTTACAAGAGTGTTCATTATTGAAAGAGTTGTCGGTCGCTTATTGTAACCAGTCAGATACTGCTACTGACAGAACACTAATAAAAATACAATGAAAACTACTTAAAGTGGAACTTTACCTGGAGGATATTGTTATCTCCTGCTCCTCTTCAGCGCCACCATCTTTCATTATCTTGCACATGCGGTGATGTGTAGCAGGTCTCCGCTAGGTCTTAAAGAGCTGTGTCTCATCTGTGTATGCGCGAGGCATTTTCACACGTGTGCACATGCATGCCAGTTCCTGGCAGTAAACCCTGTGGGTGCTTTGCAGCTTGTTTGTGCATGAAACAGCCAAACCTGTGTGTGCGCAAATGTGCATGTGCGCAATCTCGTAGTGGGCATGTGCCCCACAGATAATCATGGAGACAGCAGGACCTGACATCATTCTGGCCTGAGACAGAAAGCAGGAAGTGCTGCAGTGCAGCAGAAGAAAATATAGTAAACCTTTTGGTAAAAAATGGAACGACACCCAATCTTTTTACAAAATCCTTTTGAAACAGCCTTGACTGGAGGTAATAGGGAATGGCCAGTGATTCTAGGCCTCTGTAAGAGCAAACCCAGTCCATGCAGTAACCTCTGGGAACTTAAAGCGGTTCTGCACTCATTTCATTTAGTAAATCTCTTTGCCTTCCAAATCAGGCAAAGAGTACTAAATGAAATGTTTTTTTTTTTTTTACTTACCTTGTAATTGAAGACTTCCGGTCTTCTCCCTCTGCGGCGGCGGGCGGGGTCTTGCGTCGATCGTCGTCACGCCGCACTGTCTCCTGGGATCTGGTGTCATTGATCCCAGGAGTCAGTGCGGGCATCTTCCGAAATCTCGCGAGATTTCGGCCACATCTTCCGAAATCTCCCGAGATTTCGGCCGCATCTGCCGAAATCTCGTGAGATCTCGGCAGATGAGCCGTTACTGCGCACGCGCGAGTAACGGCAGTGCATGCTGGGCCATCTAAAGTCCCTGTGGGTGTTTCACATGCCCACAGGCAAGATGGCCCCCAGCACTAAAGAAGAAGACGAGGAACTTCATCGGACGAAAACCGGCGGCGATCGAGATGGAAGATGGAACAGGTGAGTCCCCTAATAAAGGTAAGCACACTTTATATTACATCCTAAAAAAAAAAATTTTTTTTTCAGAGTGCAGAACCGCTTTAATTTCCTAGAAAATGCACACTTGAGAGTCCAATACCAGGGGAGTGAGTACAGAGGTACATTAGTACCCTTAATTACTAATTACTAAACTGGAAATAAGCACACCAACACTGGAAAGTCCAAGTGTTAAAATTACAATTAAAAAATTGTAAACAATGTTCCCCCAGTGTAAATCCATTGTCAGTCGCATCATCCAACAATGTAAAGTCATCTGTAGAGAGTGATAGGTGTTCCGGGAGCCGCATATCAAGTCAAAGTCTGCTGTGTGATAGTGAATGGCAGTCTCAGCCTGGACCCCTGCCTGGAGCATATGCCTGGAGCATAGACAATCACCCTTCCCGGCCAGCACACATCGGTGGGCACAGGACTTTATTCCCTTACAGCCTGAGTGGCCCACACACATATCTTGGTTCAATGTAAAGTCATCACCACATTTCTAGGGATCCTGGGTGAAGCTAATTAACTTATTCACAAAGTAGAACTAGGTTTATTTATTGATTTTTGCCACCTGTGCCCCATTGGAAAGATTTCCTTTCACGTTCTGTCCCAGAACCGCCAAACAGGAGGTGAAAGGAAATCCCTACAAATTAAAATTACAGAACAACGACAGCGTATACACTATGGTACTCAACGATTTGGCTGTTTTGACAGAACCCGGGCTAACAACTTGGCGGAGGCCATGTTGTTGGTTACTAGCAGGCGGACTGCCAGTGTTCTGTAAAAACAGCCAAATCATCGAAATCTGCAATTACTGCTGCTGGAAAATCACTGGAAATGACGTGGTTGGAGATTTTGACGAGTTGGCTCTTTTGACAGAACACAGGTTCATACTAGCGCAATGCGGGAACCAGGGCGATTCCAGTGCCAGTTCCCGCATTGCATAGGACTCGCAGGCAGTTCACACTGCCCTATGCAAACCGCTGTGGGTGTCTAACATCGCACCAGTGTGAACCCAGCCTCAATGCTAATAGTAAACAGGAATAAGTAATAAATAATAAATAAGGAATAAATAGAGAGGATGAGGCTCCCTAATGGGGGCACAGACAGCAATAAAAACTGACAAGCGTTCTAATCCCTCTGCACTCCTGTCCTAAACTAAATAATAAGTTTTGCCTTTAGTTATACTTTAACCATCACTGCTTAAATTGGTCAATCCAGCTAACTTTAGAAATAGTTTGCTTGAGCCACACTTCTGTCACTATCAATGATCTTGATAAAATTTCAAAATGCTACCATAGCAAAATAAAAAAAGCATGTCAAAATTATTTTCAAGAATATGTAAGATCAACAGCATCAAATGAGTGCTTTTCTGAGAATGTGCAATGGATTTCTTTTAAATAGACATTCGTTGTTAATGTACTTTGCGGCTTTTTTGAAGCTCCTTCTCTGTCCTTGTCTTTCAATATCAATTGTTGTCACCTTGTCAGTTACAGAAGAACCGTTGTAGACAAAAATTGTGGATATTGTGACTGCGAGAGGAGCTGATCATGTTTCTGCGAGTTAAGTAATGTGTACCTGGACATTACTATTGAGTTTAGATTGTGCACTGTCCCAGCTGACATGTTGACAGATAACAAATCATTATATATTATTATATCACTGAAGTCTGTAACAATGTTATGGTAAGAGGGCTGAGACATGATTTATAGCACATGATGAAATTACTTAAATCAAGCTGTTTTTTTTCTGTATTGCGGTCTACTTCGCATTGTAGGGTTAGAACAAAAATTACATTAAAGTGGTGAATGCATATCAATTGTATCCGTGTTTATTTGTGAAATACTAAGTTGCATTTCATAAACCTTATTGCATTGGTTCAGTGTCAGACTGAGGTGGCAAAGGTGGCAACTAATAAACTGAGAGTTAAAGGGGGAGATTTACTAAAATTAGTGCACACAGAATCTGGTGCATAGTAAATCAGCTTCTATGTTGTATTGTCAAAGATTTTTTATTTTTAACTCAATAAAGTTTTTATCAAAAAAAAAAAAATACAAGTCATTGAACCATTCCAGAGAAATGAATGGTATTACAACAAATATTTGTGGAATTGCTAGATAACCAGCTCATTTAGGAAATCTCATATGTCTGATGCTTTTTAATGTCACATGAAACTGTATTTTTATTGTTCATTTCCAATTTGTTTAAATAAAATTATATTTTTATGGATATTGTATCATACCCATCTATCTTTATTTGAGACACCTTTAAAGTCCCGGGGTTGGTTGACCCCAAAGTCCAATTCTTGTCCTACCACAGTATTAGTGACAAGTCCAAAGTTGTCACAATGGTACATGTAAAACAAAACATTCCTATCATAAGTGTCAAATTACAAAGACACCACATTGACTTCATATATAAACATTCTGAGTATGAGACTGCTACTTGTACAAGACTCTAGCCAGTGTTAAGTCAACTGGCGATAACCCCGGGGTATCAAGCCAAGGCAACCATACTGCTTGAAATTTATGTGAGCTACCCCTATGCTAGTAGATATATTTTTCCAAACGGATTGTATCTCCCATTGTTGCAATTCATTCCTTCCAGGAGGGAGGTTCATCAGATTTCCAGTCTGAGGATTAGCTTTCTAGCCCGGAATAAGGCTTGTGCTATGGGTTGTTTGGTAACCTCTTCCACCTGGAGATCATCTACCCTGAACAAAACGTAACACTTTTGTATTTGCCCCTATTCATCATGAGCTGAACTCAAAGATCTACAACTTTTTCTATGTACACATAAGGCCTATTTCTCTCAATCTGTCTAAATCTGTGTTAGTGAGCCTTTCTCCTTTGCCGAGATAATCCATCCACCTCACAGGTGTGGTATATCAAGATGCTGATTAGACACAATAAAAGGCCACTCTAAAATGTGCAGTTTTATCACACAGCACAATGCCACAGATGTCACAAGTTTTGAGGGAGCGTGCAATTGGCATGCTGACTGTAGGAATGTCTACCAGAGCTGTTGCCCTCGAATTGAATGTTAATTTCTCTACCATAAGCCACCTCCAAAGGCGTTTCAGAGAATTTGGCCATACATCCAACCGGCCTCACAACCGCAGACCACGTGTAACCACACAAGCCCAGGACCTCCACATCCAGCATCTTCACCTCCAGTATTGTCTGAGACCAACCACCCGGACAGCTGCTGCAACAATCGGTTTGCATAACCAAAGAATTTCTGCAGAAACTGTAAGAAACTGTCTCAGGGAAGCTCATCTACATGCTCGTCGTCCTCATCGGGGGCTCGACCTGACTGCAGTTCATCATTGTAACCGAGTGGGCAAATGCTCACATTCTATGGCGTCTGGCACTTTGGAGAGTTGTTCTCTTCACAGGTGAATCCCGGTTTTCACTGTACAGGGCAGAGTGGTTTGCTGATGTCAACGTTGCGGATGGAGTGGCCCATGGTGGCGGTGGGGTTATGGTATAGACAGGCATATGCTATGGCCAACGACCACAGGTGAATTTTATTGATGGCTCTTAGAATGCACAGAGATACCGTGATGAGATCCTGAGGCCCATTGTTGTGCCATTTATCCATGACCTCATGTTGCAAGGATCTGTACACAATTCCTGGAAGCTGAAAACATCCCAGTTCTTGCATTGCCAGAATACTTAACGGACATGTCACCCATTGAGCATGTTTGGGATGCTCTGGATCGGCGTATATGACAGTGTGTTCCAATTCTTGACAATATCCAGCATCTTCGCACAGTGATTGAAGAGGAATGGACCAACATTCCACAGGCCACAATCAACAACCTGATCAACTCTATGCAAAGGAGATGTGCTGCACTGCATGAGGCAAATGGAGGTAACACCAGATACTGACTCCCCCCATGACCCCCCCCCCCCCCCAATACAGTAAAACTGCAAATTTTAGAGTGGCCTTTTATTTTGGCCAGCCCAAGGCCCTCCCGTGCAATAATCATGCTGTCTAATCAGCATCTGGATATGCCACACCTGTGAGGTGGATGGATTATCTTGGCAAAGGAGAATGCTTACTAACAAGAGATTTAGACAGATGTGTGAACAATATTTCAGAGAAATAGGCCTTTGGTGTACATAGAAAAAGTTGTAAATCTTTGAGTTTAGCTCATGATAAATAGGGGCAAACACAAAAGTGTTGCATTTATAATTTTGCTCAGTGTAATATACCCAAAAGGCAGGGTTTGGGATCCTGACTAATATTAACCAGAAATACTCTGTTAAGAGTGTTCAGGACTTTCCTCCAATAAAGATGGAGCTTGGGGCATCTCCATAGTAGTTGGACCAGATCACCATGGTTTCTAGAACATCTAGAACATATAGGGTCTTTTCTCATCCCCATTTTAAAAAGCCTTACCGGCGTAATATGGGCCCTAAGTAAGATGTACAGCTGTGACAGTCTTTGTGCTACGTTAAGGGAACTTAATTGTACCGCCTCTAAGACTTCCTCCTATTGGTCCTCCTCGAAAGCTCGTCATTGCTTAATAAAACACCCTGAAGATAGAAGCTGATTGGGTACTAGACACAGTTGCCCCAGATTCTGTGTGCGCCAGTTTTAGTAAATCTCTACCTAAGTGTATTTAAACTCAAGAATAATTTAAAAAAGAGTCTTGTGAGCTACAGTGTGTGTTCACAAAAAATGTATTTAAAATTAAAATTAAATGAAACACAAGCTGCTGACACTGATCACATTCCCATATATATGTGCATGAAATCAATCAAATCAGTAAATGTGCCTCGATGTGCCTGCCTATCCAAACATGTATAATTAATACAAGCTCACAATGAATACAAAACAAAAATTATATGATAATAATATCACAGTGTTAAACAAAATCTCAGTGTTAAACAGTGTCTCTCCCTTGCCCCTCTCTGTCAGCACTGGGGTCATTTTTGCAGAGAGGAAGAGAAACTGAGGGAGCAAAAAGATTCTAAAATACTAGTCAGTACCAGTGTGCAAAGGTAGAGGAAAAAATGATCTGTAATGTTGGGTAGCCTAAGTGCTATGTGTGGATGCTGCTGCGATATGTAAAAATATTAGTTTACATGTTTACGTTTTAGAATGGGGTGCCTCAAGGTTGTGCATAATATTAAAGGATGCCTTGGCTGAACAAAAGGTTGAGAAACACTGTATTAGACTCACTAATATTCTTCCTACTTTCTACTTTTCAGTGGGTGAAAAATAGCTCATGTTTACAAAATGCTTACAACATAAAATATTTAAAGTATATGTGAAGTCAAAAAAAAAAACCCCCCCCCCCCCCCCAATACAGTACATCAGTACAGTACAATCACCAACAATGACCATATTGTTCCCACTGATCTCAGGACATTTTTTTCTTCCCTGGGGCAATTGACTCCAGGACATCTCCTGCCACTGGTCTTCTTTCCCCACAACTGAAACTGGTGTTATTTTTACCACTGGCCAGCAATGTATGTCTTCTATATACTACTGATGCTCTCTATGTGCCGTGTATTATAGAGAGAGAGAGTTCTAACTGTCTTTGCCTAAACAAAAGAGAAGTGAAATATACGGTAATTCCCTTGATTCTCCTTACTTTTTATATTTAAAGGTCTAGCTCCATACAAGAAGCGAATTACATTTACTAGATTATACTCAAGAGAGCCCAAATCTTAACTGTTACAAATTCTTTGAGAATCCAACCATTTAACAATTCTGTGTATGTTTGCATTAAACAGAATGTTCAAGGCAGGTTTCTGCATAGTGAAAACGGAGAATTGATTTTCTCCTACTTCCATTCAAGGAATGTGGACTGTATTTGCACTGACATTTCAGCCTACCTTTGCCTACTGCATATTGCTCCTCGCAGTGCTCCTTCACACACCCCAACACCAAGTTCCTTAAACGCTAAAGCTGTCAGTCAGGTGTGTGGCTACAGAACCCGTGGGGGTATATATTTGACTTTAAACCAGTGCAGCTGCCAACCACTGGAAAATGGATGATAAAACACAAAAACACAAAAGGCAGTGCTTTATGGGTACATGTAGACCGATGGCTAGGTAACAGTTTGTTTATTACACACAACAGTGAATAGCCACTGCAAAAGTTTGTAAAAAAAAAAAAGTAAAATATTGAGAAGGATACAGCAGTCAATCATAAAAGCATAAACGCATGTAAATAGAAATTGTTAAAAAAATTTGTAATATAAAAGCAAAATGGTACCACACTGGCATCTGGGTAGTACATGGACAATGGACGACCTGAACCACATTCACAGTGAGGGTAACCTGTCAATCACTCCCTTCCTGTTGTCCAGTTACCCTCGCTGTGAATGTGGTTCAGGTTGTCCATTGTCCATTCTCCACAAGCTACCACCAAGCCACCGGGATGACGTTAACCCCTTTCAACCCAGATTCCAGTGTGATACCGTTTTGCTTTTATATTATGATTTTTTTAACAATTTCCATTTACATGCCTTTATGCTTTTATGATTGACTGCTGCATCCTTCTCAATATTTTTTAAAAAAATTTACAAACTTTTGCAGTGGATATGTGTATATGTGTAATATGTGGATATGGATATGCAGTGGATATGTATTATAAACTAACTGTTACCTAGCCATCGGTCTACATGTACTTTTTACCGTACCCATAGAGTGCTGCCTTTTGTGTTTTTGTCCTCCACACACCCCCAAAAGCCAGAAATTTTCATCTCAACAGAACTGGTTATTGAAAGCAGTATATTACTGAACATAAACTTGAATGATCATTCCGAATACAGGCAAATTTACCATTACCGTGTATTGCAGAGTATGGCAGAGTATGGCAGAGTATGGCTGGGTATGGCTGGGTATGGTAGAGTATTGGCAGGGTGTTGCAGAGTATTGGCAGGGTGTTGCAGAGTATTGGCAGGGTGTTGCAGAGTATTGGCAGGGTGTTGCAGAGTATTGGCATGGTGTTGCAGAGTATTGGCAGGGTATTGCAGAGTATTGTCAGGGTATTGCAGGGTAGTGCAGAGTATTGGCAGGGTGTTGCAGAGTATTGGCAGGGTGTTGAAGAGTATTGGCAGGGTGTTGAAGAGTATTGGCAGGGTGTTGAAGAGTATTGGCAGGGTGTTGCAGAGTATTTGCAGGGTATTGCAGAGTATTGGCAGGGTATTGCAGAGTATTGGCAAAGGTATTGCAGAGTATGGCTGGGTATTACTGGGTATTGCAGAGTATGGCTGGGTATTACCGAGTATTGCAGAGTATGGCTGGGTATTACGGGGTATTGCAGAGTATGGCTGGGTATTACCGAGTATGGCTGAGTATTGCAGAGTATTGGCTGGGTATTACGGGGTATTGCAGAGTATGGCTGGGTATTACCGAGTATGGCTGGGTATGGCAGAGTATTGGCAGGGTGTTGCAGAGTATTGGCAGGGTATTGCAGAGTATTGGCATGGTGTATTGCAGAGTATTGGCAGCATATTGCAGAGTATTGGCAGCGTATTGCAGAGTATTGGCAGCGTATTGCAGAGTATTGGCAGGGTATTGCAGAGTATTGGAAAGGTATTGCAGAGTTCTGGCAAGGTATTGCAGAGTATTGTCATGGTATTGCAGAGTATTGCAGAGTATTGGCAGAGTACTGGCTGGGTATTGGCAGGTTATTGCAGAGTATTGGCAGGGTATTGCAGGGTGTTGTAGAGTATTGTCAGGGTATTGCAGAGTATTGCAGAGTATTGGCAGGGTATTGGCTGGGTATTGCAGAGTATTGGCAGGGTGTTGCAGAGTGTTGGCAAGGTATTGCAGAGTATTGTCAGGGTATTGCAGGGTATTGGCTGGGTATTGCAGAGTATTGGCAGGGTATAGAGGGATGGCTGCTGCCATCCGATCTCTCCCCTCCACTGTACAGATCTGTACACAGAGGGGAGAGAGGAACCGGCGTCATCTTGACGCCGGTTTGTTTACAAGTGATCGCTCCGTAATTTGACGGAGCAATCACTGTGTAAACGGCCGACGGGTGCACCAAGGTGGCCGCCGCTCCGGAGCTAGGCCGGAGCTGCGGCCATCGGGTGCACCAAGATGGCCGCCGCTCTGGAGCTAGGCTGAAGCCAAGGACGGCTCCACGGATCGCGGCAGGTAATTGCGGTAACGCCGCCCCAGTAATGGGAACGGCGTTACCGCGAGGGGAAGAGTAATCAGTTAGATTACACGTTACCCTCTAAAGTAACGGCTTTACTTTACGCTTACTTTAACGGCGTTAGTTCCATCACTGGTTACTACATTGGAAAAGTAATTAGTTACGCAGCAAAGTAACTGTGACTTTTTTTTTATATTCTAAGGGGCGGGTCTAGTATTACTGTAAGCAAGGGGTGCATTTTGTTATTATTGTTATATATCTTGTAACCAAGGGGCTGCTCTATTATTACTCTAACCAAGGGGCAGATCTGTTATAGCGTGTAAGCAAGGGGCGGGTCTATTATTATTATATTGTGTAAGGGGCGGATGGCTACAGAAGAGGGCGAATGTTAAATTAATGGGCAGAGCTCAACATATAACAATAATAATAAATGCGCCCCTTGGTTACAGTAATACTAGACCCACCCCTTAGTTACACGATAGACGCCCCTTGCAGAGTAGCTTAAGCATCGGGAGCGAGCGGCATCGCGTCGTACAATTACATGTTAACTGCACCTGCGCAGTGTAGAGTTCACTCAGAGCTGTTTCGGTTTGGCAATTTTCGTAAGCTCCATAGTCCTTCGTACTGTGCAAGCGCTGCACCTGGGCAGTACAGGGGGGTCCTTATCCGGCGGGGTAACTTTTTCGGCAGGACACCGGAATTACACTACTGCCATCTAGTGGCGGTAGATGTAATTGCGGTAACGCCGCTCAAGTAAAGGGAACGGCGTTACCATGAGGTGAAGAGTAATCAGTTAGATTACTCGTTACCCTCTAAAGTAACTGTGTTAACCACTACAATACAGGGCACTTTGCCCCCTTCCTTCCCAGACTAATTTTCAGCTTGCAGCGATCTCGCTCTTTCAATGACAATTGCGCGGTCATGCAATGCTGTATCCAAATGAAATTTTTATTATTTTGTTCGCACAAATAGAGCTTAAGTTTGGTGGTATTTATTCACAAATCCGTTTTTTATTTTTTGCGATATATGCGAAAAAATAGCAGAAATTTTGAAAAAAAAAACAATATTTTCTCCTTTCTTTTTTAAACGAAATCCAATAAAATCTAATTTTGTCATAAATTTAAGCCAAAATGTATTCTGCTACATGTTTTTAGTAAAAAAAATTACGTTAAGTATAATAATTGGTTCGCGTGATCACGGACATATGTACGCAAATGATCATGTACAGATGTGTGCAGGTGATCACGGACATATGTGTGCAGATAATCATTGGCACATGTGATTTTACTGGGACATATGTGGGGGACATGTGTTTTTATTATTTGGGGACATGTGTTTTTATTTGGGGACATGTGTTTTTATTTGGGGACATGTGTGTTTTGGGGACATGTATGTTTTGGGGACATGTGTGGGGACATGTGTGTTTTACTGTGTTTTTTGACACTAGACTGGTGATGAGTGAGTAAAAAAACAGCTAATACTCACTGATCATCAGCCGGCTGCAGCGATCAGCTCTCCTCTCCTCAACGACAACTTCCGTGTGAGGAGAGGAGAGCCGATTGCCTGGCAACCAGCTGTTTGCTTACATCACATGACGGCTGTGATTGGACACGGCCGTCATGTGATCAGGAGGGCCAATCACAGAGCCCTCCTGCCAAACCGAGATGCACAGCATCCGGGTGACACGAGCGCATCGGGATCGCGCTGCTGCGCGGGCACGCGCGCGCACGATCCCCTACTTCGGATGGACGTTCAGGAACGTCCGAACAGAAGTAGGCGGCTCCCACCCGGCCGTATATATACAGTGGCCGGGTGTGAAGTAGTTAAGTAACTCCGTTTATTTTTTCTCAGTTACTTACATTACTGCTCATCAGTGCCCATCAATGCAGCCTCATCAGTGCAGGTTAGCAGTGGCCATAAGTGCCCATCACTGTAGCATATCAGTGCTGCCTTATCAGTGCAGCTTGAGAGTTCCGCCTAATCAGTGGCAATCAGTGCAGCCTCAAACTCTTTATTGAGTTTGCATTGATTTCAGCATGCATGGAGCACTTTGCACATGCTGAAATCAATACAAACTTATTAAACAGTCCACATTCAGTGAAAGTCATTAATATACAGATCATGATATTGCAATAAAGTGATCCATGCTACAAACTCATTAAACAGTCCACCTTCAGTAAAAGTTCATGTGCTGCAAAGTTTGCAGTACATGAACTTTCACTGAAGGTGGACTGTTTAATGAGTTTGTAGCATGGGTCACTTTATTGCAATATCATGATCTGTATATTCATTTCCATATTGAGCACAGATTGGCTGTTTGGCACATGCACATTACAAGAGTAATAGTAATTTACTCAATTTTACCTGCTGCCCTGGCTAGGGGGTTCCCCTTGTGCCTCTCTCTCTCTCCTCCTGTCATCAGACAGACCCCGCCCCAGGCCAGGGAGACAAGCGATGCAGTGAAAGCCGCACGGAGGAGGGTAGCAGGCAGAGCTTTAGCCTGTCCAATTACATGCAGCCAGTCACCGGCCGCTTATGGGGGCATGAGTCGCTCCCCCCCACCAAGCACGCCGTCACACCATACTACTTACCAACACCGCTACAGCAAGCCAGCCGACGAAACCTGCATTTAAAATAACAGAGGTTGCCTGGATCAACCTGAAAAATTTATAAATATATAAAGTTGTGAGTGATGTGTACACCTCCATCCACACAGGCCGTGTAGGATGTAGTTCAAGTGACCCTATGAGCATACAGAAAAAACAAGAGAATAGAGTTCTCCTAAGAGGGCCAACACAGAACACTATGGTGAATACAAAAACTCACTTTAAAAATTACAAAAAGATTACCAGCTATTTTAATTAATGAAAAAAGGGAGGGTATTTACAGATATGCGGTAAACACACTACAAAGTATGACAACGTTGTCAAAACAATATAAAAACAAAGGAAGCCGCGGCTGCACACATCACATTCACACCACAGTCACCATAAACAGACATCGTATACTGAAATTGCTAATGTGATATCCAAGGGGATAATTCCCAATAAATCCAATTAGTCAGTAGAGGTCGTACGCATGGTGTACTGGGTGGGTGGATGATTAGAGTGCTGATCATGGGAGTGAATATTTCATCACTTCAACAAAGTCTTGCTAGCATGATGTTCCAAACTTTCATCACTAATTAGTGATCAGGCAGGAGGAGGTAACATAAGACAGCTTATTGTGATATATTCCTGTTCGTTTGGTAAATTGCGTATAGATTTAAGGCAACACCACTGATATATAGGCACAGTTCATAATTGGGGGAGTACTTAAAGCGGAGAAAACACTTTCACTTGAATAGAGATGCCGGAAAGAATATTGATACTCTCACCACCTCCGCTGTGTCGAACAACCATCCTTTAACCACATTCCTCTACCCCTGGGCGCTTCAGGACCAAAGCTGCTTCCCGTGTTTTTCGTGTCACCAAATGCCTGTTTACGAACAGGAAAATATTTTCATACTATGAAGCCGCAACATTCCAAGTATGTGTACCATCCTCCGGAGAGAATATAGGCCGTCAGCTGTTGAACATCATGCAAACACTCAAAATCAAACAGCGGGCGGTCCCGCGGTGACGTGCTAACATCACGCTGCTGATGGTGTGACAATGCAAGTGGCTTAACGCCTAATTCACACAGTCAGCAGTGACAGCCTTTTTACCACATTGTAAAACGTCTGTCACTGCAAGGACACACAGTAAACAACTGTTTACTATGTGTCTCATTCACACTAGTTCTGTAAGACACAAAAGTTGAATCCCACCCGATTTTGTCTTCAAGAAGATAATGACAGAGGAGAACAAGCAAGAGCAGAGGAGAGAGATGAAAAGGAAGCTCTAGGACAGGGATATACAACTAGTGGACCTCCAGCTGTTGCAAAACTACAAGTCCCATCATGCCTCTGCCTCTGGGTGTCATGCTTGTGGCTGTCAAAGTCTTGCTATGCCTCATGGGACTTGTAGTTCTGCAACAGCTGGAGGTCCGCTAATTGCATATCCCTGCTCTAGGACATCGCTCAGTTACGGTCTCAGCTAGGCGCCGCCACAGACTTCAAGCCAAGCCAGAAGCAGCCTGTTCAGCAAAAGGCCAGTACAGCAGCCTTCTGGATTATGGGAGCTACTTAAAGAGACTGAGTGAGTCCAAGCCAGCCATACGCCCAAAGGAAGGAGAGGACAGTGAAGTGCAATACCTCGTGTCTGGAACCAGGAGTACCTAAATGCAGTGCAAGACAGTCAGGAGCACCCTAACACCTCTAACTTTGGGCCTAGAGCAGCACGTCGTCAACACAACTTTTTGTAACTTTTATTCCCTGTTTCAGATGTACCATTGCTCCCACTGTGGTGCAGTACAGTTCAGTTTGGGTAAGAGCAGCCAGAAATTTTAGCAGTTTTCTACTGTTGGGGCATCCCATGTACCCCTATTCCCCATCCAAGTTCAACGTTCCCAAAATAAACACAAAAAAACAAAACCTCTAGCCTGGTTCCTGAGCCATTTGGAGAGTGTGGACAATTCCTTTTGCCTGTCTGTGGGTGCTGTGAGGGAGGAAATAGGCCCGAAAATCCAGCGGCTCCATCGGGGGTGGCACTACATTTATGTATATATTATTTCTGTTCAAGCAGTTACCATTACACTTTGTAATGATGGTGATGATTAAATTGGAGGATTTTACATCTAGCTACCTTTTTCCTTGGTATTCAATATTGCATGCCAATCCTGGAAAAAAAAAAAAAATCAGAGGAGAATTAGGCATATTGGATTGTCTCTGCATAAGGTTATATTTTTAAATACATCTCAAACTCAATCATCTTGCCATTCCAAGTTCAGTAATTTATAATTCACATTTGCTATCACTGTCATTTTAACTTTTCTATTTGGTCTCCAAGATGCTAACAACCATCTGGCATGCATGCACTCTAAGAAGATAATTTACTGCTTCTCAATGGGATTTTGGAGCTGAAGTTCATTCATTAAATTTATGATTTTAATGGCTTTGGAAGAAATATATTATAAATTTTGAATTGACGTGTAATAAAACAGGAAGAACTGTTCTGCTTTATCTTGCAACAAATATTTTAAGGTAAGTAACCTGTACTGATAGACATATACAATATATACTTTCACAGATCATCTCCTTATAAAAAAAAATCTTGGTTGTCTGTATGCATTTTCAAAAGAGGTCAGCCTTTGCAGTCTATATGTTTTTCGGCACATGTTTCTATAAAAACATACTTGTATTCAAACATTTTTGAATTACTTCTGATACCTTTAAAACTTATGTGGGGGGGCAACATTTAATATGGACCTCTTACCACTGCTCTGATGGCCATTGTTGCCCTTGTAAGGACATGCTTTCTTGCTTTGGTGCATCTACCAGAGAGAGCATATAATAATATATAAAGTGTAAAGGTATGGTTGCCCATTTTTTGGCCCAATTTTTCTCTGTCTAATACTAAAGGTAACCAATCACTACCATATTCCTATTTTACCTTCACCTGTATCACCAGTGTAATTACCTTCACATACTTCACATTTCCAGTATAAATGGGCTAAATAAAATTCTTCAGCCCTTTTAGTGAGTAAATATGCTGTTTGGAGTCTGGTCTATGCTGGGTCTATAAGGAAGTCCCCAGACGAGGAGCAATGGAAGGAAGAACCCTCTTCCATCCACATCACCTACCTTCTCCTGATGAGCCCCCTAGTCCTTAAGCCCCCTAGTCAGAAACTCTAAACATTATTGCATATTGACTAAAAGAGACCCTGTCACCACCTAATGTATATTAGGGGATTTTTGTAAATTTATGCAATATATGTGGTTACCTCTCTTCTTTTTTAATTTTGTGCCGTAGACTTTCAACTATTCTCCTCTTACTCCAACACTTATTGGAGTGTTACGTGTTCTATGTTCCAGCCTGACACTGTAGCTTCCCTCCCCAGCCCTACTACCAGTTTTTCTAGTATTGCCCCAGGAAGCCTTCCCTCAACTGCATAGTCTTTGCAGATCACACAAGGCTTTCCTGACTACTGCCAGGAACAGAGTTAGGCTGGGTTCACACCAGAGCGTAGCAGGAACTCGTGTTTTTTGTTTTGCACTTGAATGGTCTGATCAGTGCATAACAAGCTCCCCAGAGATGCTCCAAAACCTTTTTTGGAGCGGAGCGCATTTTCCCACTGCGCATGCTGGTGCATTTGTAACATGTTTGCTGCATGACAGAAAATGCACGGCAAAGAGGCACCTGTTAGCAGCGCTTGGGGTGGCATTAACAATTAATGGCACTTCAAGCACTGTGCATGTTTACAGCACATTTCTGAAACACACAGCAACATGTGAGTTTCCTGTGCACGTTGCCACATGTTCCAAAAACAACAAGTGTGAATAGAGCCCCATTGTCATACCGGGTGAAGGGGAGCTGTAGCGTCATTTAGCACTCCCAGAAGTGTCAGTGATAGTAAAGAATATATGCAAGATTTGCAGTGAAACATTAGCACAGAATTGTAAAAGAGAGGTAGTCACTACCTTTTACGTAACATTGTACTCCTAATATACATGGGGTGCTGAGAGGGTCTCTTTAAAGTTGACCATAATCTTTACAACCTGTTTGCAAAATCTCCTTTAGAATTACCAATGTCTAACATGTTTCCCCAAAAATAATCTGTAAATAAGACCTTGTCTGATTTTCAGGGAGGGCTGCGATATAAGCCCTACCCCGAAAAAAAGCCCTAGTAAAGTCTTTGTGAAGATATATATTCTGTTTTGTAAAAAGATTTTATAATGTCCCCTTTGTTCCAGTGCCGCTGGGCGTTCACGTGACCCACTTGGAGATCTTCTCCTCCCGGGTGACAGCGGCCCCTCCCTCTGCAGTGCTCGGAGAGCGGGAGTGACATCAGCGGGGATCTTGATCCTTCCCTCTGCAGTGCTCAGAGCGGGGAAGAATAGCTCTGGCGGATCACATGGGCGCCCAGCGGCACTGTAATTAAGGTATTTCCAACAATAAAGTTACAAAAGGAGACACACTGGACATTATATAATCTTTTTACAAAACGGATTACATATTTTTACAATGTCTTTAAGCCCAGGTTCACATTGGAGCAATTTTGTGAGTGATTTGACATGTCAAATCGCATGCCAAATCGGCGGCTATTGGCGACAATGGCACCGTCTGAATCGGTGCTCTGACTTTGCTGCGCCGCATCGATTCCCAAAACCCGCACAGATGTCTGTCAAATCGCTCCTGAAGTCAGACTGCATTGTTGGGTTGAAACCGATTTCTAACCCACAGCAATGTGAACTAAGGTTTATTTATGGGATTAAAGATGTCATAATGATGACTCCTGAGCTGACAGGGGGAGAGAAGACAGGGGACATAGATAAGACATCCCCTGAAATTAAGCCCTAGTGTGTTTTTTGTAGCCAAAATATTATAAGACCTGTTCTTATTTTCCGAGCAACACGGTATGTAGTGCAAGGACTTGTATGCAAGATGAATGGACAGTCTAGACAGGTACTCACATTATGTTTTTTTTTAATTTAAAGGATATTGTACAGACAATTGTAATTGTAATTGCAATTGTAAATTGTAATGTGTATGATAAGCTTTAGCCTGCCTGTCCACAATCCTTTTATTAAGACAGCAAGGCTGCCACTGCTTTTCGCTTTAACTTAAATCACATTTGATTTACACAAGGGTATTACAAGAGTTATTCCCTCCTCTGTGTAATCTTATCATTGTATTGTTGTAACAGAATCACTTTTTGTATAAGTCGTCATTGATCAATGGTTAATCCATTGTCATTGATCAATTTGTTTTGGAAATTAGAAATATGCAAATGAGTTATTTTAAACAAATTCTTAGTAGAGATACTGCAGTCCTATCAATGTTAAACAATATCCCTGTATCTTTCTCTAATCCATTAAATCAGTTTAGTCTCTGCTGAACTGTTTTTGTGGGTGATGTGTATACCAACTGACTCGCTGTCACTCCAGTGGGCGTTAAACTATGTGAGTCATATGATGCCCTAAAGCAACAATGAAAGCAATTTCCTCTATGTGGAATTTGACCAAATCCAAAACTGTATAATACAAAGAGGCAAAATGAAAGCAGAGACACGTAGTATACAGTATGTAGTAAGCGGATGCTATCAAATGTATATAATAAAGGATTGCAGTTTAGAGCTCATTTTCTATACTTTACATTCCTACTCTTCCCATAGCTGCCGTCTATTCTTTTTTTATTGTCTATATTTAATTATGTCATTACAGAAAGGAGATCGGCCCTATGAATGCACACAAGGACAGGGACAGATAAAGAGACTTGTATGTAATGGAGCTTAGATTGTGAAGCTGTAAAGGCATTGAATGTTCTAAGAAGCCAAGGAACTTCTCGTTAAAATAGAAGATCCACAGGATCAAAAAAGATACAGTATAATAATACATATTTCCAATTCCTTCAGCTATATTCATGTAAAAAATCAACATGTTTGAGTCTAAGGCTGTAATTGTCTCTAATAATGAAAAAAAAAATAAGAATCTATTGTAATTAAAGTGGGACTAAACCTCCACATCAGTCATGGGCACTGCCATCTTCTCCCAGTTTTCCCTCCGGGTTCTTAAACTTTGGCCACGTGCTTGTCTGAGCCGCCATTATATCATTCCATGCATGCATACTGGAGTCACGATCGTGGCACTGACGACCTTTTACATGTAAAAAAACTGGCCAAAACGCAGGGGTCGTCTTATGCGCCGAGTCAGCCCCTCGGATGCCTGCTGGGTGTTCGGTAATACTGTATGTAGCTTTGGATACATACAGTATATACCGCTGAGCCAATCCCGGTGAGTGATGTATTCAAATGAATACAGAGCCTGCATTGGAGTAACAACCTCTGCCAATCCGAGCAGGCTACTCTGTAGCCTGCTCAGATTGGCTTTGAGAGTCAGAGAGGCGTGGGCTGATGATGTTACAGCCTCTGCCAATCCAAGCAGGCTTTGTATTCATTAATAGAATACATCGCTCGCCATGATTGGCTCCAGCAAAAGCAGGAAGAAGGAAGAAATATGAAGCCTTGGAAGCCTCAGAAACCGGGTCGTCTTATACGGTAAATACAGTTTTAAAAGCGTTTTTGTCCTGTAAGATTAGGGGGTCATCTTATATGCCGGGTCGCCTTATACACCGGCAAATACGGTACCTGTCTTTGAAATATGTGCCCAAAAAAGGCAAGCAGAGGACAAATGACTAGTATCCAGTATTGCCACCTCCCTGCATCTTATTTTTCACCATTCCTGGTCTTGTGCTGCACTGTGCCTCTAGGTGTAAACAGCCAATTTTGTAGAAGAATATGTTTTGCTTGTTCATGACAGAGCTTAAAACCAATGACTTGTGATCTGATTGTAGCACACTCTAGTGTGTGCTACAAAAAAGTATTGTAAGTAAAAGCATTTGGCTGGCTCTAGGATTCACTGAATCTGGGTCAGGGTTACTAGAGGCCAGGGCTGGATGACTCATCCTGGCAGCTCTCTGGCATCTGGAATATTGGAGAATGTTGTAGAACTAGAGGGCGGATGTGAGGAGGAGCTGTAATGAATAGTTATGGGACCTCAGCCAATCCCCAGAAGTGGGCTGGCAGGAAAAAGAAAGTAATAAAAAGACATGAGCCATGCCAGCAGAGGAGTCGAGTGGAAGCTGGAGATGCAGTGCCGAAGAGAGGCTGTTACTGGCCCTTGAGGGACAAGCAAAGAGAGGGGCGCCTCTGGGTGCAGTAGTTTTAAACAGTGCAATTTATTATGAGCATGTGTTTTAACAACTCAAATTTTGGCAGTTATTTCAGGCATGTAGTAAAAAAGTGTCCAGCAGGTATCATCAGATCAGTCTCCTCTGTGCATGGGTGTCATCCTCCTCGATTAGGTGTCTCCATAGACCGCTATGATAGAAAAGCCGGCAGCGGTGGGGGAGTTTCCTCAGAGCAAGGCTTGGTCCGCAGAGGGTTCAGGGCACATCCGGATGACGTCACTGGCAAGCGACGCACGTTTCGTGAGCGTACGGGCTGTGTTAGTGTGACAGCCGCGCTCCTTCATCAAGCTTAGTGATAGGAGGTGGACAAGTGAGGGACCCCTGCTGGGGAGGGGTTTTACCTTGGGCTGGAGCTCGGGATAGCTGGCCTAGAAGGATCCCACAATAGGAGGCAACTGGGGGGATTCATGCCAGAAGAGGCAGCGGGAAAGAGCAAGCAGACAGTGAGTAATATCAGCACAGTACAGGGACAACACAAGGGGGGGAGACTGTCAGCTGTAACAGTACTCTATGAAGGCAGCGGTATCCTTAAGTCCTCATCCTTGCCTTAGGGAATCTCCATGGAAGTTTGCCAGTCAGGAAGGACTGGGAAAGTGTGTGCCAGTCAGGAGGACTGGGGAAGCAAGTAGTCAGGTGGGCTGGTATCTTCTGCAGCAGTAGAACTGGGCTCAGGGTCTACAGGAAGGCAGAAGAAGATGCTGTTCACTCCATATTATACTACTTTATCCACAAAGGGACAAGATGTTCCCAGTCTGTAATGGGCAGTTGCTAAATTAACAATAAAGTCTGTTAGTTCCCTCTGGAGTGACCAACAGAAGCTGTACACCAAAGTTTGTACTGAGGAAATTGTCCCCTTTCTTCATAGTTGTGGAAATTTTTCAAGTTGGGCATCCCATAATTCCCTTCCCCATCCAAGTTATCAACCCCTAATAAAACATCAAAAACAAGCCAAGGACTGTTTTCTGTGTTGGAGTGCATGAAGGAAATGCTGTGTGCCTGGCTATGTAGCAGTGGGGAATCCTAACTCAGCAGTTCCTACGTGGGGTATGCTACATGATGATTGGTGCAGAAGTATTCAGAAGGCACTGAGAGAGGTGCAGAAGTTAGGAAACAATGAAACCGAAGCAGGGAGATACTTGCACTGCAGGTCCTCTGGCACAGCTTCCCATCCAGCAAACAGCACAGTAGTGACATCACCAAATCTCGCTTTAAATCCCGCGAGACCAGTAGTCAGAGGCACAGTGCCTAGATGAACTTACACTGATTAAATAAAAAAAAACTCTATTTAGGAAGGGGATTTTATGTAGGCGGAAATATGCCGGGATTACACTGACCAAGTTAAGGTGGACCATGTGCAAATGCCTATGGTGTTCAGTGGTGGACTGGGTTAATGTGCAGTTTGCAACTAAATACATATATTTACTAACACCTATAGTTCAAGATAAAATCTGAGTACAAAGCAAGGCAAGCCCAATCAAGTAGAGTTATTGTATAGATGCAAACAAGTGGAATTTTTTGGCACAAAGGATTTGACTTCAAAGGAACACATTATACACTAATGACATAATGACTAGAGGAAAGTAGTTACCTCTGGCAGCATTGAGACACAGGTATCCAATACACCAAGTAAGGAGGATGCCATGGGTACTTGTAACTCTGCAAGGGAATGAAGATTTGATCCAACTGTGATAGTATGTATTATACAGTATATGTATTTTACAATTCTGTTTTTCATTAAAATGGTATTAACCACTTTAGCCCCGGAAGATTTGGCTGTTCGATGACCAGGCCATTTTTTGTGATACGGCACTGTGTCGCTTTAAGTGAAAAATTGCATGGTCGTGCGATGCTGTACCCAAACAAAATTGATGTATTTTTTTCCCACAAATAGAGCTTTCTTGTGGTGGTATTTGATCACCTCTGCGGTTTTTATTTTTTGCACTATAAACAAAAGAAGACCGATAATTTTGAAAAAAACACAATGGGGGTTATTTACGATAGGCAAATCCAAATGCAAAGTGCACTTGAAATTGCACTGAAAGTGCACTTTGAAGTGCAGTCGCTGTAGATCTGAGGGGAAGATTTGAAATGAGGGAAGCTCTGCTGATTTTATCATCCAATCATGTGCAAGCTAAAATGCTGTTTTTTATTTTCCTTGCATGTCCCCCTCGTATCTACAGCGACTTTACTTCCAAGTGCACTTTCAGTACAATTTGTAGTGTAAAGTGGATTTGCCTTTCGTAAATAACCCCCAATATCTTTTACTTTTTGCTATAATAAATATCCCACATTTTTGTTCCAAAAAAAATATTTTCTCCTCAGTTTAGGCCGATATGTATTCTTCTACATATTTTTGGTAAAATAAAAAATTGCAATAAGCATATATTGATTAGTTTGTGCAAAAGTTATAGCATTTACAAAATAGGGGATATATTTATGGCATTTTTATTATTATTCTTTTTTACTAGTAATGGTGGCGATCTGCGATTTTTATCAGGACTGCGATATTGTGGCAGACAAATTGGACACTTTTGGGACCATTGACAATTACACAGCGATCAGTGCTATAAAAATGCACTGATTACTGTATAAATGTCACTGGCAGGCAAGGGGTTTACACTGGGAGGGGCGATCAAGGAGTTAACTGTGTTCCCTAGGTGTGTTCTAACTGTAGAGGGGATGGGACTGACTAGGGGAAGAGAGAGATCGGTGTTCATACTTAGTATGAACACACAATCTGTCTCCTCTCCCCTGGGAGAACAGGGATCTGTGTGTGTAAACTTGTTCTGTTACTAGATCATCACGGTCACTATTGCAGACTGCAGGCGGTGCGGAGGATGGTCTATGTGGACAGCTTTACCCCGGATGCTTGCATACTTAGATGTGCCTCTTTTAATAATGAACCATGTTTGTTGCTAAATGTTGTACCTTCATTAAATGTAACCATATTGCTACACTTAGAGGAGCCTCTCTTCTCTTTTATACTCTTTTATACTCTGTCGCTCCTGCTGGATTTTGCTTCTAATCCCCTTGTGGAGGCTTCCATTTGTGGATGGACATTTTATGGTTACACAACCTGGTCACATTGCTATAATCTTTTTACAGGGGGTCCCCGACTTACGAACGCCCGACCTACGAACAACCCCTACTTACGAACAGGGCGCTGCAGGGACCCTCCGCCATTTTTCGCTCTTTTTCGGCGTCTTACGGAGCTTTGGAAAATGCCGGAAATGTCCGTAATTTGCCGCGCATGCGTAGAACGGCAATAGACGGAACATCGGAAATGTCCGGAAATCTCCGTATTTGTCGGTCTGCGCATGCACGGCCGACTTACGAACATTTCCGACTTCCGTACAGGCGGCCAGTCCCTAACGAGTTCGTAACTCGGGGACCCCCTGTATATGGACTATAAACTGAAGGAGCTATGAATAAATGGTTGTGGAATGAATCAACTGAGTTTCCATTATTTCTTGTGGGGAAATTTGCTTTGATATACAAGTGCTTTGGATTACAAGCATGTTTCTGGAACGAATTATGCTCCCAATCCAAGGTTTTACTGTACTGATTTAAGCTTTCATATTGAGGTGAAAGTACTTCTTTATAGTAAACCTTTCCACCCACCAAACATGTAAACACAGTCGTACTTTCAAAATTACAATGAACAGTGTATATCAATAGGTATAACAATATCCAAATTTTGACTTTTTTTTTCTAAAATAAATCATTATGCCCTAATTTCCATCTCTAACCACTCCCAACCCCCCCCCCCCCCCCCTTCCCCACCTGCTGCTGACATATATAGTAAGAGCAGATGTGTCTTTAGCATACAGGGTATGTTTGATAGACTGGCTCCATCTCGAAGCGAGGTAGTGGCTAGACATGTGCGATTAGTTTCCTACGAATCGAAAATTCGTACGAATTTCCGTAAATTCGTACATTCTGGAGGATCCGAAATACGAATTGCTATGCTTCCGAATTTTGTACGAAATAAGAAATTTTGTTTACGTATCTCGAATCCAAATTCCGTTACAACGGAAACGTCACTGGTGTTTTGTTGACCAATCAGAGGTTTTCTTCTGCTGCTGAGTGAGGGTTGGGAAAATTACCTTTTTTTAATATGGGAGTGGGAGACTGAATCAGACAAAATAAGAATGTACGTTAATTACGATTATTCGTTATTGTTCGTTAATTACGATTATTCGTTATGATGAAGTTAAAAACCCAGGAAGTCAGCACAGCACAGGGATGGTGGGAGCCCCTCATAATGATAAATTCATCATAACAAAGGTTCGTAATTGTTACGAAAAGTTTACAAACCTAAGGAAAATTCGTATTTAGTACGAATCAAAATTGAATTTCGGACACGAATTACGAAATACGAATTAACGGCTAATACGAAATGGAACGAAACTAAACAAATTTATTGACGGCACACATGTCTAGTAGTGGCACTTAATTTAATTTATTTTTTTGTTCTTCCAAACAAGGTCAATGTTGGGTAAATTTACGATTTAAAAAGCACTCTAGATGGCAGGTTCCTTTTTTTTTTTAAATATGCATGTTGTCCTCTATAGTTTTATAGCAAATTCTGTTGGCTTGTTATACTTTAAACGGGAATGTATTACTACAGGACAGAATGGATATTTAAAAAAATACTAAATGTGTTTTTCCTCCCATTTTAGATTGAATTTAACTTTATAACCAGATACATAAAATATTTATGTTAGAGCTTGTGTGGAGGCAGAATCTAATCTTCACGGCCATAACTCTAGTGTTTTATGCAGTATGTCCAGGTTCTTGTCTGAATGTTCAAGCAAGCGAAATAGGCTCTCATTGCCGTGTAAGGAATTTGCTGTGGCTTTACTGGGCCAGCACACATCAGAAGTGACAAATTCACTTGCAAAGCATACCTTTTTACAACACTTCTTAATTTTAGCCATGCTTTTTTTTTTTTTTTTATAAAAATTCATAGCAGAATTGCTGAAAATACTAAACGTGCAATACGTTGTAAAAGCCTGAAAAGATTGTGTCACTAACTTAAAAACCTTCCCGGTAAAAGCACAGAAAATCACGTATGTTAAATGCTTACTTGCAACTTTTTTTTCCATAACAATTTGTTTTTTATTTACTTCAGCTGTGCCTTCAGAGGCAAATTGTTAGCAAATTGGCTATGAAGTAGTCGAAGGTCTAAAGTCAACTGAAAGTCAAGTCAATTCCGTAGCACAAACCTTTCCCATGATGTCATAGCCCTCTCCTCTTTTGGGAGTGTCTTGTTACTCTTTGTGCTGGTCTAGCTCCTCTGTCCCTCCTCTCACCTTCCCTCATAACCTTTTATGTAGCAGCTGGGGAATACTAAAGTGCCTCTTGAGTGACAGTTCAGAGTCTGCATACCTCCCGACTTTTTGAAATGGGAACAAAGGACACCTATTAGCAAAAGTATGTAGGCATAGGACACGCCTCCTTAAAAGAGAATTCTACAAAAAAATCATTAGTTAAACCCACAAGTGCTTTTTTTTAACCACTACTATTCCTTTATATTGGCTTTTGAAATATACAAATGCAGCAATTTAGAATTTAGATAAAAGGTTTAGCACTGGGAAACACTGTTTGAAACATAAATAGTGCATTTTATATACAACTATATAGATCAGTCCAAAATAAGGGACAAATGAGGAGGAAAGAGGGACTTTGTTCCAAATCAGGGACAGTCCCTCGAAATCAGGAACAGTTGAGAGTTATGAGTCTGCAGAGGCTGCTGACATCCCAACCAAGATGGTGGCACCAAGAAGCAGTCTAGGAGCTCTTGGATATCTACATAAGGGAGGCTAATAACATGGCAAAATATATTTAATGCACATTTAATCTTATGGTAAAAATTGCTGGTGAAACAGATGTTCTGGTGACAGGATGTCTCGAAAGGGTTAGTTTGCCCAAAAATGATATTGGAATTTTTGGCAGAAGCTTGCAATTTAAAACACCCGCCAGTTTTTTTTATATGCCTCAGAGACTCAATCTATTTGAATTTTCTCCGTACTTGAGCTCTTGGATCTGCACATCTACTGTATTTACTATGAGGAATTCCACTGTCCCTGTGGAGTTTATTTTATTTTTTCATATTATATAAAATGCATCAGAAGAAGCTGGAAATTAGTGTGGATAACCCAATACTCTTATGGGGTATATTTATAAAACAATTGCAGAGTTATTTTGCCTGCAAATCTGCATGTACATTAATTTTGTCAAAATCAAATGTTACTGGACTATTTTTTCTCTAGCTCACATTTAATTAATTCATAAGAATAGTGTGCAAGCAGGTACTTCCAAGAAGGTTCTAAAGCAGTTTTCTCTTGATGTGTTCATTTCCTGAAGTTACTTAGGCCATACCTTTTAAATAGGGCTCACTAAGTGCCCTAGAGAGCTGTTGGGGAAAGTCTGCCAAAATGTAGCTGTTAAGCCTCATACACATGATCGGACTTCAAACAAACTTTTCTGTGGATTTCTGTCCAAAGGGCGTTGGCCGTGAACCTGTTATGCATACACACAGCAGGACATTTTCAGCCAACTTTCACAAAATCACATGTTTTTTCCAGCTCTTTACCGCCACAATTTGGTCAACTTCTGTATTGTTGTCTGATCTTTTGCATTGGTTCTGAACATGTGTGCTTGTACTTTGGACTAAAGTCCACACGATAGGATTTTGCACCATAGGACTTTTGTTGCCGGAAAGTTTGTCTGTTTGCACAGCCAACATTTGTCCGATGAAAACCGAATAAGTTTGTCCGATGGAGCTTACACACGGTCGGATGTTGCCTTAAAACAGGTAATTTGCATGTTTGTTGTCAAAAAGTCTGATCGTGTGTATGGGCCTTAACTCTGCTGGAGTGAACCACACCCTTGGGGGGGATGGTGGGAGCCCTGTTGGGGTTCCAAGTGAGGTCTGGAACTGATAGATATCTATGGACTGCCTTGTTATAAATAGTCATGGACTTACTGCCTTGTTATAATTATTACCAAATTATGGCCATTAAGAGATTGTTTGCTATCTCTTGTGGTTTTACTGCCTAAATTGACTCTTGCCTTGAAAGGATTGCTTTTATGGACTTTGCCATCTGCCTAAGGTACAGTCACTTCATGGAACACTAGAGAGCTTTGTATAGGAAAGTGTGTGGAAGATGTATTTGAGAATTGTTACTTGTACCTGGAACTACTTCAGTAAAAAAGCTTTATATGTTTTTCTAAATTGCCTGGTATGAAGTCTGTCAAGGGGTGCATGCATGGCATATCTAAATAACAGGGCTTATAACAAGGAGACTGAAGTGAGAGAAGATACAGTACAGAGTATAACAAGTTGTATGGTGTCTAGAGGAAGCTAGAATGCCATTGCTAATGACTACCGTATTTGTGACACTTGCTAAAGCTACCAACCAGCCATGAAACTGATGACATGGCAAAGGTGATGGTTACTCTGGCAGTGAAAGAGTGTTATGCTTGGCCCCATTACTAGCAGCCGGGTACCCACATACTGGGACCGGGTCTGTGGAACAGAGTGCCTAGGAACTTAGCCTGGAGGCAAGGAAGAGAGATGTAGAATGGAAAGAGAACAAGCATGGAGTTATACATTTATGGATAGGTGTGTTTTCTGTGTCCAATAGAAACATCTAGAACATTGTCCCTGGGAGTGAGGTGATGGGACTTCTGAGTTGCTGGAGACTGTTACATGTTCTGCAGTACTGGCTCAGGAATGATGCACACCTGGGGAAGTGGTGTTCTCTAACAGAAGTAGTGTCCGAAGTGCTTAATGTAGTGTAATGCCCCATACACACGGTCGGAAATTCCGACCACAAAATCCATCGGATTTTTTCCAAAGGATTTTGTCCGACACTGGTGTTGCATACACACGGTCAGACAAAGTTGTCGGAAAATCCGATCACTCTGAACGTGGTGACGTTCGTTGCGTACGACGGAACTACGTAGAGGCTAGTAGCCAATAGCTTTGGTCTTGTAATTTGATCTGAGCATGCGTGGCACTTTGTCCGTCGGAATTCGCTACACACGATCGGAAAAAGTCTGATCGGACTTTGTTGTCGGAACATTTGAGAGCAGGAGATAAAACTTTGTCTGTCGGAAAATCTGACGGAAAAAGTCCAATGGAGCCTACACACGGTCGGAATTTCCGACAACATTGTCCGATAGGACATTTTCCGTCGGAAAATCCGACCACCGCGTGTACGGGGTATTAGAATTAGGGCCTCAGATTACACAGAGTTAACTGTGTAAGTGCTGCCCACCTCTAAGTTTGGATTATCGCCTTAATGTAGATTTTCAAAAGACAGTGACACCCTGCCTTGGTTAGGCATTAGAGAGCGCAGTTTCACAGTGTCCCCACTAGGATGCCTTAAGTCCCACCCTCAAGTGTAAATTGGAAAAATAATGCATTATGGACACTAGATGGAGCTGACATTCATAGTAAATAAGTATTTATTTCCTATGATCATCATCTCAATCTAGTTTTGCAGACGCCCATGGGCGCCTGCAAAACTTTTTGCATTTTAAGGTCACCCATGCTCCACCCCTTTTTTACAATGTCATTATCACATTATCATGGTCAGAGACTGCAGACATAGTACAGGAGACGGTCAGGAAAAACATACATGGCACAAGAGAACTGTCAGAGACTGCATACATGGCACAAGGGACGATCCGACACTACATACATGGCACAAGGGACGGTCAGAGACTGCATACATTGCACAAGAGACTGTCAGAGACTGCATAAATGGCACAAGAGACAACCAGAGACTGCATACATGGCACAAGAGACGATCAGAGACTGCATACAATGCACAAGAGACTGTCAGAGACTTCATACAGGGCACAATAGACTGTCAGAGATTGTATACATGGCACAAGAGATGATCAAAGACTGCATACATGGTACAAGAGACAATCAGAGACTGCATACATTGCACAAGAGACTGTCAGAGAAGGCATACATGGCACAAGAGACAATCAGAGACTGCATACATGTCACAAGAGCGTTCAGAGACTGCATAAATGGCACAAGAGACTGGCAGAGACTGCATACATGGCACAAGAGACTGGCAGAGACTGCATACATGGCACAAGAGACTGGCAGAGACTGCATACATGGCACAAAAGACAATCAGAGACTGCATACATGGTACAAGAGACTGTCAGAGACTGCATGCATGGCACATGAGAAGGTCAGAGACTGCCTACATGGCACAGGAGACGATCAGAGACTGCATACATTGCACAAGAGTCTGTAAGAGACTGCATACATGCCAAAATAGACGATCAGAGACTGCATACATGGTACAAGAGACAATCAGAGACTGCATACATGGCACAAGAGACTGTCAGATACTGCATACATGGCACAAGAGACTGTCAGTGACTGCATGCATGGCACAAGAGACTGTCAGAGACCACATAGAGAGGGGGGTGAGAAAGACAGAGGGGTGATAGAGAGAGAGAGGGGTGATGGGGGGATTAGAGAGGGAGAGAGGGGTGACAGAGAGAGAGAGCGGGTGAGAGAGAGAGACCCCTAGCCCTGTCTGCAGTCCCTCTAGTGCCCCTGTGTCCCAGTGGTGCGAGTAATGCTCAGTACGGTACCTTGCATGCCAGTAGGATGCCCATGATGGTCAGCACCTGGCAAGACCCGTTTTTATCCTGGGTGAGGACAGGAGGTGCTCTGTTCCTTCCACCGGATCTATGATGTAACATGAAGCGGTCTCTGGCTGCCTGCATTTCCCATCCGCCCTTGTTCTCCGAACCCCCGGGCAATCTGTCCTCTAAGCCTGGGAACGCTGAGGAGGTTTAAGGTGTTCAGGGGTTCCAAGCTCTGGGAGGCGCCGGGGACACTGTTCCTGGCATCTTTGGAGGTCTTGCTGCTCTTCTTTCCCACGGCCTCTTTCTCCTGGGCCACCCCCTCACACTGTGGAGAGCGGGTGATGTCATCCTGCCCACCCCTTGGGGCCTTCACTGTCTTGCTCCTCACTCCAGCTGTCATCAGACCAGGACCCTGACCCTCCAGCTTCACGAGTAGCCCTAAGGAGGCTGCCTGATGGTGGCGCTAGGATAAGGACTGAGTGGGGAACCCTTGATCCCTGATTCCAGGGGGGGCACTTGCCCCCCCCTTGTCCCACCTTGCCCCCCTTTGAGGACGCTTATGTGGCCACCATGAGGTATTTCTCTGATCCAATGTATGGCAATGTGTGTGCGTTACCATATGTATAATAATGTGTGGTGCATTAAACGCTGGGCTAATTTGGTTTAAAATTATGGTTCCCCTATGGGCTGTTAATGCACTACAATGCATGTTTTAAAGAGCGTGAACCATTTTTTACAATACCACGCATTTTCACACACATTATTGCAACAAAATAGTCTGAAGCTCTTAGGAAACTACAGATCTCAGGTGGAAATAACAACCATGCTTGTTTTTAATTTGAATTGGTCATCAAGAATTGAAGTTGGTGACAATCATCTCATGTTTATTGGTATCCTAGAAGCTCCACGATTCTGTTCTATAGTCTATCTGTATCTTTTCAAGTCATCAACATCAATACTTTCTTGTGGAGCTGACATTATTCACAGACGTGCTTCTGTTCTGCTTAGTTCCCTGCACAATGTTTTTACCTATATGAAAAGATGTTCTGGTTGTCTCCTATCAACCATCTGCTTGTGGCAGCTCTTTCTTTTTTGCCTTGACGAACCCCAGGAACCTATCAAGTTAAACAAGACTGTGTGAGTGATAACAAGCAAAATGAAGCGTTTATTCCAGAGGAAGGCCTATCTGCTCATGACAAGCTTTATTATCTGCTTTCACACATGCTGACATCTCATAATGTTTTCCCACAAGTGTTGGACAGAAATAGACCATGAAGAAAGCTTCACAGGACAATAGCATTCCATTTATCTAGAAACAATAGGATACAAACACAAGGTGGACAGAGCACGGCCCCATTACCAGAAGTGATAAACACAGCATTTAATTTTAAGGTGTTAAAGAGGAACTTCTGAATACCAGGATATCATTTTAAAATAAAGAGATTCTGAAGTCAATATACACTGATCAGCCTTTAACTTTATGACCCCCCATCCAAATTTGAGAAGGTCCCTGTTACCACTAAAACAGCACCTTTTGCTGCTAAAACAGCTCTGACCTGTCGAGGCATGGATGCCACTAGACCACTGACGGTATGCTGTGCTACCTAGCACCAAGCCCTCAGTAGGAGATCCTTTAAGTTCTGTAAGTTGCGAGGTGGGCCTCCATGGACTATTTTTTCCAGCACGTCCCACAGATGGTCGATGGGATTGAGATCTAGAGAATTTTGAGGCCACTTCAAACTCTTGTTGTGTTTCTCAAATCATTCTTGAACCATTTTTGCAGCATATCAGGGCATATTATTCTACTAAAAGAGGCCACTGCCATCAGGAAATACCATTTTAGTGAAGGGATGTACTTGGTCAGCAACAATGTTTAAGTAGGTGGTGCGTGTCAAAGTAACATCTACACAAATGGCAGGACTAAGTTTTACCAGTAGACCATTGCCCAAAGCATCACATCAGAGACGGCTATTTAATTAGGAAAATTAGGCAGTCGCCTAAGGCCTCACGTTCACAGGGGCCTACGAGGCCGCCTAATTTGCCTGACGTGGGAGTGGGAGGGAATGTCCCCTGGTCACTGTCCCCAAGCTGGCGGGGTAAGCAGTCCAGGCCGGTAAAGTGTTCCTAATATACAACGCTGCTATATCAACAGCGCCACTGCGCCGAATTGAAGTTTCATTCTCGTCCCTCTACTTCTCTCGCCACTCTCCAGCACCCCATTTCAGTGTCCTCCTCCAGCGCTGCCTGCAGACAAAAAATGGAGGCAGAGCTGCCGGCCGATGCTGAACCTGTCAGGTGGAATACATGCACATGCACATGCTAAAGGTCGTTCTGCCGGTTGTGTGGAGGGAGGTAAGTTGGCAGCTTTTTGGAAGCATGTGAGACTTGTGTGCAGAGACTGAAGGAAGGGGCTTGAGATGGGGGAGGGGTGGTGAGAGCAGTGTCTGAAGCAGGGTGTGAGGCCAGTTCTGGTGCTGTGCATCTAACTTCAGTTGCTCTATGCATGTGCCTGCAAAGTAGCCTCTGCAGTGATGAAGCAATAAATTAGGGTTCATTCATACCATATACACCTCCATATACTCCGCACCCCTCTCATGTACATACCACCCACCACTATGCACTCCGCACCCCTCTTATGTACATACTACCCACCACCATACACTCCGCACCCATCTCTTGTACATACTACCGGCCTCCATACATCCCTCTCATGTACATACTACCAGCGTCCATACACTCTGCACTCTTCTCATGTCATACTACCCACCGCCATACACTCCACACCCCTCTCGTGTACATAGTACCCGCCACCATACACTCTGCAAACGCTTTCAAGTACATACTACCTACCTTGATAGACTAGGCATACCCTCCACTTTTCTATCCTACACATGTTTACCACCATTGTACAGTGCCATCATAATAGCATCATGGGCATTGGGGCCCCTACTAGTGAGACGGTGACCTGTGGCATACACAGCGCACCACAGAAAACAATGATTGTGGCTAAATTATGCTACATATTGGGCATGGTTTTTACAATTGTTTTATCATTTCTTTACAATATTTTTAAAACATTCTTACGTTTTTTGGTAAGAGTTTTTTGGTTCTTTTTATGAGATATCTGGGGTCTAAACAGACCCTCGAAGTCTCAATTTTGAGACAGAGAAAAGGACTGAGGAAACACATTCCGCAGTCCCTTTCACTGTAGCCTCCGCTGCACACAGTTTACTATGCTTCAGTTATAAATAAACACAGTGAGTGATCAGTACTGATCGCTTACTGTGTTCATTTAGAAAAGTAAAGGGGCTGGTAAATAACATATGTACCAGTCCCTTTTTCCACCCTTCCTCCTGAAAATCCCCCAAAGCAGTCAGTGGGAAAGAAGAGGAGGGAAGCCAGCAGCACTGGGGGGGGGGGGGGGGGGGGGGGGCACCGTTATTTTTTTACAGCCTTAATTATTTTTCCCATTATGGGTGTGAGTGGGACCTCATGTCTAAGTTTTGCCTAAGGCCTCACAAAGCCTAGAGCCGCTTCTGCATCACACTGCCTCAGTTATCTGGGATTGCTGCGCTGGTGGTGGCTTCAGTCTCCTCCCTCTGTGATCCAGTGTTTTGAAGCCAGTTTCCCTGCAGTGAGGTGGGAAGGAGTTGGAGCTGTCCCTGCTGTATATGCCTAGGTGGTGACTAGATGCCTAGGTGGAGCGCTAAACAGGCCTGATGTTCTTCTTTTGCTTTTATTATTGTGGTAAGCCTCAGTGTAATATGCGTAATTAAAGTTGCATATTTCTGTGAGAAATAAGAATGGTATTATCTGTATTATTTTGTGTTATTTTTTAGATAAGCAGCGGTTGGCTATGAAACGCGTCGATCTTGGACCTCTCAAGTAATGCAACAATATGAGGACATCTAGCCCTATTCTACATTTGGATTGTGTATGGATTCTTTTGAGGGTCAATAGTTAGTGCAAACCGACTATTGTAAATTATCAATCAGTGAGAGAATATGAAACATAATTTTGTATGGTTTTAGTGATGATTTGTGATTAAAACATTTTGTAGATCTTAATTTTATTACCGTATATACTCGAGTATAAGCCGACCCGAATATAAGCCGAGGCACCTAATTTTACCACAAAAAACTGGGAAAACGTATTGACTGGTGTATAAGCCTAGGGGGAGAAATGGGCAGCTACTGTAAGTGGAAAAGGGGGTCAACAATGCCCATTTGCAGCCTCACTGTGCCCATTTGCAGCCATAGGCACCCCAAACGTCAAACTTGGTAGTTAATAGTTCCTAGATGCCCCCTAGCTGCAGCCAATTTGTGGTCTCTGGACCCAAAGGGTCCCGAAATGACATTGCTGCAGATGGACACAGTTGACCGACTTTAGGGCCCTGTATCTCGGGGTGCTAGGAACCCCAAATGTGGTGTGGAACTATCACTACAACATATCAAAAGATGGGGTTCCTATCACCAAGTGGCCCCGAGATATGGGGCCCCAAAGCCAGTTTGGAAAATATCAAGCACTTTCTGCAGCAGAGAATTACATTTTCCGAACCAACTTTGGGGCCCCGTATTTCATGCTAGAAACCCCATTGCATATGCTGTAGCTATAGTTCCACTGGGTTTGCACGCCAAATTTGGGGTTCCTAGCACCAAGTGGCCCAGAGATACGGGGCCCCAAAGTCGGGTCGGAAAATTTAATTCTCTGCTGCAGAAAAGTGCTTGACTCGAGTATAAGCCGAGGGGGGCATTTTCAGCACAAAAAAATGTACTGAAAAACTCGGCTTATACTCGAGTATATATGGTAATTGTGTTTTTGCTACTTTTAACTGTACAGTGCCTTGAAAGTTTAAGTTTAATGGGTCTTATGGTTCCCCATGTATGAATATTTTTTATACATGTGCACAACAAAAAAAATTATTTTCGTTTCGTTTTTTTCGTTTCCGAAAAAAAATCGTTTTTTTTCGTTTCGTTTTTTTCGTTTCCGTTGATTCGTAACTATTCGTACATTCGTAAGTCGTCGGTGTTCGGATTCGTAACGATTCGTACATTCGTAAGTCGTCGGTGTTCGTATTCGTAACGATTCGTACATTCGTAAGAGTTAATTTTTCGTTGATTCGTTTTTTCGTTAGTTTAATTTTCGGACCCATTCGTATTTATTCGTACATTCGTAACATTCTTAGATTCGTAATCGGAGCATAATTCATAATTTTATGTAATGTGTATGCTGTTATTACATTTTAATAATTTACGAATCGAAAAAAAAGTTACCAATCAAAAATAAAGTTACGAATGTACGAATTTTTTTGTTCAATAGAGACACGGAAAATTACAAATCGAAAAAAAAAAAAAAAAAGTTACGAATCGAAAAAAAAAAGTTACGAATCGAAAAAAAAGTTACGAATGTACGAATTTTTTTGTTCAATAGACACGGAAAATTACAAATCGAAAAAAAAAATAAAAAGTTACGAATCGAAAAAAAAAAGTTACGAATCGAAAAAAAAAGTTACGAATGTACGAATTTTTTTGTTCAATCTATTCGAAGCACGTTTAGCAGCACCATTGTAAGGGACACGGAAAATTACCAATTCAACAAAAAAAAAGTTACGAATGTACGAATTTTTTTGTTCGTTTTCGTTTTTCGGATTTTCTTCATTAGTACATTCGTTGTTTCTAATTATTTTTTTTTGGATTTTCGTTGTTTTTCGGATTCGTTCGATTCGAATGATTCGTTAATCGGATTTGTACGATTCGAACGATTCGTTACGATTCGGATTCGTACGATTCGAATGATTCGTTCATTCGTACGAAAATGAACGAACGAAAATAACGAAAAAAAACGAAAAACTAAACGAATTGCACATGTCTAATATTTTTATCTGTAAAAAAAAAAGTTGACTATACTGTCTGGGAAGGGGGTGTTTGCATAACAGAAAAGGTTAACATGATAACACATTCTATCACAGTTCACATTAATGTATTACACTTGTGAATTTAGTTGTTTGCTTCCATCCTGGTTGAATGGCCTCTCTTCACCTAACAGTGACAAAATAGATATTTTCTAGTTTGTTTCACAGCTCCTGCAAAAATATTATTGAGCCAAAAAATAACCCGTGTCATCATTTCCCATTCTAGGCACTAACAAGGTTCTAATGAGGCCAAGCCACAAAATGCTGCCAGAATCGTTACCGGACACCTTATAGGTGAAAGACGTCTTATAACCTTTGTCCTCTGACAAGCCTGTTTTTATTTTAATTAGCCCTGGCTGTCTGCTCTGAAGAATAGGTTCACCCTTCTCTCTTCCGCAAACATATTTGTCATAGCAAACAACTCAATAAATTAATATACAGTTTTCTTTTTGTGTGAACGCATAAAACAAGATTGCATTCAGATGTGTCTACGCATATATCTATTTTAGAATAGAAAGCTTATAAGGCAACTGGTTTAAAATTAACTTTGATTTGCCCACACTAACAATTAGAAAATTGAATGAACATTGTTAACCACTTAAGCCCCGGACCATTTTGCGGGCCAAAGACCAGAGCACCTTTTGCGATTCGGTACTGCATCGATTTAACTGACAATTGCGCGGTCGTGCAACGTGGTTTCCAAACAAAATTGATGTCCTTTTTTCCCCACAAAAAGAGCTTTCTTTTGGTGGTATTTGATCACCCCTGCGGTTTTAATTTTTTGCGCTATAAACAAAAAAAGAGCGACAATTTTGAAAAAAACACATTATTTTTTACATTTTGCTATAATAAATATCCCCCAAAAATATATAAAACATTTTTTTTTTTCCTCATTTTAGGACGATATGTATTCTTCTACATATTTTTGGTAAAAAAAATTGCAATAAGCGTTTATTGATCGGTTTGCGCAAAAGTTATAGCGTTTACAAAATAGGGGATAGTTTTATGGCATTTTTATTAATATTTTTTTTTTTTTTACTAGTAATGGCGCTGATCAGCGATTTTTATCGTGACTCCGACATTATGGCGGACACATTGGACATTTCTGACACATTTTTGGGACCATTGTTATTTATACAGCAATCAGTGCTATACAAATACACTGATTCCTGTGTAAATGACACTGGCAGTGAAGGAGTTAACCACTAGGGGGGCAGTCAAGTGTGTCCTGGGGAGTGATTCTAACTGTGGGGGGGCGTGGCTATGTGTGGCATGTCACTGATCTCTGCTCCCGATCACAGGGAGCGGAGATCAGTGACACTGTCACTAGGCAGAATGGGGAGATGCTTGTTTACATTAGCATCTCCCCGTTCTTCCTCCCCGTGAGACGATCGCGGGTATCCCCATGGACATCGAGTCCGCGGGACCCGTGCCCGGACTCACGGAGCTTGCCGCGGGCGTGCGTGCAGCCCGCCTCCTAAAGGGCAACGTACAGGTATGTTGGTTTGCCTGTACATGCCATTCTGCCGCAGTATATCTGCGTGAGGCGGTCAGCAAGCGGTTAAAATTAAACAATTTAAAATAAATAGGACATAGTCAGCTTTAGTTTACTACTTCACCAAGGACAGATATCCAACCAGCAAAATCAGGTCTCCACCTACTTGTTCTGGTAGTGAGGAAGGGAAAAGTGAAGGTAGAAAAGTCCATACTAGCTCACCAATTAAAGCCCATCTCTTCTTGGGCTCCTTTCTCCTTTTCCAGCTCCCCGGACCACTTAAAGCACCCTTAAACTAAAAAAAACATATATACATATACACTATATTGTCAAAGTATTGGGCCGCCTGCCTTTACACGTACATGAACTTTAATGGCATCCTATTCTTAGTCCTAGGGTTCCATATTGAGTTGGCCCACCCTTTGTAGCTATAACAGCTTCAACTCTTCTGGGAAGGCTGTCCACAAGGTCTAGAAGTGTGTATGGGAATGTTTGACCATTCTTCCAGAAATACATTTGTGAGGTCAGGCACTGATGTTGAAGGAGAAGGCCTGGCTCGCAGTCTCCACTCTAATTCATCCCAATGGTGTTCTATCAGGTTGAGGTCAGGACTCTGTATAAGTTCCTCCACCAATTTAGTCATAAATTATATAGAGGATAGGATAAATAGCTCAGTCTCAGTTTTTGCGGATGACACAAAGATAAGCATGGCAATAACTTCACATCAGGATATAGAAATTTTACAGAATGACCTGAACAAAATAATGGAGTGGGCAGACAAATGGCAAATGAGGTTTAATATGGAGAAATGTAAAGTAATGCACTTGGGGGCAAAAAACATAAATGCAAACTACTCACTGGGGGGAGAACCTCTGGGGGAATCAAGGATGGAGAAAGATATGGGGGTCCTAATAGATGACAGATTGAGCAATAGTATGCAATGTCAAGCTGCAGCTACCAAAACCGGCAGAATATTAGCATGCATAAAAAAGGGATATACTCCAGGGATAAAACTATAATCCTGCCACTTTATAAAACTCTGGTTAGGCCACATCTGGAGTATTCCGTCCAGTTCTGGTCACTAGTCTTCAGAAGGGATGTGCTGGAGCGGGAGAGAGTCCAAAGAATGGCAATGAAACTAATGAGGGGACTGGACGCCCTCAATTACGAGGAACGACTGCAAACACTAAATTTATTCTCGCAGAAGAAGCGACACTTGAGAGAGGACATGATATCAATCTACAAATACCTCAATGGGGATCCCAACATAGGAAAGAAACTATTCAGTCTCAGGGAGTGTAAAGCCCCATACACACGCTCGGACAATCCGCGGACCAGGTCAGTCGGACTTTGTCCGACGTACTTTGTCCGATGTTGGCGTTGCGTACACACGGTCGGACAAAGTTGTCGGAATATCCGGTCCGGAAGAACGTCGTGACGTAAGTCGTCGTCCACGAGATTAGAAAAGGGAAGTTCAGCACCACGTCAGGCACCCGTTGGGCTCCTTCTGCTGATCCCGTGTTTATCGAGAGTTAGTGGAAGTTTGGTGACTTAAGATTCGCGCTTCTCAGTTTTCTGACTCAGATCGTTACTGCTCTTCAGTTTGTGCTTGTCGTGCGTATCTGTTTATTAGTGCGTGTAGTCAGTTCGCATTTGTTGGTCATTGCGGCCTATATCTTGATATAGGACGCTTTGATTTGCACTGCTTATTGTCTGCTCGTTGCTGGTATTCACTTCGTTCTTTCAGGCCTTGCTGTTTATCGGTGCTTTCTGTTTGTCCGTTCTGACCAGCCGACCTTTTGTGACCTTCTGAGCGATGTTTCCCGTGCGTACTCGTCGCCGAGTTCGTGCTGTACGCGGAATTGGTGTCGGGCTTTTAGCTTTGACCCAAGACCCGTCCATGAACAGAGTGACGAGGAGTATGTGGACCAAGAATTGGTTGCTTCAGCGTGACCAGTTCTCGCACATGCCTTTGCTTCGTGAGATCCGGGAGAATAATCCTGATGATTTCAGGAACTTTCTCAGGATGACGGACCCCGATTTTCACCGTCTTTTGGCTTTGCTGACCCCCTTTATCAGCCGGCAGGATACCTGCATGAGACAAGCCATTACTCCGGAGCAGAGGCTTGTTGCCACGTTGAGGTACTTGGCGACAGGGAGAAGTCTTCAGGATTTGAAGGTCTCTTCAGGTATCTCTCCCCAGGCCCTGGGAATCATTATTCCAGAGACCTGTTCTGCCATCATTCAGGTCCTGCAGGAGGACTATATTAAGGTAACATTTCTACTTTACTATTCCCTTCTATGTATGCTCTGTTTGCTAATGACTTGTATTTTTGACCTCCTTCCCTAATTACCATGATTGCAATATGTTCTAATATGCTGTGCCCCTTTTCTCCTTCATGCATTTTTCCCTTCACTTACCTCACCAGCATGCTCTTCTGCCCCAATAGACACCTATGGCCTAGTCACTTAAGCAATGTCTTTTGTCTGCTGCATAGTATTGTTTGCCCCAAAACACCCCCTAAAATATGCACAAATGTTTGCTGTGTGGTTTACTTCATGTAGAGCCCCCTTTTTTTGTTCTTTTGGTGGGGGGGGGGGGGGGCAAACTCATTAGGAACCCCCTCCCCCAACTGCTCTGTCAGATGGTACCAATCCTCTATCTGCTGGCTTTCCCAAGGTCCATACACACTATATACCTACCTCTTTATAGTGCGCATCTTTAGGGATGAATTCAGCAAAGCATGTAGTGCAAGGGACTGCCTCCATACATTCCATTTCCTATTTTTTTGTCTTCTTTCCCTCCTATTAGCTTGCTTGGTAATTTAATAATGTCACACTGTGCCTGCCTTTTTTGGGGGGGGGGGGGGGGGGGGGGGGTTGAAATGTTATTTGATCTTTCCTGTGGCCTGCCAATAGTGTTAAGTACAGAGGGTCTGGCCAAACTAGACCACATTATTGAGCCATTTGCCAATCAATGAAGTGCAGAGGGTTAGCTGTCCACCACCCCCCCCCCCCAAAACCCCTAGTTATTGCCAATGGCCCATCAGAAGTGGGGGGATTGATGGGGGGGTGAGTAATCTGTGAAGGGGAGCCTCTACTTTTCTGTGCAAATACTTTCCAGCCTCCAATTTTATACAATGCTCTTGTTCCAAGATGTTGATTGTCTAATCTGCTTGCAATGTTTAGGTGCAAAGTGACTAATTTTTTTTTCTTGTTTCACTCCACAGTTCCCTTCCACGCCACAGGAATGGCAGACTGTGGCCTCCCACTTTGCCAGCCGTTGGGACTTTCCTAACTGCGGAGGGGCAATTGATGGGAAACACGTCCGCATCGTCCCACCGCCCAACTCGGGGTCCTACTATTATAATTATAAAGGGTTTAATAGTGTAGTGATGTTGGCGGTGGTGTCGGCAACATACGAGTTTATGTATGTGGACGTGGGGATGAACGGCCGGATATCGGATGGTGGGGCCATTACGCACACGGAGTTCTACTGGCGTCTCCAAAGTGGCAGTCTGTGCTTGCCACCTCCAGAGGAGAATGCCGAAGGACTCCCCTTCGTCTTTGTCGCAGATGAAGCGTTTGCGTTGACTCCCCATGTGATGAGGCCGTTCCCGATGAGGACCCTCACCCCGGACCAGAGGGTCTTCAACTACAGGCTGTCCAGAGCCAGAAGAGTTGTGGAGAACGCTTTTGGCATCCTGGCCAGCCGCTTCCGCCTGTTCCTGACGGCATTTAACTTGGCGGAATACAAACTGAACCACATAGTTCTTGCCTGTTGCATATTGCACAACTTCCTCAAAAGACATAACAGGAACTATGTGGTGCCCGTTGGCCCAGATGTGGAGGGCCCTCCAAATGCCGAACTCACAGCCCTTCGAGTGGCACGTCCAGGCTTGCCCCCTCTAAATGCCCGTGTGGTCCGGGACCAATATATGCAGTACTTTGTGGGTAGGGGGGCCATTGCTCTGCCTGACGATGTGTGAGAGGCATTTTTTAATAAATCTGATATTTTAACCAACCTATGATTTCATGTCATTTCAGTCTTCTTTTTAGCTTATTTTACTTTGACATTTTTTCCCTTTGCCTTCGACAGTGGGAATGCACTTTCTGGGCAAAAGGAGGTAACAGTCTCTTCTTCCCAAAAAGATTATTCTCATGTTGTGTGTTTGCTACCTAATCTTTGGTCTAGAGAAGGTTTGTACTGCATAACTGACACCCAAAATACTCCTTTTCATCACCAGGTCTGACATGTGTGTATTCTCCAAAATGCTGTGCTCCGTGTTTTCGTACAAAGCACTGTGGGTGTCATTTACATAAGTCAAATCCGCTATGCTCTACAAGTGCATTGAAAAAGTTCCCCGGGAAAGAAAATTGGAGTGCAAAGTGGATTTGCCTTTAGTAAATAACACCCATTGCCCCCCATATCCTTTTCATTTTACATACATGATGCATTGTGTTTTTTAAATAAGGAAGCCACACATTTAGAAAAATAAAAGTTTACTAGGAAAACATTCCCAAGTGCGTTTACAATCTTCACGCCAAAACTGACAACATCTTGGTTATTTACAACATTGTTTACAAACATTCCGCAATTGGTAAAACCAGGCATGGAGCAAAACAGAACCTAGGAACTTGGAAAGTTCTACTTTCTAAAGTGAAGACAAGATCAGACATGACTATATGTTCAAAGTGTGTTTGATCTTGCCTTCATCACATGGGGGGGTCACCCCCGAAAAGTGGAAATTTGGAACATGCACACAATTTGGGACTGAAAATGGTCATTAGATGGTAAAACACATGCCTAGAAGCTTCAAAAGTGCCATTTTCCATCATGGGGATGAATGGACGTTTTTTGGGGGTGCAACCCCTTCACCACAACCACTTTCGTAGTTCGTAAAGTGTTTGCACCCCCAAAAAAACGTTGCCATTCATCCACCATGGTGGGAGCTAGCACATGTGGACACAATGTGTGCATGTTCCAAATTTCAGACAGTTTTTAAGTTGCAAATGTGTTCTGAAGCTGGCACAAATGTGTGTTAATTACTTGGTGCGTTTTCATATTTTTCCTAAAATATCAATGATGTTCTTCAATTTTTGTTGAACATCATTGATGTTTTGCTTTATGTAATCTAGATCTCTATTGCAGACCATTATCTCTCCGATGAGTACGTGGGCACTCTCTGTGGTAAAGTGCGATTTTTCTTCCACAACATCCACGTCACCTAAAAACCACAAACAAACAAAAATGGGGTGTTGGAAATGAGGCAGCCATACATGGATTAGCTTACCAGTAGCTGTGTTCTCCCACACTCACCTGTTGTGGTGACAATTTCTCCAAGTTCGATGATCTCTCCTTCCTCCTCCTCCTCCTCCTCTGCTTCTGCTCTTTCCCCTTTTTTGGTAGGTGTTGGTTTGGGGGTTTCCTCAGACGGCCCAAGTTTTCGCTCCCCTATGAGAATGTCCAAAAGGAAGATTTAGCAACACAAACTATTGAGGGCAGAAATAGGAAATGACAAACATTGCTTGAAAGTGACGGACACTATTTTAGTTTGGCCAGTTACAAATGTCAACTACATGAATGTAGTCACTTTGTAAAGGTGCTAAACTGACTAGCTTTTTGGTAGAAGTTTGTGTGATGGAGACCCCCCTCTAGTATCCACTGGAGCACATGTGTGGAAAAGGCTAATAAAAAGGGGGTTTGGGTGTCCCAGCACTAGTGCTCTCGAGTCCAGATGGGTAAACAGCTACTGGGTGACCTCTCCTTTACATTGAATAAATTGGCTTTACATTCTGGATGACATTTCTAGGGAGAACAAACTTCCTTTCCCCCAAAAAAAACAACAAACATCGTATTATAAGTGGCCGCACGATCGAGGTTGCGTACGATCGAATGGACACACACACGACCATGACAGTGGCAGAAAGATCGAGGCTGAGTACGATCGAATGCACAGACGAACCTGAAAGTGGCCATTTTGGAATGTACAACTTGGTAAAAATCAAAACACAATGGAGCAGTATGCAAGCAAGAAATCAAACACAAAACACAACTACTTACTTTTTTGAAGAATTCTCTTGATCTTTCTGTACTGATCGGCCTCCCTCAGTTTCAGGTCTGACCAGCGTTTCCTGAGTTGCTCCTTGGATCGTTGTACCCCAAAATTATTGTACAGCCTTCTCACAACTTTAGACATGATCTTGGCCTTGCGGACATTGGGGTTGAGGTAAGGCCCATACTTCCCATCATAGTCGCTCCTCTTTAATATGTCCACCATCTCCAACATTTCTCCAAATGACATATTGGAGGCCTTGAATTTCAGGTTCCGGGATCGGGACGTTTCTGCCTCCGGACTTTCCTCGTCCTCCTCCTCGTTGGTGGGATATTTGTGGCGCACCTGCTGTGTCCCCGCCATGTGCTCTCCCCACTACGCCGTAAAGAGAAGGGGTGGGGAATAGACGAGAAAGATCGCCAGGGGCGGGCGGAGTTTGAAGCATGCGCAGTGTATATAAAACGTCACACGCCTGTGTCGTAGCCACGATCTGGGAGACGAGGGGAGAGAAAACTCACACGAGACGATCGCTACAAACGAAGGTACAATTTAACGTTGGTACATAACTAGCCTAGACTGATTTGAACTTGAGGCTTCTTTATGGAGAAGATTAGGAGAGTTTAGCCTGACATAATTTATAGGGTTTGGTGTGTTGTTGTGTCTTGCAGAGATTGATATGAAGGGATTCAACGACATGAGTTTTCTCCCCCTCTTCATTGCCAAATACAGGGATTTTCCCATATTGTGGCAGGGTATACACCCACATTACACCAACAAACCAAAGAGGCACGCAGCCCTGGAGGAACTTGTGGAATTTGTCAAGCCAAGGTTCCCCACGGCAACTGTTGATGATATTAGAAAGAAAATTGGCAGCCTGAGGAGTGCGTATATCAGGGAGAGGAAGAAGGTCGTGAAGTCTGAGGAAACTGCAACTTCAGCAGATGAGGTCTATGTCCCCAAGCTCTGGTACTATCAGAGTCTCCATTTTCTGAAGGACCAGGCTGATGTCACGGAGCCAACCTCAACTCCTCCTTCCACGCTTCCTTGCGCACAGCCCACCCCTGATGAGGCTTCCGAGGAGCAACCTGGGCCTTCCAGTCTGGAAGAGGTGGAGGAGCCCAGCTTGTTCCAGGTATAGTAGTTTTGTTACCATTTATGGGAATAATGAATGATGTTCACTTAATTCAGGCTCGCCAATTGCTTAGTTCCTAACGTGTTTGACATATCAACAGACAGTGGTGTGGGAGACATTTGGGGCCAGAATCTAAACTGCTGGGCTGAGAATTGTATGGTTTTCTATTTGTAAACATTTTGCACCAGTCACTAGATGAGAATTGTGTGTGTTTGATGAACAAATAACTGAAACTATGTCCCTTTTTCCTACACAGGAAGACCTCAGCCAGGAGGTGGCTGTGGAAGGTGGCAGTCAGGAGGAGGCAGGGGTTAGTGGCAGCCACCAGCTGGGTAGTGGCAGTCAAGAGGGGGCTAGGCCTCGGAGCCTGACTGACACCCAAACCCCTCCCCTCCGCCCTCCGTACAAAAGGGCGAGAAGGGGGGGTTATGCGGCACAGTCAGCGCTCCGGATGATCAGAGAGGCTTCAGACTCCCTACATGCCACACCCGCCGACGAGGAGACCTTTGGCTCGGTGGTTGTCACAAAAATGATGGGTATGGAGGTGGGGCAACGCAACATGTGTGAGGGGCTCATCCTCCATGTCCTAAATAAGGGTAGGGCTGGGGAGATGACCCCACTCACACATGTTTGCCATAGTTACCATGCTCCGCCTCCTCCTCCTCCTCCTTCTGCCACCCCACCAGCACGACAGCCACAGCGTGGAAGGAAGCGTGGAAGGAAGACCTGAGAGTGACGACCTGCAATCAGTCTGGTGTGAGAGAAGATGGAGCCTCTTGTAGTACCAGAGCCTGGGGACCTAGATGGCATCTGCTGCAGTTCCGGATACTTTGGACTTCACGACCAGATTGCACTCCCCTTAATATACGTACTCCTCAGGCCCCCAATTTTCTACGCTTGGACAATGATGGTTGCCGTGGGGGGCCAAGACTTTGCAAATTCCCCAAGTTTCACCATGGCTGCGTTCCTCTTTGGTTTGTTGGTGTGACCTAAATAAAGGTTTGACTATTGTGTTTTACTTTGCTACAATGACAGTTTTTCTTTGAGTAGGCTGGTACATTTCACTAATCCTAAAGTAGAATTAACAAGGGGCAACAACAACAAACAACCTCCTAGTAAATTTAAGCAAGAAATACAAATGTAAATAATGTGTTTTTGGTAATTTGAGACACACAACCCCCCTCCAAAAAAAAAAAAAAAAAAAAACATTCAAATATGTATTCCCCAAAAAAAAAAAAAAAAAGACAAATCATGGTAAAAAAATAACAAAGATTCTTTTCCGTTCAGAGTAAAAATAAACATGTAGTGTATAAATGCTGCAAAGTAATAAAGAAGTAAGTTTGTGAGAAGTGCGGGTGAATAGGAGCAGCTAAAAGATGTCATTCTTGTTGCATTGTAAAGAAAAAGAGAATGCGCTGCATTAAAGACATTTTAACATTGCAGCGTGACGAATGTGCTGTGTCGATTAGGAAAGGTAGTTTTACCTGACCGAGCGCTTCCGTCACAGAATTTCTTCTGAGCATGCGTAGCACTTTGTCCGTCGGACAAGCGTACACACGCTCGGATTTGGTGTGATCGGACCGGGTTGACGGGAAATCTTTCCAGCAGGAGATAAGACTTTGTCCGACGGACAAACCGACGAACACTGTCCGATGGTGCATACACACGGTCTGATTTTTCAACAACCTTGTCCGATCGGACCAAATTGATGAAAAAGTCCGACCGTGTGTATGGGGCTTAAGAGAACATGGGGCCACAAAATGAGACTGGAGGAGAAGCGGTTTAACCTTAACCTTTTCATTATCAGGGCAATAAGGATGTGGGACTCTCTTCCACAATTGGTGGTGGCTGCAGGGAGTAAGGATTTTTTTAAAAAGACTCTTGAATGTATATCTTAAAGAACACAACATACAGGGATATGAGAAATATTTGTAGACACTGACACACGTACACCAACACAGGTTGAACTGGATTGATTATTGTCTTTTCAGCATTACCTACTATGTAACTATGTAACCCCAAACTCGCTTATCCATGTCTTTATAGACCTTGATTTCTGAACTGGTCCAAATCATTTGGTGGAGAGGGAATATGGTGTGGGGTCGTTTTTCAGGGGTTGGGCTTGGTCCCTTAGTTTCAGTGAAGGGAACTCTTAAGTCATCAGCATACCAAGACATTTTGGACAATTTCATGCTCCCAACTTGTGGGAACAGTTTAGGGGTGACCCCTTCCTGTTCCAACATGACTGTGCACCCGTGCACAAAGTAAGGTCCATAAAGACATGTATGAGCGAGTTTGGGGTGGAGGAACTTGACTGGCCTGCACAGAGTCCTGACCTCAACCCGATAGAACATCTTTGGGATGAATTAGAGCAAAGACTGCGAGCCAGGCCTTCTCGTTCAACATCAGTGCCTGACCTTACAAATGCGCTTCAAATGCGCTTCTGGAAGAATGGTCAAACATTTCCATAGACATACTTCTAAACCTTGTGGACAGCCTTCCCAGAAGAGTGGAAGCTTTTATAGCGGCAAAGGGTGGGCCAACTCAACATTGAATCCTACGGACCAAGACTGGGATGCCATCAAAGTTCATATGTGTGTGTAAAGGCAGCCATCCCAATACTTTTGGTAATATAGTGTAGGTTTACCATGAGTACACTTATAGTGCATTTATGCCATGAAGTGATCATGCAGTAAATATCTCCACACATTGGTCATGCAGTATATATCACACAACCATGCTTCCTTATCAATTGTGATTGATTAACAATAGCTAGCACATTTACAATTTACAATAGGGGCAATGCTCAAATTATTTTTCCACTGTTGTTCCAGAACAATAGAAATAGAATGTGCCAGTGGTCATAGGTACTGATTGCTTACGAGGGTGGGGGCACCTTAACTTATTAGGTTTAGACTTTTGTCTGCAGCTAAGTATATTCATTCTTACTTGATTATTTATCCAACTTCTATCTCAGTATTGATTTGCAATCTGTTTGATTAATGGTCTGCATTTAGTTACCTGAATTCTGTTTAAATATTGATCTGGATTTTGTTTGATTATTGATCTGGATTATGTTTGTTTATTAGTGCTGTATAGTTATTAAACTGAGTTATTGTTGACTATTAATCTGATTTCTGCAATATTCCGTTTTAATAGTGATCTGATTTCTGTTTGACTATTTACCAATTCATATTTATTCTATTTGTAAAACTTAGTGTTTGAGGCCAATCCTTTTTTCACACACTACAAATGTGTTACAGTCCTTGAATGAAATGTGTTACAGCTCTTGAATGAAATGTTTCACAGCTTTTGTATTAAATGTGTTACAGCCCTTGAATGAATTGTGTTACAGCCCTTGAAAGTATGACAGCCCTTAAGCTTGCACCTTTAAAAACCAACTTGAAAATGGAAAGTCCCATATCTCTTTTCTAACCGGATCTGTTTAAAGTGGTATCTATTTGGAAAACCTAATAATGTGATGCAAGGAAACATTGTAAGCATTATTTATTACATGTATTTTCTTCTTCTTAAGATTTTCGAAGTATTCACACTGACCTATCCAAATGCTATTTGCATGTAAGAATAATAGACACAGGGAAGGCTGTATCTATATAAGCTAATTTGTAAGCAAGTGCATACAGCAATATTCATTTTGTTCACAGTGGATGCTAAACATGATAAACAAAGGAAATGGCTGAATTTTGCAGTGAATTCTGGGAAATTAAAATTCTCTATTTTGCGCATCTCTACAGATCAGTTGCTATTAGGTTTTCATTTATTAAAGGTTAAAAGGGTTGTAAAGGTTCGTTTTTTATTTTCTAAATAGGTTCCTTTAATCTCTTCGCGCCCGGGCTATAGCCAAAAGACGGCTGCAGCGCGGGCGCTCCATGCCGGGAGGACGTCCCTGGACATCCTTTTGGGGTGTCATTTGTGGTATACACATGCCGGTCTTTTTTCATTTATAGCGCAAAAGATTAAAAATCCAGAGTTGATCAAATACCACCAAAAGAAAGCTCTATTTGTGGGAAAAAAAGGACAAAAAATTCATTTGGGTACAGTGTTGCATGACTGAGTAATTGTCATTCAAAGCGTGAGAGCACCGAAAGCTGAAAATTGGTCTGGGCAGGAAGGGTGTTTAAGTGCCCAGTAAGCAAGTGGTTAAGCTAGTGCATTGTTGGTTCACTTACATTTTTCTTCAATTTCCCTTCTAAATGTTTTTTTCTTTGTCTGAATTTCTCACTTCCTGTTTCTCCTCAGTAAACTTCACACGATCATCCGAGCGGTGTTTAGTCAGCCAGAACAGCTTACTGAACAGCTTACTGAGGAGGAACAGGAAGTGAGAAATTCAGACAAAGAAAACAAAGAAAAAAAACATTTAGAAGGGAAATCGAAGGAAAAGTTAAGTGAACCAACAATGCACTAGCTTAAAGGAACCTATTTAGAAAATAAAAAACAAACCTTTACAATCCCTTTAAAGCTCTCCATATGCTCAGAGTTTCTGCATGATTCTCAGAGTTTACCTACCCTCCCACCTACTCTGACTTCTGGTCTGAACTTGATGATGCATCACAATTTGGTACTCTTCATGTCCCATCTGACTCTTGGCTGTTACCATTGATACAGTCCTGAGGGCTATAACCTAGGAGACACCCTGCATTCCTATCGGCCCTCTCCCTAGTGTATTAACATAACTGTTGGGGTAATACAAGCATGCAGGTTTATGCAATGAACATAATCATTTTACTAAAACTGGAGAGTGTAAAATCTGGTGCAGCTATGCATGGTAGCCAATCATCTTCTAACTTCAATTTAATTCAGTTCAATTAAGCTTTGAAAAAGAAAAAAAACTGGAAGCTGATTGTTTTTTATGTATAGCTGCACCAGATTTTGCACTCTCCAGTTTTTGTAAATCAACCCCTATATGGCCAAAGGATTTAGAAGTTTGTCTGTTGGACGTTGTGTTCCATAAAACTAAAAAGTAATTTATGAGAAAAGCAAATATGACTCATAATTGGCATTCCAATTAATTCTAAAGGTGTGTAGAAGGACTTAGGTCAAGGCTCTGTGCAGACTTCCTCCACACCAAACTCCTCAAACCATGTCTTTATAGACCTTGCATTCTGCACAGGGGCACAGATATGCTGGAGCAGAAGATTGCCCAAAATTGTTGCCATGAGAATGGAAGGGCACTGTTGTCTAAAAGGTTTTGGTTTATTATAGCATTACAGGTACCCTTTACTGGAGCACCTGAATTTAACAACAAAATCCGAAGGCGAGTCCGCAACATTTTGACCACAGCGTACTACAGTTATCTGTGTACCTTTTATGCCCCGTACACACGATCGGAATTTCCGACAACAAATGTTGGATGTGAACTTGTTGGCGGAAAGTCCGACCGTGTGTATGCTCCATCGAACATTTTTTGTCAGACTTTCCGCCAACAAATGTTGGCTAGCAGGTTCTCAAATTTTCCGCCAACAAATTTTTGTTGTCAGATTTTCAGATCGCGCGTAAACAAGTCCGTCGCACAAAAGTGCACGCATGCTCGGAATCAAGTACGAGCCAGAAGCGCTCGGTCTTGTAAAACTAACGTTTGTAATGGAGACATCACATACGTCTTGTATGTCACTAGGATCGTAATTGTTGGCCAACATTTGTGTGACCGTGTGTATGCACGACAAGTTGGAGCCAACAACCCTCGAATAAAAATCTACGGTTTTGTTGTCGGAAAGTCCGATCATGTGTACGGGGCATTAGTCTAATCACAAGTCTAGTGAAGGTAAAATCCTGGATCAATGTATGACTGCCAGTGTCCACATATGTTGGTATGCTATGACAAGTTCTGTGACTACTTATTCTATGGAAAACAAACATCAGGAGTGTAAGGGCAAACCTATTGTTAACCATGAAAGGTTTTATCCACCTTGATGAATGTTACTGTTGATTTTTTTTTGTTCCAGTTTTTATTGATTTTAAAACACTCAGAGTACAAATACCTGTATTCATGGTGAAATTTACATTGTGTCATTTCAGTGTTGGGAATGATAATGTTAACTTTGCATAAACACTTCCATGAAATGAAAATCATTTGGCGTCTCATTTGCTTAGAGGTCCAAAAAGTATGCATGCTTTGCATGACCTTGCATATTTGTATTTTTGAAAGCTGTTATAATTGCTTCATTTATCAATAGGGCTCCAAAAAGTACAGTCTGATTCATTGCAGTAATTAAATAACATTGCTATAATTATATAATAATGACAAGCCTAATTAGAATACTAAGTAATATGACTAGGGTAGGTGCAGTTCCACTTTTGCTCCAGTTTCTCAATGGAGTTGGAGTTGTAAAGCCTAACTTAATGCCATTTACAGTGTTCAGTGTTGCCTCCCCCCCCCCAATCCATACCAGGCTCTTCAGGTCTGGTATGGATTTTAAGGGGGACCCCACGCTGACAGCAGAATGTAATCAAAACAGCACAGAATAGCCGGTTGTTGAGGGGCGGGAGGCCATCCTTAGCAATTATGATTCATCTGCTATCAAAGGGGTTCCCCACTGACAGCAGAATGTAAACAAAAGAAGAGCTGGCAGACCCTTCGGGTCTGGTATGGATTTTAAGGGGGAGCCTACACCAAATTAAAAAAGTGTGCAGCCCCCCCCCAAAAAAAATCCATACCAGACCCTTATCCGAGCATGCAGACTGGCAGGCAAGGAAAGAGGGGGATGAGTAAGCACCCCCCTACTGAATCATACCAGGCCACATTCCCTCAACATAGGGGGTGCCTCCCATCCAAAGCACCTTGTCCCCATGTTGATGAGGACAAGAGCCTTATCCCCACAACCCTGGTTCGGTGGTTTTTGGGGTGCGGGGAGTTAGCTTATCAGAATCTGAAATCCCCCTTCAACAAAAATGTGCAAAGTAAAAAACGACAGAGACAGTTTTTGACAAGTCCCTTTCGAGAGACACTCGCCAAATGACAGCTGCTTCTCCCCTTCCGGTAAGTAAACATGGGGGGACCGGATCTGGGGGGATTCCAGATTCCGATAAGCAACCCCGCACACCCCCACAACCACCAAACCAAGGTTGTGAGGAAGAGACCCTTGTCCTCATTAACACAGGTGCTTTCAAAGGGAGAAGGGGAGAATTTGTATCATTTATAATTTATATCAATTATCTAAAAGTATTGTTTGTGTATGGGGGCCTCACAATACAATGAAAGGCTTTCTGGAAACATGCCAGGAACCCTAGAAATAAAAACATTAAGCTAAATTCACCAAGCTATAACATATGCTATTTCCCATATCATTTTTTTATTTTCAGACACTTGACTGTTAGGATCAGCTCTCCTTGCCTGTCCATTTTCATCCGATCCCATCTAATCTGACCCGCTGGACGGATGGTGAACGTTTTCAGCTGATTTTTTCAGATTGGATGGCAGGCGGTTGTCAGCGGACACATATCCACTGACATCCGCCTCCCCATAAATGTCAATGGACCCGATTAGATCAGCCTGAAAAATGGACAGGTGGATCCGAACAGTCCGATTGTGTGAAAGGGGCCTAAGGTGCTTTTTTTGTGTGTTGTTTTAAGGGTGCAACTGCTTTTATCTGATCCTAGGGTTTTGGAAAGCTTATTTTAATTATGCTAGTGCCACAAAATGGCCCTTCATAAACCTTAATATTTTATGGTTTTCACAGAAAGAGAAAAACACAGAATAAAAAGGGCAACAGTACATAAATAATAAAATACACAAAAACAAATTCAATGCAACAAACACAACTAAATTAAATCAAGTAAACTATTTGCAATACACCCCCCTTCCAAAAAAAAAAACACAAGCAAATCTTGCCAAAACACTTAGGCTACTTTCACACTGGGGTGTTGGGGGTGTCGGCGGTAAAGCACCGCTATTTTTAGCGATGCTTTACCGTTGTTATGGTGGGGGGTAGTTTTGGATAGAATATTGAATGAGAAAAGCCCCTGTCATTTTTTTTATATTGTCCATGTGTGAGCTGCACCTCCTATAAGCATGCGGACATCAATGTGGTGGGTGCTTAATATGTCACAATATGGCATTGGTTTTGTTAAAAAAAATCCAGCAGAATGTAGAAATCCACCAAAACTTCAAAGTATTCTTTCAATTTTTTGAGGCCTTGCAGGGTCAATTGTTTAGGGAAAAATAGTGAGTTAGCTTTTCTGTCCCAGACACAACAAGAATTAAGACAGAATCTCTATGAATTAGCCAAATAGCTTCTGTTCCAGTGACAGTTGTAAAAATTGTTATAGCTGGTCACAGATAGCAATCCAGACCCTTATTCGAGCATACAGTTTGTCTGGCAAGGAATAGAGTGGGGGCAATAAGCATGTGTCCCGCTCCTGTACAATACTGCCCTCCCCCCATTTATATGATGATTGGATATCTGGGGGTCCTTTATAATATAGGAGGTTTCCATATTCTGATAACTTCCATCCTGCAGACTTTCAAATTCACTGGGCTAGGCCAGGAATGTGGAGAAGGGGCCTTTATCCCCACACAAATTTCTTTGCTTGGGGGCAAGCAAAGTACCATTCCCATGTTGAGAATGTTTGCCATTTTATGATTCATGAAGGAGGAAGCCACATGCTCACTGTCCCCCTTTTCCTGACCAGCTAGATTGCATGCTCAGATAGGGGTTCGGTATGAATTTTGGAGGACTCCGGGCTATTTTTCTTGCTTTTTTGTAGGAGTACCCCTTTAAAATCAATATGAGACCTGATGAGTCTGGTATGGATTTTTTTTCTTTTACTTCTCCTGCTTAAATCCATACCAGACCCTTATCACATGCTTTCAAATGTCACTTTTGGTTTAGTACATCCTCCAGGTGCATCACTTCACTGGCATCCCAGACAAATTATATGTTTGTATTTTAAATTTTTTTTGCAAGGGTATGTGTTTTCCCTACCAGGACCCAACCCCCTATGCCCTTTGACACCCCTTTGCCTGTAAGCCTTGAAAATAGATATTACTTTCAAGATTCCCCTCCCATTGACTTCAGTGGGGTTCACATTAAAATGTTCAATTTGCAGTTTTTTGACCATGTTCGTCAAATGTGCCCACAAATCGAACCTAAGCAGATTCCCTCATCACTAATAATAAGTAGCAGAAATGTTAATCCACCTTGTCATGAACAGTATTCTCATGTATACTGGAGTGAAGAAGATAACATGTATAATAATCTGTTTCTGACAGTGATTAGTGATTGTGTTACATATAACTCCATTTCTCTTTCATGATAATTCATCTTTAATGTCCCCTTAGGTACCCTGATACATTTAAATAAAAAGGTATTTAAGCCAAATGTTTATGAATCAATTTAGATGTAACACTTTTATTCTATAAAAGTCTCAGGAGATGTTTAATGTTCTACTGCTGTTCACATTTTCACGTGTTATAATTATCCTGTAATTTTTTGAACCGTTCAGAGAATGATCTGACTTTAGTATTCCTGCAATAAAGGAAAAAATAAAACTACAATGTTTGCTTTTCTTTCTGGTAAAGTGTTAAAGTTAAACTCAAGGCAAATGTAACAGGTATAAATTACTGCAGCTCCATATTTATTAATAGATCATCATTTTTTTTTAATACAAGCAATGTAAAAAGCTAAATTTTAAGTCTTGGTATTAGCTTGCAGTACACTATACAGTCTTTAACCACTTCCCGCCAGGCCTATAGAAAAATGACAGCTGGGTGGGACTTTCATCATTCCGGGTGAACATCAAATGACATTCTCCCAGAACGCACCTCTCACGCTGTGAGCACAATCTGTCGCGATGGCTGTGTCCATCGGCCCCCCATTGGCAGATCACTGTACCGGCCTGCTGACGGTACCATGTGATCTCTGTCACCAATAGGGATGAGGCCGATGTTCGAGTCGAACGCTGAATACCGTATGGGGCATTCTCGGGAAATTCAACAGTCCACGGAATGCCCTCTAATGAATGGCAAGACTGTCAATGCACTGCGAGATCGTAGTGCATCGACGGCTTCTGATTGGCCAAAGCATGCACCGGCCAATCACAGCGCGCTCTGCTGGGGGCCCTTTATAATATAGGAGGTTTCCATATTCTGATAACTTCCATCCTGCAAACCTTTGGCAATTCATGGCTCAGGGGGCTGAGTGAGTCCATGTACTATGTAAGGCTCCTTACACGGCAGCCGTACATAATTTTGGTATGAATGAGAGCAGCAAAATTACATTTGTAAAGGAAAAAATATCATGTAAAACTGCTCACTGCTGTAATGTATTTTTCGGATCCCGGCAATATAGATAAAAATCATTGAAAAAAAACGGCACAGGTTTTCCCTCCCAGTCCATTACCAGGCCCTTTGGGTCTGGTATGAATATTAAGGGGAACCCTGCACCAACATTTTTTGAAAAAATTGCGTGAGGGTCCCCATCAAAATCCATACCAGGCCCTTCAGATCTGGTATGGATTTTAAGGGGAACCCTGCACCAAAAAAAAAAATGAAGTGAGGGTTCCCCCAAAATCCATACCAGACCCTTATGCGCGCATGCAACCTGGCAGGCTGCAGAAAAAGGGGGGACGAGAGAGTGCCCCCCCTCCTGAACCGTACCAGACCACATACCCTCAACATGGGGAGGGGGATTTGGGGTCCTCCCCAAACACCTTGTCCCCATGTTGATGGGGACAAGGGCCTCTTCCCCACAGCCCTTGCCCGGTGGTTGTGTGGATCAGCCGGATGCTATTAAAGTTCATGTGCGTGTAAAGGCAGGTGTCCCAATACTTTTGGTAATATAGTGTATATACCATAGTTTATGAACTTTATAACTTTTCTACAGACTAAATAATAAACACCAATTTGGGTTATATTGGCCAAAGAAATGTACAAAATGCAAAATACATTTTGACCTAAATTTATGAAGAAAGTTTATTTATTTGGGTACAGTTTTGCATGACTGCGCAATTGTTATTTTGAAAGCTGAAAATTGGCCTGGGCAGGAAGGGGATGAAAGAGCTGAAAGGGGCAAGAAAAGCAGAAATTAGCCAATCAAATGGGTTTCCTGTCCTGCCAGACAGGGCTTTGCTGTGTAGCAGAACTGTGTAAATTTTAGGACTAGAGGGACAGAAATATGAATCATTTGGTAAAACACCTCCCTTAAATGCATTTTATTTACAGTATGCATTAATTGTTTGCTTGGAACTCATAAAATAGTAATTAGAGTAATTCCTAAATTTAGCAGTTAGTCTAATGCCACGTACACACGGTCAGACTTTCTGGCAGAAAAAGTCAGACGGAATCTTTTCATTGGATATTCCGATCGTGTGTGGGCCTCATATGACTTATTTTTTTCGAAAATTCTGACGGACCTAGAAATAGAACATGTTTTAAATATTTCCGACGGAATCAATCCCTATCGGGAAAACCGCTCGTCTGTATGCTGTTCCGACAGACCAAAAACGACGCATGCTCTGAAGCAAGTATGAGACGGCAGCTATTGGCTACTGGCTATTGAACTTCCCTTTTCTAGTCCTGTCGTATGTATTGTACGTCAACACGTTCTAGACAGTCAGACTATATTGTAATCGTGTGTAGGCAAGACCACTTGAGTGGAATTCCGTTGGAACGTCGTCGGAGAAACCCTCAGAGTTTATTCCGACGGAAAAAACGGTCGTGTGTACACGGCATAATTGCTTATAACTATGCAAAAGATCTTGTTCACTAGACTTAAGCACAACGGAAAATTTTGTTTCGCTACGTTTTGTTTTCATTTGTAAAACACATAATTTCATTCTGTTATATTCATTATGTTACGTTAATTCGTTTTCGGATAATTTGTTATTTCTCTAGAGTGTCGATGATCGTTATACAGAATTGGTTGTATATTGATTCGATTCGATATGTATATCAAATTTGATGCGATATTTATATATATATTCATGATAACGATACATAGTTTGGAAATTCGTTTGTTTTTAGAATCCATTAACACACACAATGACAATATCTCTTCTCCTCTGCTCAAATACAATACAACACCCTTCTCACTCAGTTCTCAGGAATGCACTTTTCCAGTAATCCAACCTCCAGCACAAAATTAATCAGCTGATTGGACTACTCCCAGTTGACCTTTTGTTTCATTATACCTATACATATTAATGAATGAACGAATCATGTCAAATTAATTTGTTATTTTTTCTATAATTTCTTTCGTATTAGTTGAAATTTGTTATTTTTTTCATCAGACATTCAGATGCATCCGAATTGCACATTCTATTATTCACCCTAACATTTTAATAATGTACTATAAGAAACAATTTCTTGATATCATATAATTACTCCTGAATGTTCCATATCATTCCATCTCCCGCACCGATAAGCTGCTCCTCCATCATTACTGACACTAATTAATTGCAGGTCTCTAATGTAAAGAAATATGTTTTACTAAAAGGTTGTTTCACATCTGGCACCTTTCTATTGAAAAATTAACATGAAAATGCCTAGGCTATAAGAAGATTGCCAAGACCCTGAAACTGAGCTGCAGCACAGTGGCAAAAACCATACAGTGGTTAAACAGGACAGGTTCCACTCAGAACAGGCCTCGCTGAGAATGAGTGCTGCCAGCATTGCTGCAGAGGGTTGAAGGGGTGGGGGGGGGGGGGGGTCAGCCTGTCAGTGCTCAGGCCATACGCCGCACACTGCATCAAATTGGTCTGCATGTCTGTCCTCCCAGAAGGGAGCCTCTTCTAAAGATGATGCACAAGAAAGCCCGCAAACAGTTTAAAGACAAGCAGACTAAGGACATGGATTAATGCAACCATGTCCTGTGGTCTGATGAGACCAAGATAAACTTACAGTGGTGTGAAAAAGTGTTTGCCCCCTTCCTCATTTCCTGTTCCTTTGCATGTTTGTCACACTTAAGTGTTTCGGAACATCAAACCAATTTAAACAATAGTCAAGGACAACACAAGTAAACACAAAATGCAATTTGTAAATGAAGGTGTTTATTATTAAAGGTGAAAAAAAATCCAAAACCATCATGGCCCTGTGTGAAAAAGTGATTGCCCCCTAAACCTAATAACTGGTTGGGCCACCCTTAGCAGCAACAACTGCAACCAAGCGTTTGCGATAACGTGCAATGAGGTTTTTACAGCGTCCTGGAGGAATTTTGGCCCACTCATCTTTGCAGAATTGTCCTAATTCACTTACATTAGAGGGTTTTCGAGCATGAACGGCCTTTTTAAGGTCATACCACAACATCTCAATAGGATTCAGGTCAGGACTTTGGCTAGGCCACTCCAAAGTCTTCATTTTGTTTTTCTTCAGCCATTCGGTGGTGGACTTGCTGGTGTGTTTAGGATCATTGTCCTGCTGCAGAACCCAAGTTCGTTTCAGCTTGAGTACACGAACAGATGGTCGGACATTCTCCTTCAGGATCTCTTGGTAGACAGCAGAATTCATAGTTCCTTTTATCACGGCAAGTCTTCCAGGTCCTGAAGCAGCAAAACAGCCCCAGACCATCACACTACCACCACCATATTTTACTTTTGGTATAATGTTCTTTTTCTGAAATGCAGTGTTCCTTCTACGCCAGATATACTTGGACACACACCTTCCAAAGAGTTCCACTTTTGTCTCATCGGTCCACAGAATGTTGTCCCAAAAGTCTTGGGGATCATCAAGATGTGTTGTGGAGAAATTGAGACGAGCTTTGATGTTCTTTTTGCTCAGCAGTGGTTTTCTCCTTGGAACTCTGCCATGCAGGCCATTTTTGCCCAGTCTTTTCCTGATGGTGGAGGCATGAACGCTGACCTTAACTGAGGCAAGTGAGGCCTGCAGTTCCTTGGACGTTGTTGTGGGGTCTTTTGTGACCTCTTGGATGAGTCGTCGCTGCGCTCTTGGGGTAATTTTGGGCGGCCGGCCACTCCTGGGAAGGTTCACCACTGTTCCATGTCTTCGCCATTTGTGGATAATGGCTCTCACTGTGGTTCGCTGGATTCCCAAAGCTTTGGAAATGGCTTTATAACCCTTTCCAGACTGATAGATCTCAATTACTTTCTTTCTCAATTGTTCCTGAATTTCTTTGGGTCTCGGCATGATGTGTAGCTTTTAAGGATCTTCTGGTGGACCTTACTGTGTCAAGCAGCTCCTATTTAAGTGATGCCTTGATTGTGAACAGGTGTGGCAATAATCAGGCCTGGTTGTGGCTAGAGAAATTGAACTCAGGTGTGGACAACCACAGTTATAGTATGTTTTAACAAGGGGGGCAATCACTTTTTCACACAGGGCCATGATGGTTTGGATTTTTTTTCACCATTAATAATAAACACCTTCATTTACAAATTGCATTTTGTGTTTACTTGTGTTGTCCTTGACTATTGTTTAAATTGGTTTGATGTTCCGAAACACTTAAGTGTGACAAACATGCAAAGGAACAGGAAATGAGGAAGGGGGCAAACACTTTTTCACACCACTGTATTTGGTTCAGATGGTGTCAAGCGTGTGTGGCGGCAACCAGATGAGGAGTACAAAGACAAGTGTGTCTTGCCTACAGTCAAGCATGGTGGTAGGAGTGTCATGGTCTGGGGCTGCATGAGTGCTGCCGGCACTGGGGAGCTACAGATCATTGAAGGAACCATGAATGCCAACATGTACTGTGACATACTGAAGCAGAGCCTGATCCCCTCCCTTCAGAGACTGGGCCGCAGGGCAGTATTTCAACATCATAAGGACCCCAAACACACCTCCAAGACGACCACTGCCTTGCTAAAGCAGCTGAGAGTAAAGGTGATGGACTGGCCAAGCATGTCTCCAGACCTAAACCCTATTGAGCATCTGTGGGGCATCCTCAAACGGAAGGTGGAGGAGGGCAAGGTCTCTTACATCCACCAGCTCTGTGATGTCGTCATGGAGAAGTGGAAGAGGACTCCAGTGGCAACATGTGAAGCTCTGGTGAACTCCATGCCCAAGAGGGTTAGGGCAGTGCTGGAAAATAATGGTGGCCACACAAAATATGGACACTTTGGACAATTTGGACATTTTTACTTAGCAGTATACTCACTTTTGTTGCCAGCAGTTTAGACATTAATGGCTGTGTGGTGAGTTATTTGAAGGGGACAGCAAATTAACACTGTTATACAGGCTGTACACTCGCTACTTTACTTTGTAGCACAGTGTAATTTCTTCAGTGTTGTCACATGAAAAGATATAATAAAATATTTACAAAAATGTGAGGGGTGTACTCACTTTTGTGAGATACTGTAAATCTTACACTATTTTATCATTTTATGGTCCTTTTAGGGCTCATTCAGACAGCCCACGAGACCCATCATCCATGCTGAGTTGCTTTTTGCTGTGTCTGCATCCACCTCGGAGTAGATACAGTGCATGCATGGTCACCTGTCAAAGTCTGACCTGCGGGTAGGTGTGGGTGCATGTATCTGAACGCAGACACTGTGCATTTGGATCCATGCAACCACTACTTCCCCCATGCGCCTCCATCCGCTTCTATGGGCTGCCTGCATGCAGCTATGAGGTAGATACAGACCCAGAAAAAGCAGTTTAGCATGGAATATGGGTCTCAGCGCTCATCTGTATCTCACATGTTATGATTTGTGACAAATATTTGCTTGAAAATAGCTTATCATCATTATTTTCCCAGGGTGAATACTGCTTCCTGTCCTCCTGCTCTAGTGCTTTTTGCTAGAATAGTTGAGTAAGATCACACCCGCAGACTGCAGTTGCAGAAAAATAGAAAGGGTGCCATGTTACTGAGTGCTGATTTGAGCACATTTTGTTACTATACATTTATTACATAAACAAATACCCTTTGAGCTACATAGACTACAGGGCTCAAAATTTCAAGTCCTGGGCTACTAGCCAGACCTCAAGGGTTACTCGCCACCAGTTGCCCCACCCAACCCCTACCTTGCCCACCCCAAATTATGCCCCTAATCACGTCCTCATAAATTATCTCATGAAATGACACTTAAATGTTTTTGCAGAATTAAGTTAGAAAAATAAATATTAACAACAACTTTATCAGTTCCCCTCAGCACAGCCCTTACCAGTACTCATCAATGCAGGCTTACCTGTACCCATCAATGCAGCGTGACCTGTGCCCATCATTGCAGCGTGACCTGTGCCCATCATTGCAGCCTACCGTGCCCACCATTGCAGCCTCACTGTGCCCCCATTGCAGCCTCACTGTGCCCTCATTGCAGCCTCCCTGTACCCCTTGCAGCCTCACTGTGCCAACATTGCAGCCTTACTGTGTCCAAATTTGCAGCCTCACTGTGCCCTCATTGCAGCCTCACTGTGCCTCTTGCAGCCTCACTGTGCCAACACTGCAGCCTCACTGTGCCAACATTGCAGCCTCACTGTGCCCAACATTGCAGCCTCACTGTGCCTCCATTGCAGCCTATACACTTATTGGAATTTTTGTTACCAAAAACATGTAGCAGAATACATATTGGCCTAAATAGATTTTTGAAATTAGATTTTTTTTAAAAAATTTATTGGATGTGTTTTATAGTAAAAAAATATTGTTTTTTTTTTTTCCAAATTGGTGCTCTTTTATGTTTATAGCGCAAACAATAAAAACCACAGAGGTGATCAAATACCACCAAAATAAAGCCATATTGCAAAAAAATGGCCTGGTCATGAAGGGGGTAAACCTTCTGGGGCTGAAGTGGCTAAGCTGTAAAGGCAGCCGGACGGGGTAATATACTTGCCTTGTGATATGGCAAGAATTATACCTGCTGTTGTATTGCTGGGCAGTACCACTAGCTGAATGTGTACTTGCGATAGCATGCAATGCATGCTCCTGTAAAGTACCGGCATTCTATTAAATAGTGCATCCCCATTGGATAATGTCATGGACGATCTGCGCGTGTGCAGTACGCAACGTCACTGCAGCTGATATGTTGATCAGCTGGTGTGACGTTAAAACTGCACATGCACAGAACGGGATGCACTTTTCGATAGAACACCGGCTAGAAAAAATTATCCCCACTTTTCAGAGGGCAATACATGTGTAAATGAGTCTTCTTTGAATGTCCAAAGTCATCAACATCTCTTTCTATTGTATATTAAGTAGATCACTTGAGTTTTCTGGTAACTATTATGATGTCTGTCAAGTTTTTTGTGTGTGTGTTTTTTGAAGTTGAAGTTGAATTAGAGGTTTTGCCCCAGTGGAAGCAACACTTATCAAATAGGCAGTTTGGCCAGATTTGATATTTTCTATGCAATTAACAGCCATTCAATTTATAATGTAAAAAAAGGAACAAAGACTACATAACACGTTCTAATTCCCAGTTGGCAGAGATGGGGCGCAGGCTGCTGGGTGATCTGCTGATGAACTGATATTTCTGAAGATGGACAGCTGTTTGACAATGCGCTGTACTGCCTGACATGTATGCAATGTTTTTCAAGAGAAGAAGCAATTTTGAGTGTTATGCCACATACACACGATCGGAAAGTCGGCCAGCAAAAGACAGATGAGAGCTTTTGGTCGGAAATTCCAACCGTGTGTATGCTCCATCGGACTTTTGCTGGCCCGAATTCCAGCCAGCAAAAGATTGAGAGCAGGTTCTCTATTTTTTTTAAATTTACACAGCTCTGCCACACCACACAGCCATGTCTGGCAGGAAGGAGACCTGATTATTTTTCTCTGCTACAGTTAAAGTAGAACTAAATGTGATAAAATAAAAATTGTGTACAGGCAGGCTCTTTATCGCAGATTGAAAAATGCAATATCTCTTTAGCAAAATACACTTACCTGCCTGTTTGCAATACTCTGTAGAATGTACGCATGCACTGCGCATGCTCAGCTCAGTTCACATTCTGGCACACTGCTCAAGTGTTGGTAATGACAGCACTCCTTCACATGTGCAGGAGTGATGTCATCCTGCGCTGGCCAATCAAGACGGCTGCTGAAGGCACCCGTTAGAAGCCTGGGAGATGATACCAGGGCCAGCGAGGGACCTTGTGGATGTGTCCGTAGTTCCGCTTTAAGTGACAAAATCCCCCGATTCCCCCATCAATACAGTCAGTGTTGGTGGGGGAATCCTTTCACAGTGCTATTGTGTTCTGCTAGAGGGAAGCCTTCCCTGACAGCAGAACACAATGATTACTGCTAGCCGCTATAACTGCCGGCAGTAATCGCATGCAAAAAATCCAACAGGCTGGTTGTACCCAAGTCGATCTTTGGATCAAATTGAGTACATCCAGTCTGCCCACAGATGGATAAAATCTTCACTATTCCCTGTTGAACTGGCAGAGATTCGATCCACCTACGGCAGGCTTAAAGCGTTTGTTACCCCAACACTTCATACTCCTGATATGTGCCTGCTGTACCATGTATTTGTACGAGAAAGTATTGTGTACTCTTTGTATTGCGTCCTTTATGAAAAATCCCTGGTGTTCCTGCCAGTCGCTCTGCTTTCCTATTATTAAGCAGGAGAACACACGTGGTCAGTTCTCTAGCTGTTCTGAGAACTCAGTGTACTCTCCTCCAATTAACAGACTTGTCCTGACAGGCCCCCACTACACAGCCCTTCACTGGGAGGCTCAGTGTGCTGCTGCTTCTCCTCCTCCAGCTCTTATTCAGCTGAGAACAGAAGGAATGTGATCACTTCAATTATTCTTTCCATAAATACAATTTCCTGTGTGTACTTTTCCTATTCCAACCACAATTATCTTGTGCTTATATAGGCTGATACTGTATGCAAATTTAAACTCTCTCGCTGTACAAGTTATATATTACCATGTACAATGTTATGTTCTTCTCTACTCTCAATAAAGATTTGATTGTGAAAAAAAAGGGAAAAAAGGTAAATATAATGTTTGTTTGTTTTTTTTTTTGTTTTGTTTTTTTACCTATACAAAAATGTTTTGCATTTCATTTTTATTCCTAAACAGAATGGGTTGTTTTACAATGTGATCGTTTACAATCACCTTAAGCCTTTCATTTTGAATTGCCCAAAATTACTTTTTAACTAATTACATTTACTAAATCAAGAAACAATTGCATTCATTTGGAAGGTACTATATACTTAAAGTGGAGTTCCACCCATATAAAAGTTAGCAGCTACAAAAAGCGCAGCTGCTGATTTTTAATAATTGGACGCTTACCTGTCCCATGGTCCAGCGATGCGGGGAACAAAGCCCCACTCATCTCCCCCCCTGCTCTCCTCTGCGCTGGTATTGTGAATGTGGGCCCCCGGCTGTGGCTTCACAGCCAGCACGCACTGTGCATGCGCGAGACGCGCTGCACGCTGTGGTTGGCCTGGCAATCTTCTGGGACCTGTGACGTGTCCAGGGGCGTTGCTAGGTCTACAAGAGATCAGGGGCTAGAGCCCATAGCAGCGTAGTAAAGAAAGTCATACGCTTGGGCGGGCATACACATGTATATACAGTAATATACGTGTGTGTGTGTGTATATATCCCCAGAGAGACCCACACTTACATCAGGGTCCCCAGAGAGCCCCCCACTTACATCAGGGTCCCCAAAGAGCCTCCTCCTTACATCAGAGTCCCCAGAGAGCCTCCCCTTGTATCAGGGCCCCCAGAGACCCCCCCACTTACATCAGGGTTCCCAGAGAGCCCCCCTTACATTAGGGTCTCCAAGGGCCTCCCACTTAAATCAGGGTCCCCAGAGAGCCTCCCCCTTGCATCAGGGTCCCCAGAGAGCCCCCCACTTACATCAGGGTCTCCAGAGAACCTCTCCTCCCCTTGGGGTCCCCTGCAGAGACTTGGGGCTATAGCCCCAAAAGCCACCTCCTAGCGACGCCACTGGACGTGTCCCAGATGATTGCACGGAGGGAGGGAGGAGAGGTGAAAATCGGGTATCCCCCTACCCCCACCCCCCAAAAAAAATGACATGCCAAATTTGGCATGTCAGGGGGGTCACCTTCAATTACAGCTGAAGTTCCATTTTTGGGTGGACCTCCGCTTTCAGTGAACCATAATGAAAGCATGGAGGTTTTCTTGTACATGAAGCAGGCTGTTTTTTTTAACGTATTTGTGTATTTTTTCTGTGTATGTTTTTTTTTTCTAAGTACAGGATGAAAAATGTATGTCTTCCTTTGGGAAAACAGCAGCAATGCTGCATCAGCATATTCACACTAAAATGTGAAGGTTATTTATAAAATATGACATTGCAAATGGAAAGTGCTATTAGAGATTTCTCTGTTTCCCTGCTGCTTGGATTCTCGGCTTTTTTCTGCATTGTTTCAGACACCTTCCCTCTACAACACCATCCATAACACTTCTGTCTATTTTTGGTATTTGGAAGGTATATAAATAGACAGACTTCCTGAATATATAAGAGATGGTGAGATGCGTACACGGTGAAATGTTCATCTAGGTGCAGCCATCCTTCACTGTATACAAGCAAACACTGGATCAGTATCTAAACAGATAAATATATGTCATATCCTAAAGGATCGTTCGGTTTGGTACCAAAATAGACTGAAAAAACAATACTGTAAAGGAGCGGAATAAGAGAGGCAAGTGGTAAGGTTGGTTTACTAAAGGAGTTAAACCCACAACAGTAAAATCAGTCTGTATATGCAGTAAAGCATGCTTGTTATACTCACTGTGGGGTTAATCCTCTGCCTTTAAAAATGCTGTTTGATCCTGTATGCACAGATCCTCCCCTTCTTGCATTGCCCACATAACATGTATGGATAAGTCAGAGTTACTGGAGTCGGTCTGCACATGCTCAGTTTGGTGATTTATGAGAAGAACTGGCAAATATGCTAATATCCAATATGGCCACGCTAATCCACGCATGTACATTAGAGAACGGCGTGCAATGGCAAGCGACGTTGAACGTGCGTACGCAAAACGCACTAATTGTCAGTTCACTGGCCTATATAAGGACACCAGCGGCTCTCACAAATTGATGGATTATCGTCAGCCTTGTATGTTGTTTTCCTGTGTTCCTGTGCCTTGTGCTTCTGCTTGATTACCCATATACCAACCCAAGTTACCCCTGACCTGCTCTGGCTTCTCTCCTGACTCTCCTTGCTTCACAGACCTGCTCCTGCCTATTCCAGATTGACATCCTGTGTTTGACCCCAGCTTGATCTCAACCATGCTTCCTGCCCCTGCTGCTGACTGACTTCCTGTCTTTGACCCTGGCTTGATCTCAACCATGCTTCCTGCCTCTGCTCCTGACTGACTTCCTGTGTTTGACCCCGGCCTGGCTTTTGACCTTGCTTCTGCTTTACCCATCTGTCTAGATCCACCAGCATCTCCAGAGAATCATTGGCTGTGACCACCTTCTCTGCTCTTGGGTGTTCTTCCATCTAGAATCATCGGGCAGCTTCATCTTCAGGCAACCTATGCATCTTTGGGCATAGCACCCTCTGTCACCACCTTCAGGGGTACTCTGCACTTAGCCGCAAGGGGGGCCCTCTCGTCACCTCAGCCTCCAGTCTGGTATGTGACAGGTGTGTATTGCTAGAGAGTTTTTTTTTTTTGGGAGGGTGCATGTGATCAGCACAGGGCCAATCAGCACTCTCCAGACAGAGTGTCAGGGGTCCTGCATCCTGATAGGTCAGTCAATGCAGTATGAAAACTTCTCCTATGAGCTTTAACCAGGCACTGATAGACGTAACAAGACTGCTATATACTGCTGATGGGAAAAGGTAATTAGCAGTTTATATTTACTAAAATAATTGCATTTTCAGGTTCTGTGTACTGTGGGGGACCAGATATAGTGTCTCCTGTATAATAATAATAATAATAATAAGTAATCCTGTATAATAATAATAACAATATAGTGAATGCAGGCTCCTGGGTTTAGTAACACTTTAAGCATCTTCACTTTTAAAGTGAAAGCAGTTATAAACTCAAAACCAAGAATGTAATATATTGCAGCTTACCAATCATTAAGTTTGACTGCTACATTCGTTTTCTTGTTGTAAGCTTTTTTCCTTCTGTTTTCACATGGTGATCTGGCCAATAACACATCTCCTGTATTAGGTGTCTCTGCACACAGAGAAGGTGACTGACACAGAAACGGGCAGTTTATGAATGTGCAATCCAGTGGCGGCTGGTGCTCAAAATTTATGGGGGGGGGCGCAAACTGAAAAAAAAAACATCAAATGCAGCCACTGTGCCCATCAAATGCAGCCACTCTGCCCATCAAACGCAGCCACTGTGTCATCAAACGCAGCTACTGTACCCATCAGTTGCTGCCAGTGTGCCCATCAATTGCTGCCAGTGTGCCCATCATTTGCCCCTACTGTGCCCCATCAATTGCTGCCAGTGTGCCCCATCAATTGCTGCCAGTGTGCCCCTCAATTGCCGCTACTGTGCCCCATCAATTGCTGCCAGTGTGCCCATTAATTGGCGCTAATGTGCCCCATCAAATGCTGCCAGTGTGCACTTACCTGTCTCGCAGCGGGTCACGGTGTTGTCCTCCACGTCCGCGTGCCTCGATGTCTCCGGTTCTCTCTATCAGGCATCCAATCACAGCGCCTGTTGTTTCAGCCAATCAGTTGACAGGTAACCAGACTGGAGTACCTGATTGGCCGAGAGGCGGATCAGTGTTAGGAAAGCGATTTATTCTGGTGTAATTCAGGTGCTGTAATTCAGGTGCCCAGCATCCGACAAGGGGCCAGACATCTGAATAGGGGGCGGCAGCGGCGAACATACATAGATTTATGCAATGCATGAATCTATGTATGGTGAGAGAGAGGTGACAGAAGAGAGGGGGCTGCGTTCCTGCACCATTTATGGACGCACCACCACTGGTGCAATCTCAACACTTCACTGGCGATCTGTGTCAGAATACACCCTCCCAGATTTACCAGCTCAGAGGTGGTGAATCAGGGAGAGAAGAGAGAATCCCGGGGGAACAGTGGAGGAAGAAGGAAGATTATGGACTTCCTTCTACCTCGATAAGATCCCCCAAGACAGTAACCATGTCCCCCTACCATGTTTATGTGTATTACATATATTTTATACATTTGTACTCAGAGTCTCTTAGAAATAGTCCAGGAAAGGTAAGGGAGGAAGGGGGAATAGTGACCTGTGATGTGCCATGGTCACGTGGTCAGTATGCCTAAAAGGGGGCATACTCAAGAAGTAATTAGTAAACAAATAAAAGAAAGTTAAAAAAAAGGGATGGGTGGGTGGGATAACGTGAACGGAACGTCGACAAGATGAGTGGATTGAGGGCAAGTATTTATGGAGCGAGACTCCTCCTACAAATCCAGGCTGACCTGCAGTGAGCCTTCCTATTTGTACTCAGAGCCTCTTGGAAATAGTCCAGGAAAGGTAAGGGAGGAAAGGGGTGTGCCATGGTCACATGGTCAGTATGCCTAAAAGGAGGAAAAAATTGAGACAATAGGATGAGAGAGAAAAGGGGATTTATTTGAAACAATTGCATAACAGACTAGTGTGAAAATGCATGAGACATCTCAACGTGTGTCTGCGCCATTAGTTGGTCTAGAACTGCTACCGGGCAAATAACTTTCTGAGGATCTGAAAAAAGAATTGTTGCTCTAAAATAAAGATGGCCTAGGCCAGTGATGGCAAACCTTGGCACCCCAGTTGTTTTGGAACTACATTTCCCATGATGCTCATGCACTTTGCAGTGAAGTTGAGCATCATGGGAAATGTAGTTCCAAAACATCTGGGGTGCCAAGGTTCGCCATCACTGGCCTAGGCTATAAAAAGATTACCAAGACCCTGAAACTGAGCTGCAGCACGGTGGCCAAGACCATTCAGCAGTTTAACAGGACAGGTTCCACTCAGAACAGGCCTCACCATGGTCGACCAAAGAAGTTGAGTGCACGCACGCAGTGTCATATCCAGAGGTTGTCTTTGGCAAATAGACCTGTGAGTGCTGCCAGCATTGCTGCAGAAGTTGAAGGGGTGGGGAGTCAGCCTGTCAGTGCTCAGACCATACGCCGCACGCTGCATCAAATTGGTCTGCTTGGCCATAGTGTTTCAGTGAATATCTGATTCTGTAATCTCGCTATGTCTCACGAGACTCCAGATCCAGGATTCTCCGCTGTTCGAAGCATTTGTAGATCGCTTCACTTCAGAAAAGGAGAATCGATCTACACCGCTTCATAAACAGGCCCTCAGAGGAGAGCAGTCTCCACTCTGAATGCCAGAGAACTGAGCAGCGGATATTTTCCACTGCTTCATAAACAGGCACCTTAGAGTGCCCCACTCTGGATGAAGAAGATGACCTTTGGACAACAACATGTCAGTCAGGGGGAGGGGAGTGTTAGATGTACTAGCAGATTTAGATACACTAAACAAATTGAAGCAAAACTCCAGCACTTTATAAGCAGTTACAGCAAGAGTTTCTTTTTTCTTTTAGGCTTGGTTCACATTGCCACGACCTGAAAAATGTGCAACTTGCGGTGCGACTTTGCCAGAGGACTTCCTGGTGACTTGAGTATTGAGTACTACTTTGATAAAAGTATAGAATAGAAGAGAAGTTGGATAGAAGTCGCCTTCAAGTAGTATAGGAACCTTTTCTGAATTTGTAGCCACTTTAGTAGTGCTAATTAAGACAGCTCTCATTGACTAACATGGGATTTCTCATAAAAAAGTCAGATCCCATGTTGCAGCAGTGTGAACTGAGCCTTAGGATGAAGGTTTTACATAAACAAAGGCTGATCATTGTAAGCACAACTATCAGCGGTAAATGGTTTGTCTCATCCCTCTAACTACAGGGGAGCTTATTCTGTAGAAAAATACAACAGACTTACTGGCTGGATCACCAAATGAAAATAAGAAAGAAAGAAAGACTAAAAAGGAAAACTAATGCAGCCCTCACATCTAAGAATTAGTAAGCTGCAATAAAATAAATGTTTGCTTTTGGGTTTAATATAGCTTGTATTTTTTGCAAAGATTTTACACTTTTACTTTTTACTTACAGTATATTAGTGAATGAGGTGAAACAGTGTGAACAATCAGTTTGCATAGAACCTCCAATTATGTGCTAGGAAAAAACAAAACAAAAAAAAAAAACAGGATTTGTTCTTACACATTTGGATAATGAAAGCTGAAATCCAGGTATGGCAATTTTTATGCAATTAGATTGGTCCAGCTTGGACGAATGTAAGTATGTATGTGCCACACCTGTGGGATCCCAACAGAATCTACAGGTCCTTCTCAAAAAATTAGCATATTGTGATAAAGTTCATTATTTTCTGTAATGTACTGATAAACATTAGACTTTCATATATTTTAGATTCATTACACATAACTGAAGTAGTTCAAGCCTTTTCTTGTTTTAATATTGATGATTTTGGCATACAGCTCATGAAAACCCCAAATTCCTATCTCAAAAAATTAGCATATCATGAAAAGGTTCTCTAAACGAGCTATTAACCTAATCATCTGAATCAACTAATTAACTCTAAACACCTGCAAAAGATTCCTGAGGCTTTTAAAAACTCCCAGCCTGGTTCATTACTCAAAACCGCAATCATGGGTAAGACTGCCGACCTGACTGCTGTCCAGAAGGCCATCATTGACACCCTCAAGCAAGCGGGTAAGACACAGAAAGAAATTTCTGAACGCATAGGCTGTTCCCAGAGTGCTGTATCAAGGCACCTCAGTGGGAAGTCTGTGGGAAGGAAAAAGTGTGTCAGAAAACGCTGCACAACGAGAAGAGGTGACCAGACCCTGAGGAAGATTGTGGAGAAGGACCGATTCCAGACCTTGGAGGACTTGCGGAAGCAGTGGACTGAGTCTGGAGTAGAAACATCCAGAGCCACCGTGTACAGGCGTGTGCAGGAAATGGGCTACAGGTGCCGCATTCCCCAGGTCAAGCCACTTTTGAACCAGAAACAGCGGCAGAAGCGCCTGACCTGGGCTACAGAGAAGCAGCACTGGACTGTTGCTCAGTGGTCCAAAGTACTTTTTTCAAATGAAAGCAAATTTTGCATGTCATTCGGAAATCAAGGTGCCAGAGTCTGGAGGAAGACTGGGGAGAGGGAAATGCCAAAATGCCTGAAGTCCAGTGTCAAGTACCCACAGTCAGTGATGGTCTGGGGTGCCATGTCAGCTGCTGGTGTTGGTCCAATGTGTTTTATCAAGGGCAGGGTCAATGCAGCTATCAGGAGATTTTGGAGCACTTCATGCTTCCATCTGCTGAAATGCTTTATGGAGATGAAGATTTCATTTTTCAGCACGACCTGGCACCTGCTCACAGTGCCAAAACCACTGGTAAATGGTTTACTGACCATGGTATTACTGTGGTCAGTTGGCCTGCCAACTCTCCTGACCTGAACCCCATAGAGAATCTGTGGGATATTGGGAAGAGAAAGTTGAGAGACGCAACACCCAACACTCTGGATGAGCTTAAGGCCGCTATCGAAGCATCCTGGGCCTCCATAACACCTCAGCAGTGCCACAGGCTGATTGCCTCCATGCCACGCCGCATTGAAGCAGTCATTTCTGCAAAAGGATTCCCGACCAAGTATTGAGTGCATAACTGAACATAATTATTTGAAGGTTGACTTTTTTTGTATTAAAAACACTTTTCTTTTATTGGTCGGATGAAATATGCTAATTTTTTGAGATAGGAATTTGGGGTTTTCATGAGTTGTATGCCAAAATCATCAATATTAAAACAAGAAAAGGCTTGAACTACTTCAGTTGTGTGTAATGAATCTAAAATATATGAAAGTCTAATATTTATCAGTACATTACAGAAAATAATGAACTTTATCACAATATGCTAATTTTTTGAGAAGGACCTGTAGAAATCAGTGTAGAAGGTGCCGCTACTATCTCCGCAGTGATCTCCATTAGCTTCTTCTTGGTCCCGTGCCATTGGCTGCCCTGCTACTCAGTGAACAGAGAAGGTTACTCACTTTTTTTAAGAAACTATATCAATAGAGGCTGCTTTTCTAGAGTCTCTTGCGATATATGTACACTTTTCACGAAACTTAAACAGCCCTGCCGGGTGTTTATCCAATTTTTTAACAGTTATACCAACAGAGGCTGTCTTCATAGAGTTTCTGTTGTATATACGCATAAGAGAAAAGCACTAGCCACATAGGTTATTCTTTTCACTTATATATATTTTTTTTGTGTGAGACAGCACATACACCAATTTGGGTGTATTTCATTATTTAGCGCAGCTCCTTTCCACACACAATTTTGATATATGTAGTATAACATTTTGAGCAGCAGCTTTACATACCTGGATAGCGCAACTTTCTTCCCCACACACACTTGGCATTGGTGCCATTCAGGGAACACTTGGCATTATTTCAATGAATGCCAAGTGTTCTCTATTTAGACAAGGTGGAGATCTCTCTGCCTCTCCACCTCATCTAATCAGAAAACACTTTTATTGAGAAAAAGGCACTCATGCCGAGCACCCTCCTGTGTTCACATTGCAGCAGGGAAGCCCCTTGGCACAGGACTCAAAAGCTAGTGGATATCAGTGGAGTAGTGGTGCCTACTCCAGTCCTTTATAGCTTCCTTCCTTCCTTCAATCTAAACCAATGTAACCAGTGGCGTCCGGCGGCCGCTCATAAGGGGCGCAGGGGCAGGGCCCCCCTAATCCATGCGACCGGCCCCTAATCTTCAGGCATGGTGTTGGACGCATGGATTTCAAATTTTTTTTTTTAAAGCACATGATTAGAGTCTGAGGCTCTAATTGGCTTTAAAAAGGAGGGGCTCGGGGGCAGAGCATTGCCCCCCGATCCCACCCTTTTATGTGACAATAGCGAATTAATATTCGCTAATTTCTTCCTGCTTCTCCTCCCGGCCAATCAGGAAGCGGGTCCTGAGACCCAATTGGCTGGGAGTCCTAATACCCGGTCCTAAGACCCAATTGACCGAGAGGAGAAGTGACCGCCAGGACTGGGGAGGAGGTGCAGGAGGGAAGCCACCGAAGCCACGACCTGGATGGGGTAAGTGCGTGGCTGGCAGGCGATAGGCAAGCGAAGCGGCAATCGAGCGGGCGATCGAGTGACGGGGGGGAGTGAGGGGGCCAGGTTTGTTTTCCGTCCCCCCAAAGAAATTGAGCACCAGCCACCACTGAATGTAACTATGTAAAAATGACCATACCTAAACTTCAGCTTTGAAAGCATCACTAAGCCAAGTAAATGTTCTCTTTGCAAACAGAATTTTCACTTAGTGTCATAAATTCGGTCAGATTGTGCTGACTTTGATCATCCAATCAGGTGACAGCAAAAATCATGTTTTTTTATTTTCTTTGCACAAGATTGCACAAGATTGGGTATTTTATTATACAGTTAGTTTCCATGTTGTTGGACTTCATCTACTCATTATTCATAAGTTAAAGTTCACTTTCAAAGTAAACATGTTTTTAGTAAATCGGGGTTACTGTGTTTTGCTCTTCTAGTATGATTTTTAGCATATTAGGGGTATTTACATAGCAGGTTAGCTAGTGTATATATATCTCCTGCTAATGCAAATACATAATAAATACGCACACATACATAGGTTAATGCCGATTGCACAACGCATATTAGGTATTGCCGGAGTGAGAGGAATAATTACTGAAAAAAAGCATAGGTAAAAAAAATGTTTCAGCACTTGTGATGCAGCATTTGTTTTAATTGTTGAGCTCAGAGGGTGAACTTATACTTTAAGGATCAATAACATATTATTTATTCCAAAAAGAAAGCTTTTAGTGAGTGGTTTGGATTGATGTATGTGGATCTATTGCCTAATGGCTCAAAGTAATTGCAATAATGGAACCCCAAGAGCTATACTTCCCTACTAACTGGGAACAAATGTAATTCAGTAACAAAAAATGATTTGCCATGCTTCATACTTCACACAGATGGAAAAGAGTGAAAAATACGGAATATAACGTGCATTGACAGTATCAGAATTTCTTCCTGTAAACAGCCAGATCAGGGAACATTTGTAGGTGTGTAGGTTGTCTCCAACTATAACCAACATCAAGCTTCTGAGTTTTTGAAGGAAACAGTTAATTAACCAAGATTTTTTCCAAAAAAAAAAACCCTGTTTGAAAAATTGCTGCGCAAATACTGTGTAAGGCTTGATTCACACTAATTGGTTTTTTGATGCATTTCGCATTTTGCAGAAATGCAGGGAAATTTTTTAACATGGGTTTGTAAGGAACATGTTCACATCAATGCATTTTTGTGCCTCTGCGTTTTTGGAAAGGGTCTGGTACTTTTTTCCCGCAAAATGTAGCGTTTTGCATGTAATAGAATCCAATGGACCCGCATCCAAATCGCAAGTACCGCGATTTTGCCGCGATTTGCGTTGTTTTTTTTTTATTTATTTTTTTTTTACACTGTATATAGCTGGCTGCTAAGGAGGGGTCCGGGAAGCCGGCCGCCGAGTCCTTAATAACCGATGAGTCATCAGCTGTCAGCTGACTTCCCGCTGAATGTAAAAAAAATGGCAGCTAAAAAATTATTTTTTAAAGATTCGATTTGACCCCCCTTCCCCTATGTGAATAAGTAGGAGTACATTGTACCCCTACTTATTCACCAAAAAAGTGGCAAAAAGAAAATACAATGTCCCCCAGTGTAGATCCAGCATCAATTACGATGACTGGAGAAAAAAAAATAGCTCCACACCCATCGCTAACTCCCACCGTCTGACAGTTCTTAAATAGCTGGGTCAGTGATCTCACATGAGGGCAGGATCACCTGGTGCCAAATAGCAAAAAATGGCCTGGTCAGGAAGGGGTTAAAAACATTTTGGAGGTCAGGTGGCTAATGAACATATAGTGCCAATATGGGGCAGACAGACACAGATAAAAGTGAGTTAAAGATTTGGGTCTGGTCAATGACCTGCACTATGCAATAGAAATGTACAGATGTCTGTACTCTAATCCATATAGCTTACATACTGTATATATATATATATATATATATATATATATATATATATATATATATATATATATTAGGGCTGTTACTGATTACAATTTTTGTGTGTTCGATTAATCAATTTTTTTTAAATCGATTAATTATAACGCACATACTGATCCAACTACTTTTAGCTGACCTCCTTGCATTGCAACTCTACATTAGTCAGTGGTAAATGTGGTATACACTATATACAATCACCTGACACTAGTTAGTTTCCACAATCCATGACTTAACTTCACAGTTCACACAAATACGTTTTAAATTCAAACTGTAGCACTGACGTAAGTAATTTTTTTCCACAGTAGCGTGACAATCCCTCCACCTCCGGTCTAACTAATCACTCTCACCTTATGGCATGGACCCCTGTGCAGCAGGTGGTCATGCAAGCGGGTATCAAAAGGGTTAACACGGACCATAAACTTCTCTCACGTCTCCTTAGATCTCAGCAAGGACGCCAGGTCATGGGTAGAAAGAAAAGATCTAAGTGCTCACCGCTTAAGTATAAGATTTCAATTTTGTGTTCAAACACAAACTACTCACATAAAGATGATAAAAACACAGCATGTAAAGCCGACAATCGTGTTAGTTCCGTAGGGCAGCAGTGGGTGATGTCATTCATAGCTCCTTCCCCGAACGTGTTACGTTCAATCAGAACTTCAATGTTACCAGACTCCTCCCCCCTCCCTTTCGTTAGAAGAAGGAGGCACTTGGGGAAGGGGGGAGGAGTCCGGTGACGTCGATGTCCGTGACGTCACTGGATCTCAGACGGAACTCCCTGAAGACCCGGAATCCGGCGGAGAGGTGAGTACCGATCAAAAGAATTTTGATCGATCAAAAAATTAATCGATTAATCGATGAATTAATCTTTAATTTCCACGACTCTAATATATATATATATAATATATATATACATAAACATATATATATATAAACTATAATGAACTAGACTGCTAGAGGCTTATGACCACATCTTTACTGTCCTAGTTTTCTATCATGAGGTATATGAAAGGCTTTCTGCAGACCTCATTATAGGTGTAAAAATGTTGATGTTGGTGGTAGGAAGAACCTAATTCTAGATTGGAGCACACAAGCCGCAAAGATCACAACATGGGCATGACAAAATTAGATCTGGCTCTGAGGTTTTACCTTCCTGGTAGTCAGAAATTACATTTAGGGATCATACACAGTGGATTGCCACTCTTCAGTTGCAGAGACCTGTAAAACAACTGACAGCTTCTAACCAAATACTGAAATACCAGTTTTGGATAGTCTTGTTAAATGCCTAGTAAAAAAAAACTCAGAAGCCTACAGTGCATACTCTGTATTGCCAACTTTTTTTCTGAAAGCATTGCTCTACATTCAACCCTTATTTAACATTACCTACCACTTGCTGTCAAGTGCCCTAACTTTTTCCATTTGATAATGCTCTCTGCACTGCTTAAGACTTCTGTTAGCATAATTGGAGATATATAGTGTATCAGGCTTCTAACTAGACAGTAGCATGATAAATCTCTTCTGTAGCTAAAAGTAGCAAGCTAGTCTCGTATCATAATGACCTTTTAATTTTTCAGAGCTTGCAGGCTATTTGTTCTGGGCTAAGCACTACAAAGAGTGTTTGAGAGGTTGAGCAGAATGTTTCAGACATTTTCAACAGACTCCATATCGCAATGAAAAACTAGAGAAAGTGAAAGTGTCCCAGATGACTATAACAGCCAATCGCAAATCACATGTTTAGATTCATTTTCGAACTTAAAGTGGTGTTTCCTCCTAAAAAAAAAAAAAAAAAAAAATAAAAATAAAAAAAAAAAAAATAAGGAAAAAAAAACATTTTTTACATGCCTCTAAATGCCTGTTGCTAGGGGGTACCTCGTAGTCTGCCTCCTGCGTAGCCTCGGCTGGTGACATCACTTCCCCTCGGAGCAGGAAGTCCCTGTCACGTGTCACAGATGACTGTGTGGCCAATCACGCCGCGGAGCTTCGACCCCCCCGCATCGCTGGACCCTGGAACAGGTAATTGTCCGATTATTAAAAGTCAGCAGCTGCAGTATTTGTAGCTGCTGACTTTAAATTTATTTTTATTTTTTAAGGGATACACCTCTTTAATGAAGGGGCAGATGGAATCTGGTTGCTATTTACAACAGACACTCTTCATAATTCCCACCAATTTTTATTTATGAGGCCCTGAAGACCACTGGGAACTTATGGAGAAACAAACATATCCTATTTGACTTTTGATTCTTTTAAAGTGGAACCAATGCAATGCTGGAATTAATGCTGCTCATCTGGCCCCCTATGTTTGTCCCCTTTGTCTATTTTGGTCTCTAAAATACAAATTCATTCAATCAGAGATCTCAGATTGTGTGAAAATACACTTACACCTGCCATTTTCTTCAGTGAAAGCAGAATTGAAAGACCATTTCTAACACAAATAGCATTTCCGTCATGATTTTTGTTGGGTTGATGGTCATTGTTGACTTTTTGAACACAGACTAAAAAAATCTTCCTCTGTCGTCTTACTCCTTTGGGACACCAAACATCCCTTAGCACAGTAGAAGGCCATGTCACACATGTCATGATGAGGAATGAGTCTATATTGGGGACATGCTAGGCAGGACAACCAAGGCTTTATTTACACCTATGGGAAAAAGAAAACATAGCAGCACTTTCAAGATTCACCAAAAATCCCTTAAGTAGATTGATGATCAGCAAATTTCTTACACATTGCTTTGCCAGGACTATGTATTGATAATTGTCTTGCACTATACAGGTGCATCTCATAAAATTTGAACATCATCAAACGGTTAATTTATTTCAGTAATACAATTCAAAAAGTGAAACTTATATTATATATAGATGTGTTACACACAGAGTGATATATTTCAAGCATTTCTCTCTTTTAATTTTGATTATTATGGCTTACAGCTAGTGAAAACCCCAAATTCAGTATCTCCAAAAATTGGAATATTACATAAGACCAATAAAAAAAGGATTTTTAATATAAAAATGTTGGATTACTAAAAAGTGTGTCCATGTACAGTATAGTATGCACTCAATACTTGGTCAGGGCTCGTTTTGCATGAATTACTGCAGTGTGGCATGGAGGCGATCAGCCTGTGGCACTGCTGAGGTGTTATGGAAGCCCAGGTTGCTAGTGGCCTTCAGCTCATCTGCATTGTTGGGTCTGGTATCTCTCATCTTTCTCTCAACAATATCCCACAGATTCCCTATGGGGTTTAGGTTAGGAGAGTTTTCTGGCCACGCAAGCACATTGATACCATTATCATTAAACCAGGTCTTGGTACTTTTGACAGTGTGAGAAGGTGCCAAGTCCTGCTGGAAAATGAAATCAGCATCTCTATAAAGCTGGTCAGCAGAAGGACTCATGAAGTGCTCTAGAATTTCCTGGTAGAGGGCTGCGCTGACTTTGGACCCGATAAAACACAATGGACCAACACCAGCAGAAGACATGACTCCCCAAATCATCACTGACTGTTATTTTAATAACACTTAACATGAAGAGAAAAACCTAACCCCCTACAGTACCTTAGCTTTGGCGGTCGTAGTTACTGCACCCCCTAAAAAGACTAAAGAAAACACATTCTAGGAGACTCAAAACTGTAGTGAAAAAAGCAGCTGTAAAGCAAGTTAAAGTAAATCTGTCATGTTGCCAAGTCAGGGTAAGGTAGCAGATACTGAACCCCTTGAAATGCCCCGGTATAAGAAAGCTTGCGACCTTCTCCTCTTTTCTTCCACTATGCAGTGCTTGGCACCTCAACATCCAGTTGTAGGATTGAACATTGTTGCATAGGGGCAGAAGGCAGTCCTTAGCCATGTGTAAGCTATATGACAAAGCTTAGATCATACAGCTTTCTACTCAGGGCTGTGGCAGGAGAATAGGGTGGTGGGGAGAGAGCAAGAAGAGTAAGTATTAGTAGCAGACAATATGCACTATGGGGGGAACCTAGTACTTTGCCCTTACAGGTTCACTTTAAAGGACTCCATTAGGCAAAATGTTTTAATCTATACAGTAATACCTCGGATTGCAGTTAACGAGCGTTTCGCAATACGAGCTATTTTTTTTTTTTAAAACTAGCAGGGTTCAAGCCTCTGTGTTGTGCAGTACCGCATTTGGCCAGAGGTGAGGGGGGCGCCAGTGACATTCGGAGCCGCTCGGATGCATTCGGATGGACTCGGAGCCGAGTTTCCGAGCCTCTCCAAGTGTTTCTGAGTGCATCTGAGCAGTTTCCGAGTGTTTCAATCAACCCCCCCCCCACCTCTGGCCACATGCGGTACTGCATACCATAGAAGTCACTGTGGAACAAATAATCTGAGTTTCCATTGACTTCTATGGGGAAACTCGCTTTGATATACAAGTTCTTTGGATTACAAGAATTCTTCTGGAACGAGAGAAAGAGAAAATATGGGAATTGAGTGGTGTGCATTTGGGGGATGCCCCCTTGGACTTTAAAGGGCAGAGGAGATTAATAAAAAGTAGAATATGTGAGAAAAAGGCACAAGAGTGCCAACTTTATTGATATACAAAAGTAGAAAATATATTGTGTATGAACACAATTCATTTAAAAAGTATAGACAATACACCAATGAATCATTGTCAACAAGACATATATATATAGAATACCCAAAGCTAATAATCCAGGATACTGCTCAAAATGAATTGAGATCAGTCAAATAGAATTGTAGCGTACATCCCGTCATGTTTCGGAAAATCGCATTGGTACATGTTTTTTCCGTCATCAGGGAAGGTTTAGTTGGGTAAATGATTGTCATATATATATTAGATTCACTCAAAATCCGTCAGTTCACTGGCTGCAGCCCCGATGTCAGCACCGTCCACAATCTCAATTTAAGTGCAAACTCTGCCACTGTTGGTAAACCAGGCGTCTCTTATGAATGCGCCCCTGCGACCGACTTGTGGATACACAAATAATTAATCTTGTGTGTGTGTGTGGACTCATGCAGCCAGCATGTATCCCCCTCTGCTGTTTTTATCTTTATAATTTTGAGTGAATCTAATATATATATGAAAATCATTTACCCAACTATAAACCACCCCTGATGAAGGAAAAAACATTGTGAATTTCCGAAACATGACGGGTCTGAATTGACTGATCTCAATACATTTTGAGCATTATCCTGGATTATTAGCTTCGGGTATTCTATATATATATATATATATATATATATATATATATATATATATATATATATATATATATTTATATATGTCTTGTTGACAATGATTCATTGGTGAATTTAAGTGTGACCTCTTAATTCATTGGTGTATAGTCTATACTTTGTAAATGATATATTTTCTACTTTTGTATATCAATAAAGTTGGCACTCTTGTGCCTTTTTCTTACATATTCTACTTTTTATTCTACTTTTTATTACTCTCCTCTGCCCTTTAAAGTCCAAGGGGGCATCCCCCAAATGCACCTTGCTGCATGTTTTTGCTATGATTCTTCTGGAACGAATTACGCTCTTAATCCAAGGTTCCACTGTATCTAAAATTGATACATAAAATACTTTATAATACTTTATAATGTTAGAAAAACAACTATAATCATATATAATATACTGTTATCATTTGCTTTCCCTGGGTAACATGTAAGTTTTCAGTAATTATGTAGGCTGTAACTTTTACTGGCTAGGCACTGATATAAAATATTTTTCAGTGTCAGAGCAATCGGGAAAGTAATGTCTCCTATAGGCAAGGAATGTACATAATCCTAACTGATGACAGAATCTCATCTGACACCATTATCCTGTTATCCAATATACAGGAAAACATCTACAAGCAAGGACAGTTATGTTTGTGTTATAATCACACTCCTGATCTGCTATACCAGAATCCTTAATTCTTTGTGTCCTGCCTAATTTTATACAGTTGGAAGTCGGTAGGAGCCACCCGGATTCTGTGCCTGCCACCACCACCACCACCATTTACAGCCATGACGAAAAGAAGGAAGAGCTTAATTATTTTCCCTAACATGTTAAATTCATCCTCGCAAATGCATTTGATCGATGGAGACATGGGGCCCCTCAAGGAAACATGTACTATGGAACTAGGTGTGGGTAGGTGCAGCGTGGTGTGATGGCAGAAAACACTCACAGTCCAGTTGCAGAAAAGGGAACTGTATTGAAACTGAAGGTCAGCAATACACAGCAAGCCCAGAAGGCACCAGACCGGGAACAATCATAGAATGGAACAGTAATGAGTAGTAGCAGAAGGCCTCAGATGTGCCAACAGCATCTGTCTCAAGGGAAAAGCTCTGGCCTGGCCAGTCCGTACCCAAGTGGCGAGGCTTCCAGGTAGGGTGGGGTGTCCCTGCACTTTCCCTACTCATCTGGAACCTCTCCCTGATGCTAAGCACTGCCTCAGACAGACGGGTGACCTCTTCCTACTCTAGCCACACGGGAAATGCATGCCACACCCAGGATCCAGGATCTTAAATAGACTCTGTCTGACCCAAGATGGCAGCCAAAGTCACAAGGGGTGCTAGTATCAATATGAATGCTCAACATATTGCTGCACTTAGAGGACGCTGCTCTTTCTTTTTCTTCTTTTCAATACAAATGCTGCCTCTCTGTGACCAAGGAAACCATAAAGGAAGCGTTTCCTCTTGACTTCCTCCTCCACCTGCATTGGCACTGCCAAGCACCACCCGCAGTGCAGAAAGTAGACGGCACCTGCCTTCATAGGGAAGCTGCCATTGCTCACCTCTCCTTTAAAAAATTCTAGTTCCTGGCTGTCATGCTGATCCAATCTCTTAACAACTTTCTGGATCGATGATTTGTAACATTCACACAGATCAGGGGTTTTGTGTTTACTCTGATCTGCATGATTGGTTTGGATCAGTAATTCAGAAAGTATTGCCACCAGTGACAGACTGGCATTCTTATGAGGAGATCGATAAACATTGTCCCCATATTTCTCTATCTTTCACCAGTAAACATTTATAAATGCAAAGGGATTGTTTAAAGCCTAATGCCCTGTACACACGGTCGGACATTCCAACCACAAAATCGGTCTGATTTTTTCCGACGGTTTTTGGCCGAAGCTTGTGTTGCATACACATGGTCGCACATAGTTGTCAGAAAATCCGATCGTTCCAAACGAGGTGATGTACAAAATGTACGACGGGACTACATAGAGGCCAGTAGCCAATAGCTTTCATCCCCAAATTTATTCTGAGCATGCATGGCACTTTGTGCGTCGGAATTCTATACACACGATTGGAAAAAGTGCGATTGGATTTTCTTGTTGGAAAATTTTAGGTCCTGCTCTCAAATTATTTTCGTCGGAAATTCAGATGGAAAAAGCCTGCTAGAGCCCACACATGATCGGATTATCAGACTTTTCCCCGTCGGAAATGGCGCTCCCCCAGGCTTCAGTATTAAAATGCCCTTCAGTGTCACTATGTGCTTTGTTCTTCATGAGATCAGGACCCTAGACTGCTGAAGCATGGGGGGGGGGGGGGGGGGGGGGGAGCTGAAGGGACCAGTCTAGCTATGGGGAAAAGCAGAGGATTGGGGAAGTAAATCCCCTAGACCAGTGGTCACCAAACTGTGGCCCATTGCTTGCTTTTATCCGGCCCTTGGGGCACTATTTAATTTACTGATACCGACAATGGGGAATAATTCCCCCCACTGGCACCAATGAAGAGGCACAATTCCTCGAAATGACACCAAAGTTGGGGTAAAATTTCTCCTAATGACACCAACAATGGGGCACAATTTTTCACAATGACACCAACAATGGGGCCCAATGACACCAATGATGGGACACAATTCTTTCCAATGACCCCAACGGTGAGGCACAATTCCTCCCACTGACACCAAAGATGGGGCATTGCTTATTTCCCACTGACATCGGGACCATTTCTACTCCTAGTGGCCACCGTCCGGCACCCCCCCCCCCCCCCCAAGTCTCTAGGGCATTAAACTGGCCCTTAGTTTAGAAAGTTTGAAGACCCCTGCCTTAGACCCAAAACAAGTAATTAACCTTTTGCTGTGCAGACACAGCCCCACTGCAAGGGTTACATTTTAGTTGCTTGGAGTTGGACTTCAAATAAAGTTACCTTTGCAGCCATGTGCCAGCTTAAACCTAGATCCACATGAGTGCAGCTGCAGCATAGTCTGATTTTCAGTTACATTTTTTAGTGTGACATCACGCTTTTTTGACATTTTTGTTCACAAAACTCTGCCAAAAATGCACTAAAAACATATGTAAATGCGTTTTACACACATCTTTCCATTGAAATCTAGGCAGCCAAAATCGCACTGCATCAGCACCAAAGCAGAACCTGTACCTTTTCCAAAAATGTGCTGGAGCTGCGCTGCATTGATGGGAATGGGAACCATAAAGAATAATGTGATTTCAATTGTCGTGTAGTGCTGCGCTACAACAGCTGCAGCAAAAATCGCAATGGTGTCAACAGGGGCTTAAAAGCTCAAATTAACTACCGTATTTATCGTCGTATAACACGCACCCCAAGTTTAGGAGGGAATTTTAAGGAAAAAAACTTTTAGGAAGGAAGTTTAAGGAAAAAAAACTTACATTTAAATGCCCATCAATGCAGCCTTATCAGTGTCCATCTGCAGCCTTGTCCATCATTGCAGAATGATTAGTGTCTATTTACAGCCTTGCCCAGTGTCATTTGCAGCTTGCCCAGTGCCGTTTGCAGCCTTGCCCAGTGTCATTTGCAGCTTGCCCAGTGTCATTTGCCCAGTGTCATTTGCATTTTGCCCAGCGCTATTTGCAGCTTGCCCAGTGTCATTTGCAGCTTGCCCAGCGCCGTTTGAAGCCTTGCCCAGTGTCATTTTCAGCTTGCCCAGTGTCATTTGCAGTTTGCCCAGCGCCATTTGCAGCTTGCCCAGTGTCATTTGCAGCTTGCCCAGCGCCGTTTGCAGCCTTGCCCACGTTTAAATTTCCGCTACCGAGATAGACCGCGCCTGTGTACTCGGCTGTACTCGTCTCGGCTCGTCTTTCAGTCGAAGCTGAGTACACAGTACAGTTGGCTCAGTCTTTTCCGGTAGCGCTCGCTCCAGAAACAGCAGGGAGGCGGGAATGCGAGCGGAGCCGAGCACTCGGCTCGGCCTTTTTCGGAGGCGCTCGGTCTTTTTCGGCGGCGCTCTGTATTTTCCGGCACCGCTCGCTATTTTTCGCCGCCGCTCACTATTTTCGGCTCACAGACAGTGGGGATCGGCGTATAACACGCACCCACGATTTTCCCCCGGTTTTAAGGGGGAAAAAGTGCGTGTTATACGCCGATAAATACAGTAAATATATTCCATGGGCATCAAAACAAAATGCAAAGTCCTTCAGTTCATTTTATTTAGAAAGCCAGCATGCTGTAAAGAAGGATCCTTGCTTTCATTTCAAAAATAATGGTCTCTCTGCAAAAGTCCAACTCACCACCTGCTGAGGTAGACCTATGGCTTATTTAAACTACAAGTTTATTTGAACTTTTACTACAACAGAGTGACAGAATCTATCATTCTGTATATGAAATACAGTTAATGAAGTAGGAACAATAACCACACAAAACTTTGAAAGTCACATCAAATATCTTTTTCAAATTCTATACATAATACATCACCTGTAGACACTAAACTGCTCCTTTCCTTGCATATTCCGGCTCACTGTGAGACTTGTAATGATAAAGAGCTGTGGCTGGGTCTCTGTCCTTTTACTCCTGGATACCTGCCGAGCAGCCACTATAGATAAGTCTAACCTTACGGAGTATCTATACTTTGTAATAACTCATAATGAAACAGACTTTGAAACTTCTACTTCTCATAAAGTAAATTAGACAGCAATTTTCACATCCATAAACCATGCAATATATGAATAGAAAATCTATAGTAAAAAGGTCTATGAAATTAAAGAATAATGACATGAGAAGTGATATTTCAACAACAGGTAAAGCCATAAGTGTGTACCCCAAAGCTCCAAAACACGTGTGTGTGAATTGTATATACAGAATCTCACAAAAGTGAGTACACCCCTCATATTTTTGTAAATATTTTATTATATCTTTTCATGTGACAACACTGAAGAAATGACACTTTGCTACAAGTAGTGAGTGTACAGCTTGTATAACAGTGTAAATTTGCTGTCCCCTCAAAATAACTCAACACACAGCCATTAATATCTAAACCGCTGGAAAGAAAAGTGAGTACACCCCTAAGTGAAAATGTCCAAATTGGACCCAAAGTGTCAATATTGTAAGCATAAGTGTGACCGTCATTATTTTCCAGCACTGCCTTAACCCTCTTGGGCATGGAGTTCACCAGAGATTCACAGGTTGTCCCTGGAGTCCTCTTCCCCAGTGCCGGCAGCACTCATGCAGCCCCAGACCATGACACTCCCACCACCATGCTTAACTGTAGGCAAGACACACTTGTCTTTGTACTCCTCACCTGGTTGACGCCACACACGATTGACACCATCTGAACCAAATATGTTTATCTTGCTCTTATTAGACCACAGGACATGGTTCCAGTAATCCATGTCCTTAGTCTGCTTGTCTTCAGCAAACTGTTTGTGGGCTTTCTTGTGCATCATCTTTAGAAGAGGCTTCCTTCTGGGATGACAGCCATGCAGACCAATTTGATGCAGTGTGCGTCGTATGGTCTGAGCACTGACAGGCTGACCCCCCCACCCCTCCAACCTCTGCAGCAATGCTGGCAGCACTCATACATCTATTTCCCAAAGACAACCTGTATAACAGTGTAAATTTTCTACTCATCACACAGCCATTAATGTCTAAGCTGCTGGCAACAAACGTGAGTACACCCCTAAGTGAAAATGTCCACATTGAGTCCAATTAGCCATTTTCCCTCCCTGGTGTCATGTGACTTGTTAGTGTTACAAGGTCTCAGTTGTGAATGGGGAGCAGGTGTGTTAAATTTGGTGTTATCGCTCTCACTCTCTCATGGTAGATCAACATGGCACCACATGGCAAAGAACTCTCTGAGGATCTAAAAAAAAATAATTGTTGCTCTACATAAAGATGGCCTAGGCTATAAGAAGATATGCCAAGACCCTGAAACTGAGCTGCAGCACAGTGGTCAAGACCATACGTTTAACAGGACAGGTTCCACTCAGAACAGGCCTCGCCATGGTCTACCAAAGAAGTTGAGTTCACGTGCTCAGCGTCATATCCAAAGGTTGTCTTTGGGAAATAGACATATGAGTGCTGCCAGCATTGCTGCAGAGGTTGAAGGGGTGGGGGGTCAGCAGGGGCATTGGGAGGGGGTGGCTAGGGGGGCTGAAGCCCTGAATGTGACCCTAAAAAATCCCAAGTCTCAGGCATGCAGCTCTCCATTGTTTGCCCCGAGCGCAGGGACCGATCGTATCCCAAGCGCCACTGAGTGTGGCCGAGTGCGGCAGAGTGCCGCCGAGTGCCATAGCAGGTCCCGCCTTCTGGAGCCTGCAACGCGTATGATGGACATCTCACTGGTCCAATGTCGGGACCGCGGGACGTGTGACGTCCATCATAGGTGCTGCAGGCTCCAGAAGGCGGGAATTACAATGCGGCTGCCGCGCCACATCCCCGCTTGGCGCTCGGGCGGGCTGCTTTCCTCACCTCCTCGGCTCCTCCTCTGACGACTGACTGACTGACTGCCTGGCTGCTGTGACACCGCACACCACGGCTGAGCTAAGGTAAGTCAGACAGTGTATGTAAATGTTAGTGTATGTGGGTCAGGCAGGTCAGAGTAGGTAGGTCACTACCGTCAGTGTAGGTAGGTCAGTGTAGGTAGGTCGGTGTATGTAGGTCAGTGTAGATAGGTCAGTGTATGTAGGTCAGTGTATGTAGGTCACTACTATCAGTGTATGTAGGTCAGTATATGTAAATGTCAGTGTATGTAGGTCAGGCAGGTCAGTGTAGGTAGGTCAGTGTAAGTAGGTCAGTGTAGCCAGGCCTTCTTATCCAACATCAGTGCTTGACCTCACAAATGCGCTTCTGGAAGAATGGTCAAACATTCCCATAGACACACTCCTAAACCTTGTGGACAGCCTCCCCAGAAGAGTTGAAGCTGGTATAGCTATCAACCCGATAGGATTGATTAATTTTCAGATATATAACAAAACTCTATAACTTTCCTTCAGACTAAATTATAAACACTGATTTGTGTTATTTTCACCAAAGAAATGTAATAGAATAACTTTTGGGCCCCATTTATGAAGAACAATTATTTATTTGCAAAATGTAACAGAAAAAAAAAAATTATAACAGAAACAAAGAAAAACAGTTTTTTTTTCCAAGATGTTCTTTCTTTTTTCATTTATAGCAAAAAATTAAAAACCCATTTGTGATTAAATACCGTCAAAAGAAAGCTCTACTTGTGTGAAGAAAATTATAAAAATTTTGTTTTGGTACAGTGTTGCCTGACCGACATTCAAAGTGTGACAGCGCTGAAAGCTGAAAATTGGCCTGGGCAGGAGGGGGGTGAAAGTGCCCAGTATTGAAATGGTTAAACTGCATATTTTAAAAGTCACATAAAAATATTTTTTTTTATTATATTAATAACAGTGTTATTATTTTAACATGATTGCCATAATAATGTAAATCAGAAAGTCAGGAAGCTAATACCTCTTCTCTTTCTCATTCTTTTCTGCTGTTTGTTTATTTGGATATCAACTATAAATAAAATGATCCTTGTGAAGTGCAATCCTTCCGCAGTCCTTCCTGTATGATAAGTGGTGGAGCTACAAAAGCGATCGATCTGCTTCTCCCATATCAGATGCCACATTACACCAGATAGGCGATCAATAGGCGACCTAGCATTAGGAGCAGGAGAGGGTAGACGCCCCCTTCTGGTCATCAGCAGCACTGCACGGCTCTGACTCGTCTTCCACTCTTCTCCTTCCTGAACCCCATGCTGGGATATCTCCTCTCCTCCTCTCCTCCCTCCTCCCTCCTCCTCTCCTCCCTGATATTAGACTCATCATAACAAAGAACTGCATGGCGAATCCAGCTGTGTGTCTTTATTTGTTTTGCACCAGTTCATAGTAACAGTATTTGCAAAATTGGTGTTAAAATACAGAAACTCATGTCATCCTAGAGAAGAGAAATCAGCTGTTATATATGAATATAACCCGAGGACAACATTTAGTAATACTATTAATAATAATGAATACCTGGAGCAAGATTCTTAGCAAATATTAAATCAGCTTGCTGAATTATTTAACCATGATGATAAAATATTGTTTCATGTAGTTTGCATTAGTAATAGTTAGATATTAATGTGATTAGATGGCTTTGTATTGTGAGTCCTGGAAGAGCGAGGGACCCCCCCCCCCTCCTTCCTCGAATCCCTAACATTGGGCTGTCCGTAATATAAAGCAGTGCATAGCATTAGGAAATGCATAGTGTGAAGCTGTACATAGTATACAGCAGTACATAGTATAGGGCTATACATAGTACAGAGCAGTATATAGTATAGGACAGTGCTTAGAATAGGGCTGTACATAGTATGGGGCTGTCCATATTAAAGTGCTGTACATAGCATAGGGATGTATAAAGCATAGGTATGTACGTCATATAGGGCTGTACATAGTATAGGGATGTACATAGTATAAGGATCTACATAGTATAGGGATGTACATAGTATAGGGATGTACACCATATGGGGATGTACATAGTATAAGGATCTACATAGTATAGGGATGTACATAGTATAGGGATGTACACCATATGGGGCTGTACATAGTATAGGGATGTACATCATATGGGGCTGTACATAGTAAAGAGATGTACATAGCATGGGGCTGTACATAGTATAGGGATGTACATAGTAAAGAGATGTACAAAGCATGGGGCTGTACATAGTATAGGGATGTACATCATATGGGGCTATACATAGTAAAGAGATGTACATAGCATGGGGCTGTACATAGTATAGGGATGTACATCATATGGGGATGTACATAGTAAAGAGATGTACATAGCATGGGGCTGTACATAGTATAGGGATGTACATCATATGGGGCTGTACATAGTAAAGAGATGTACATAGCATGGGGCTGTACATAGTATAGGGATGTACATAGTAAAGAGATGTACATAGCATGGGGCTGTACATAGTATAGGGATGTACATAGTAAAGAGATGTACAAAGCATGGGGCTGTACATAGTATAGGGATGTACATCATATGGGGCTATACATAGTAAAGAGATGTACATAGCATGGGGCTGTACATAGTATAGGGATGTACATCATATGGGGCTGTACATAGTAAAGAGATGTACATAGCATGGGGCTGTACATAGTATAGGGATGTACATAGTACAGAGATGTACATAGGGCTGTATATAGTATTGGAGTGTACATAGTATAGAGCTTTCCATAATACATGGCAGTATATACTACAAGAAAATACATAATATAGGGTTGAACATATTATAGGATAGTACATTGTATAGGGCAGTACATAGTATAGAGGTCTACATAGTATAGGAATGTACACAGTATTGGGGTGTGCTTATTAAAGGGTAGTACATAGCATAAAGGTGTACTTAGCATAGGGATGTACACAGTATTGATGTTTACATAGTAAAGGATAGTACATTGTATAGGGCAGTACATAGTATAGAGGTGTACATTGTATAGGGCAGTACATAGTATAGAGGAGTACATAGTATAGGGCAGTACATAGTATAGAGGTGTACATTGTATAGGGCAGTACATAGTATAGAGGTGTACATAGTATAGAGGTGTACATAGTATAGAGGTGTACATTGTATAGAGGTGTGCATAGTATAGAGGTGTGCATTGTATAGGGATGTACACATTATTGGGGTGTACTTATTATAAGACATTACATAGTATAGTGCTGTCCATAGAAGTGAATGGGGGAGCTGTCCAAGGTGCTGAAACAGGATCCCATAAGGATGAACGTTAGCTGTACTAGTGTACCGTGTACTAGAGCGCTTGCAACATATTGTACTGTACAATACATCCACATTGATGGGTTTTCTGCATTTCATATAGCAGAGAAGTGAACTTTTTTAATATTCAATTATATTCTTTCAGGCATTATCACAGCCAGGTGTCATAGATATCATCATAAAATGAGGACTTTATTAACACTGGGATCTCATTTTCTTCCAAAGTGAAAGCCAATCTGCTTTTCATATATAAACTAATTTTGTTATCTCCGTCTTCCCTCCTCTGTTTACACAGACAGTGAGATCTTAAAGAGGACTTAGCATCAGATATTTATTTTTTCATGCAATGTATATGTGGGCCAAGTACCGTATATACTCGAGTATAAGCCAAGTTTTTCAGCACATTTTTTTGTGCTGAAAATGCCCCCCTCGGCTTATACTGGAGTCAAGCACAGAGAATGACATTTTCCGACACGACTTTGGGGCCCCGTATCTCGGGGCCACTTGGTGATAGGAACACCAAATTTGGATATGTTATAGTGCTAGTTCAGCATTAAAAATATTCTCAGCATTAATATTCTTAAAAATATTCTTAAAAAAATAAAAAAATAAACATTTGAAAAAAAGTTCCTTTCGCTAGGCAGTCTTCCTAATCTGCCTCCTTCCTACTCCGCGGTGATCTTCGGTCTTCTCTCCTCCTCCGCATTGTCTTCTGGGTAATGGGACACGCTGTGTTCTGGAAACCGTGTGTTTCCTAACACAGCGCGTCCCATTCACAAAGCACCGTGCGACTCGTGCATGCGCAGTAGGAAACGTGCAGTGAAGCCGCAAGGCTCCACTGCCTGTTTCCCTTAGTGAGGATGGCGGCGCTGGGACCCGAGAGCCGAGGGACGGGTCGGCCTCGGCGGCCGACATCGCGGTTGCCCTGGAAAGGTAAGAGTCCTTATTAAAAGTCAGCAGCTACTTTTTTTTTAGCTGCTGACTTTAAAGAAAAAAAATTTACCGCTGAAAAAACGCTTTAAGGACTGTTCTTTAATGAAATGACTACATGCACACAGGCATGTCAAAAAAATCCCATTTACACTGAACCTTTCTGTTAGGAGCTGACAGAAATATCCAGTGTAATAAAAGCCCAGTCTGGCGCATTTTTGTGCATAAGGCTTATGTGCAAGGCTTCATTCTAATGGCTAGAATACTCATTTGTTCTACCCACTAAACTGAAATGACACAAATACTCTCGTGTTTATGCATGTACAGTAGGGGTGCCCAACCTTTTGAGGCGCATGGGCCACTTTAGTGACTTGGTAACTGGCCGCAGGCCACAATGAGAGGAGCGGAGAGATGACAGGTCCGTGTCCGCTCTGCAAATGCAGAGCAGACATGGACACAGCCCGCTTTACTCTATGGGCCCTCTGATCCGATCCACCCAGACAGAAGGGGACGGATCACCTTCTGTTTTTTTAAGTGGATCAGATTGGAGATAGGTGGGTCTAAAAGAAAACAAGTCTGTTTACATCTGCTGCTCTATAGAGGTGAATGGAGGGTCTGACTGGATCCGCCCAAAAAACGGACAGGCGGACCCAATTGGACCAATCGTGTGAAAGGGGCCTAAGGATGCCTTCACACTAATGCACTGCGGTTTACCTGCACCTCAACTGACCTCAATTTTCACTTCTTCCTCAGGATTCCTGCAGGTATCACTGGCTGCTGCTGTCCCCCAAGCGGGTATGGCTGTTGGTTGCTGCTGGCTGTCCTCCAGGGCTGGTACTGCTGGCTGGTACTGCTGGTGGGTACTGGTGGCTGGTACTGCTGGTGGGTACTGCTGGTGGGTACTTCTGGCTGGTACTGCTGGTGGGTACTGCTGGTGGGTACTGCTGTCTGGTACTGCTGGTGGGTACTGCTGTTTGGTACTGCTAGCTGGAATGGCTAGTTGGTACTGCAGGTGGTTACTGCTGGCGGGTACTGCTGGTTGGTACTGCTGGCTGGGACTGCTGGATGGTACTTCTGTTGGGTACTGTTGGTGGTTACTGGTGGCGGGTACTGCTGGTTTGTACTGCTGGTGGGTACTGTTAGTGGGTACTGCTGGCAGGTACTGTTGGCAGAGGGTGCGGGAGAATCTGCCACAGAGACCACCATTATCGTAAAGAGGACCAGCTCCTGAAAAGATGGATATCTCGTTTGTGGCAGCTGCTGCCGTTACCGAGATATCATCTTCAAACTGCTGTCGTATATCTACAGGAGTCGGTTGGCAAGTTTTTAAAGAATATGTATACCCAACATTTCCTATTCCTGATATTTGCCTGCGGTGCCATGTACTTGTATGAAAACGTGTCCTGTTCTCTTTGTATTGCTTCCTTTGTGTGAAATCCCTGGTTCCTGGCAGCCCCTCTGCTTTCCTATTAGAAACTGACCACACAGGAGAACACACCGTGGTATGTTCTCTAGCTATGCTGGAAACTCAGTGTGCCCTCCACCAATGATCAGACTTGTTCTGACACACAGCCCATCACAGGGAAGATGAGTGTGCTGCTGTTTCTCCTCCCCCAAGCTCATATGCAACTGAGAAAAAAGGGAATGTGATAACTTATAAAAAAGGTGATGAAAGTGTTTATAATTTTTTTGTATCTATACACAAATGTTTTGACTTTCATTTCTATTTTAAACTGAATGGGTTGTTTTACAAGGTGATGTGTTACATATACTTTAACTATCGATCAAAATCCACTGGCCCGGGTTTGACATATTAATCAAATAGGTTGTCGCTTATAGATACTGTAGATTATTCCTATCGGAAGAGATCAATCATAAAATGAATTAATAATTTATTGAAGCGTTTATGGCCACCATTAGTAAAATATACATTACAAGGGCTGGTTCACACCAGAAAGCATACAGGAATGTGCTCCTCGTTCCAGTGCGATTCATTGCAATGAGATTTTCAACCCATTCAAATTACACTGGATCGCACCAAAAGTAGCGCATTTACTCGCATGGTACTGAGAGGTGCCAAGTGATTTGGTGCGGTAAACATACTGCCTTTGAAATGTCATTAGGAATCTATTGATTGATATTGATCCAAACGGGGCACAGGGGCCCCTAATCTACATGCTAGGCGCCAGACGCATGGATTTCAATGTTTTTTTCTTTCTTTTAGAAGCACATGAGGCTCTAATTGGCTTTAAAAAAGGGTGGGCTCGGGGGCGTAGAGTACTGCGCCCTGAGCCCACCCATTTGTTTGACAATAGCAATTTATTATTCGCTATTGTCTTCCTGATTCTCCTCCTGGCCAATCAGGAAGTGGGTCCTGAGACCCGATTAGCCGAGAGGAGAAGTGCTTGTATTGCTGGAGAAGAGGTAGAGGAGGCCGCTGTAAAGCCAAAGAGGAGGAGACGCCGGGGGAAGCCGCCGCCCGGAGGAAGTGCTGCCTGCAACCTAGATGGGGTAAGTGCACAGACGGACAAAGGGGGGGGGGGGTTCCGGCTGATCCATCTGACCGGGGGGGGGGGGGCTTTCGGTTGGGTCGTTTGCTGCCCCACCAAAAAATATAGCACCAACCACCACTGCTATTGACACTTGCAGCAGATCACACATCCAGTGCGTTTGGAACGTTGTTCGGGAATCGCGCACAGAACTCGTGTTCCCCATACTGAGTTTTGGTGTGAATGGGCACTTAGTATTACAGGGACTGGGTCAAATGAACTCAGGGTACAGTCACATACATGTCTTTTTTGTCCTGGTGTTTAGACATGTGCACACTGAAATATTTAGTTTCGGAATTTCATTTTCGTCCGAAAAATGTATTTATTTAGTTACTCCTGAAATTTCCTTTTATTTATTTTGTTTCGTTAAAAAATGCATTGTCCGAAAATCCGAAATAATTAAGGTTGAATCTGTCATTGAAGGCTTATGGTGTCTGTCAAATGTTCTAAGAAGATTCGACAGCTAAACTGTACGACGCCGCAATCGTACTTTTCCGGTCGAATGTTCCGCTTACAAGCTATAGTAGAATTCTAATGTTGTATGACACTAGTAATAATTATATTTTATTAATTATTATTACTAGTCAAGCAACATTAGAATTCTTCTACAGCCTATGGACTGCTTTGTCGAATCTTCATGTCAAATCTTTTCTCTCTATGTCGAATAATCTTGGACTAATAGAGTTAGGTTAGGCACATTCAACCTTTCTTGCTATTGTCTCTATAATGTTGAATCTTTTCTCTCTATGTTGAATCTTTTCTCTCTATGTAGAATAATCTTGAACTAATAGGTTAGGCACATTCGACCACAGGTTCGATAGACACAGATCGCTATTGTCAGCGTCATGTCGAATCTCCCATCTATATCGAACTGTTGAAACGAAAACTAAAATAAAGCATTTGTTTATGTCGGATCTTTCGGTTTTCGTATTCTGACCCCGCCCCCCTCTGACGTCATGAAAGCCATAGGGAATTCCCCATGACGTCCCCGTGCGTCAGAGGGGGCGGGGTTACCAGGTGGCCCCGCCCTCCGTTATAAAAGTCCTGTCAGACGCAGCGAAGCCTCACACAGCGGGAGCCTCCCATTGCGCGGAGCGGCCCAGAAGAGACACCGACGCCGTGGAAGAAGATGCCGGACGAGAAGACCAGAGCAAGAAGAAGCGGATCGGAGGAAGAAGATGATGGAAGAAGAAGATGGAAGAAGATGCCGGAAGGAGAAGATGAAGAAACCGAAGGATGAAGAAAGGAAGAAGGAAGACCAGAAGAAAGAAGATTTTAATAAGGGAAATGTCAAAGACCGTCTCCTGTCATTTTTACCATTTTTGAAATTTTTTGGGGGGGGACCCCAAAGCACCCTCCCAATGTTGAGGGCATGTGGCCCGGTACGGTTCAGGAGGGGGTGGCGCTCTCGTCCCCCCTCTTTTCCTGCGGCCTGCCAGGTTGCGTGCTCGGATAAGGGTCTGGTATGGATTTTGAGGGGGACCCCACGCCATTTTTTTTTTCTTTTTGGCCGGGGTTCCCCTTAAAATTCATCCCAGACCTCAAGGGTCTGGGATGGATTTTGAGGGGGACCCCACGCCATTTTTTTTTTTTTTGGCCGGGGTTCCCCTTAATATCCATAGCAGACCTGAAGAGCCTGGTAATTGAATTTGGGGGGACCCCAATGCTTTTTTTTTCTTTTTTATCAATGATTTTTTTTTTTATCAATGACTTTCAATGAATGACTGTTCTCTGTGTTACGGGATCCGTCAATTCATTAGCCGCGAGTGATTTTAAATAGCTTTTTTTTTCCTGCAAAAATGACACTTTGTGCAGGGACAGTTCTAAGCACAGGAAACATGCGCCCCTTCACAGGCATACTATAGACACCCCCCAGATGTGATACTGCAATGCTGTACTAACAGCACGCACACACTAATCCCCAGAATCACAGCAGATGATGTCAGCAGTCAGCAGCACATAACACTGACACTGGAACACAATATACGAGGCCGCCGGCGCGGCGGCCTTTTATAATGTGGGGCGTGTACTAAACCCCCTAAGCTATAATTGGCCACAGGCATCCTGCCTGTGGCCAATTATTGCTCTCCTCACTGCTGGCTCTATGATTGGCCAAGCATGCGGGTCACAGTGCATGCTTGGCCAATCATCAGCCAGCAATGCACTGCGACTAGCGCAGTGCATTGCGGGCCGCTCACATCACACGAATTTGATGCGAGCGGCCCAAATAATTCTGGGCTCGCCGAGCGTGCGAACGCCTGATGTTCGATTCGCACATGGGTTTGAATCGAACACCGGGCCCATCCCTAATGCACATGTCTCGGTGTTATGTGACTTATTTAGATGTTATCAGTACCTTTGGAAATTGTAATACTTAGATAAGCCTTTTGTCGTCAGTAGGTTGAAATATAAATATGAGCTTATTGATATGGTATATGATTTAGTTACTGTGCATCTTTACTGATCCATCTGCAATCATAGGCAATATTCCATTGTAGTATTTTTTTTCAGTTGATAAAGCAATAAATTATGTTACTGTACAACTAAAGCAGGATAATCATACATGATTTATGTGGCTGGCAGTAAAGGTGAGCTAACCAGTATGATACGACTTTTCAGAGTTAACCAAAGCTGCGGTGTCAGCATTTCCTGTGTGTATACGGCATGTGTGCACTGCAGGCATTATTATATAGGTGAGTATGAATCTCAGAACATATTGTAGGAAAACACAGTATAATAATAGAACTATGAGTGCTATTTAAAGCAGGTAAGAAAGTGATGATGTTGTCTCCATGATTTATAGGATGTGTTCTCATCTCATCGAATCCCTCTGTCTGAGTGTTTTCATAGTTTCATTCATTCATTCATTCATTCATAAGGATTAGTAAGCATGCCTATAGGCAAGTGGATCTAAAAATAAACTGTATCCAAACCCAAGAACAGAAATGTTTATTTTCACCTTTATTTTCACCTGGTGATATTTCCAGTCTAATGCCGCGTACACACGAGCGGAATTACCGTCCAAAAAATCTTGGATGTTTTTTCCGACGGAATTCTCGACCGCCAAGAATGTGGTGACATACAACACTACGACGAGCCAAGAAAATTAGGTTCAATGCTTCCGAGCATGCGTCAAATTGTTTCCGAGCATGCGTGATTTTTTGCGCGTCTGAATTGCATACAGATGATCTCATTTTCGGATAGGAACTTTTCCAGACCGAAAAAATAGAGAACATGCTCTTAATCTTTAGCTGGTTGGAATTCCGCCAGCAAAAGACTGATGGAGCATACACACGGTCGCATTTTCCGATAAAAAGCTCTCATCTGAGTTTTGCTGGTGGCATTTCCGATCGTGTGTACGCGACATTAGGCTAGGTTTACACCTACAGTGCAGGGAAAATAATTATTTGATAACCTTCAAATTTTGTAATGCCGCGTACACACGATCGGAAATCCCGCCAGCAAAAGTCTGATGAGAGCTTTTGGTCGAAAAATGCGACCGTGTGTATGCTTCATCAGACTTTTGTTGACGGAATTCCTGCCAGCAAAAGATTGAGAGCAGGTTCTCTATTTTTCGGTCGTAAAAAGTTCCTATCTGAAAATGCGTTCGTCTGTAGCAATTCCGGCGCGCAAAGTTCCTACGCATGCTCGGAAACAATTTGATGCATGCTCGGAAGCATTGAACTTCATTTTCTCGGCTCGTCGTAGTGTTGTACGTCACCGCGTTCTTGGCGGTCGAAAGTTCAGAGAACTTTTGTGTGACTGTGTATGCAAGCCAAGCTTGAGCGGAATTCCGTCGGAAAAACCATCCAAGATTTTTCTGATGGAAATTCCGCTCGTGTGTATGGGGCATAAGTTTGCCCGCTTACATAGAAATGAAGCGTCTATAATTTTTATCATAGGTGTAAATTATATAGATGGAATATTAACTAAAAATCCAGAAAGAACACGATACAAATGTTATAAATTGAGTAGCAGTTCAGTTGAGTAAAATAAGTATTTGATCCCCAAGCAAAACATGACTTAGTACTTGGTGGAGAAACCCTTGTTGGCAAGCACAAAAGTCAGACGTTTCTTGTAGTTGGTGACCAGGTTTGCACACATCTCAGGAGGGATTTTTGTCCACTCTTCTTTACAGATCTTTTCTAAATCCTTAAAGCGGAGTTCTGCTAAAACAAAAACATTTAAAGTCAGCAGCTACAAATACTGCAGCTGCTGACTTTTAATAATCGGGCACTTACCTGTGCCAGGGTCCAGCAATGTGGGGGAGGGAAGCCCCGCTCATATCCCCCTCCTCTCTGCGGCGCCGGCATTGTAAGTGTGGGCGCCCAGCTGTGGCTTCACAGCCGGGCACCCACTGCGCAATGCCGAGCCGCATGCCGTGACTGGCCGGGCAATCATCTGGGACCTGTGATGTGTCCCAGATGATTGCCGAGAGGGAAGGGGGAGAGGTACCAGGAGGAAGTGGGAGCTTGGAAAAGAGGGTACCGCCCCCCCAAAAAACAATGACATGCCAAATGTGGCATGTCAGGGGGTCACCTCCCTTAAAGCGGAAGTTCCATTTTTGGGTGGAATTCCACTTTAAGGTTTCTTGGCTGTCACTTGGCAACTTGAAGTTTCAGCTCCATCCATAAATTTTCTATAGAATTAAGGTCTGGAGACTGGCTAGGCCACTCCATGACCTTAAAGTGGTTATAAATAGAGTTGAGCGGACACCTGGATGTTCGGGTTCGGCAGGTTCGGCCGAACTTCAGAAAAAAGTTTGGGTTCGGGACCGAGCTTGACCCGAACTTGACCCCGAACACCGAACCCCATTGAAGTCAATGGGGACCCGAACGGCTATAATAAAGTATCGGCTCCCGTCCCCCTTAATACAGAGAACAGTCATTGAAGTAATTTATTTTTAAAAAAACCTGGTAACCCCGCCCCCCTCTGACGCATGGGAACGTCATGGGGACTTCCCTATGGCTTTCCCCGTGACATGGGGAAAGCCATAGTGAACTCCCCATGACGTTCCCATGCGTCAGAGGGGGGCGGCGTTACCAGGTGGTCCCGCCCTCCGTTATAAAAGAACTGTCAGCCCAAGCGAAGCCTCACACACCGGGAGCCTCCCATTGCGAGGAGTGGCCCAAGAACAGACTGACGCCCTGGAAGAAGATACCAGAGAGAAGCCTCAGAGACCGATGCCGTGGAAGAAGATACCGAAGAGAAGCCTCACACAGCGGGAGCCTCCCATTGCGCGGAGCGGCCCAGAAGAGATACCGATGCTGGACGAGAAGGCCAAGAAGAAGCGGATCGGAGGAAGAAGAAGATGGAAGAAGAAGATGCCGGAAGGAGAAGATGAAGAAAGGAAGACCAGAAGAAAGAAGAAAGAAGATTTTAATAAAGGAATTGTCAAAGACCGTCTCCTGTCATTTTTACCATTTTTGACACTTTTTTGGTGAAATGGTAGGGGTACTTTTGTACCCCCTTACCATTTCACACAGGGGGGGGGGCAGGATCTGGGGGTCCCCTTGTTAAAGGGGGCTTCCAGATTCCGATAAGCCCCCCGCCCGCAGACCCCCACAACCACCGGGCACGGTTGTGGGGATGAGGCCCTTGTCCTCATCAACATGGGGACAAGATGCTTTGGGGGTCTTAGACCCCCAAAGCATCCTCCCAATGTTGAGGGCATGTGGCCTGGTACGGTTCAGGTGGGAAGGGGGGCCGCTCTCGTCCCCCCCTCTTTTCCTGCGGCCTGCCAGGTTGCGTGCTCGGATAAGGGTCCAGTATGGATTTTGAGGGGGACCTCACGCCATTTTTTTGGCTGGGTTTCCCCTTAAAATCCATCCCAGACCTCAAGGGCCTGGTTATTAAATTTGGGGGGACCCCTACGCTTTTTTTTTTTGTTTTTTTTATTTTTTATGAATGACTTTTTTTTATGAATGACTTTCAATGAATGACTGTTCTCTGTATTACGGGACCCGACAATTCATTAGCGCGAGTGATTTTAAATAGCTTTTTTTCCGGCAAAAATGACACTTTTTGCAGAGACAGTTCTAAGCACTGGAAACATGCGCCCCTTTACATGCATACTATAGACACCCCCCAGGTACGAAATTTAAAAGAATATTACACTTTTATTGTTTCAATTTAATCATTATTAAAATCACTGCTCCCGAAAAAACGGCCGTTTTTAAAAGTTTTTTTTGCATTGATACATGTCCCCTGGGGCAGGACCCAGGTCCCCAAACACTTTTTATGACTAACTTTTTAAAAATAAATGACTTCAATGACTGTTCTCTGTATTAAAAGCACTCGCGGCTATATGAATATCAATTCATATAGCCGCGAGTGCTTTTAAAAGACATTTTAAAAAGCAACATTAAATCCCCGAACACCGGACCCGAACCCGAACATACAGTCAATTGTATAACACCCTAAATAACACCCTAAAGTCCGGTACGGACCCGAACTTTACAGTTCGGGTTCGCTCAACCCTAGTTATAAACCCTTACAATCCACTTTTTGCTAAAGGTAAGCCTATAATAAGGCTTACCTGTAGCTACCCCAGATATCTCTTAAACCTACACGGTTTAGGAGCTATCCCCTGTATCTGCATGTGTTGATGTCATCGGCACATGCGCACTGAAGCAAACAGCACGTACGTGCCATTTTCTTCATTGAGTGTGCCATTACTGGCAGCTCCCTGCGCGCATGCAGCTCCAGCCAATCACAGCGCCGGAGCCCGCAATACCCGTTTCATCAGATATGACCTATTCAGGGCACGGAAGGCATAATATCTGACGAAACGCGTACATGCCCTTCTTATATGAGTGTATTTTTTGTGGTTTTAACAATAAAATTAGGAGTTTTTACACTATGTAGAGCATCTTGTCCTTTTTTTATTTACACATGTACTGGTTTATGTGAGGCAATACTGTTAAAGGAGACTTAAAGGAATATCTCCCCTAAATACTTCTACTGGGTGGGTGAAAGTGCAGAACCTAATGAGAAGTGGAAACATTTAGAGTGATTTTTTACTTCTTTTTAGTTAGAGAGTTTGCAATAATGCCACGTACACACGACCGGACTTTCCGGCAAACTAGGTTTGACGGTCTTCCCACAGGACTTTCGGCGGTGTTCCGACAGACTTTCCGAATGAACGGACTTGTTTGAACGAAAGTCCGTTCTTTCGAACATGGTGATGTAAACGGGACAAAAAAATAGCCAGTAGCCAATAGCTCCCCTTGCGTTGTATTTAGTCAGTCGGACCAGCACACAGACGAACGTTTTTCCAGATTTTAGTCCGTCGGAATTGAGTCTGTCGGATAGATTTGAAACATGTTCTATTTCTAGGTCCGCCGGAATTTTTTCCTGAAAAACAAACGGATTAGCGCACACACGATCGGATTGTCCGACGGACTAATCCCGTCGTACCTAGTTTGCCGGAAAGTCCAGTCGTGTGTACGCGGCTTTAACCTTCAGGTGTGTCTCTTTGGTGGTGGTGATCCAGTCCTGGCGGGGAATTTACAGCACCTTCCCTTCTTTCAGTATGTGTGAAGATTCACTATCACCTATTTCACAATTTTGGAACTTGATTTGACTTTTTTTATCAATTTTTTCATATACAAAAGCATTTTATACACCTTAGTAATCATATACACAAATGTAAATACAGGCATATGGCCATACAGCAGAACGCAGACTTGTGTTTACAGCAGCTAGGAGCCCCAACTATACCGCATACCTCCATCCACACCACCAATCACAAAATATGCTACATACCTGCGGACAATGGTGCTCACAATTATACATGGACATCTTCCCAAACACCAATTCTCATGCTCAAAAAATATATACATGCATGTTCAAGCACAAGGACATTTTGTAATCATTGGTGTGTGCAGCCTACTGCATTAGGGTGTGCACAAACACACATGAGTGTATATCAGCAGAGCAGTGGATGTAGGGCAGTGGACAGTCGTTTTTATTATATTTTTTTTAAATTTTACTTTTTAAATTTTTTACAATATTTTTTAGGAGCCCCGCTGGAGACTTTAGTGAAATATCAAGGGTCTAAACAGAGAAAAAGAGACTGAGGACAGAGCTTCCCCAGCCCCTTTCTCTGCAACATCAGCTGCACTGGACAGTGAATGAATGGAAAGTGCTAAGTGTCTTCCGTTTTTTTTGACAAACTGAAGCATAGTAAACATAGTTTAATGAACACAAGAGTGATCAGGAAGCAGGGGGAACCGGCACTGCACAGGGTAATTAGGGTGTGCCCAGGCAAATCCGGCACACCCTGTGCACACGCCTATGTTTGTAATACACTAACATGGTAAGAAACATGCCTGGTAAGAAACATGCCTTAGCCAGGGCTGCCAGGCACTGCACTTTTGGCTGTATGGCCATACACCCGTAACTGTATTTATCTACAGGAGCCCTTGTTTATTAAAGCTTTTTTTTATATTCAATAACAGTGTTCTCTTGTATGTAGTTGGCTTTAAGCCTGTAGTAGCATTTTTTTTTTAAATTAGCATCTTTGCTTTATCTGCTGCACATTTATTGGACTTTTTATTTATGTTATGAGTTTTTTTTTTTTTATGATTGTGTTTTTCTTTGGCATAGTGCAGCACATTTTTATATCAAAGATAAAATAATCTGTCAGGATGAAATCGAATGAAGTCCTTGTTCAATGTGTCCTGAAATGCCATGCACGTACATTGCAGGATTTGTTTACAGCTTTGTGTGTTCAAACAGTCAGTTCGGGGTGAGTATCGTGAACTACGGCCCTCCGCGCCTATTAGGATTAGATCCATTTCTTCTGCCTATAACATGCAACATTTTGTTTAGCCAAAGATTGTCCACTGGACTTTTCGTCGGAGTGTGGCCAGCAGAGTTTACACAGGGTCAGGCCATGTGTAATGGTCGAATACTCTGTAGTTTCAGGGTTGAGTTGATTATTTAAAATCAATAAAGCAGATTTCAACTCTTGCAATTCAAACCTTGCAGTGAGGAGTTCACACGTAATACAGAGCGTTGCAGATTTAGTGCAAATGTGTAGCTGGATGTGTTTGTCATATATTTACATATTATATTTATGCGTGCAATATATCTACACAATCCAAATATATATATATATATATATATATATATAGATATATATGTATGTATATGTGTGTGTATATATATATATATATATATATATATATATATATAATATATATATATATATATATATATTTATTTATTTATTTATAGTATATATATGTATATATGTGTGTGTGTGTGTGTGTATATATATATATATATATATATATATATATATATATATATATATATATATACAGTATCTCACAAAATTGAGTACACCCCTCACATTTTTGTAAATATTTTATTATATTTTTTCAAGCGACAACACTGAAGAAATTACACTTTGCTACAATGTAAAGTAGTGAGTGTACAGCTTGTAAAACAGTGTAAATTTGCTGTCCCCTCAAAATAACTCAACACACAGCCATTCATTTCTAAACTGCTGGCAACAAACGTGAGTACACCCCTAACTGAAAATGTCCAAATTGGGCCCAATTAGCCATTTTCCCTCCCCGGTGTCATGTGACTCGTTAGTGTTACAAGGTCTCAGGTGTGAATGGGGAGCAGGTGTGTTAGATTTGGTGTTATCACTCTCACTCTCTCATACTGGTCACTGGAAGTTCAACATGGCACCACATGACAAAGAACTCTCTGAGGATCTGAAAAAAATAATTGTTGCTTTACATAAAGATAGACCTAGGCTATGATAAGATTGCCAAGACCCTGAAACTGAGCTGCAGCACGGTGGCCAAGACCATACAGCGGTTTAATAGGACAGGTTCCTCTCAGAACAGGCCTCACCACGGTAGACCAAAGAAGTTGAGTGCACATGCTCAGCATCATATACAGAGATTGTCTGGGGGTGGGGGGGGGGGGTATTCATCCTGTTAGTGCTCAGACCATTCACCGCACACAGCATGAAATTGGTCTGCATGGCTGTCCTCCCAGAAGGAAGCCTCTTCTAAAGATGATGCACAAGAAAGCCTGCAAACAGTTTGCTGAAGACAAGCAGACTAAGGACATGGATTACTGGAACCATGTCCTGTGGTCTGATGAGACCAAGATAAACTTATTTGGTTCAGATGGTGACAAGCGTGTGTGGCGGCAACCAGGTGAGGAGTACAAAGACAAGTGTGTCCTGCCTACAGTCAAGCATGGTGGTGGGAGTGTCATGGTCTGGGGCATGAATGCTGCCGGAACTGGGGAGCTACAGTTAATTGAGGGAACCATGAATGCCAACATGTACTGTGACATACTGAGCTGAGCATGATCCTCTCCCTTCAGAGACTGGGCCGCAGGGCAATATTCTAACATGATAACGACCCCAAACACACCTCCAAGATGACCACTGCCTTGCTAAAGAAGCTGAGGGTAAAGGTGATGGACTGGCCAAGCATGTCTCCAGACCTAAACCCTATTGAGCATCTGTGGGGCATCTTCAAACAGAAGGTGGAGCACAAGGTCTTTAACATCCACCAGCTCTGTGATGTCGTCATGGAGGAGTGGAAGAGGAGTCCAGTGACAACCTGTGAAGGTCTGGTGAACTCCATGCTCAAGAGGGTTAAGGCAGTGCTGGAAAATAATGGTGGCCACACAAATATTGGGCCCAATTTGGACATTTTTTTTCACTTAGGGGTGTACTCACTTTTGTTGCTAGTGGTTTAGACATTAATGGCTGTGTGCATGGGCGTCCGCAGGTAGGGGCAAGGGGGGTCAAGTGCCCCCCCCCCCCCCCCCCGGAATCAGGGATCGGATCTTAAATTCAGCACAGTTGTGTCTCTGTCGAGGTGCCGCACCCAGGTGCCACCCACAAGTGGGGTGACACCATTAAGGTGCTGTCAAGTGTAGTGTGACTTTGGGGCTCTTTTCCCTGCTCAGTCCAGCAGAGAACTTGGCGGTGCTGTGATGGAAGAATGGCGAGCTGCGGGATATTAGGGACTGTAATACGTCTGCAAACTCTGACCATAATAATGTGATAATGACATTGTCGAAAAGGGGCGGTGCATGGGTGACCCTAAAATTATGCCCCCCCCCCCCCTGAAAAAAGTTCTGCGGACGCCCATGGCTGTGTGTTGAGTTATTTTGAGGGGACAGCAAATTTACACTGTTATACAAGTAAAAAAGTGTCATTTCTTCAGTGTTGTCATATGAAAAGATATAATAAAATATTTACAAAAATGTGAGGGGTGTACTCACTTTTGTGGGATACTGTAGGTAGTATATAGCACATAATTATAGTAATATAGGTAGTATATAGTATATATTTCTAGTAATATAGGTAGTATATACAGCCTATTGCATTAGGGTGTGCACCCCAAAGTTTAAACACATATGCATATGTGTGCATATATACTGACAGTGTCAGTAGGGCAGTGGACAGTGTCAGTAGTTTTTATTTTATTTTTTACAATTTTGTTTGTTTTTTAATTTCATAAAATATCAAGGGTAAAAACAGGGGCAATCATGGTGATTAGGGTGCGCCCAGGCACCCTCTGTATATAGTATACACTTCTAGTAATATAGGTAGTATATAGTATATACCAGTGATAGCAAACCTTGGTACCCCAGATGTTTTGGAACTACATTTCCCATGATGCTCATGCACTCTGCAGTGTAGTTATATACTTCTAGTAATATAGGTAGCATATAGTATATACTACAGTATATACTGTAATATAGGTAGTATATAGTATATACTTCTAGTAATATAGGTAGTATATAGTATATACGTCTAGTAATATAGGTAGTATATAGTATATACGTCTAGTAATATAGATAGTATATAGTATATACTTCTAGTAATATAGGTAGTATATAGTATATACTATATTATATAGTATATACTTCTAGTAATATAGGTAGTATATAGTATATACTTCTAGTAATATAGGTAGTATATAGTATACACTTTTAGTAATATAGGTAGTATATACTTCTAGTAATATAGGTAGTATATAGGATATACTATATTATATAGTATATACTTCTAGTAATATAGGTAGTATATACTTCTAGTAATATAGGTAGTATATAGTATATACTTTTAGTAATATAGGTAGTATATACTTCTAGTAATATAGGTAGTATATAGTATATACTTCTGGTAATATAGGTAGTATATAGTATATACTTCCAGTAATATAGGTAGTATATAGCATATACTTCTAGTAATATAGGTAGTATATACTTCTAGTAATATAGGTAGTATATAGTATATACTACAATATATACTGTAATATAGGTAGTATATAGTATATACTTCTAGTAATATAGGTAGTATAGTATATACGTCTAGTAATATAGGTAGTATATAGTATATACGTCTAGTAATATAGGTAGTATATAGTATATACGTCTAGTAATATAGGTAGTATATAGTATATACTATATATAGTATATACTTCTAGTAATATAGATAGTATATAGTATATACTTCTAGTAATATAGGTAGTATATAGTATATACTTTTAGTAATATATATATATATATTATATAGTATATACTTCTAGTAATATAGGTAGTATATAGTATATACTTTTAGTAATATAGGTAGTATATACTTTTAGTAATATAGGTAGTATATACTTCCAGTAATATAGGTAGTATATAGCATATACTTCTAGTAATATAGGTAGTATATACTTCTAGTAATATAGATAGTATATAGTATATACTTCTACTAATATAGGTAGTATATAGTATATACTTCTAGTAATATAGGTAGTATAGTATATACGTCTAGCAATATAGGTAGTATATAGTATATACGTCTAGTAATATAGATAGTATATAGTATATACTTCTAGTAATATAGGTAGTATATAGTATATACTTCCAGTAATATAGGTAGTATATAGCATATACTTCTAGTAATATAGGTAGTATATACTTCTAGTAATATAGGTAGTATATAGTATATAATACAGTATATACTGTAATATAGGTAGTATATAGTATATACTTCTAGTAATATAGGTAGTATATACTTCTAGTAATATAAGTAGTATATAGTATATATTATAGTATATAGTGTATATTTCCAATAATATAGGTAATTAATACTTCTAGTAATATAGGAAGTGTATATATGTCTAGTACTACAGATAGTATATACTGTATACTTCTAGTAATATAGGTACTATATAATTCTAGTAATATAGGTAGTATATAGTATATACTTCTAGTAATATAGGTAGTATATAGTATATACTACAGTATATACTGTAATATAGGTAGTATATAATATATACTTCTAGTAATATAGGTAGTATATACTTCTAGTAATATATGTAGTATATATATATATATATATGATAGGAGGATCCGGTAATTGGCAGTTGTCACTGTGTCCCCTCTCTGATCCCCCCCGACCTGTCCTGTGACCGCTGACAGCTCTGTATGCCAGGAATGCCATGTGCCAGCTGCACACAGGGGGGGAGGGGAGGGGGCATCCTTTACTGATGATGACTCGGGTCCTTTAAGAGCAATAAGAGAGACATGAGCCTCGGAAAGAGGCTGCGCTGTGCCTGCTCCCCCCCTCCTCCTCCTCCCATCACATCGCTAGCTGTGCCGGAGGCTCCGGAGGTGAGGAGGGGAAGGACAGCGACCCTCACACTCTCCCTGCTGCGGGGAGGGGGCTGCGATCACCTGAATGCTCAGGGAAGGTGCTGCAGGAGGAGCCCCTTCCGACACATCTCCGGGCTTCACCATTCTTCCATAGGAGACGATGAGTGCTGAATGAGGAGACTGGAGCCGATCGGGAGATCCTGGCGGAGGAGCTTTGTGCAAGTCTTGGACAACTGAGAAGACTTCACTTCCAATAATGCCTGTCAGGAGGGGACATGTGGCCCCACAGAACACCTTCCTGGGGATCATCATCAGGAAATTCGAAGGACAAAGTAAGACTTCTCCCCTCTGCTCCATGGAGAGCTGATACTTCTTCCTTCCTATTGGGTGTTGGGTTGTTGTAGCAGAGCATGGATGTGTCATCTCCAGTCCTGGTAGTCAATGGATACATTGTATCAGCCAATGTGTCAATTATTGTATCAGCCAATGTATCAATTATTGTATCGGCCAATGTATCAATTATTGTATCAGCCAATGTATCAATTATTGTATCAGCCAATGTATCAATTATTGTATCAATCATTTTATCAGTCATTGCACCAGTCAATGTATCTTTGGGTACCAGGCTGACATCTATAGTGATGGACCCCAAAGACAGAATAGTTCTTACAGAACCTAATTTAAAGACTCCCTCTCCATATAAATGCCATATATTCTAGTCATTGGTCCAATTCAGGGTCTCAGCCAAAGAGTACACTTAGCTTTAGCTACGGATATTAGATACGAGGCAACCAATCAGGTTTTAGCTCACTGTAGGAAGAGCAACTTACTCAGCCTTTATATTTTGGAGGGGTGCAGCTAATTGAGCATTCTTCTTTTTTTTGTAGGGGGTGTAATATGTATCCAGGGGTCTTAGCCAAAGGTTGTACACTTTGCTTTTTTTAACTGTTAATATTACATAAATAACAACCAATCAGGATTTTTGTTTACTGTAGGAAGAACCAATAACTAAGCAGGTTTTTTTTTTGGTGGGGGGGGGGGGTTGTTGGGAGGGGCAATATGCATCCAGGGGTCTAATTTGGGGTCTTAGCCAAAGGTCGCACACTTCGTTTTTTTTAACTGTTAATATTACATAAATGTCAACCAATCAGGTTTTTGGTTTACTGTAAGAAGAACGAATAACTAAGCAGTTTTTTGGGGGGGGGGCTAGGGGGTTGGGAGGGGCAATTTGCATCCAGGGGTCTAATTTGGGGTCTTAGACAAAGGTTGCACACTTAGTTTTTTTTAACTGTTGTTACTACAATAACAACCATTCATGTTTTTTGTTTACTGTAGGAAGAACCAATAACTGAGAGGGCTTCTTTTTTTTTTTTTGGGCGGGGGGTGCAAAAATGCTCGCAGGGGTTTGATTTGGAGTTTTAGCCAAAGGTTGCACAGGTTGCTTTCTCTGTAGTTGGAAAATATTACAGAAAAGGCAGCCAATCAGCTTTTAGTTTACTGTAGGGACAGTGGCTAATTAAATGTTTTGAGTTTTTTTTTTGGGGGGGGGGGGGGGGGGGGGTTAATATGCATCCAGGGGTCTAATTTGGGGTCTTAGCCAAAGGTTGCACACTTTTATATTTTAAATGTTGTATACTACATAAATAACAACCAATCAGGTTTTTTTTTTTACTTTAGGAAGAACCAATAACAGCTTTTTTTTTTGTTCGGGGGGGGGGGGGGGTGCAAAATGTAAAAAGGGTTTGATTTAGGTAGGGTCTTAGCCAAAGGTTGCACAGGTTGCTTTCTCTTTAGTTAGTAAATATTACAGACATAGCAACCAATCAGGTTTTGGTTTACTGTAGGAGTGGCTAATTAAACTTTTTTTTTTAGGGGTGGGTGCAATGTGCATCAAGGGGTCTAATTTGGGGTCTTAGGCAAAAGGTAACACACTTTGTTTTATTTTAGCTGTTGATGTTATGTAAATAGCAGCCAATCAGATTTTCTTTTTTTTGGGGGGGGGGGGGGGGGGGGGGGGGGGGGGGCAGTGCAAAATGCATGCAGGGATCTGATTTGGGGTCTTAGCCCAAGGATGCACACGTTGCTTTCTCTTTAGTTAGTAAATATTACAGACATAGCAACAAATTAGGTATTCGTTTACTGTAGAAAGGGCGGCTAATTGAATGTTTTTGTTTGTTTTTGTTAGGTTTTTATTTTTTTTTGGATGGGGGGGTGTAATATGCATCCAGTGCTCTAATTTGGGGTCTTAGCCAAAGGTGGCACACTTTGCTTTTTTTAGCTGTTGATAATACGTAAATATCAACCAATCAGGTTTTAGTGTATTATGGGAAGAACCACTGGCTGGGCGATTTTTATTTTTTATTTTTGGGAGGGAGGGGTGTAACATGCATCCAGGGGTTATATTTGGGTTCTTAGGCTGACCATACACTACACAATCTGATTGTACAATGTCCTTTAGAGCTACCATCAGCCATGTAGTACAAGGGCCTGCCTGATTTGATACTGGTTGAACGGATTGTTTAGGTTTGTTTTCATATTAAATAGTTTTGGTAAAGCTCATGGAGATTGTACTGGGATTATACAATCAGATTGTATAGCGTATGCAGAGCTGCTGTTGGAAATCACAGGCCCAGTACAGCCTACCTGGTAGGGCCACCCCCACAATATATCAAAACAATATTTTCACAAAAAATACACTAAAATGATTATTAGTGGACACAAACATAACAGAGAACCTGTGTGAATTAACCCCTTTTTAATTGTTTTTTTACATATTTTTTTTTTAGGTATAATTAAAAAAAAAAAATTACATTTGAAAAAATTATTTATTACCATTTTTAAAAATTATTTATTGCCATTTTTAAAAATTATTTATTACAATTTAAAAAAAATATTTATTACAATTTTTAAAAAAATATTTATTACAATTTTTAAAAAATATTTATTACAATTTTTAAAAATTATTTATTATAATGTAATTTTTTTTTTTACAATTTTCTTTTCTACAGGACAGGGAAGCCAACAGTGCCACGAGAGGGGGGGGGGGGGGTGTACAGCACAGTGACGGGGGGCACACTGAGGGGGATCAGAAGTAGGCAGAAACGGGAGGGGGATAGGTGCAGGGGAAGCTATTACAGGAACAATACCCTGTGTCTGTGTCTCTCCCTGCAGCAGCTGAAAGCCGGCAGGAGGAAGAGAAACCAGCTTTCAGCTGCTGCAGAGAGCCGCACAGGGCATCTTTCTGTAATTGCCCCTTCGCCCGACCACACTAATTCCTCCTGCTTTTCGCCCCCCCCCCCCCTGCATGCCAGTGCCCCCCCCCCCCCCCATCAGCGGCTCTGAGTGTATGGCTAGCTTTAGATAAAGGTTGGACAATATTCTTCTTCTTTAGCTACTGATATTACAAGCATAGCAAACAGTCAGATTGTTAGTTTACTTCAGGAAAATTACTGATTGAGTATTATTATTATTATTCTTGTTTTATTATAATCATTATTTTTTGGGGGGCTACTTTGCTTTAGCTAGTGCTATTACATACATAGCATCCAATGGGTCTCAGTGTACCAGGGTGATGTTTATATTTTGTGATGGACCCCAAAGACAGGATGGTGCCTACAGAACCCATTTTCAAGACTGATAACTCTAAAAATATTAGTGGGCCCTCAAAATATAGTCAGTGGTCCAATTTGGGGTTTTAGTCAATGAATACACTTGGCTTTAGTTGATTATATTACATCCAATACATCCAATTGGGTTTTGGTTTTCTGTAGGAAGAGCGGCAGTTTTATTTCGAGGGGTGGAAAATGCATCCAAGGGTCCAAACTTGAAGCCAGAGGCTGCACACTTTTCTTTTGCTTTGGACAGAGATACTACATACTCAGCATTCAATGGGTTTCAGTGTACAGTAGGCAGAGCAATGCCATGATGATAATGCCAAGCTGATCTGTTGGTTTGGTTATGCCCACATAAAAACAAATCATCATGATTCATAGAAGAGCAAAGACTGGTTGTATTTTTTTGGGGCTGTCACTTGTTTGTAAACATTGAGAGCTTTTGTTACATTTATTTTTCAATTTGATTATATATAAGGATGTTCGGTTTTCACTAGTCTTTATGCAAGTGGATGTATTATATTTACAATATTTATATGTGAGCTGCACTGCATTCCATGTAGATGTTTACATATATTGTTTGTTATTGCACACTAGCAGGACAAGCACGTATATTTTTGGTTTGGTTTTGCACGTTGACCTTTTTCATTTCATTATATATATATATATATATATATATATATATATATATATATATATAGGGTTAGGTTAGTCGCCGGATGTAGGAAATAAGGTGAATGGTTTTAGTGGTGTTGTCCCTGGCCTCTCAAACAGGGACAAACCCCACCTGGTCTGTATGGATGACTGAGGGTGAGAACGGTTTGCCATAACTTTCGTGAAAAGTTTAACGTCTAGGTTGAGGAGCGAAATAGGCCGATAACTGCTACACTGAGAGGGATCCTTGCCTGGCTTGGGTATGAGAGAGATGTTAGCGGATAAAAAGTCACTAGAGGGTAGATGGGAATCGTCTATGGAGTTAAACGCTACGGTGAGCAATGGGGCGATGGGGCTGGGCAAATGCCTTGTAGAACCTAGGGGAAAACCGGTCTGGGCCCGGGCATTTACCAGATTTCAGCCCTTTGATAGCATTAAGAAATTATTATACCATTAGAGGGTTGTCTAGGTCAGCTGACTCTTTGACATCTATCTGTGGTAGAGCTGTCTCTGCTATGTAATCCTTAATGCTGGAAAGGTGTGGGTTTCCCATGTGGGTCTGTTTAGTCCGAAGGGGCAAGTTGTACAATTGAGAGTAGTAGTGTTGAAAGGCGCCTGAGATACCCTGGGTGTTTCTAATCTTTTGTTGATCGATAGTACAGATGTGTTGGATGGGTTGGCGTGGGGGGGCGGGGTGGGGTACCCTTGCCAGGTGTTGCCCACATTTGTTGGCTAAGGTGTAATGCCTGTTGCGTCCATTGTCCCTAGCTATGAGGGATTGGGCATCTAATATGCGGAGGAGCTCTTTGGAGAGGTCAACATAGGTTGAAGGGTCTGGGTCCCCTTTATGTGCGAGTTCGAGTGTAGCTATAGTGTATAGTAATCGGGTTATGTCAGCGGATCTGGCTTTCTTTAGGCAGGAGCCGTGTTGTATGAGTGTCCCCCGGAGTACGCATTTTAAGGTTTCCCATTTAGTGACCGGTGGTCCTGAATAAAGTCACGGATCATCTGTTCAATCGCTGCTACGCATGGGGGATCCTTCAACAGGTTGTCGTTCAGGCGCCATGGAAATGTTTAATGGGATTTAGGTGGGTGGGCTAGGCCAGTGTACGGGGGCATGGTCAGACCACAATATTTTGCCATGGAAGCTCCCCTGGTCTTGGTTTGGTCCATATACGTTAGCCACTGTGAAAATAGAGGAGTTAGATTTTAATTTAAGAAACAGAAAACAACCTGGTGGTCAATAAGGGAGTCTATATCAATAAGCGTTTATTGATTGGTTTGCTCAAAAGTTATAGCGTCTGCAAAATGGGGGATAGTTTGATGGCATTTTTATTAATAATTTTTTTTTTCTACTACTAATGGCAGCGATCAGCGATTTTTATTGTGACTGCAACATTATGGCGGACACATCGGACACTTTTGACGCCATTTTGGGACCATTGTCATTTATACAGCGATCAGTGCTATACATTGCACTGATTAATGTAAAAATTACACTGGCAGTGAAGGGGTTAACCAGTAGGGCAGTGAAGGAGTTAATTGTGTCCTAGGGATGTGCTTTAACTGTGGGGGGGATGGGCTACGTGTGACACGACACTGATCACTGCTCCCGATCACAGGGAGCTGTGATCAATGTCCTGTCACTAGGCAGAATGGGGAAATGCTTGTTTACATCAGCATTTCCCCGTTCTTCCTCTCTGTGAGACGATCGCGGGACTCCTGGCGGACATCGAGTCCGCGGGACCTGCGGTCACACTCACGGAGCTCGCGTGCACGCCCATAATGCGGCACCCTAAAGGTGACGTACCCGTACATTGATATGCCCAGCCGTGTCATTCTGCCGACGTATATCGACGTGAAATGGTCCTTAAGTGGTTAACCTATCATATAGGTACTGTATATATTATATTTAGTGTAATTTATTAACCCATAGTAGTTGTGTGGTTGTATATGTAGTACTGATCAAGTTCACATTTCACATACAGTAAATGCTTTTGAATGGGGAAGACTGTACACGTGAAAGGTGGATATGGACTTCTTAATTGCGCACAGGGCTCAAGTTTATTTTGAAGCCTGCTCCTAACTGGCACAAACACACAGCATAGCCCAAGGAAAATCGCGCTAAACCAACACAATGTGCAAAAATAAACATAAAATATATATATATATAAGCAGCAACCGCATGTGATAAACATGGAAAGACAAATGTAAAAAAAAGGCTGCGCTAAGTGAAAAATTAACAGTAATGCATAGATCAACCAAATATTAACATGGGTGAAAAATAAGGAATGAAAAATGGATGTTGACATCCAGTGAGACAAAGGAGTCTATCCAATACTAAAGACCAAAGTAGGCTATTGAAAGCCCATATGTGGTATAAGGCAAAATTTGTTTGAACAAACACACAGCAGCTTCATGAATGGATGAGCAAGGTGCTGTGAGCACTCCAGTTACAAGGTGCGTTCAGGCAGGAGTTACAACCTAAAAATTGCAATGCCTTCTGCAGTTCTTTTTTTGATGGGTTATGTAACGAAGCACTACTGAGAGCTGGGGAATTGTGCAGTGTATAAAAAGATAGAGAGAGATCCGTGTTTCAGTTTCATTAAGCAAATCGCCATTGTAATAGCATCTCTGCCCTTGCTTTATTTTAACCCCTTGACAGACATAGACGTATGCGACCTTAAAACGTGGTAGTAAACTTTGAGGTCTGTCTTTTGAGCTACAAAAGGCTTTTTAGGTTATATGATTTTGCTGTTCCCTTTGGAAATGTTTGCAATGATCCCTGCATGTGAGTCAGACTTAATAGGGCTTATTTAAGGCACAGAGCAACATTCAGTGAACCATAGTACCAAGTCAGCGATTATCTTCCACTGTTTTAGCAACAGAAGGCTAATAAAAGGCAACATTTGACTGATATGTATGAATTGTGGTCACATGTTTATTATTTGTTTTTATATCATTTTTATTAATTATACATATATATATTTTTTTCTCTCGATTTAATTTTGAAATCAGAATGCTAAAAGTATGAAATTAATTAGATGGTGTCATGTTGTGCTGAAATTTCAGACAGTGGAACCCCCTTTCATTAAACTAAGACAAATTAGATTAAACTTGTGTTCTGGCATAAATAATTAACTAAGTATGTAGGTCATAACTGATACTGTAGGTTAACCTTACATAGCACTGTGTTACTGGATGAGTATACCTAATGGACGTGTAAATCACACGGGAAATTGTAACACTAGCATCTTAGTTTCTTGACCGTTTTGTAGCTTACTTAAAATTTTAAAGACTTTAACTACTGTTCTATGAACTTATGTTATTTACCTAACCACCCAATAAATTCACATACAATTTTGAGTAATATAGTGATGTATGCATTATAAGTAAAGGTTTGGTATAGGGTTGCCTTCCAGAGAATTAATGAAGCTGTAGAAAATTTGATTGATTAGCAACAGGTCAATTGGCTTTAGTATAAATCACACAAATAGGAAACATAAGGGAAATACAAAGACACTGAATTTCAAAAGAGCCAACTTCCCTAAACTACGAACCTTGCTTGAAGACATAAATTGGGATAAAATCTTAGGAACAAAGAACACGGAGGAGAGATGGGTTCGCTTTAAGAGCATATTAACTAAGGGCATTAGCCAGTGCATCCCATTGGGTAATACATTTTAAAAGAGCGAACAAAAAGATGGCTTAACGCCAATGTAAAAATGCATATAAAAGCAAAAGAGAAGGCCTTCAAAAAATACAAGGTTGAGGGATCATCATCAGCATTTAAACTTTATAAAGAATGCAACAAGAAATGTAAGGGTGCAATTAGGGTGGCGAAGATAGAACACTAAAGACACATAGCGGAGGAGAGCAAAAAAAAAATCCCAAGAAATTCTTTAAGTATGTAAACAGTAAAAAAGGGAGGACAGACCATATTGGCCCATAAAGAATGAGGAAGGACATCTGGTTACAAAGGATGGGGAAATGGCGAAGGTCTTGAATTTATCCTTTATCTCAGTCTTCACAAGGGAATCGGGGGACTTCAGTAACCAAAACTGCAGTGTTCATCCTCTGGACACATCACAGGAAGCACCTCCATGGCTAACAGAGGACAGAATTAGAATTAGTCTTGGGAAACCTAACATTAATAAATCACCGGGAACGGAAGGCTTGCACCCGAGGGTACTTAGGGAACTCAGTCAAGTAATTGCCAGACCATTGTTCCTAATTTTTACTGACAGTCTACTCACTGAAATGGTACTAGCGGATTGGAGAAAAGCCAATGTAGCACTAATATTTAAAAAACGCCCAAAATACATCCCTGGGTATTACAGACCAGTTAGCCTAACATCAATAGTATGCAAGCTCTTAGAAGGGGATGATAAGGGACTATATACAATATTTTAGTAATGAAAACAGCATCATTAGCAGTAATCAGCATGTATTTATGAAGAATCGTTCTTGCCAAACCAATCTATTAGGCTTCTATGAGGAGGCTATCTAGATAAAGGAAGGCCCATAGACGTGGTGTATCTGGAGTTTGCAAAAGCATTTGACACAGTTCCCCATAAACGTTTACTGTACTAAGTAAGGTCCGTTGGCATGGACCGTAGGGTGAGTACATGGATGGAAAACTGGCTACAAGGGCGAGAGTGGTGATAAATGGGGAATACTCCACAGGGATCTGTGCTGGAACCAATCCTATTTAATTTGTTTATAATCGACCTGGATGATGGGTTAACAGTTCATTCTCTGTATTCGTGGACAATACTAAGCTAAGCAGGGCAATAACTTCTCCACAGGATGTGGAAACCTTGCAAGAAGATCTGAACAAATTAATGGGGTGAGCAACTACATGGTAACTGAGGTTTATTGTAGAAAAATGTAAAATAATGCATTTTGGTGGCAAAAATATGAATGCAATCTATACACTAGGGAAGAACCTCTGAGGGAATTTAGGATGGAAAAGGACCTGGGGGTCCTAGTATATGATAGGCTCAGCAATGGCATGCAATGCCAAGCTGCTGCTAACAAAGCAAACAGAATATTGGCATGCATTAAAAAAGGGATTAACTCCAGAGATAAAGCGATAATTCTCCCACTCTACAAGACTCTGGTTCAGTCGCACCTGGAGTATGCTGTCCAGTTCTGGGCACCAGTCCTCAGGAAGGATGTACTGGAAATGAAGCGAGTACAAAGAAGGGCAACAAAACTAATAAAGGGTTCCTCACTTTCTTCACTATAATAAGGCTTACCTGTAGGTACTGTACATTTTTCCTAAACCTAGTTTAGGAGTTATTTACCATATACGATTGCACCAATGTCATCGGGCGCATGTGCACTGAAGAAACGGCCTGCTCGTGCCGTTTCTTCAGAGCCTGTGCCGTGAGCAGAGGCTCATGTGTGCATGCGCGGGAGTGACGTCATCGCAGCTCTGGCCAATCACAGTGCCAGAGCCCGCAAACCCAGAAATAACTCTGGGAGACATGTCACCGGTCACAGCGGTCTGGGTAGGGAAAGCCTCCGGAATAGCTCTGGCGGGTTCGGGTTCTTCTCTGAACATGCCAGAGCGATTCGCATGGATATTGCGTGCCCATTGCAATAGAGCAGATAGCCAGGCTTGAAATTAGTCAAGATAATCAGCCTGCAGTACCAGATGTTTTGCTTTCATGATGAACTCTGGCATCAGACTTGGGGGGTAACCAATTGCTTTCCAGACATGAAAAATTGTGAATGAAAGTAAATTCCGAGTTTATCACTGAAGCTAACTTTTAAGGTAGGCTAAGTTTATATTTTTACAGTGACATTAGTTTTAGTCAATTTTTCTAATGCTGTCTTTACTTTTTATTGGGGGCTTGCTAGTCATCGCTAGTCACTGATATCAAAGATCACCGCTGCACCCCAGTGACCTTTGATCTCTTCACTGTTGTCCAGATAGAGCTCCATCTCTCAAAGGTTGCCTACTCCTTCACTAGAGACAATTTAGACAGGATCCAATTAACCTACCAGCATGTCTTTGGAATGTGGGAGGAAACCCACTCAGGAACAGGGAGAACATGCAAACTCTAGGCATGTAGTGTAATGGTTGGGATTCGAACCGGCGACCATAGTGCTGCTAGGCCGAAGTGCTACCTACTCTAATATACTGTGTATATTTGTATATGACTTGCTACACTTTATTGCTTTTAGGCATTTACGCACCTGGATTTATAGAAATACGTATGAGACCATTACATAGTGAAAACATTAGTTGCCTGGCAGTCCCTGGATAAAAACATAGAAGACTGACAGCAGAAAAAAAAAAAACTGTGATTCATCAAGTGTGCTTTTTTTGGTTGGAATTCGAACCGGCGACCATAGTGCTGCTAGGCGGAAGTGCTACTTACTGTAATATACTGTGTATATTTGTATATGACTTGCTACACTTTATTGCTTTTAGGCATTTACGCACCTGGATTTATAGAAATACGTATGAGACCATTACATAGTGAAAACATTAGTTGCCTGGCAGTCCCTGGATAAAAACAGAAGACTGACAGCAGAAAAAAAAAAAAAAAAACAGTACATACATACATACAGAGGTACTGACCTAGAACAAGCATGCAGCAAGTACATTCCGGATCACTTGTTTCAGGTCAGTGACTTAGAACATCATTGAGACATTCCATCAGCCAGACAACAAGCATTTTTAGAAGTAGGAATTCAGCAACAGCAGCCTGCATCTTTCACTCTGCAAAGGTTTCCTCCCTGTGTAGGCCAAATAAGAGTTTTATATATTTTTTGGAATTTATGGGAAGCCTATCGGCATCAGAAAAGTCTATCAGTATTGCTGAAATGTTCAAATCTTGTATACAAGTATTTTATTTTATCTTTTGATGTTGAGTTCTTTTTTTTTTTTCATTTGATGACTAACATTCAGTGTTCTTTATATAGCGCTAGGGGGGGGGGGGAAGGCATTGAGTACAAGAGGGAAATTCACATGCAATGCTTCTGCCGATAACACTGTCCTGGAAACAGATGATAACAACTTGAGTGTTGTAAAGTCTGTAAGTCACAGCTTTTTTTGCAGAGATTGCGTTCAGATGTTTGTTTAAAGGGTCCAAGCATCGTGGGAACCAGAATATATAATGAACCCTTTCTATAGGAACACGTTATCATACAGTATAATTATCTAAACACGGGAGTCCAAGTGTCATAATACTATAGCCGGCATATCTAGGTAGACTTGGATAGAGCTGTTGGTAGGAGACTTGTTTCAAAAAAATGTATATAATTTACTGAAAAAGTATTTTTTTTATTTTTTATTTTTTTTTATTTGTATTTTTTTTAGAAAATCAATGTTTTATCGTTTTTATTAGCAAATAAGGTCAGTATGGTATTAGCTATATTGGTGTTCAGGTATGTAAATGTGTCAAAGATATCACTGAAAGATGTGTCAGACCAAAAATCCTGACATAAATATGTATGCACGGATCAGCTGCATATGGGTGCTTATACCTGTGAAGGAGGCAGCAGAGCAGAAAGCAGAAATCCTTGGGGCCAGTTTATTGAAGGAAGAGAAGGAATAGCAATTGACTGGGAAATTCCAATCTGCGCCATCAGTGAATACCTGGGGAGATCAGAGAGTGCCTGCATGCATACAGTTATTTGGCCAGGGGACATTTTTTTTTTGGGGGGGGGGGGGCTTAAAGAGGTGTGCCCCCTAAAAAATTTTTTTTAAAAGTCAGCAGCTACAAATACTGCAGCTGCTGACTTTTAATAATCGGACACTTACCTGTCCCAGGATCCAGCGATGCGGGGGGAACGAAGCCCCCCCTCGTTCCCCGCTCTGCTCGCGGCGCCGGCATTCTTACTGTGAGAACTCGGCTGTGGCTTCAAAAAGTCCCCTACATGATTATTGTTATGGTGGCAGATTCTCTTTAATGGGACATTAGGGGGTGTCAAAGACCCCAGACGTCTCACCTGCTTTCCAAGGAAGCTAATGAACAGGGTGGATTTGATTTAAATGAAGTTGATTTAAATCACTAGTAAAAAGGCTTGATTTAAATCAACTCGATTTAAATCATAATTTTTAACCACTTCAGCCCCTAAAGAATTTACCCCCTTCCTAACCAGAGCACTTTTTGCAATTCGGCACTGTGTCTCTTTAACTGACAATTGCGCGGTCGTGCGACGTGGCTCCCAAACAAAATTGTTGTTCTTCTTTCCCCACAAATAGAGCTTTATTTTGGTGGTCTTTGATCACCCCTGCGGTTTTTATTTTTTGCGCTATGAACAAAAAAAGTGACAATTTTGAAAAAAACACATTATTTTTTACATTTTGCTATAATAAATATCCCCCAAAAATATATAAAAATTATTTTTTTTCCTCAGTTTAGGCTGATACATATTCTTCTACTTTTTTTTGGTAAAAAAAAAAAATGCAATAAGCGATTATTGATTGGTTTGCGCAAAAGTTATAGCATTTACAAAATAGGGTATAGTTGTATGGCATTTTTATTAATAATTTTCTTTTTACTAGTAATGACGCCGATCAGCGATTTTTATCGTGACTCCGACATTATGGCGGACACATGGGACATTTTTGATACATTTTTGGGACCATTGTCATTTATACAGCAATCAGTGCTATACGAATGCACTGCTTCCTGTGTAAATGACACTGGCAGTGTAGGGGTTAAGTGTGTCCTAGGGGCGTGTTTCTAACTGTGGGGGCGTGGCTGTCTGTGACACATCACTGATCTCTGCTCCGATCACAGGGAGCAGAGATCAGTGACACTGTCACTAGGCAGAACGGGGAGATGCTTGTTTTCATTAGCATCTCCCCGTTCTTCCTCTCCATGAGACAATCGCGGGTATCTCCCCGGGATCGAGTCAGCAGGACCCGCGACCCGACTCACAAAGCTTGCCCATGGCACGTGATTCTGCCTGTACGTGCCCTTCTGCTGCAGTATATCTGTGTGAGGCGGTCGGCAAGCGGTTAAAGAGCAACTGTCAACTCTGTCCCACAGTGGCTCATCCTGTGACCCGCTGCTGACTCACCAACAGTCCCATTCAGCAGGTGAGTGGATGCCCGCTGAACAGGCGCTGCCAGGATGGATCTGAAATGACAGGGGCTCTTTAAATGTAAGGACTTATTCTTGCTGGTAGTTAGAATCTTTAATATTTGCAAACAAAATTAAGGTTTCCTATTTAAAATAATAAGCTGTCAGGTTAGTAAAACAGCGATATCAGAACCAATTCAATCATACAGTTTGTAGAGTACATGGATTTGCAAAACAATGGGATAAAGGAATATTTCTGAACTTTGGTTTATCTCATGGTTACTGCGAAATTATGTAAATGCATCAATGCAATGCATGTTATCTCAGCTTACAGAGCTTGGATTCATTGAATGAATTTACCAAAAAATTTAAAGCGTAACTCAACTTTTGTTGAGAAAAAAACATTCCCCTCTGGGTGATCAATGTACATTGCAAGGATTATAACAAACTTTGCTGCAGATTCCTACCTTTTGTTATTCTGAAGAAATCCCTGTGTGCTTGTCTCTGCCTCTGTTCTGAGTGGGTCTAATGGGAGTGGTTTCATAATTAACTGTCAGGTGTGGAGCTACAGGGCACTAATGAGGAAATCTGCTGGGCCTGCATCCCTTTAGACGGGTTCCTATTGAAAGTATCTCTCAAAAAAATGAAATTTTTGTTGCAGGGATGCCTGAAATCTGACTTTTATGTTAGGCAGACTTCTGGGAAAATTGATGAGCCAATCACACAAGCAGGAAATTATGTTTCTGGGGAGTGGTCAGTACACACTCTGTACAGAACAACTCCAGGTAGCCATATTGCAACATATTCTCAGAAAATTACAGTGGCTGCAGATTGAAAAGGAAAGGTAATTTTTAATAACATTTAATTACAAAATGATTAGTGTTGCAATCATATGCGCTATATTTTCTTTTTTTGCTATTTTTTTTTCTCCCACGAGAGTGAAGTTAACCTTAAAATATTACAGAATATACAGCCTCATGCTACATAACTAAGCTCCATTTCATGCTGAATAAACTAAAATATTAATGTATCTTAAATAAAAAACTATCTTTAGATTTAAATAAAGAAATCCGATTTAAAAAAAAAAAAAATTCAAAACGTCATTGATCTTTATCCACCCTCCTAATGGAATATAGATCGGTCTCAATAAGTTTCTTCCCTGGCCATCCTGCCTTGAGAAAATTACACCAGAATTTGGAAGTGGCGTTATACATGCTGCCTCATTAAAGTGGAAGTAAAGTCTTCTTTCTAAATTGTACCTACAGGTAAGGCTTACCTGTAGGTGCTGTAAATATCTCCTAAACTTGCACCGTTTAGGAGATATTTACGCTATACACCGTCTATGATGTGATTGGCGCATGCGCTCTGAAGGAATGACTATCTGGGTCATTTCTTCAGGGCCCTGTCCAATGATCGGCGGTTACCGCTTGCATGCGCGGGAGTGACGTCATTGTGCCTTCGGGAAAATGTCGGCCATCTTAGTGGTGTGTGGGCGCCGCTGCAGGGCTTCGTTCTAAGGTAAGTATTTCATAATGAGCTAGTATGCAATGCATACAAGAAAAAGAGGGGTTGGGACTTTAAATGAGGTAGATCTAGCATGGCTAAAAGATGAGTCAATGTAACAAGATATGTTTTATTCATTAAAAAAACATGATATCGCAATATGAGTACATGCATAGTAAATAAGCATAACAATCACATATTATTGACCAGATATTCATAAAAACAATCATAGCAACTTGGAGATGGCATATTGAGATATCAGACAATTGTCCATAATAATGAATCCTTAGAAAAGCAACATGGTGGGGTAGCTTGGGAGTGGATGAAAACCATCTAAAAAGAAAATGGTGCATCAAAATTGGCCGAACGCACGTTTCGTGAATGAATGAATGACTTGTATAGCGCTGCAAATGCAAACTGAATCTCCTCAAGGCGTGGTTTCTTACCACATCATCAGGGGCGAGTGCACCAATGTCTGTAAAAAAGCATAAATAAACCATATGGTCCAAAGTTACACCCAAAAACAAGGGAGATTATATATGTAAAAGAGGGAAGAAATGGACTCATCCCACTAAGTACTTACATGTCAGTAAAGTCTAAACCATGTGAACATGAAAACTGGTGGCTGCTAGAAATGTTCATTCCGGGAGCTGAGGAAGGAGCCCGCAGGAAAGCTGGACGCACATCATGATCCCCCAAAGAAAAGGAAACAAGTGGTCAAAAAGAAAACCATGGGAATCTTTGGTGCTGCCATCTTGGCTTAAAAGACCGGCTGCCATTTCCTGGTGACTTAAAGCTAGCTCCCAACTGCTCATGTGCAAGATCAAGGGGAGCAGGGATACTGGTCCTGTCTGGGCTGAGGGCCAAGGTGACGTTATACTTACATTTATGAGGATTGAGGAACTTTCGGGTGAAGGTCCACAAAAACAAAAAGAATGTTCACACAAATTCCTATATTTTATCATATAATTGTTACTATTAACATTATTACACTGGTACAACAATGGTAACTCTGGAACATTACCTTTAGGCTGGGTTTACACCATTGTGAATGGGATTTCCCTGTATCCAATTCGCAATAGAAGGAGATTTTGACCGGCTCTCTATGGTGCCGGTTCACATATCTCCGCAGCAGGACCTGTGTGTCTTTTGGGCCATTTCAGGTCCAACTTCGGACCCCTGCTGTGAGCCGTTCATATGTGAACCCAGCCTTAGGGCCCATTCAGACCTGTCCAGTCCAAAGTTCTGAATTAGCACACGCATGTTACCTGATAACATGCATTGCTTTAAGATATTTAAATAATTTCAATGAACGGCCAATGAACAAAAGATCTAAAAAGGACAGGCGCCATTTTTTTGTCCATGCAACCATAATGCATGCGGGGCATGTTGCTGTGCATTATGGCAATGTGCACAGTAACAGGTATGTTACCAGAATGCATCGGTATGGACAGCCCCTTATGGGTTTATAACCTAGAGGCGTCTCCAAACTGGTCACCCTCTACAAGATTTTATCCGTCTTGGAGCTAGGCGTCCTCGGTGTGCACAGGTTGAGGATTAAAGTCAGCAGACGCTGCCAATGGTCAGCGTTTCAACCCCCCCCTCCAACCCACACATGGACTCTGTAATGGGGGACTCTAATAGGGACACTGATCTAAGGGGCATTAGGATGGGGACCCTATAATGGGGGAGCTCTGATGGGGACCATAATGTAACAGGAGACTCTAATAGGGACTTTGATGTAATACTCGGTTCGTACGCTGCCATGCGAGAACCCGTGCAAATCGAGTACGGGTTCCCTTCCAGACAGTTCACGCAGTACAAACTGTCAATTCGGACAAGAATCTGATTGCATGGGTGTGAACACCCATGCGATCCGATTCTGGTGCAGACCAAAAAAAGTGTCCTGCATGACTTTGGTCCGAATGCGATGCAAATTCAGCCATACAAACTGTATGGCTGAATTTGCATTACAGAGACATCGCATGCGATTTGCACAGCAGTGCAGTGTGATTCACATGCAAAATCGCACAGCGCTGCAGTGTGAATCCAGCCTTAAGGACATTCTAATGGGGATTTTTACAGGCTGCGAATATTTGTAAAATATATACGATGTGGCCCTCATCCTTAAGAGTGGAGGCCCCCTAATCTAGAGGGATACATACTTAGTTATCAAAATATATGTCATTTGTGTAACTTTGTTCTGCAGGTTTTTGCCTGTTCTATTAGGCCAAAGTTAAAACCAAAATTATGAATTGAAAATTGGTTGTGTGTTTTAAAGAGAACACATGGAATATTTCCAGTAAGCACATATTGTAACTATAAGTATTGCGGTGACTTTCACATTTTTCGTCCTTGCATTTCCAAATTTGTGTTATTCTATCGCATGTAGTGATTTGTAGATTAGCTACAAGAGGCATGATAAAAATGATTCCCTTGAATTACTCTGCCTGGCTGCTTAACAGCTGTTGAGATAAGATATCAGCCACACAGGGAGTGCTTTCTTTTCATTGAATTAGCCAACCCATAGATATGCATTGTGTAAAACACAGCACAGCACAAGCAAGAAGCAGAGCCTGAACATGTAATGACCAATAATGGCTGCTGCCATATGCATAGATCATTATAGCACTGTATACGATAAGTTAAAGATAGATAGATAGATAGATAGATAGATAGATAGATAGATAGATAGATAGATAGATAGATAGATGTACAGTACCTTCTATAAATATAGTGCTGTCTACTATATTATCATTATCTGTAAACTCTGTCTCAGGAGATCACAAGCGTGATCCACCAGGGGTATACATGTGTTGTCATAATGTGAAGCCGGTTGGAAAGTCCTGACACAGAATGCACAAGACCAGTCGCAATTATCCTGACACATTAGAACTCAAGACTAAAGCCTCGTACACACAATCGGATTTTCCGATCGTGTGTTGACAGGCATTTGTATGCTCCATCGGATAACTGTTGTTGGATTTTCCACAAACAAATATCAAATATTTAGAATACATATTGGCCTAAACTGATGAAAAAATATATTTTTTTTCTTTTTTGGGGGGATATTTATTATAGCAAAAAGTAAAAAATATTGTTTTATTTTTTCAAAATTTTGTCTTTTTTTGTTTATAGGGCAAAAAATAAAAACCGGAGAGGTGATCAAATATCACCAAAAGAAAGCTCTATTTTTGGGGGAAAAAAAGGACATACACTTTGTTTGGGTACAGCAAAAAATGACCTTATCATTAAGGGGGCAAATCTTCCGATCCTTAAAGGGGTTGTAAAGGTAAGTGTTTTTTCACCTTAATGCATCCTATGCATTAAGGTGAAAAAACACCTGTCAGTGACCGGCCCCCCAGCCCCCCCGTTTTACTTACCTGAACCCTGGAACTTGTCCCACGGGGACGCGCCTTCTCTCTGCTAGGGGGTTCTTAGCTGTTAATTGGATAGATTGATAGCAGCGCAGCCATTGGCTCCCACTGCTGTCAATCAAATCCAATGACACAGCCACCTGGGGGTGTGGCCGAGTCCTGCATTCGGCGTCTATGGAAAAAATTACCTTTTAGGCCCCTTTCACACTGAAGCGTTGTATAGTGCCTGTATAGCGCCTGAAAAAAGCGGGTCCTTTCACTCCAGTGTGAAATCCGGAGGGCTTTCACACTGGAGCGGTGCACTAGCAGGATGGTAAAAAAAGTCCTGCTAGCAGCATCTTTGGAGCGGTGTATTCACCGCTCCTATACCGCTCCTACCCATTGAAATCAATGGGGCATCACGGCAATACCGCCGGCAAAGCGTCGCTGCAGCGGCGCTTTGCGGGGGGGGGTTTAACCCTTTTTCGGGGTTAAAACCGCCCCGCTAGCAGCCGAATACCGCTGCTAAAACAACGGTAAAGCAGCGCTAAATATAACGCTGCTTTACCGCCGACGCCAGCACCGCCCCAGTGTGAAAGGGGCCTTAGTGTCACTTTAAGTGGTCAAGCTTTGACAAAAAAACCTGAAAGCTGGGGAATATTGCATGTATTGAACAGGTGTACTGAATTAAATTTTTTTAATTTTGCCTTGACATATGCTTTCATTGGATACGCCACACATACTTTACAAAACAGTAATGTCAGTGCTTGTTTGCAAGTATTTCAGAAACTTCGGGGCTCATTTACATCATATGCATTGAGCTGCTCTGTATAGTCTGGCAGTGCTCCTTTTGCAGCACACACCAGCGGCTGTGGTATAGTGCATCTGGTATAGTGCACCTGGTATAGTGCCTGGTATAGTGCGCCTGGTATAGTGCCTGGTATAGTGTGCCTGGTATAGTGCACCTGGTATAGTGCGCTTGGTATAGTGTGCCTGGTATAGTGTGCATGGTATAGTGCGCCTGGTATAGTGTGCCTGGTATAGTGCGCTTGGTATAGTGCGCCTGGTATAGTGTGCCTGATATATTGTGCTTGGTATAGTGCGCCTGGTATAGCGTGCTTGGTATAGTGCGTTTGGTATAGTGCGCTTGGTATAGTGCGCCTGGTATAGTGCGCCTGGTATAGTGCGCTTGGTATAGTGCGCCTGGTATAGTGTGCCTGGTATAGTGCGCCTGGTATAGCGTGTCTTGTATAGTGCGTTTGGTATAGTGCGCCTGGTATAGTGCCTGGTATAGTGCGCTTGGTATAGTGCGCCTGGTATAGTGCGCTTGGTATAGTGCACCTGGTATAGTGCGCCTGGTATAGTGCCTGGTATAGTGCGCCTGGTATAGTGCCTGGTATAGTGCGCCTGGTATATCGCGCCTGGTATAGCACGCCTGGTATAGCGCGCCTGGTATAGCGCACCTGCTATAGCGCGCCTGCTATAGTGCGCCTGGTATAGCGCACCTGCTATAGTGCGGCTGGTATAGCGCGCCTGGTATAGTGCGCCTGCTGGTGTAACTAAGCCCTCAAGTTATTTTCAGCAACCTAGAAACATTTTCCAATCTCCTATTACACTGTGTACACAAGGAAATATATCTTTAACAATTTCTATCTGTGTTCTTTTGAGTCGGCTTGAAACATAATAACTTTATTAAATAGCTGTTACCTATTCTAGTCATAAAATGGAATTGCTGTGCCAGAACGATTTATCTCCGCTGATCCACCGAAGAGGCAAGAACATGTCGGCTGATTGTGATGGAATGTTAAAATTATTCAGAAGGAAATTGATATATTCTGCAACATATAAACTTACTGCCTTCTAGATTATAGTCCGCCAGATCCTGGCACATGTGACATCCATTAATTCTTTAACTAAGTCATATTAGCACAACTGACACTGGGAAATGAATGCAGAAGGATGATATAATTAGCTTAATATGTTCAGTGTATTTGGAAAGTCTATCCTTTTTTAATAAACTAGAATCAGGAAATTATTCTAAATGATAGATGAACAGGGAGCATTTATAGAAATACAATGATGAAAACCTTCTTTATTACTTAATTGCAGTTATTTCAGTTAAGAAAAGCATTATATTCTTCTTAAAGGATATATCAGAACAAAAAATAAATAAATAAATCAGTACCTCTCTGTAATATGTGCTCATTTCCCCATGATCAGCAAGTATGGATAAATAACCGTTGAGCTGCCAAAAATCCAGCATGCTCATTACTATTTAAGCTGCCAAAAATCCAGTATGCTCCTTACTATTTTAGATGCCTAAGATCCACTGTGGTCCTTATTATTTGAGCTCACAGCACTTAAGCCGCGTACACATGATCGGACCTTCCGATGGGAAATGTTGGATGACAGGCAGTTGGCGGAAAATCCGACTGTGTGTACGCTCCATCGGACAATTGTTGGACTTTCCGCCAACAAATGTTGGCTAGCAAATTACCGTGGACAAATGTGTGTTGTCAGATTTTCCGAGTGTGTGTACACAAGTCCGTCGGACAAAAGTCCAAAGTACAAACACGTATTCTCGGAAGCAGAAGCGGTTGGTCTTGTAAACTAGCGTTCGTAATCGAGAATTAACATTTGTGACGTGGCAAATTATGAAATCTCGAAATGCAGCGCACAATTCTCTTCTTCTTTAATTGGATAATAATGAAGCTGCTTTGCTGGTGATACTGATGGAGTTATTGCAAACAAATTTTCAAAGGCTTTTTTTTCTTAGTGATATCAAGAATAATATTATTATGCTTTTTTTTTTGGGCAAGTTACCACAACACCATTATCCTGTAGTTTTAAAGATAAAAGATACAACTATGTTGATGTCCCTTGGCACTTTTACATTGTATTTTTTAAATGTAACTGCCTACTCCCAAAGTGTCATTTGAAGTAAAACACATAGCCAAATATTATTCTACACAATTTTTTTATTGTGCATTAAAAAAATAAAACAAATAAAATTAGACATGCTATTTTGCTATCTGCCAATAGAAATGTATGCATTCAAAAATATAGAAAATATACCAAATCAAATCATTATTATTCAACCCAAAAAATAATATCAAAGCAATAACTCCAAGGCCAATAATAAATAACACGTTATCTCCTCTGATTCCACAACTGAAAAGCACAAAATGAAAAGTGCTAAATGAAAATCGGGAAAAGAAAAGCGCAAATCAACACTCACCAAACTTCTACTAACACGAAATTAGCATAAGGAGCCTAAAGGGTGGCGCTAAAGAGCTGAAAAAACACGTAGTACGTCAGTATGTTCATAATTGTTGGCCAAAAATTGTGTGGCCGTGTTTATGCAAGACAAGTTTGAGCCAACGCCCTTCAGACAAAATTCCACGGTTTTGTTGGCCAACAATCCGATCGTGTGTACGCGGCTTTACTATTATAGATGCCTAAAGCCAATTTTCAGTTAAAATAGCGCAGGGCCAAATAGCAAAAAATGGCCTGGTCTTGAAGGGGCTAAAACCTTCCGGAGGGCAAGTGGATACTGTACTTATGAATGTTATTAATTCATCTTTCACAAAGTCATTTTATTTTAAGCTTAGATGGCTTTAAATAAAGCCTTGGCTAAAGCAAAGCAAAAAACATGACAGCAGCAAAATGTAGAGAATGGATTAAATTGTCAGCACAGGTTTGTTGCTGTAGAAAGTCTCACCTACAAAAGCCACCAAAACTTTAGGCAAGAAGTGATTGGTTCTAAGTTTCTATTAGCTTAAAAAAGGACCCATCCTGCCTCTATTTACTTTACATTGCACTTTTGAACAGGTGCAGGGGCTTTGTCAAATCTCCAGTATCAGAGGCCCAAGGTAATTCTGCAGTATTTACTCTGTACTAAATAGGACCGGTCAACTTTTGATAAATTTCTTGGCAGGGAGTTATTGATTTCCAAATTAGACAATTTGGTAGATGAAGGCCACCCTTTAGTGAGGCCTACTGATTCATTAAGGTTTTCTATTTACTTGGCTCCCTAGCACAGATACAATATTTGAGTATCACTTTTTAAAAACATTTGCCATCAGCCCCACTTAATGCCTAGCTTATATTCATGTGTCTACCAGCCCCCGGCACTTCCTTTAATGCCATCCTAGGTAAGGGACCGGGCACTTCCTTTAATGCCATCCTAGGTAAGGGACCTGTGCATTAGTTCATCCCTACTCAAATGGCACCACTACTGTATTACACATAGCTAAGGCAGCCATCAAATTCTACATCATATCACCCACTACACAGAATATATATCCATCATGTAATGTGGACAGAGCATTACTTCTTTAGCTAAATAGAATATGTATGATAGATATTCTATGTAGGATAGTATTTACTATAATGGTGAGCAAGTGTTTAGGGTAGCAGTGCTAGGGAGCATGTGCCTATACGCAAAATATGATAATTTTTTCTACTACATTTCCTTATTCTTGACACCTTTGGACATTTGTGCCTAAGCTCAGAAAATGAAGTAAAGGGGTGCAGGAGACACGGAGAAGAATCACTACAGTCCAAGAAACATTAAACCATATTTCTGTTATTTTGGTTATAGCTCTGTGCAGGTAAAATGTAGTTGTGAATATAAAGTAGATATTTTTGTGACTCCTATAGTTCATTGTAGAATTTGTTTTTACTAAAATAATAGCACGATAGAAGGGATACTAAAGGGATATTGCCATTCAGGTATGAGTGGAGATGTCTCAATACAGACCTCTTTATAAGTACCCCCTTTCAGCCTCCACTGCTTGTTTTAGAGGATGTTTAAAGCCCAATTGAACCCTTTTAAATTAACTAAATGCATTCCAGATGCCTCAAAACAAAACGTGTTTATGGTCTTACAATATATAGAAAGCAGCCACACAGTAGAAAAGCCCATCCCTTGCCAGCAGTTGCAGAGTGTGGCCATTGTTATCTGATCTCTGATCCTTCTGAGTGAGTGCCAGAGCTCTCCAATCTGTGGAAAACATGAGGTCGGACTCTGCCATGAGATCACTGCTTACTCACAGAGGCAAGAGGGGCAAGAGAGTCCCACCGAGCGGTTAACGGCTTTGGCTGCTGTAGAAAGCAAATTGTAGGACACGGAACACCTTTTGTTGTGGTACACCTGAAATTTATTTGGCTGGTTTAAACAAAAGATTGAATTGTGTTTTAATCACTGGCTCCAATATGTGTGACAGCGTCCATTGCCTCATTATTTTCGACACAAATCACTTACAGTGGTTGTTATTAATATTTAGGAAAACCTTTTGAAAACTCTCAATGGTCTTTCTCCTGGGAAGCAAATATCCTGGTGATGTGTGCACACTATACATTTTGTAGTCCATAGTCCATCCTGGGAGCAAGCAAGAGAGGCTGGGGGAGGGCTACATTCCTACATATAGAGGTATCATAGAAAATGAACACCCTCTAACACAGCCATTCTAGGTTTTCTCCAGAGGTTTCTAGGGGTTCCTTGAGCTGTATCTTATTGACCTCCTATTTATGGTGCCTGGAGAGTTACAGGGTCAACATCACTAAGCAGCGTCAGCAGCATGACACCAATGATCTTTATAGTCTGTCTATAAGGGTTGCATTCTTCCTTCTGACCACCAATGTAAGGGACGTCTTCCCAACTGTCCCCTGATAAATTGGATTTAGTAAGGTTTCACTGAGACCTGGAAACTATTTTAGGGGTTCCTTTGGGATAAAAAGGTTGAGAAAGGCTGCTCTAAAAAAGTCAGCCCACATCAGCAAAATAAAAGAATTTGGAGATTTGGAGGAGGCTGAGAGCAATAGAAGGGACTTTATCTAGTTACATATATACTTGAACATATTTTTTTCTTTTCAAACTAAAGCATAATACCACTTTAATTCCTTGGTCATATTAGCCCATTCAAATGCAAAATGTTCATGTTTGACTGGAGCATTCCTACAAAAATGTTTGTTTGCTTACATGTTTTTGGTTTGTTTTAACTATAATGTTCCAATTTTCCTTTTACAGATAAGAAATTCATTATTGCTAATGCCAGGGTCCAGAACTGTGCGATTATTTACTGTAATGATGGCTTCTGTGAGATGACAGGATTCTCAAGACCAGATGTCATGCAGAAACCATGCACCTGCGACTTCCTCCATGGCCCAGAGACCAAGAGACATGACATAGCACAGATAGCGCAGGCCTTGCTTGGGTCTGAAGAAAGGAAAGTCGAAGTCACCTATTACCATAAAGACGGTAAGACAGAAGCTTCTACATTGATGTCTATATTTAGAGCCATATTGATTAATCTATATTAGTTTGTTCTTGGCTTGTTCCGGCAATATGTTTCATGTCCTGTATGTCAGCTGTGTTTAAAGAAGTCTTTAGGGACTCGAAGTTTGCTGTAGAGGAGGATTTAGAGGAGGTGTATGAATGTAAGTTGAAGGCCTCGGAGATAATTACTCATTAGTGAAGTGTAAAAGAAGCCTATGGAAAATGTAATTTTTTTTCTTTATCATTCTTTATTCTAGTGATGGTGTTCCTAATAAATATTGTATGACTTTGGCACCTCTACGTGCAGATTTGTGAAAATATGCAAACTTGTGTATTTTTCTAATGCAGTATTTATGAGTTTTCAGTGCTTCTCCTATGTCGTATAGTCATATATGTGTTTGAAGTGAGAAAACAGCATGTTTTCCAGCATTCAATGTAGTTTCCCACAGTGCGTATTAAAAAAAAACACTTTTTTCGTACCTCTCATGTGCTTTTTAGGGGATTTTTAGATGCATTCTATTATATGCAAACTAAAACGTAAAAAAAATACATTGCAACACAGAGGAACAGCTAAAAGTTATAAGACAAAGCTAAGTGGGGCATAATTATACCTGATAACTGAAGGTAGATAAGATGTGACGGGGAAGAGAAACCTGTACTCAATGTAATTTGAGCATACAGCTGGTAAATAAGAGAATACAAGAAATTAACCATAATAATAGCAGCCTATGTGACTACCATGGGGGGACTGAAGGGGCCCGTTTGGTATATGCAAAGTGCTCATATCAGATTTAGGCCCCTTTCACACTATTTTACAGTGATTTTGCCGCGATTCGCAACCGCAATTTTTGACGCGATTTTGCCACGATTTTTTATTTTACAGACAGTAGACATTATCAACCATAAGGTAACATAGGTCAATAACAAACAGAATTGCAAGTACAATCAGACTAGTGAGTACAGTTACACTGAGGATGTAGAAAACAGGGAGAAGTGTACCAGTACACAAATGCGTGGGAGCTTTATGTTGGGTACAGGGCATTCGACACTACTGCTACCTCCCCGGACACCCCCTTGGGAACTGACTGTGTCATGGGGGAGGATAGTATCGTCAGCCCTGTACCCACAGAGACCCATGATTGATTAAGCAATATAGTTTGCAGTGCACCATTAGGGGAATCTGACTGAGTGATATTAAGGAGTACCACAAATCCCGTCAGCTTTCCCCGAGTGGGGGAAGCATTGAGGTCTCATTAGAAAGGCAGGTTAGAGAGAGGTATGCATATGGGTGAAGCAGTTGTCTGAGAATTAAGTAGTTATTCATGGGTATGATACATAAATCAGTCATAGACCTGGGATTGCATAGTTATATAGAGAAACACAGGGAGACTATCACTTCTGGCTCTGTTCGGTCTATATCATAGTGGGTGTCTTTGCCACGATTTTATAACGATTTTGGCACGATTTTGCTGCGATTTCAAGGAATGCATGTGTACGTGGCATCAAAATCGGACCAAAGTAGTGCAGGGACTACTTTGAAGTCGGAAAGACTTGAAGTCGTACTAATATGAATGGCTGTCAATGGAAATCATGGGGAACAACTTGTCATGCTACTTTGCAGTGCCAAATTGTGGAGAAGTCGTATAAGTGTGAAAGGGGCCTAAGCTATAGCCTTGTCAGCAGCTGGTTGTCAATCAAGCCCTGATGAAGAGGGTGCTCTTTGACCCCCAAAACACATTGGATACTAGGGATGAAACAATTAATCGATTATGAAATTAGTCGATTACTATTTTCATAATCGATTGATCGGCCAGTAACATAATGGGGTTAAAAAAAAACAAAAATTAGTCCTTTATAGTACAAAAAAGAGCAAATAATTGCTACTGTAAATATTACTTTCACAGTTCTACAGTAAAAAAAATTAAACCCATACAGTAGTGATTATCTGCTTTTTTTGTACTATAAAGGGCTCATTTTTCTTTTTAACCCCATTATGTTACAAATGTCTTAGACCTGGTTCACAACTATGTGTTTTTTTGGTGCTTTTTGCAGAAACGCGCTACAGTTCATTTACATGGTTTCCTATGGGACACGTTTACATCTATGCTTTTTTCAGCTGCTGCGTATTTGGAAAGGGTCAGGGACTCGTTTTCTTTTTATTACCGCAAAACAGTTTTTTTTGGTTCAATATACTTCAATAGAGAAGCTGCAGAAAGGCATGTAACACGTTTTTTGCAGCAATTTGCTAAATTATACACTACACTTTTTTTTTTAACCGATTAATAAAAACAATAATCGACCAACTAATCGATTATGAAAATACTTTTTGCATTGTTTTTGCATTGACTTTTAGTGGAATAAAGTTGTATCTAGAGCTCTTAGCAGTGGTGTGGGTGCATCAGTTTCCATTTTTATTGCATTACACTACAAGTCAAGGAGAACGTGAAGATCCACTGGGATGTAGAAGCCACCTGTCCAGGACCCAGATCATATACTGTACATCAAGATCAATACTTTAAACTAGCAATATCAGTGAGATAACCCTGTGGGTACAGTGCTGTGTTTCCGCTTTCATAAATAAGAGGAATCCATGTGCCCATTCAAGGTAAAGTTCTCATGGCTGCCTATCTACCCATCTGAATGAATGACTTGTATAGCGCTACCTATGCGAACTGAATCGCCTCAGGGTGCTTTTTGCCACTGGTGTCCATCTGTGTTATAGCGCGGTCCTTGCCCTGTGGGGTCCCGACACGTTTACAAACACATAAACATACAACATACACATATTTGGCCAATTTTTATCGACAGGATCTAATTAACCTACCAGCATGTCTTTGGACAAATAATTATAAATGATGCAAACTACTCACAAAATAACTCATAGGGGGCGATAATGAGAGCCTCCTGTGGTCAGAGGCCTTTGTCATCGCACATGCTGTGAAACAGATAAATGGGTTATCAACATGTGTGCCACGATTCCTTTCAGGTGAGAGTCATGTCCCAAAGCTCAGGTGACTTCAATTACAGAAAGATGTTTCCCCCGCCTGTCTTCCTATGGGAGACATTTTCCCATCTGTGGCCACTCTGGTTTACTTATTAAACCTTCTGCTTAGCACTTTTTTTTATAAGATTATGATTGCTGAGGAGTACTTGTTATCCTTCTAGATGCTTTGGGGGGAAATCTTACTGGCGTGTAAAAAACGTACATCATTTTATCACTCCAAGTACACGAGGCCGCGTTGCGGTTGATCCATCATGTAATCGGAAATCCCAGAATCATTTGCTAGGATGTGACAGGCAGAACGATGCTGGGGCCTGGGCTTCACAGGGGCCAATTCTCTAGGGCTGTGTACTTCCTTATTAGTGGCACAGCTCCAGGAATACTTTTTCATAATGCAATAAATGTCAAAATAACTTTAATATATAAGATTTGGTCAGTTTGTATAATAATTATATGGTTTGTATGTGTGTCTTTGATTCCTGCTTCAGCTGAAGGATTGAAAATAAATAATTATTTGAAATGATTTATATATTTTGAAACCGACGGTAATTTATAACTCGGCTGTGGGAGAACACATATATTTCCCAAGTCAAGAGCTGTTCTAATGTGAGCCTCAGGCAGTGGTTTCCTCCAGAGAGTGCAGCCGTAATCTGGCTTTGCTGACTAATCACTTAACAAAATTTGACACAACGGACCATGTTTTGTTCATTTTGCTTAGCTGCCTTTACATCCAGAACTCCATTTTTACATCCAGAACTCTATTTTTCTCTGTGGCTATATATATATATTTATATATATAGAAATAACAAGGAGGCACAGTGGGCATAACTTATACCTTCATCAAAAAGTAATATAGCAACTTCAGATATATATATATATATATATATATATATATATATATATATATATATATATATATACACATATATATATATATATACTGGTATATATACTGGTGCATAGTCATATTTGAACAGGAAGGGGCCATCACCAAACTGTTCCCACAAAGTCGGGAGCATGAAATTGTCCATAATGTCTTGGTATATATATATAAAAATTAATATATATATATATATATATATATATATATATATATATATATATATATATATATATATATATATATATATATATTACTATATATATATATATATATGCATATGCATATATATATATATATATATATATATATATATATATATATATATATATATATATATATATATATATATATATATATATATATATATATATATATATATATATATATATATATATATATTATATATATATATATATATATATATATATATATATATATATATATATATGTATAGTCAAAAGTATTGGGGCACCTGTCTTTACACGCACATGAACTTTAATGTCATCCCAGTCCGTAGGGTTCAATCTTGAGTTGGCCCACCCTTTGCAGCTATAGCAGCTTCAACTCTTCTGGGAAGGCTGTCCACAAGGTTTAGGAGTGTGTCTATGGGAATGTTTGACCATTCTTCCAGAAGGCCATTTGTGAGGTCAGGCACTGATGTGGACAAGAAGACATGGCTCGCAGTCTCCGCTTTAATTCATCCCATAGGTGTTGCTTTAATTCATCGGGTTGAGGTCAGGACTGTGTGCAGACCAATCAAGTTCATCCACCCCAAACTCGCTCATCCTTGGACCTTTTTTGCGCACTGGTGCGTAGTCATGTTTGAACAAGAAGGGGCCATCACCAAACTGTCCAAAATGTCTTGGTATGAGGCCTTAAGTGTCCCCTTCACTGGAACTAAGGGACCAAGCCCAACCGCTAAAAAACAACCCCACACCATAATCTCCCCCCTCCACTAAATGATTTGGACCAGTGCACAAAGCAAGGTCCATAAAGCCATGAATGCGCGAGTTTGGGGTGGAGGAATCGACTGGCCTGCACAGAATCCTGACCTCAACCCAAGAGAACACCTTTGGGATGAATTAAAGCAGAGACTGCAAGCCTTCTTGTCCAACATCAGTGCCTGACCTCCCAAATGCGCTTCTGGAAGAATGATTAAACATTCCCATAGAGACACTCCTAAACCTTGTGGACAGCCTTTCCCAAAGAGTTTAAGCTGTTATAGCTGCAAAGGGTGGGCGAACACAATATTGAACCCTATTTGCTTGAGTATCAGCCCTGTTAGGGAAAAATTATGGAATGTCCCATTGACTACTGACTAATTTGTTATTTTTCATTCTGAACAAACCTCAGCACAGTTAACTCTCACTTCTAGACAGTTGAAGCTCATCAGTGAACTACCAACGTTATCCAGGAAGATAAAATATGAAGGTCACTCAGTTTACCTTTATCTGAGTCCTTTGTAATTCACCTTCAGAATCCAGGAAGCACCAATCAAGGTTACTGGGTTGCACTTTTAGAAGCCTGTTTCTAAAATAAAAGACTTATTGAAGCATACTCTGTACATTGAAGCGCAGATTTGAAGTTTGCCAAACAACCAGCAATGGTTTGCTTGCAACTGCTTCCAGTATGGAGGCGATGGTGATTGTTGAAAGAACATTGTATCTTTGCTTTTATGGATTGACTGTAAATGAACTTGGGTAAGGATCACCTCATATCTAGGAGTAATTTAATACTTTGGCTTTAAAGTGGTTGTAAACCTCAGTCATGAAATCTGAGCAAAGCACATACATATATCTGCATATTTGCAGTGTTTACTTATCACTCTCCAAAGCTCTAAATCCGACATTCGGCCTGTGTGTATGTCAGTCGGCCTGACAGAAGCCGGCCATTTAGCCATCTCCATACCCAACAAACTGTGTGTTCTCACACCTTTCTATCAGAATCAGCGTTGGTTTTTTCAGTAATTTGAGCTACAGTAGCTCTTCTATTGGATTGGACTACACGGGCCAGCCTTCACTCCCCACATGCATCAGTGATCCTTGGTAGGTCCTGACCACTGCAGACCAGGAAGTTCCTATAAGAGCTGCAGTTTTGGAGTTGCGCTGACCTAGTCATCTAGCCATTATAATTCGTCTCTTGTCAAAGTTGCGTAAATTCTTACATTTTCCCATATTTTTCTGCCATATTCAGATGCCATTGTAAGGAGACAATCAGTGTTATTGCTGATCTGTGTACAGTGCCTTGAAAAAATATTCATACCCCTTGCAATTTTGATAATTTTTTTCATTTTACAACAAAAAACGTAAATGTAATTTATTGGGATTTTATGTGATAGACCAACACAAAGTGGTACATAATTGTGAAGTGGAAGGAAAATAATAAATGGTTTTCAACATTTTTTACAAATAAATATCTGAAAAGTGTGTTGTGCATATGTATTCAGCCCCCCTGAGTCAATACTTTGTAGAACCACCTTTCGCTGCAATTACAGCTGCAAGTCTTTTTGAGAATGTCTCTACCAGCTTTACACATCTAGAGAGTGACATTTTTGCCCATTCTTCTTTGCAAAATAGCTCAAGCTCTGTCAGATTGGATGGAGAGTGTCTGTAAACAGCAGTCTTGCCACAGATTCTGAATTGGATTTAGGTCTGGACTTCGATTCTAACACATGAATATGCTTTGATCTAAACCATTCCATTGTAGCTCTGGCTGAATGCTTTGGGTCATTGTCCTGCTGGAAGGTGAACCTCCGCCCCAGTCTTTTGCAGACTCTGACAGGTTTTCTTCTAAGATTGCCCTGTATTTGGCTCCATCCATCTTTCCATTAACTCTGACCAGCTTCCCTGTCCCTGCTGAAGAAATTCATCCCCACAACATGATGCTGTCACCACCATGTTTCACAGTGGGGATGGTGTGTTCAGGGTGATGTGCAGTCTTAGTTTTCCACCACACATAGCATTTTGCTTTTAGGCCAAAAAGTTCAATTTTGGTCTCATCTGACCAGAGCACCTTCTTCTACATGTTTGCTGTGTCCCCCACATGGCTTCTCGCAAACTGCAAACGGGTCTTCTTATGGCTTTCTTTCAACAATGGATTTCTTCTTGCCACTCTTCCAAAAAGGCCAAATTTGTGGAGTGCACGACTAATAGTTGTCCTGGGGACAGATTCTCCCACCTGAGCTGTGGATCTTTGCAGCTCCTCCAGAGTTACCATGGGCCTCTTGGCTGCTTCTCTGATTAATGCTCTCCTTGCCTGGCCTGTCAGTTTAGGTGGACGGCCATGTCTTGGTATGTTTGCAGTTGTGCCATACTCTTTCCATTTTAGGATGATGGATTGAACAGTGCTCCATGACATGTTCAAAGCTTGGTATATATTTTTATAACCTAACCCTGCTTTAAACTTCTTTACTACTTTATCCCGGACCTGTCTGGTGTGTTCCTTGGCCTTCATGATGCTGTTTGTTCACTAAGGTTCTCTAACAAACCTCTGAGGGCTTTACAGAACAGCTAAATTTATACTGAGATTAAATTACACACAGGTGGACTCTATTTAATAGTTAGGAGACTTCTGAAGGCTATTGGTTCCTCTAGATTTGAATTAGGGATATCAGAGTAAAGGAGTCTGAATGAAAATGCATGCCACGCTTTTCAGATATTTATTTGTAAAAAAATCTTGAAAACCATTTATCATTTTCCTTCCAGTTCACAATTATGTGCCACTTTGTGTTGGTCTATCACATAAAATTCCAATAAATTATGTTTTTGGTTGCAACAAGACAAAATATGGAAAATTTCAAGGGGTATGAATACTTTTTCAAGGCACTGTATTTTGTTCTGTTACCATAGAGCGCTCCATGGGTCTGTATAAGTACTGTTTTCTCTACCAAGCTTCTACTATTCATTATACATTAAAGCAATGTACTTGTTATAAAATAATAATAAAATATCATTTATTCAAAAAAATATTTAAAATTATATATTTAAATATATATAACTGCATTTTTTGGACTTTTTTCATATCTGCTTTGATAGATAGGTTGTGATGTTATCAGTTACCCCTGATGTTTGTTTTTGTTGTTCTCTCTATCCCCACTGGATAGTAGACAGCATACCTACTTTGTAAAGAGCCATACATGTTTAAATGATTTTTATAATTTTCTGAATCTGTATTCATTTTTTATAAATGAGAATCACTGTTGGTGCTTGTGAATGCATGAAATCCTGTCTTTTGCACATAAAGTATTGATGGCCTGCCTCTTTGAAATGATATGAAATAAGGTTCTGCACAGGTTTTCTCTTTCCTAGCTCAGAAAGTTAGGGAGTATAATAACGTTATATACCGTAATAAAGTAATAATACAAGTGTTAAACTTTTGCTAAGCAATACTTAAAGCAGTAGTAAATTTTACCACGTTTAAAAGAAAAATGCCCCCCCCCCCCCCGCAGAGTTAAGCCACAATGTGCTAGTATACACCACATGCCATGACGTCATCGCGGCTCCAGCCAGTGACATCGCCGGGTATCATGGCGGCATCGGAGGAGGACAACGAGGGTCGCTTCCATCTCAGGTAAGTTATTCATAATGAGCTAGTATGCTATGCATACTAGCTCATTATGCCTTTGCCTTGCAGGGTCTACTTTTTTTTTTTTTTTCAATTGGGCTTTACTTCCTCTTTAAACTTACCTGAAAACAAAGCCTGTCACCACTGCTGGCGCTTCCATCTTGACCTGGTCTTCCTTCCGGGTGTGCGGACTCCAGCTGTGTGACTGGCATGCGCGCGGGAGCTGCCATTTACAGCTCAGAACTCTGAGGGAACGGCCCGGGTGACCGTTCCTTCAGGGTACATGTGTCGGTGATGTCACTGGCTGCATGTACAGTAAATATCTCCTAAACTGCACCACATTTAGGAGATATTTAAATATTATTTATATATATATTTTTTACTTATTATAGGCGTACCTATAGGTAAGAGTCAGAGATGGGAGTTTACTCCCACTTTAATAGTTCACTATTGAGTATTTGCAGCAAATTATTACTATTAGGCCTCATGCACACGAGACGCAGTTAAACGCGCATTCAGAGGCAGTTGGACACTTTTTTCAACTGCACCTGAACGCATGCAATGTTATCATATGTGTCCATGTACACAGTCTAGTTTTTTCCCGTTTTTATGCAGTTGCGTTTAACCTCGTTTTTCCAGAAGCAAAAAAATGCGTTCAGACACTTTGCTTTTCTGCTTTTCAGACGCAAAACGCAGCTAAACGCGGGTAAACGCGGCTAAACGCAGGCACCTGCGTTTAGCCGCGTTTGCGTTTATAAGCCTTTTTAAAGGAACCCAATTTTTTGGAGCAGAAAAAAATACTAGAAAAAATTGTTTAAAATGTCGTAATTAGTTTAGATAGTTCATAGAGCGTATATACTCACTAATGTATACATGTTTGTGAAATGCATACATGTTTGTGAAATATCCAACGGGCATTCGCTGTGCCATCCACGGATGGGTCCAATATCGACGAGCTCTGACTCTGGACCTCTCATGCAAATTTGCGACGACATTGCTGCCGCATCAAGAGCATTTCCTGACATATATTCAATATGGGATCCATTTAAAAAAAAAAAACACAGAAAGAGAGGCAAATGCAAGTGTACAACTGCTCTCTCTGCCGCTGCTGCTCACTCTGATCAAATTGGCAGAAATAGTTAATACATGCTTTCTGAGCTTGGGGAGGGTCTATATGATGTTATCTTTACAAATGCTTATAGACGCAAACGCGTCTAAACGCGTCTAAACGCGGCATGAAAACACAGCAAAACGCGCGTTTTTAAACGCAGGTTTCTGCTTTTTAAAACACGCATTCAGCAGAGTTTGCATCTGCGTCTCGTGTGCATGGGGCCTTAAGGACTTGCTGATCTTTAGTTATTAGTCACAGCACTTCTCTTGCTACAATATAAGGAAAAAAAGCAACCCTCTCATTATTGGAGTACTATATAACAAGGTTGAGAGAAAGATCAGAAAGTGCCGGAGGACAAAGGAACAGAATGATTTGGGCCAAAAGAGTGTCCGTCCTTCCGAAAAATAAAAAAAGGACAGTTGGAAGTTATTTTTGTAGACTAAATTGAAAACTCATAATCAGTGGCATGCAGAGGCTTTTGGCAGTAGGAATTCCAGCTTAAGCTTTCTCCAAAATGTTCTGCTTGTAGATTCTGAATACAAAACAGGTTTAAAATTCATCCTAAGAAAATGATAAAGTATCAACACACTGAGATCAATCGAAAGAAATCGTTTTATGTGCTTAAAGTAGCTCTAAACAATGTCCTAACACTCTGAAAATAATTGATAAACACACACTACTTATTGGCCCAGTAATCTATTTTTTGAAAAATAGTTTTTTTCTGTATATCTACTTCTTTGTGATGTCCTTTGTGGACTCCTGAATCTTCTTTTCTATCACACTTCTGTTTGTTTATTTTTTATTTTTTTTTATTTTTTATTTTTTTTTATTATTATATTTTTTTTATTAACCACATCAGCGAAACTTCTGTTTGTTTATAACAAGCATTTGTGGTCTTGTGCACTGCTCTATGCACACTACAAAACCCTATAGTCTATAGACCCTAGTCCAGAGAAGGTGACTACATTCCTACATATGAGGGCGTGCTAATAAGTATTTAGCCTTACCCAGAAAAATTTGAACTAGGAAGCTGTAAATTGCAGGGTGCACTGGTCAATTTGTCTATATTCAATGGTGCAAAAATCAACTATCTATGATTTTAACTTATCTTTCTGTTTTTGGTCCAAAGTAAACATGGCAGCACCTCCAGAAAAATTCATTGTGGAAGAGCAAAGGACCATAATCCTGTTTCTCCAAGGGAAAGCTGCAAAGCAGATTCATGTTGAACTGTCACAAACTTTGGGTGACAGTGGCCCTTCATATGCAACTGGCCATTTCGGTGTTGAAAGTGAGAAACCCAGTGGAAGGCCTGTTTCTGTCTCTGTGCCTGCAAAAGTTTTGGGATCCACTTTGCTGCAAGATTTCTAATTTCCAAGTCGTTGTGGAAATGGCAGCAACTCTCTCACGTGATATTCCCAGGTATATAGCAATACTTTTGGCTGATATTCGGAGGACCTCCATGATCATGACATGGGTGGCTTACTCATTTGCACACCGAGACAGAAACAGGCCTTCCAGTGGTTTTCTCACTTTCAACACCGAAATGGGCATTTTTAAAATTGACAACCCAACGTTTAACTATTGCATATGAAGGGCCACTGTCACCAAAAGTTTGTGACATTTCATTATGGATCTGCTTCGCACCTTTCCCTTGAAGAAACAGGAACTTGGTTATGGTCCTATGCTCAGCATTAAATTTTTCTGGAGGTGCTGCCATGTTCACTTTGGACCTGAAAAAGAAAGATAAGTTAAAATCAGAGGTTTTTCATATAATTTTTTCACAATTGAATATAGACAAATTGTACAGTGCATCCTGCAATTTACAGGTTCCTAGTTCAATTTTTTAGGCTCAATACTTATCAGCACCACCTCATACAATGGCATAGCTCCCAACTGTCACTGATTTCGAGGGACTGTTCCTGATTTCGAGCAATGTCCCTCTGTCCCTCATTGCTCCTCATTTTGGTCTGATCTATATAGATGTATATAAAATGCACTTTTTATCTATCAAAAAGTGTTTTCCAGTGCTAAACCTTTCATCTGATTTTTAAATTGTTGCCAATATAAAGGAATAGTAGTGGTAAAAAAAAAAAACACTTGTGGGTTTAACCAATTTAGTTTTTTTGTACTGTTCTCCTTTAACCAGTTCAATACCCGCCCATAGTCATATGACGCCCACAAGGTGGATCTACCATCCTGGGTGGGCGTCATATGACGTCCTCGGATTCCCGGCCGCCTGGGGGGCGCGCGCGCGCCGCCGGCGGCGCCGCGCGCGCCCGCGGCATCGCTCGGGACCCGGTGCGAGTGCCCGGCGGCCGCGATGTCCGCCGGGCACCTGCGATTGCCCGTTAAAACAACGGGACCGGGCGGGACCGTGGAGCTGTGTGTGTAAACACACAGCTCCACGTCCTGTCAGCGGGGAGGAGACCGATCATTTGATCCCAGTACAGAGGATCACATGATCGGTCTCCTCCCCTTAAGTCCCCTCCCCCTACAGTTAGAATCACTCCTATTAGGGACACACATTAACCCCTCCAGCGCCCTCTAGTGTTAACCCCTTCCCTGACAGTCACATTTACACAGTAATCATTGCAATTTTTATAGCAACGATCGCTGTGTAAATGTGAATGGTTCCAAAAATGTGTCAAAAGTGTCCAAAGTGTCCGCCGCAATGTCGCAGTCACGAAAAAAAAATCGCAAATCGCCGCCATTACTAGTAAAAAAAAAAAAAAAAAATTCAATAAATCTATCCCCTATTTTGTAGACGCTATAACTTTTGCGCAAACCGATCAATATACGCTTATTGCGATTATTTTTTAAACCAAAAAGTAAAAAAATATTGTCGCTCTTCTTTTGTTTATAGCGCAAAAAATAAAAACCGCAGGGGCGATCAAATACCACCAAAAGAAAGCTCTATTTGTGGGAAAAAAAGGACGTCAATTTTGTTTGGGTGTAACGTCGCACGACCGCGCAATTGTTAGTTAAAGCGAGCAGTGCCGAATCGCAAAAAATGCTCTGGTAAGGAAGGGTGTTTAAAAGCCCTGTATTGAAGCGGTTAAGGTGGCATGGCAAGGGGTGTGTCCTATGCCTGCATACTTTTGCTGATAGGTGTCCCTCATTCCCATTTTAAAAAGTTGGGAGGTATGCAGTGGGACCATAGAAAACAGCCACCCTCTAGCAAGAAGTGAGATCACAGCAGCAAAACGAAAGGGGAACTTGGAGATTTTGAGGAGGCTAGGAGCATTAGAAAGTATTTTTTTTAAAATTAGGAATGCTTACTTGATTTACATTTTTCTTAAAGTATATGAAAACCCTCGCCTTGTAAAGCAACCCATTCCCTTTAAAATAGAAATGAAAGGAAAAACTTATACAATTGTGTATAGATATAAAAATAATTATACATTTCCCCCCCTTCTTTATGTGATCACATTCCCTCTGTTCTCAGCTGCACAAGGAGCTCAGAGAGCTGGGAGAGGAGAACAGCACCAGCACACTGGTCTTCCCAGTAAATGGCTGTGCAGGGGAAGGGATTGTCAGGACAAGTCTGGTCATTGGAGGAGAGCAGTCTGAGTTCCCAGCACAGCTAAAGAACTGATCACAATGTGTTCTTCTGCTTAGTGTGGTCAGTTTTTCAAAAAAGCAGAAGGGACTATCAGGGACTGGCAAGTATTTAACAAAAAGGAAGCAATACAAAGAGAACAGGACAAGTTCATACATGGTAGAGCAGACACATATCAGGAATATGAAACGTTAGGTTTACGTAATCTTTAAGTCAGAGTTTAGTGCCACTTTAAGCTTTGTTGCTAGAACTTGCATATGTTTATTTCCAATGCCCTGTACACACGGTCGGAGATTCAGACAGAAAAAGTCAGATCGGATTATGTTGTCGGAAAATCCGATCGCGCGTGGGCTCTATCGGACTTTTTCCGTCGGAATTTCCGACAGAAAAAGTTTGAGAGCTGGATCTAAAATTTTGTAATAACAAAATCCGATCAGACTTTTTTTGATTGTGTGTAGAGAATTCCGGCGCACAAAGTGCAACGGATGCTCAGAAAAAATTATTTGGAGACGAAATCTATTGGCTACTGGCCTCAACGTATTCCCGTCATACGTTTTGCACGTCACCTCATTCCGAATGATCGGATTTTCCGACAACTTTGTGCGATCGTGTGTATGCAAGACAAGTTTCGGACAAAATCCGTCCGTTTTTTTGGGGTATCTGTATCCCGCTTCATGTCAATTACATAATGAATACAGGTAGAATTATTGAGGGCAGAGAGGCTGTAGACACACTTTTATATAGTCTAGATAGAACTGGCTACATTTTCTTCAATTTCAGTTAGTTACATTTTATTACTTCCACAATTGAGTCCAACTCTTTGATTGGAATAACATGGTACATTGCCTCTATGTGGCATTGGTCTGGGCAGGCCTCCAGCATGCATGATGACATCTTGGACCATTAGATCAAATATTCCTGAGGGTTCATTCAATCCACATACTGCATAGCTCCCAACTGTCCCTCATTTGGAAGGCTTGTCCTTCTTTTGAAACCAAAACCCTAGGTCTTTATTTCTTATTTGTCCCAATTTTTGGCCTAATATATAGACTTCTATATAAATGTATGTGGAAGATTTCCCCTCTATTACTTTTCTGGGGACAACCCAAAATTTAGAATTTTCTTTTACTTTCAATAATAATGATAAACAGGTCAAATAGAGAGGATGAATAAAGGGGGCACAGACAGTAATACAAATGTAATAGGTGTTTGATTCCCTCTCCACTCTATCCAAAACTAAAGAAAACCTTTTGCCTTTTGTTATACTTTAACTACTTAAAGAGGAGTTTCAGTACGTAAAAAAAATAAAATAAAAATTGAAGTCAGCAGTTACAAATACTGTAGCTGCTGACTTTTAATATAAGGACACTTACCTGTCCAAGGATCCCACAATGTCGGCACCCCTAGTCGTCAATTGAATGTAGGCAACGGCATCTGTAGTAAGATAAGCAGGAAGTGAAGCCTTGTGGCTTCACAGCCTGTTTACTGTTGTGTATATGCAGGTTGAATTGTGCTTTCTGAATGGTCCCATCATCTTTTGGGATCTCTGTGTGTCCCTGAAGACAGAAGGGGGAGAAGGAGGGAGCGTAAATGACGTAGATTGCTGTGCGGCTATCGAACCAGGAAGTGGGAGCGAGTACCTGTCAAAACCAGGTACCTACCCCCCCTCTACCCCAAAAAGTGCCAAATGTGGCAGTGCAAACAAGTGGAGGTCTCCCTTTTGGGTGAAGCTCCACTTTAACACATTCGTGCCCCAAGCAGATTGAAGGCTGGGCAGGTGCTTTCTCCTTCTGAGTGTACGTCCCATGACATCCTCTACAAAAAGCGCTGCTTGTGCGACTGCGGGGCCGTGCAGCAGTGGGACCTGTCAGCCAATGACCAGTGTACCGGCTCGCTGGTGGTACCATGTGACTGCTGTGACCAATCACAGCAGACCTCATGACAGTTGTAAGCAATGGTTGGCTTACTTTCATGCCATCCAATGTGTACAATTGTGTTGCTAGCTGTGGTTGGTCACAGTGATCACATGGTACAGACATGACCAATCACAGTTCATCTGTACCATGTGATTGGCTCTGGTCAATCACAGCTAATCACAACAAAACAAACTGAATGAATCAGCTTCATTCAGTAAAATGATTGCTTATAGCAATGAAATTCAGTGCTATAAGCAATCATAATTGTAAAAAAAAAACAAAAAAACAAATCACTTCCTCAGAGTAGTATAATGTTACTATGGTAACATTATTTTGCTCTGGTCACAGTGTGTTAAAGAAAAATTGATACTGTCACCAGTCAGTGTCCCTGATCACTGCCACCCCAGTGAACATTTTTGTTTACATTTTTTCCAACAAATTATGACAAACATTTGCAACTTCAAAAAACCCGCCATGCCTCTTACTAAATACCTTGGACTGTCTACTTTGCAAAAATGGGTCATTTTGGAGATATTTGGACTGTCCTGGTGTTTTCAGGCCTCAAGAAATGAGATAGGCCTTCAGTACATCAAGACTGATCAATTTTCAGATATATACCATAGTTTGTGAACTCTATAACTTACCGGCAGACTAAAAAATATACACTTATTTGGGTTATTTTCACCATAGAAATGTGGCAGAATAAATTTTGGCCCCAGTTTATACATACTGTGGAATAAAATGATCCCCGCTGTTGCATTCAGTGGACAGCACTGCCACCAAATGCAACCCATTCAAGCAAATGGGACCATGCTGCAACCAAAAAACACGTTCAAGATTGTAGTTTGGGGATTTGGGGATAGAAATAAATCAGGATTGTATGTAGCAATGAAGCATATGGCTGTTATTATGTTCTTTTACCATTATGATTATTATTGTTATTGTAATTTTCTTTATTTCTATTTTATGTTGGTTGGCTTGGTCAATTGCTGTGAGCTTTACGATGCATTAAGAGAGGTAAATTAAATTGACGTTGAACACTGTGGGGGTCCTCCATAGCCCAACTAACTTAGTTAACCACCTCAGCTCCAGAAGGTTTTACCCCCTTCATGACCAGGCCATTTTTTGCTACTTTAACTGGTTATAGCACATTCATGCGACGCTGTACCCAAACAAAATTTATATAATTTTTTCACACAAATCAAGCTTTCTTTTGGTGGTATTTTCTCACCACTGTTTTTTTTAATTTGTTATTATATAAATGAAAACAGATCGAAATTAATTTTTTTTTGCTACATGTCTTTGGTTAAAAAGAAAATCCCAATAAGTCTATTTTTGTTGGGTTTCTGTGAAAGTTATAGTGTCTACAAACTATGGTGTATATATACTTTTTTTTTATGCTAGTAATGGCGATGATCATGCCAATCTGACACATGGGGGTACTGACTAACTGACACTGACATCACCAGTGACATTAATACAGTGATGAGTGCCAATAGTCTACACTGTCACTGTACTGACACTGGCCGGGAAGGGGTTAACATCTAGGCCGATCAAACTGTGTCCCTAACAATGTGCTAATTTTCACTAAATATTTTCGTGCTTTGCAGGGATAAAAAACAGAGAGATTGTTCCCTATGTACAGAGCCCTGTGTTGATTGTCAACACAGGGCTTTGGTCTGTGATTGGACACAGCTGATCAGCAGGTCCCGGCTGGGACCTGCTGACAGACTTCTGCTGTGTACAATCACAGAGGGGCTCAGTGGGGGCATGGATGCACATGCCCTTAGCCTGAAAACAGGCAGCAATGTACCAGTACATCGCTTTGCCTTTACGGGCTGCCCGTCCTCAGTATATTGCGGATCAGCGGTCATGCGCAGGAGTTTATCATTTCAGCATGAAGACACCATGTGCATGCGCAGCTCATTTTATAGCACTGGAGAAGACAGCAAGTAAGCGGGTTGGGGCATTTTATTGCAGAAGAGACACAGGGGTTCATTTACTAAAACTGGAGAGTGCAAAATCTGGTGCAGCTGTGCATGGTAGCCAATCAGCTTTTAACTTCAAATTGTTCAATTAAAGTGGATGTAAACCCACTCTCATTCTTTTTAAACTACTGCCATAGTGGTTATGTGTAAGGATATACATGCCTCCTGCATGTATCCTTACCTGTCAAATGTCTCCTCTCTGTCTGTTATAAGACCCGAAAAACTGCAGATTCTGTGGGTGGATCTGTTGAGCGGGGCTTGGTGGGTGGAGTCATGATGTCAGTAGACTCCCCGCCCACCTCTACACTCCCCTTGGCCAAGCATTGATATTTCTTACACTGAACTTCTGCTGGTCTTGTGGATTATGCCCCATGATCACTAACATCCAGTCAAAACCCAGGAAAGTCACCACATGAATTCAGCATGACCAATCATGCTGAGGTGTGGAGAAGCCAATCCTGGGAGAGCTGGAGAAGAGAGGAGGAGGGGATCTGAAGTACACAGAATGCCTCTCTCACACTCCTGCATGAGATATGTAAATCACCTGTCACTCACAGCATGGGGGAGAAACAGACATCTATTTCTCTGTCGTTTTTATCCCACAGAAAAAAGATAAGAGGAATGATCAGAGCTGGATTAACTATTCGTGGCAATACTGGGCACAGATGACATGAAATCCTGTACTGTACAAAGTGCAAGCCTTAATTAAATATTTTTTGGGGGTTTACATCCACTTTAAGCTTTGACCAAAAAAATAAAATGGTTCGCTGTTTGTTACAGTGGAACTTCAGTTCCACTTTAACTTTGCAGTTACAGGCATGCTGTAAGCTACATTGGCGAGATTTAGTTTATAAATTGCTTAATTAAAATCTCTCAGTTAACACTGTAAGTAAGGCCTGTGACCGATCACAATGGGTTCCCAATGAGGCGCAGCACATTTTAGAACCTGGCTGCTATTTATAATGCAATATTATCGCATTGTGTCTTCTATGATTTATCACAGCTACAGTCTATCATGTAGTTTACACTATTGGGAGCTTATTGTTTTATAACTTGGCAATCGATTGCAAGTTGTCTTTAATTAATAGCGACTGATTTTAATTGCACAGTTTAACAAAATCATCCATGTAACCATATGCTAAGAAAGTTTTCGTTTGAATACATGTTCTGTAACTTTTCTGCGAGTTTAATTTTGTACAGCCGTATAAAGGAAAACAACATTTTCCTAATTTACCATAAATGCTAAATATAGCTGCAGCAGAACAATCTTTGGCATTGCATGCTGTATCTATTTTTAATTAGATATGTCGAAGCCAGCTGGGGAAATCTGTTAAGCTAATCTTTAATTAACAAATATTGCCACAAATGCATCAATGCTGAAGGCACAAAAAATGCAAAGCGGTTATTTATTATTCCTAGACGACTGGAGTTTTCTTCCTGAAATACGGAGCAGATGTCAGATTCTGCAACCTGACTTGTCAACAAGGATTGTTTACAACTGCAATGCAAAAAACAAGAGTTCTAGTCTATCCACAGAGGTATGTTCTGTACCTGCTGAAACTGGATCCTATCCATTGGAGATTTTTAATCCCAGAGACTATAAAAAATCTCCTAGACCAAAAATTGCGTGATTGTTGAGCAATAATGTCCTACTCCCATTCAAGTATATGGGGTAGAAGAGAGGGCATTGATTGCTAATAGTATCTGCAATGCAGTGAAATTGCAAAATTGTGTTTTCATGGGGTTCTTTAACACTAGCTATGAATAAGCATCTGCTATAACGGTGTGAAACGCGTCAGTGTTTTCTGAGTCCACAGTAGAGTGTATTTCCGCCCTTACATTGAGCACTTCCTGTACTGTTAACCAAGCCTCCTTCTCAATCCACCATTTCTATGGCATTTCTATGGCAACCATGCTTCCCTGTTCATAGCTGACTTGTTTTATTTCATAGTATTTACTTGTCCCGATTATCTAGTGTCTGCCTGTGTCAGTCTTATCAGCTTCAGCTAATAAGACTGCAGTAATGCTGTCTGATGCCCTGGTTTACACTGCATGTGATGTCACATGGTCACATGGGGTGTAGGCGGAAGCTCTGAGTGATTATGCAGTCTCCTGGGATTTCAGTTTTGTGTGCCGTAGGAAGTCCTGATCATAGATAGACAAGTACACAGAGTGTGCCGTAAATCAGGGGAGATCTGGGCATGCTCAGTGACGTCATTCTAAAGAACAAAAAGGATTACAACAATACTAAACAAGTAATGAGATATCTACAAGCGGTGTTCATTAGGGTTTTTTTATGCTGATTTATATGGGAAAAAGTTGTGGGGTAGAGTTTACAACCACTTTAATTTCTGCGACTCAAGTTGCAGCAACAAAAACATGGTTCCTGCACTACTTTTCATTTAATTTAATTTCTTTGTCTTATCTTTGCGACTTTGACTGCGACATCAGAGGGTTTTGTAAGTTCAATAATATTTGCCAAAGTCACAAAACATCAAAGTCGCATCAAGTTGCAATGAAAAGTTGCACTGGAAGTCGCACAACTTTAGGGTCGGAGCAGTGTAAACCAAGCCTCATAGTATAGATGGAGCTGCAGTTGCAGATTTGGAATAACCAAACACATATGCAAAAGTTAAACACTTTTTACATTTATTTTTTAAAGAGACCCAGGGACACAGTAAGGCCCCATTCATACTTGCGTTTAGGAACATGCTATGAATTCCTGTGAATTCCCTGTACAAAGCAATGACAGGCTGAAGCAAACAGTTTGCATCCAATGCTGATCATCTTCTGCATGCCCGGGCTTCCTCTTCCATAGACTGCCCCTAAACATAAATAGGAATGGGGACTAAAATGTTTCTTTCACAGAAAATGTAGTCTCTCCTCCTATCGTCCTTTTGGATGATGTTTAATTCATTTGCGGTGTTTTGCAATCACATAGCCAACAAGATTACGTAGGAAGTGTCTTGTTTAGCTAATTTGCTACACCATTACCTCCTTTGAGTGGCAGCCCAAGGAAACCATTATATGTCAAAAGCAGTTTTACATTACCTCCTTGTTGTCTCTAGCCTTACCTCTACACAATCTAGCATTACCTCTTTCCTAGAAATACTGCTTCCCGGTATTACTTTTGGTATCTTTGGAAACTTCATATTTAATCACAATTGCCTAACTAACTGGGTCGACAGGGGCTAAATGGCTTAAGTTTGCCGGGTGACCTAAGACAAATGGTCTTTGACAGTTCAGGTACAAATATTCTATCTCTCTTCTTGATTAATTCAAGCCTATCGTTTTTCTACATCAACTCCGCGAGGCATCAAATTATTTTTGAACTTGAGTCTTGGCTTAAGGTACACAGCAGCTCAAGTTGATTTTTAATCTATAAGATGCATCAGAGAGAAGAGCCTACAGCCTCGTACACCCGATCTGACATTTCGACGGGAAATGTTCGATGACAGGCTGTTGGCGGTAAATCCGACCTTGTGTAAGCTCCATCGGACAATTGTTGGATTTTCCACAGACAAATGTTGGTTAACATGTTTTAAAATTTTCCGCAGACAAATGTGTGTTGTCCGATTTTCTGGGTGTGTGTACACAAGTCCATCGGACAAAGTACAAACACGCATATTCGGAAGCAAGGATGAGCCAATACTCGTAATGGAGAATTAACATTCGTGATGTGGAAAATTATGAAATCTCCAAATGCAGCGCACAATCTCTTCTTCTTTAATGGGATAATAATGAAGCTGCTTTGCTGGTGATACTGATGGAGTTATTGCAAACTCATTTTCAAAAGCTTTTTTTTTCTAGTGATATCAAGAATACTATTATTATGTTTTTTTTTTTTTTTTATTTGGGCAAGTTACCACAACACCATTATCTCGTAGTTTTTAAGATCAAAGATACAACTATGTTGGTGTCCCTTGTAAATTTTACATTGTATTTTTTTAAATGTAACTGCCTACTCCCAAACTGTCATTTGAAGTAAAACACATAGCCAAGTATTATTCTACACAATTTTTTTTATTGTGCATTAAAAAAAGAAAACAAATAAAATTAGACATGCTATCTGCTAATATAACATAACTAAAAAGTGCATTCTATGCATCCAAAAATATAGAAAATATACCAAATCAAATCATTATTCAACCAAAAAAATTATGTCAAAGCAATAACTCCAAGGCCAATAATAAATAACACATTATCTCCTCCGATTCCGCAACATGGCTGGTTGACGAACGGGCGTTCAGAAACAAACTGAAAAGTGCGAAATGAAAAGTACGAAATAAAAAGCGCAAATCAACACTCACCAAACTTCTACTAACACAAATTTTGTAGAAGGAACCCAGAGGGTGGCGCTAAATAGCTGAAAAACAACGTAGTATGTGACTACGTTCATGTTTGTTGTCCAAGAATTGTGTGGCTGTGTGTATGCAAGACAAGTTTGGGCCAATGCCCTTCAGACAAAATTCCACGATTTTGTTGGCCAACAATCCTATCGTGTGTACGAGGCTTACCTGTTCAGCATCTCAGATTTTCCATGGGTTGGTACATTGAACTCTATTCCCACTTTTGGTAATCCTGGAAATTTCCAGCTGGTGATGTTGGAACACACTCTTTGCTGTCTTCTACATAAGAAAAATCTAATGTAAAAAAAAAAAATGTAAGTACTGTAGCACCCTCCTAGTTAGGTGCTAGGTATCAGGTAAATTGTGTTATTTTTGGGCTTCTCTGTAATCAGTGGATCAGTTTTGATTTGGACTGATCATTGTCCCACAGGCTGCAGGCTTGAAGGTTTCTCCCTGCCTTCTGCAAGGCTCCAGAACATAGGCGTTAAGCAGGTCAAAGGAGTGACCTGAATATTTATGAGCTCACAGCCAATCCCTGGATAAGTGCACACAGTAGGTGGCTGCAGAGCACATAAATAGTCTGGGGCTTGAGGCAGTCTTGTACAGGTGGAGAAGTTCCCAGCCTGGAGGACTACTGCCCTCCCAGACAACCCAGCTGAGATTTACCTGAGCTTGTCAAGGTCCCAGCTATGCTAAAGCTGGTGGGCCTACTTGCTGACAACCTCTAAAGCTAAACCAGGGTGATTTCACCTAAGATCTGGTCTGGTGAGTCCATCACTGAAATGTCTGCCTGACACTGGAAGGAGGCTTCCAAGTATTCAAGGACTTGTGAGTACAGACCTGAGTGCAGGATCTGGGTGACTGTTGCTGCTGTTAGCCCCTGGCACACTAAAATTAAGGCTTGCTTGATCAGTGAGAAGAAGAACGTTCCTTACATTGGTGATCAGTGAGAAGAAGAATGCTCCTTACATTGGTGATCAGTGAAAAGAATGCTCCTTACATTGGTGATCAGTTGGAAGAATGTTCCTTACATTGGTGAAAAGTGGGAAGAATGTTCCTTACATTGGTGATCTGTGGGAAGAATGTCCCTTACATTGGTTATCAGTGGGAAGAATGTCCCTTACATTGGTGATCAGTGGGAAGAATGCCTCTAACATTGGTGATCAGTGGGAAGAATGCTCCTTACATTGGTGATCAGTGGGAAGAATGCTCCTTACATTGGTGATAAGTGGGGAGCATGCTCTTTATAATGGTAAGAATACCATCTGTGCCGCTGTTTCTGCTACATGGCATTGACCCTGAAAATATGCAGGCACCATCGGGTCGAGGTTCAATAAGCCACTCCTCAAGGAACCCTATAGGAACCTCTGGAGGAACCCTAGGGTGTCAGGAAACCCTGGTGGAGAATGGCTGCTCTATAGTATCCCCCTTTGCTCCTCCCAGCTACATAAAAGGATATGTAGAGACCTAAGGGAGGCATAGAGGAGCTGGGCCAGCGCAGAGAGCAATTAAACATTCTCAGAAAAGCAGAGGGCTATAATGTGCAAAGCGGGTGTGTTTGTGGGGGTGCTGCGTTAGAGAATGTACTTTTCCTGGAGTGGTCATATTTTTTAGCAAGTTCAAAGACACATCGCAACGTTATAAAAATCAGGTTTTAAAAAAAAACATTTTAAAAATGCTGTAAGCAAGCATTTAACATTCCTGATGTGTCTGTGCGTTTGCATACAATGTCATTTGGTGACAGGGTCTCGTTTACATTTGAGCGTTGGTTTAAAACCAGCAGTTTGCTCTTTCCATGAATCCGTCATGTCACTGGCAGCACATTTGTATTTATATAAATAGATCATCCAAAATACATGGCTGGTATTTACATACTCTGACAGGCAGAATGTGTTTGTTTCATGATGTAGGAGTATTTCTGAACAGATGGAAGCTTATTTACTGAGTATCATGTGTGTCATAGACAACATAGGCGTAAATGGCGTATTTAGCTAGAAAGCTATTTATGAAACATATTTGTTTAGCACACAAGTGTGGATATAAAGCTATCAAATGGCCGTAATGGCAATGTCTGCGAAGTGTTTATCTTGTCAGAGCCGAGCATGCAGGCCTCCCTTGTGCTTCCTGTAGTGTATCTTACATTGTATCTGAACACAGAGTTCTTTTTGATTGATACAGCGAGCTACATCGTGTTCTTAATCTAGCAGGATTTTCAAGTCACGCTAACAAAAATGATAGATCGCCAGTACGCATTATTGATCTTTTTTCTTTTTTTTTTTCAATATGTGAAGAGTAGTAATAAGATGAAAGGCTACCAAATCAAAAAAATTACAACCCTCACACAGCAATTACTCCATTATTTACTTTGAAAATGACCGAATTGTAACATAATCCACTCTTAGCGATTTTTCTCCAGCAGGGTTGCTGATAAGGCAGTACAACTAGTCCTGTTGTACTGGGCTTAGGCCCCCGTGGCGTCACAGGGGTCGGGGTCACCCATTTACATCATCGGATGGCCCCGCCCTCCGCTATATAACAGCTGTTATCGAGAAGATGCGTAACTCGGTGGGAGCCTCCCATGGAGGCTGAACTGTTGCGGCTTTTTTTTTTCCGGTCTGTCGGGCAGCGTAGATTTATATCGCTGGACATTTTTATTTTTAAAAATGTAACACTTTAACACTTTAAAACTTTAAAAAGGACTTGTCCCAAGCTGTCTCTTGTCTTTTTTACCATTTTTGACACTTTTTTTTGTGAAATGGTAGGGGTACAATGTACCCCGTTACCAATTCACATGGGGGTAGCTGGGATCTGGGGGTCCCCTTGTTAAAGGGGGCTTCCAGATTACGATAAGCCCCCCCGCCCACAGACCCCCACAACCCCTGGGCAAGGGTTGTGGGGATGAGGCCCTTATCCCCATCAACATGGGGACAAGGTGCTTTGGGGTCAAACCCCAAAGCACCCTCCCCATGTTGAGGGCATGTGGCCTGGTATGGTTCAGGAGGGGAGCTCTCTCTCGTCCCCCCCCTCTTACTGTGGCCTGCCAGCTTGCATGCTCAGATAAGGGTCTGTTAAGGATTTTGGGGGGGACCCCAACGTCATTTTTTTTAAAAAAATTGCGCAGGGTTCCCCTTAAAATTTTGGGGTGACCCCTACTTAATTTTTTTTATTTGGCGCAGGGTTCCCCCTAATTTTCATACCAGACCTGAAGGGCCTGGTGTGGATTTTGGGGGGACCCCATGGAATTTTTTTTTTATTTTGGTTCGGGGTTCCCCTTAATATTCATACCAGACCCAAAGGGCTTGGTAATGAACTGGGGGGGGGGGGGACCCATGCCGTTTGAGTTGTATCTATATTGCCGAGACCCGACAAATGAATACATCCGCGATCAGTTTTAAATGACTTTTTTTCCTTTAGAAAAGTAATTTTGTGCAGGGACTGTTCTAAACACTGAAAAACTGTGCCACTTTACAGGCATACTATAGACACCCCCAGGCACGATATTTAAAGTATTATTTAATTTTTATTGTTTCACTTTAAGCATTATTAAAATCACTGCTCCCGAAAAAAATGACATTTTTAAAACTTTTTTTTGCATTGATACATGTCCCCTGGGGCAGGACCCGGGTCCCCAAACACTATAACTTGCATATAAGCCTTTAAAATGAGCACTTTTGGTTTTTCATGTTAGTGTCCCATAGACTTTAACGGTGTTCCGCGGCTTTCAAATTTGCCCCGAACACCGCATATTGTTTGGTGTTCGCCGAACGGCCGAACAACCAAAGTTCGGCTCGTACTTATGCTTGGGCCGAACCGTTCGCCCATCCCTACTTCCTGCTGCCATCCCTGAGCAAGCGCTGCACTGGTGGTGCCCCGATCCCGCAGCTAAATCAACTGTAGAAGACTGTTCTGGTGCTTGCTGGACTTTTTTGGGAGCCCTGAAGCCTTCTTCACAAATGCAGTGGAAATTTTTTTTTTTTTATGGGATTAAGTTAATTTTCATGGCAAAGAAGGACTTTGCAATTAATTGCAATTCACCTAATCACTTCATAACATTCTGGAGTATATGCAACTTGCCATCATAAAAACTGAAGCAGCAGACTTTGTGAACATTAATATTTGTGCCATTCTCAAAACTTCTGGCCACGGCTGCACACTAGAGGGTCAGGGGTCCTGGATCCTTATAGGACAGCCAGTGCAGTATGAAAAATCCTCCTACACGCTTTAACCAGATACTCATAGAAGTCACAAGACTCCTATATACTGCTAATGGGAAACGTTATTTAGCAGTTTTATATTTATTAACATAATTAAATATACATGTTCTGTGTACGGTGGAAGACCAGATATAGTGAATGCAGGGTCCTGGGTTTAGTAACACTTTAAATTAAATTTCCCTGGGCCCCATCGGGCCAACAGGGAGGGGCCTAGGAGGTGGGAGCAGAGCTTTTTTTTTCATTTTTGGGGAGTAGGTAGATAATGTCAGTGCTGTACAGGGCTCCATGAGTTCTAACAGCAGCCCTGTGGATCTCCAGCATTGGGTAGGGTTGACCCTTCCACATGTAATGTACTCACTATATTACATTACTGCTTCATGTACTCTTCTGGACTGATCATGCATTTCCCCTAAAGCAGTGATAAACCCAAAACCAAAGATGTAATATATTGCAGCCTACCAATCATTAGATTTGGTGGCATTCATTTGCAGTCACGTAAATACACACAAATGCATGCAAATACGAGCACATGAGCATAAATATTACTACATTTTGTGCAGGAATGTATTGTACGCACAGATAGGCGTGAAACAAATGCCTGAAATTACATCCAGAAATGCTGTTGCTCAAACATCGGTACCATGTGCAAGAGGTCTAATATAACTTTCAGGCCTTAGGGAACCCTAGTGATAATTATTGTGTCTACCACTCCCAGGACATTAGCATGAACAAAACGTTGTGGATATATTATAAATAAAGGAATAAAGGAAGTAGTGACTTTCTATATTTTATACTCAAGGCTGCTCTCTAAGGCCTCTTTTACACGAGCAGCTTAATGAGAAGGATACCCCTTACATTGGTGGCTAGAAGGAAGAAGGTAACTAACATTGGTGGCCAGTGGGAAGAATGTCTCCTACATTGGTGGTCAATGAGGGGAAGAATGCCGCTTACTTTGGTAGTCATTCTGAAGAATGCCCACCATACAAAGCTAACAAGATCATTGGAGTCAGTGGTTACGTATACGAGAGGCAAAAATTGATCATTGCTCAATGAACCCTGGTTGAGAAAGGCTAGTATAAGCTGTCACCTGTGCCATATGTTGGCATAATAGGCAATCAGTACATTAATTTTGGTAAACCTGGCTCAGTGTACCCACTCAGCAGCTGAGCAAAGGTACTTCAACCTGCAAGACTGTTTGATCTGTTTCTCTTGTGATGACTTGACTAGTTTCTGATATCTACTCCTTGAAATTTAAGAAAATTTACATTTTATGATGTACTCTTTTTTAATTTTTTGATAACTTTGACTATTTGAATACTATATATTCCTCAACATCTGCTGCTACTTTCAATTGCTTTTGGTTATGACACAGCTTGGAATTTGGCTTTTGCTTACTGACCTTTTGCATGTCCTAACCTTTTGCTTGTTCTGAATTTCTGTTTAATCCTTTTCTGCCTTCATCCCTGACATCTGGCCTGGCCAGACTTTAAACCTGCTTTGGCCCTGTCTGATCTGTCAGGCTGAACTCTACGAATGGTCTACTATTGCCTCGTTTCCACTGAGTGGATCGGTTTGGTACGGTACGCTATTTTCAGTGTTTCCATTATGAAAGCGGCCCATACAACCGAACCATACCGCACCATTTAGGGTCCTGCTTCAGATGTGGGGCCATAGAAAATGGAACGGTTCGGTTAGGGCGGAGCTACGATACATTCCACTGATTGGCGGACAGAAAAACGTCTGCCAATCAGTGTGAGGCCACGCTAGGCATTTTTTCTAAACCCCGTATGGACCCTGGTGGTCCGACTTGCAGTGGAAACACTCACCTGAATAGGCCGGACCATTCTAACCCTTGCAAACTGTACCAACCCGAACCGATCCGCTCAGTGTAAACGAGGCATAACATTTCAACCCACATTTTAGATCTGGCGAGGACTGGACACTTCTAGAGACGTGTCTCAGTAAAAGTCTTCTGCCACTTGCTGATAAATTAGAGAAATGTCCTTGTTTGTGACAAATATTACAGCCCCGTTATATTTTTCACAGTGATAACAAAATGCCTAAGGAAAATTACATTTTATTGTGTACCCTGGGCCTCTTTTTGGGAGGATTTTGACTATTTTCCTTTAATTGGCCACTCCAACATTGAACATCACTTATAATATTCTAATGGTGTACAGACGCACTTCACATTTATACCATTTTGCACCACAGGGGCGTTGCCTAAATGCTCTGTGGTTCCAAGATGTTGTTTGCCTTGAGCTGCAGAAGAAGAACATCTTTTGAGAACCAACTTTGTACAGGCCAGGAAACTAGTGTGTCGATCACCCCTAGCATTGCAATGCAGTCTCTTAGAGCCTTGCTATGTGTTTTTTTTTTCATTTTCGTTAACTTTGTTGTCTGACTGTAGATCTATGTTTATCCCAAGCATGTTTGAAGCTATTTACTGTTGACTGTCTCACTACCTCTGCCAGTAATTTATTCCAAGCATCAACTACCCTTTCAGTAAATTTTTTTACTTCCCTCCAGTTAGTTTGGGGTCATGTCCCTGTGTTCTTGATTTTTATTTCATATTGAAAAAACTGCCTTATTCACCCCCTTGATGTAGTTAAAGGGTTCAATTATGTCTCACCTTTCCCTCAGACTGTACATATTAAGTTCCTAAAGTTACTCTCTATATGTTTTATCCCCCAAAACTTTCACCATTTTTGTTACCTGCCTCTGGACTTGGTCTATCCTATCAATAGCTTTTTGTAAGTGAGGTCCCAGAACTGGACACAGTATTCTAAATAAGTTCTCACTAAAGATCTATATAGGGAAATCAGAACCTCCTTCCTCCTGCTGGTGATGCTTCTAGTGATGCATCTTACAATTCTATTTGCTTTTCCCACCACCTGGTCACACAGTTTGCTCATTTTGCAATCATCTGAGATAGGTACCTTCAAATCTTTTTCTTCTGTAGTGCTGGTTAACACTGCACCCCCAGCGTTGTACTCTCTCTCAGGTGCATTCTTTTACATTTAGAAACCCTGAACTGCAGTTTCCACTGCTTTGACCAATCTTCCAGCAATGCCAAATCATTGTCCATGTTACAGATACCTCCAGGGATATCAACCCTATTACACACCTTTGTGTCATCATCAAAAAGACATACCTTGCCCAACAAACCTTTAGTTATATCACTTACATAGATATTAAATGGAACGGGACCTAGTACAGTGCCTTGTGGTACCCCACCAGTGACTGGTCTTTGTTCTGAGTGAACCCCATTTACAACCACACTCTGATATCTATCCATTAGCCAACTGCATATCCACTGAACCACCCAAGGGTTAAAGGACAACTAAAGGCAGGCTATGTATTTTTAGTGAACCCTTGGCAAAGCTCATGAAAATGACACATATTAATAAACAAAAATGTAAAAAGAGAGCATCAAACTACAAAAATGTAAGTAAAATTAACAATAAAAATTTAAATGTAAAGTGCCCCTGTCCCCGCGTGCTCGCTCGCAGAAGCAAAAGCATACGTAATTTGCACTCACATATGTAAACGACGGTAAAACCACACATGTGATGTATCAGCGCAAACGTTAGAGCGAGAGCAATAATTCTAGCACTAGACCTCCTCTGTAACTCTAAACATGTAACCTGTAAAAAAAAATTTAAGCGTTGCGTAGGGAGATTTTTAAGTACCAAAGTTTGGCGTTATTCCACAAGTGTGCACATTTTTGAAGCTTGACATGTTAGGTATCTATTTACTGTGCATAACATCATCTTTCACATATATAAAAAAATTGGGCTAACTTTACTGTTTTTTTTTTCTAATGCATGAAACATTTGAAGGGTTTGAAAAATTGCGGCGCAAATACCGTGCAAGATAAAGAGTTACAACCACCATTTTATTCTCTATGGTCACTGCTAAAGAAAATTGTTTTCAGTGGAGAGCGGTCTGAAGTCTGCTCTCCGCTGACATCACTGCCATCAATCGAGGCATCATGTCATCCTGACATCCCAAACCTGGATCCGCCAGCTGCCTTAACCTCTCCCCGCGCTTCCTACACTGGCAGTGATCGGCGGTTCCCTGTCATCGGGAACGCCGATCAATGACGTCAGACGTACAGCCACGCCCCCCTACTGTAAAAAAAAACACAACACGTCACACTGACTCCTCCCCGCCCCCTAGTGGTTAACCCCCTAACTACAACTGTCATTTACATAGGAATCAGTGCTATTTAAATAGCAGTGATTGCTGTATAAATGACAAATGTCCCAAAAATGTGTCAAAAATGTCCGATGTGTCCGCCAAAATGTCGCAGTCACAATAAAAATCGCTGATCGCCGCCATTACTAATAAAAAAAAAAATATTAATAAAAATGCTATAAAACTATCCCCTATTTTGTAAACGCTATAACTTTTGCGCAAACTAATCAATAATCGCTAATTGCGATTTTTTTTCGGTGGCTCAGTTCTCAGTGAAGAGGCGGCGGGGACAGATGCAGCATATTGTTCTATATACAATCCTTGTTTTATTGATTGCATGTAATATTCAAATTTTTTGAGATTGTGGATTTGGGGTTTTCATGAGCTGGAAGCCATAATCATCACAATTATGACAAATCCCAGCTTGAACTATCTTGCTTTGCATGTAATGAGTCTATCTCATATATTAGTCAGTTATTTTGCAGGGGTAACATCAAACAGTAACACAGTCTCAGGTGGGAATAGAGGGCACAGGTGATAAAACTCAGGCACTTTGAACTGCTGACCTCCACTGAATGTCTCTAGTTAGCCCAGAGAGTTGCCACTTGCAACTGGGCACTTCACTGCTGGATAAACCTTTAACCATAGATTTAGCAGCCAACATGTGATCCGGAAACTTTGCAAAGTCTCTGCCACAGACTAGATTGTAACTGAAGATAAGTAGGAACCTTTCTCACAGTACCTGGATCTCTCAGCCTTCTTGGCGATACTGTGGGAAGTGTGGATTCTTTAGTGTCCATACATCTCAGCTCCCAGGCTCTTACTGAGCAGCCAGCTTGTTGGCCCTCCTTCGAAGAGTCCTCCCCCTGGTCACTTATACGAGTTGCCATGTCCCTCCAATACCGAGAGCACATCGGGAGGCCTTCAAATCCTCCTTCAGTTACTGGGCCTGGAACTAGCCAGTTCCGAGGCTCGGGAACAGATGGATCCCCACCCCAGACCATGAGGGCCTCTGGGGCTGGTCAGGGTGACCATGCTTGCGGGGACGGCAGACGCTCCTGGGCCCGGGACCCCTCACGGGGCTGCCCCGGACCGGAACCAGGAATCAAAGCAGCAGCCGAACGTCAACCAAATACCCCTTCCCAGACTACACAGCAGGGCCAGACGCGCCCACTGATTGGCTCTGGGAAAGATTGGTACCTAACACGTCCAACCAGGCTTGGTTCTCAGCCTGCCACAGGTGCCTCACTGCACCTATGACTAGGCGGAACACCAGTATTGCCCAGCCAAACTGATTCCAAAGTAAATCCTGTACAATTAACCCCCAGAACTCCGTTACAGTTCTGGGAAAAAATAAATTTACATTGAAAGCGCACACTTTAATAAAGTGTGGACGCTACATTAGTTTCACCTTTTAAGTTGCATTAGTGAAATAAATGAACTTTTGCACGATATTCTAATTTTTCAAGTATTACCTGTCCACTTATTAAAAAATACATTTGATGATGCATTATCAAATGCAGAGCTACAATAATTGTTTACTGTATTTATTTCTGCCCAGAGTGCAGCCAATCAGTGCCCACAATGGGCATCACTGATTGGCATGCATTATTGTTTGGCACTGATTGGCATCCATCAGTAAAAAACAATGCCGCCTATCAGTGCCTATCCATGCCACCTATCAGTGTCCATTCATGCCGCCTATCAGTGCCCATCCGTGCTGCCTATCAGTGCCCATCCGTGCCGCCTATCAGTGCCCATCCGTGCCGCCTATCAGTGCCTATCCATGCCACCTATCAGTGTCCATTCATGCCGCCTATCAGTGCCCATCCGTGCCGCCTATCAGTGCCCATCCGTGCCGCCTATCAGTGCCCATCCGTGCCGCCTATCAGTGCCTATCCATGCCACCTATCAGTGTCCATTCATGCCGCCTATCAGTGCCCATCCATGCCGCCTATCAGTGCCCATCCGTGCCGCCTATCAGTGCCCATCCGTGCCGCCTATCCGTGCCCATCCGTGCCGCCTATCCGTGCCAATCCGTGCCGCCTATCCGTGCCAATCTGTGCCAGCCATCAGTGCCAATTTGTGCCACCCATCAGTGCCCATCCATGTCGCCCATCAGTGCCCACCCGTGTCGCCCATCAGTGCCGCCCATCAGTGCCGCCTATCGGTGCCGCCTATCAGTGCCCATCAATGCCACCTCAGTGCCACTTCATCGGTGCCCATCGGTGCCGCCTTATCAGTGCCCATCAGTGCAGACCTATCAGTGCCCATCAGTGAAGGAGAAAACTTACTTATTTACAAAGTTTTGAAACTGAAACAAAAAGAAAACATTTTTTTTTCAAAATTTTCGGTCTTTTTTTATTTGTTTAGCAAAAAATAAAAACCGCAGAGGTGATCAAATACCACCAAAAGAAAGCTCTATTTGTGGGGATAAAATGATAAAAATTTCATTTGGGTACAGTGTTGCATGACCGCGCAATTGTCATTCAAAGTGTGAGAGCGCTGAAAGCTCAAAATTGGTCTGGGCAGGAAGGTGTTTAAGTGCCCAGTATTGAAGTGGTTAAGGTTTTATAGGAAACTTGCATTTTAAAAGGAATTACTCTTGCAAAACAATATTGCAATAAACCTAATTTTCTGTAATATAGTTTAGGAATTGCTGAATAAGATAACAGAGAAATCAGTAGTTGCTTCAGTATGCAAAAATAATAGAATCATTTTCTTGCCGTTTGCCTTGAAATGTCTCCCTTGCTGCTAGTCTTTATGTTATTGTTTTATGGGGTGCAAAATTTGATATTACATCTTATCATTGCTGCTATTTCAGTTAAAACCTGAACATAAACATTTAATGCAATTGTAAAGCCCAATTGAAATTAAATAGATATGAAGTCAGACAGACAATGTACTGACAACCACCATTTTCATAGTTTTGATTCTTCCTTCTATTACAGCAGTTGTCCTGGATGTCTAAATATGACTCTGCAGTCCTGTAGACATCAGGGATAGACCAGAACTGTTCTTATACACCCTTACTCTTCCTCTGCAGTACAAGTCCGGGTGAGGCTATGTATGCTGAGGAGGTGTGCCTCTTACTCAGCTATGCCAGCACAGAGCACTGAAGAGGGAGGTTGGGACGCAGCATTTTCACTGAGGGCAAATAACCTCAGGTGCGGTGGGTGAGACTGCCCAGTTCAGACTGAAAGACAAGGAAATTGCCTTGTTTCCTAGAAGGGCAAATCCATGGCTTTTTTTCTCAAACAATAGGTGCAGGACCCCCCCCCCCCCCCCTCTGATGCACTCTTCGTCTCTGTCCCCTACCCACCTCTGAGCATCACCCCTTGGTTCCACCTCCTACCCTCTCTCAGTGCCGCCCCTTTTAAAGTATACAGAACCAAGTATCATTTTGTGCTACTAAGGTATTTGAATGGAATTTGATAGACCCCCGCCCCCAGCAATAGTAGACTCCCACCATTAACAATAGACCCCACCCCAGCAACAATAGATCATCATACAACAATAGACATCCCCCAGCAACAATAGATATCCCTAACAACATCAGACCTCCCCCAGCAACAAAATACCCACCCAGCAACAACAGGTCTTCCAGCAGCCAGAATCAATAGACCCTCCAGCAGCCATCAACAATAGATCTTTCCCTGAACAGCAGATCCCCCTCCGAGCAAAAATTGACCCCCCCCCAGCAACAAGAAACCTACCCCCCACACAAAAATAGATCCCCACCTGCGACATTGTAGATCCCCCAGCAGCCAGCATCATTAGACCCTCCAGCATTCCTTACCATAAAATATATTCAGTGCTGGAAGTGGCGAAAAAAAGCCCCGGCAGTTCACACCACAGCATTGCTGTGGTCTGCGCTGAAAAAAAGGTTCTGCACAGTGTGCACCGCATCAAAAAAACGCTAAAGTAAATATAGTAATATCACTAACATTTCAATAAAGTTCCATGAATAAAAAGTAAACAAAGCCATCAATATTGTGTTCCTTTAGTTCACATCAGTGTCTGTGCATTCAGTGTGGCTCACTGGTGTGAATGGGCCCTTAAAGAGGTTGTATACCTGTTTTTTTTTTTGTTTTTTTTTTTTAAACAACCTGCAAGACAAAGCCATAATGAGCTAGTATGACTAGCATACTAGCTCATTATGCATCACTTACCTTAGATCGGGGCCCCCGGCGCTGTCCTCGTCTCCCCCTCTAGCCGCAGCCATCTCTCCACCCGGTTACTTCTGGGTATCGTCGCTCCGGCCAATCATAGCGCCGCTGCGGCGCTGTGATTGACCAGAGCAGCGAAGACGTCGTTCCGCGCATGCGCGCGGGAGACTTCAACTTCGGCGAATGCACCGTTGTCTACCGCGCGCATGCACCGTAGACAATATTGTAAAACCTTTTGGCAAATATCTCCTAAACCGTATAGGTTTAGGAGATATTTCTTGTACCTACAGGTAAGCCTTAATCTAGGCTTACCTGTAGGTGCAAGTTAAAATTGAGGGTATACAACCACTTTAAGTTGTTTTATTGCAACATTTTGACACGTACAAATAAACTTCCTTAGCACCCTCCTAGCATAGGCTACTAGGTACATTTCGTTTTTGGCTCCTTCAATCAAGGGACCAGTGATTTTTTATTCTGGTCTGTTCAGGGCTTTACAGGCTGGGAGTTTGATTGCTTCCCCCTGTCTCTAGAATATGTTTCTAGAGGTTGGGGGGGGGGTGGAATTCAAATGACCCGCCTGAATCTTGATCAGGGCCTAACCGATCCCTGGGAAGGTGTGCCCGGATAGTGGCTGACAAATAGTCTGAAAACCTGGAGAGATAGCTCTTTCCCCAGGAAGTAGAGTTTCAAGCCTCAGGAGGCTGTGGCCCCTGAGGCAGCCTGTGGTGTTGCTGTTCTGTGAGGTTTCACCAGTGGCAGAGCTAGGACCTGGACATGATCTGGAACTGACTACAGGACTTCACCAAAGGGATCTGGTTTAGAGAAGGACTGTCTTACTCATTGGACCATGTCAGGAGGAACCTGGAAGATGGCAGCTGTTCTGGGGACTTGTGAGTAATGACCCTGAATTGATTCCTGGTGACTGTGTGCATTTCGGATATAAGTGCCAGAGGTTGCTTGGACTGAGACTGCTCTCATAGGGTCTTAGATACTGGCAATTACCTTGTCCTCAGCAGTGTCCTGGACTGTGAGCTTAAAGAATTGTGCCCTCCTGTACTGTGTAGTATTCCTAAGATTGTTACCATTAACTGTGCAGCCTTATGGTTCCCAGCTGTGAAGACTGTCCAATATTCATATATGCTTAAAGCGGACCTTCAGTAATTTTTTCGTCTTTCCATCTATTAAATCTTCTTCCCTTGTTGTTTTAACTTTGGATAGTAAAATATTTTTTTCCTGCCAGTAAATACCTTATACAGCCCACTTCCTGTTTCTTGTCTGGTAAAAAGCCTAGGCTTATGACATCATGCACAGCTCTCTCTTTTCACTCTCGTGAGAGTTTGCCGGGAAGGGAGGGGCGATGAGTCATAAGAGGGCCAATCAGAGCTGCAGAGGTGTGTCTGTGTAAATCCAGGAAGTGAACAGACAGCAGCTTCAGCCAGTGGTTGCAGCCGGACTCAGTGAAGGGAGATTTCTGCAACATATTTGGCAAGTACGGAATCACAGTATATATAAAATAATATACAAAGTGCTTGGAGGGAAGCTTCAGAATAGCAAATATGTTTTTATTATAAATTATGTGAGCAGACTGCAGTTCCTCTTTATTATTGTCAGTGTACTGACACTGGCTGGGAAGGGGTTAACATCAGGGGTGATGAAAGGATTAACTGTGTGCCTAGCCAGTGCTTGTGTACTGTGGGGGAGGTGTTTTTACTAGAAGGAGGCATTGATCCATGTTCCTGCTTTGCAGGAACAAAGGATCAATGCCTTTCCTACTGACAGAAAGGCAATGTGCCTAATGATCGGCGGATGCTGTTGGACATCGAGTCTCCCACTGTATAATCACAGCGATTGCGAGCCGCTGGCGGCAGGAATTTGCGCCCCAGAACCGGAAGCACAGGATCACATACTAGGTCCTGTGCAGGAGAGCTGCCTTGCCGCCGTATATGTATGTTACATAGCTCCCAACTGCCCCTGATTTCGAGGGACTGTCCCTGATTTGGAGCAATGTCCATATGTCCCCCATTCCTCCTCATTTGTCCCTCATTTTCGTCTTATATAAATAGATGTATATAAAATGCACTTTTTAAGTATCAAAAAGTGTTTTCCAGCGCTAAACCTTTCATCTGATTTCTAAATTGCTGCATTTGTAGATTCCAAAAGCCAATATAAAGGAATAGTAGTGGTAAAAAAAGCACTTGTGGGTTTAACCAATCTCTCATACAATTCTCCTTTAACGGGGTGTGGCAAGGGGTGTGTCCTATGCCTGCATACTTTTGCTGATAGGTGTCCCTCATTCCCGTCTCAAAAAGTTGGGATGGTATGATGTTATACGGTCGGCAAGAGGTTAAGCTGTTACGATAAAACCTAAAAGCTGATTGGTCACTATTCATAGCTGCACCAAATTCTGTGCGCACCAGTTTTAGAAAATATCCCCCATAGACACGATGATGTTGTCACTGGGTCCAAAATAAAGTGTTTATTGAAAAAAATAAGGGTTTATTGAAAAATTTTCATTAGCGTGTTGATCGGGGGAGGAAAGAAGGCAAAATATAAGCAGATTAAACTTCAGCTTTAATCACACACAACAGGCACCTCCAGGTCAAGTCCTTCCTTAGCGTAGGCCTCCCAGGTGCACAGAGTACACGGATGCTTTGGAACACGCTTTTCTGGGTCTATTATGTTCAGTCTTTTATTAAAAACATTGCAGTTTCCTATGATACACAATGCTTCAGGAGCTCAGTGAAGAGGGCATATCGAAGCTGCTAGAGCGCTAAGCACATCCAAGCATATTGCTGTGTTTTAGAAATGTCAAGTGTTCGGTTTTTTTTTTTTTAAAGAAGCTGGCATACCATTGCTTTATTTTGTCGGGGTTTACATCTACTTTAACTATTTTGATCTTGGTTATAGTGGGGTCAGGGATTTCATAAAGGACATACCGAGACTATTAGTTGGAGCCACTTGGAAGAGTTAACCTCTTGAAATGCAGAGCTAAGAGGGGCATGGTAGGTGGCACCTGGAGAGTAAAACAGTTTTAGCTGTTAAAATGCATATCCTTATCTATACCCATGTGGGAAGAGTATTTTAGTGTTATATTGATACCCTAGTGTTGGTACCATAGTTTATTTGGCATACTGTAGAATGGCATCACACTGGAAAGCCATATCATTGCACTTTTGCAACATCTTGGAAGAAATGGCTCATTTGCTGCTTGTCCGGTATCTTCCCCTGTTCTCAATAGTATTACTGAACACATACTGAATTATGTAGAGTAAAATAGTCACTACTCCCCCCACGGATTCCTCCTTTGGAACAAGTGGTAAATTTGATGGAGGAGGTAATGACTGTCATGTTCTAAATAATTCAGAAAGCTGCTAAGGATAGGGCAGTGAAGATGAACATCAGAAGGAATATGAATTGGGAATAGCTGATTTAAGTAACATCACATAAGTAAATACTACCAAACATTGATTATTTAGATTTAGGTGGAGTTATTTATTCATACTTATATCGCACTGCAATATTCATGCCAAGGGGAAGTCAATGGCTGATGATAGCTGTCAATCTGGACAGTCAACTCTAAATAATGGATCTACTCAGGGCATGTCATCAGTTTAACAGTCAGTTAAATCTATATGTGTATGGGATCAGCTTAATGTAAACAATATTTTAAATGAGTGTTTGCCTCTATTAGGTTAATTAAACTTAAACATTTTCCGTATGCTGGACAGTCTCTGCTTGTTAGTGTTGTAGGAACAGAGGTACCGAAGGTTGTAGTTGGGCTCCTAGGGCAGGCATAGGGCCTTTGTAACCATATGTAAACCAGCTCAAGTATACAGCCTAATCATTTCTACAAAGGATGGGGACATACTAGAGCAGCCATTATCAACCAAGAGGCCATTTAATCCTATGTTTCCTTCAGAGGTTACTAGGGGTTCCTTGAGCTGTGGATGGTGATGGATGGTCATTTGATGGTGCTTGGTCAGTACCACTTGGCCAGCTGCATGGCCCCAATGATCATGTTTAGCTCTCTGTAAGGGTAACATTCTGTCCTTTCTGATGAAAGGGTCAATTTTCCTCTGACCACCAATTAATTGGTTTTATTAAGGGTTCCCTGAGACCTAAAAAATTATTTCAAGGATTCCTCTGGGAAAAAAAGCTTGACAAAGTCTGTACTAAAGTGCTAGAGAAATTGGCAAGTTTAGGCAGTTTAGAAATAATATGAGGCTTTAGGCACAGTAGGCAAGGGAGTGGACATGTGAGCTGCAGTTGAGTGTCATTGCTGTTGTTTAGTCCATGGCAGTTGTCACGGAGTGACTTATATCCAACACTGGGGTCCAGTTATGTGTCAATGTTTCAAACAATGCCACTCTTGCCTGTAGCAAAGCATGCACTTGTATATATAAAAAAAAAAAAAGTCCATGTTACCACTTGGACTTACCACTTACCACTTTCAATATACTCAGTTCCATTATATTTGAAGTACAAAAGAAAACGGAGAGTCAAAAATGACATAGTAGATTGTCTGGATGTGATTAAAGTGGAAGTAAAAGCTACTTTTTATCTTGTACCTACAGGAAAGCCTCTAGTAAGGCTTACCTGTAGGTACAGTGAATATCTTCTAAACTTGCACTGTTTAGGAGATATTCACACGGGATGCAGTCAGTGACATCACTGCGCATTTGCTCTGAAGGGACGGCATACCCGTGCATACAGCTGGAACCCGCGAACCCAGAAGGAAGACCGGGGGAAGATGGAAGCCATGACATCGCTGTGCTGGATGGCTTTGTATGCAGGTACGTCTGTCATACAAGCATATTGTGGCATAGCGCTGCAGGGGGCCCATATTTTTTTTTTTTGGGGGGGGTTACTACCACTTTAAATCAATTTTATTTGAAGTTGATTTCATGCATATTTTTTTTTTTTTACTAGGAATTTTGAAAAGAAACGTTATTTTAAATGTTATTTTACATTACTACTGCAGTGAATGGATCATGTTAACAACTGATCAGGGAATAGTTGCAGGGGACGTAAAGTAATGCATTGGCGTGGATTTATTAAAGACAAATAGACTGTGCACTTTGCAGGTGCAGTTGCTCCAGAGCTTAGTAAATGAGGTGAAGCTTCACTTTGCAAAGAATACCCAATCACATTCAATGAAAGCAAAAAAAAGAAAACTGCTTTTTTGCTCGCACGTGATTGGATAATGGATGTCAGCAGAGCTTCTACTCATTTACTAAGCTCTGGAGCCAGGGCCATTGCTACCACTAGGCAAACTAGGCAGCCACCTAGGGCACACTGCTGCCTAAGGTGCCCGGCCACTGGTGTTCCTACTCTCTTCTCTCTGCAGCAAGCAGCCGCCGCTCCGTTCGCCCATAGTGGCAGAGGACTGTGTCTGTGTCCTAACTCCCAAATGAATGGAAGCAAGCAAACATTCATTGATGCTGCATTTGATGGGCGCTGGTGAGGCTGCATTTGATGGGCGCTGGTGAGGCTGCATTTGATGGGCGCTGGTGAGGCTGCATTGATGGGCAATGTTGAGGCTGCATTTGATGGGCCTGGTGAGACTGCATTGATGGGCAATGGTGAGGCTGCATTTGATGGGCGCTGGTGGGGCTGCATTTGATGGGTGCTGGTGGGCTGCATTTGATGGGCGCTTCATTAAAAAGGTAGGGTATACATGGGCAGGGCAAATGGGGTGGAGTCAGGGGTGGAGCGGAAAAATTAGGTTTTGCCTCGGGTGTCAAAAATCCTTGCATCAGCCCTGTCTGGAGCAAGTGCACTTGCAAAGTGCAAACTATTTGCCCTTAGTAAATCCACCCTATTATCTTCAACCACTGATTCTTCCTCCATCATCTAGCATGGCACCAAATATTACCCTCAGCCTTGCTAAGATAGTATGCCATTACAATAATGATGTATCATTAAACAAACTCAGCTGCAAATCGACTACCCTGGTAGGAACAAAAAAAATATTTGTCGATGCAGTCATATTTTCAAACTTACAGTCTTTTATACCTTTTACAAGAGTCCTCATTACTGGGGTAAACAGTTATTTTTCATGCTGGAGGCAAATGCAATTATTATTATTGTTATTATTATACTTTTTTTAAATGTTGCCTATCTTAAGCTCCTTACCCCCCTAGGCATTTCACAGAAATGACATAACTTACTAGATAAATGTTCCTGCTGGAAGGAAAAATCACTACCTGTTTTTCTTATTGACAAAGCTAAATCATTTCCCCTTTTCACTTCGAGTAACTAGAGCATACAATCTCATCCAATTTTAAATAATAGGACTGTAATTCTGTATCATATATAAAAGGCTCTTTTTCTGTTATATTTTAACTGGGGAGAATAAATGGAACGCCTGTCAATTTACTGGTGGGGAAATTCTGAATAATCATCATTTTAATCATATATAAAACTTGAATAAATTGATACTGGTCAACGACATATGGAAGAAGGGGACTGGCTTTTCCACGTGATATGATTACCATCTATTGTCCAAGCTCACTTACAGTGTGAACCAGTGTTAGTCCCCTTTCACACTTATACGACTTGTCCAACGATTTGGGACTGCAAAGTAGCATGACAAGTCGTTCCCCATGATTTCCAATGACAGCCATTCATATTAGTACGACTTCAAGTCGTTCCGACTTCAAAGTAGTCCCTGCACTACTTTGGTCCGATTTTTGATGCCACTTACACAGGCATTCCTAGAGATCGTGGCAAAAATCGTGTCAAAAATCGCGTCAAAATCACAGTAAAATCTTTGAACTTTGAAGTCGCACAAGTGTGAAAGGGGCCTTAGGCTGATGTCAGATAATCCTGCTAAGAAAATCATAGTTAAATTTATGGAATTGCTAACTGGCTAATTTCTCAGCTATTTATCGCTCAGTTGCTCAGCAATTGAGTTTTAGCAACATCCATGGACTAAAACTGGCAATAAATGGATTGATATTCAGCCGGTTCAGCAGCTTCCTGCTGAACCAGCCAAATTGTGATCCATCTATAGCCGTTCCCATTCGTGAGAAGTCGATCTAACGATCGACTTCTCATGAACTGGCTTGTGGGTACATTTTTGCACAATCCACACATGCAGCCAATCGGCTGCAGTGCTGATCAATGAATTCTGATGGCAAGGAGTCCCACTGGCAGAATACACTTACACAGCTGGGAGAACTACTCCATCTACCTTGAATGTGTGGATGGGGGAAAAAACTGAATCATATATGGCCAGCTTTAGTTACAGATCAATGATGGCAGACATTCTCTGCTACAAATCCGACCATGTCAACCCAATGCCATACCACTAGTTTAGTTTGTACCAGTGAAGGTTCACTAGCGACAAATCGCTTTTGATCACCAGCATTAGCAGTTTGTAGCAGCGATTAATTTATGCTACAGAATTACCCATTTGACATCATTCTTAAGCCCCATACACACGGTCGGACTTTTTCATGGATTCTGTCCGATCGGACAAGGTTGTTGAAAAATCAGACCGTGTGTATGCACCATCGGACAGTGTTCGTCGGTTTGTCCGACGGACAAAGTCCTATCTCCTGCTGGAAAGATTTGCCGTCAACCCGGTCCGATCACACCAAACCCGATCGTGTGTACGGTTGTCCGACCGGACAAAGTGCTACGCATGCTCAGATCACATTACAAGACCAAAGCTATTGGCTACTAGCCTCTACGTAGTCCCGTCGTAGGCAACAAACGTCACCACGTTCAAAATGATCGGATTTTCCGACAACTTTGTCCGACCGTGTGTACGCAAAACCAACATCAGACAAAGTATGACGGACATGATCCGACGGTCCTGGTCCGCGGATTGTCCGACCGTGTGTATGGGGCTTTAGAATTAGAATTGCTGCATTGCCTGGGTTTGGTCTTCACCCCTGTTGTCTGAAAATCTCACATTTCCTAGATTTATGAATACAGCCATACCGACTTTAAAATTGCTTCATTTTATTTCTGCTTCTCTTCTATAGTGCAGTGAAATACTTCTGTTAAAACTTCTAGACAAGAACGTGAGAGCTTGTGTGCACAGCTTGCACTGTCAAGTTTTGCCAGCTAACTAATTACTCAACAACTGACATTCTTTTCTTTTTCACCTTGTTATACTTGGACTCACTAAAGATTATTATAAATACTGCAGCAGTGTCTGTAATGGTTCACATTGAGCGGAAAATATATTATATTTTATAGAACTAGAGTTTATTATTATATTTTAATTTTTTCAGTAAAAGTAATTTTTTAAATGACCACTCTATTTTTTTTGTTGATGCACCCAAGTAGGTTTGTTCTCTAATGGCTTCAATTCCAGCAACTCAAGGGCTTTCCTATTACATAGGGCTTTCCAATAACTCTTGGTAGTTGAACAGAGCTATGGAGAAGTGAAGTGATATATATATATATATATATATATATATATATATATATATATATATATATATACACACACACACACACACACACACACACACATATATATATATATATATATATATATATATATATATATATATATATAAATATTTTATTAACAGAAAAATAATACCGTCTATATCAATCACATACAGTAGGTATCCTCTTCCTAACTTTAGAGTATCACAGTTATTCTACATCTGTAGCTTGGAGCTTAATGAAGATTACAATAAAGATTATTATTTTATTTATTTTTTTACAAACAAAGGTGCTTTATTGTTGTCATGTAGGTTAAATAAACAGCATAACCATTGGTATAGTACATAGCATTACATAAATAAGCATTATGCACATACACGTCTGAAAGGACGGTGCGCAGCAAAACATGCAGCAAGAGTTCTCAATCAGAAGAGCAGGTATACTCAGTAGGTACAATCTACAATAAAGATTATTATTTAAATTTTTTTTTACAAACAAAGGTGCTTTATTGTTGTCATGTAGGTTAAATAAACAGCATAACCATTGGTATAGTACATGAATGAATGAATAATTTGTATAGCGCTACAATGCGAACTGAATCGCCTCAAGGCGCTGTATTCCTGCTTTGTTGTCAAGCTTCTTAGAAGAGGTAGGTCTTGAGTTTTTTCCTGAAGGCCTGATGGTTTTCTTCCATGCGGATGTAGGTTGGTAGAGCGTTCCATAGCCGTGGTCCTTGGACAGTGAATCTCCGTTCCCCCTTTGATTTGTAGCGGGATTTGGGAATGAGGAAGAGGTTTTAGTTAGACGATCGAAGACTGCGATTGGGTGTGTAGTGTTTTATTTTCTCGAGAAGGTGTTAAGGAGCATCTCCATGGGTACATTTGTGGGTGAGGCAGAGGGTCTTGAATGTGACCCGATTCTTTACGGTTAGCCAATGTAGGCTCCTCAGGGAAGGGGAGATGGATTCCCAGGGTTTTTTCCATAGCATTACATAGCATTACATAAAATAGCATTATGCACATACACGTCTGAAAGGACGGTGCGCAGCAAAGCATGCAGCAAGAGTTCTCAATCAGAAGAGCAGGTATACTCAGTAGGTACAATCTAAGCAGGTATCTATTAGCATATATCAACAGTTACTCATATTAGGATATGTGGTCCTCCCCATTATATTAGTCCATGGTCCAAACTTTATCATATTTCCACTGGTATCCTCTGTAGATATAAGTGATCCTATACATAGGTAGGGCATCTCTAATCAGTGCCTTCCAGGAGGAGATATGGGGGGGGGGGCTGGTCCGGTAGAATCCATTTGAGCAGTATTTCTTTTTTAGCGTAAAAGAGAAGGTATGAGATTAGCAATTTTAAATGATGAGAACGTTGCTCATCATCATGAACCCCCACTAGGGCAAGCTCAGGTGACATTGGAAGGGATAGTTGCATTCTGGAGTTTACAATAAAGATTTTATTAGATTATTTTTTTTATAGGTAAATAGCCATAAAGGCTGGTATCCATTAGACTTGAAGACTTGGCTTCAAAGCACTTTCACATTATTCATAATAAAGAATCTCCCATACACCATTTTTTAACAGAAAAATAATACTGTCTATATCAATCACATGTTACAGTAGGTATCCTCTTCCTAACTTTACAGTATCACAGTTATTCTACATCTGTAGTTTGGAGCAAATGAATGTATCTCAATAAAGATTTTATTGTAGTAACTTCACTATGGGGATTTTGAACAGTCTAGAGCCCTATTCACATGTACACGATTTGAATGAATTTCCAAAAATGCTTAAATTCTCAACACAAAATTTCTATTCTAGCCTATGGAGCCCATTTACACCTGAATGATGTGCTTTTACTTAAGAAGTACAGGAGATTTTTTGGGGCTGAAAAAGTGAATTTTTGCCATAAAAATATTCAAACACATGTAACAAAATCTTCATGGCTACCAACTGTCTCCTCCTAGTAACTTGCTTTAAATAGGTCTAAAGGTCATGAAAATAGTTTTGTTTGTGTGTATTTCAGATAACGAAATAATGAAACTCAATAAAATGTATCTGATATAGAAAAAAAAATTGGCCTAAACAAAAAGCTTCTGCCCTAAAAGTGTCGAAAATTTGTGTATACATGCCAAAAATGGAAAAAGATATCCATGCTCAAGTATTCACCTAATCTACTTATCCAGGTCCTATGCTGTCATCTTTCTGTACCCCTATAGAAAACTATAAGGGGGCGGGTGCAAGACCAGTCACCATGCACAAGGAGAGAGAGTGGTCTGTATTACAGGAAACTACTGCACAGATGCAAAGTGCTATAGTTGTTTAATTGTTTAGTTGCTGGATTAATCAGTACTTGACCCAATGACATGGTTGTAGGAAGCTTGCTAGGGTGCAGAAAAAGTAAAAAGAAAAGTCATTTAAATAGTAATTAAAAAGTATTTAACTCTTGCAGTAGTGAATTCCTACATGTGTTAGATAAATATGTGGTAGGTGGGGACTTTAACTCTGTTGCACATCCCCTTTTAGATAGAAGTAGGCCCTCACATCACGCCACCTCTTTTCCCAAAACATTGACAAAAGCCTTGAATTCAATGCAACTCTTGGACACCTGGAGAGCCTTGAACACAGGAGCCAAAGAATATACCCACTACTCCAACCCTCACGACAGCTATGCTAGGCTAGACTACATATTCACCTCCCCCATCCTTTTGGCCAACTCGGCTAAGGCGGATATAAGAATTTGCCCATGGTCAGACCACCAGGTGGTCTCCTTTCAAACAACTCATGTTGGAATATCTCCCTCGGTGGCCTCATGGAGACTAAATGACTCCCTGCTGTCAGATCCAGCAATTTTCGCACAAATAACTTCTTACATAAAGGAATACTTCCACTTTAATAACACAGCAGACATATCACCTCACTCCCTGTGGTCGGCCCACAAAGCGGTTCTTAGAGGCCAACTCATTGATATAGCGGTCAGAAACAAGAAACAGAAACTAACTAAGATTGTCTCACTCTCCCAAGACCTTAAAGATCTGTACTACACTCATGCCCGGGATCAATCCCCACAAACCCTAGCGCAAATTAACCAAAAAAGATTGGAATTAGACACCATACTATCTGACAAAACGGAAAAATCCCTTAGGTGGTCTAAAGCGAAATTCCTACTACACGGTAACTCAGCATCAGGTATGTTCTCACGTAAGCTACACCAATCCCTCCAACCCACACATGTCTATAAACTCAAGAATAGTGACGGCCAGATAGTAACCCACCCCAAAGACGTTCTGCAGATATTCACCAATTTCTATCAATCCTTACTATCCCCCCCTGACACCCCCCCTGCCCCTGATCTTTCCCAGTGGCTGGACTCCCTAAACCTCCCCAAACTTTCAGAGGAACAGGTATCCACACTTAATGCACCTTGCACTGAACAAGAAGTCGCCCTAATTATTAAATCCCTGAAAACCTCCACAGCCCCCGGCCCTGATGGATTCACTCCCCTATACTACAAAAAATTCGCCCAACTATTAACACCCCAGTTGACTAGAATGATAAACCACACACTACAAGGACACACACCACCTGCAGATATGCTCTATGCAAATATGACACTAATCCCGAAACCAAATAAAGACCACACTCTCCCACAGAATTATAGACCGATTTCGGTGTTAAATAATGATACTAAGATTCTGGGTAAACTCTTAGCTAACAGGCTCGCCCCAATAGTCTCATCCCTAATTGGTCCGGAACAAACTGGCTTCATTCCCAATAGACAGATTACCGATAACATCAGGCTTGCAACGAACATAATCCAGGACGCAGAAACCTCCTCCCAAAAAGTCCTGATTCTGGGTCTGGACATTCACAAGGCCTTCGACAGTGTCCTATGGCCATATATCGACCAAGTTCTGGAGAAATTTGGCTTCTCTGGAGAATTCGTACGGGGTTTCAGGGCACTATACCATGAGCCCCGTACCAGGATTAAGCTCCCAGGTTGCTCCTCCGAGTACTTTGCCCTCGGCAGGGGCACCAGACAAGGGTGCCCCCTTTCCCCATTGATATTTGCCCTCGCGATCGAGCCCCTAGCTAAAGCGATCATAAACAACCCCAACATCAAAGGATATTCCAAGGGAGAAGGTGAATACAAGATTAGCCTTTATGCGGACGACGTCCTTGCTTTTCTCCCTGATCCTCTAGTCTCCCTTCCCAACCTCCTTAACACCCTCCAGACATTCCGGGGATACTCTGGCCTAGGTATCAACCTCTCCAAATGTTCGGCCCTCCCTATTAACATTCCACAACAAATCAAAGAAACGCTCGCACATTCTTTCGGCCTCTCACTATCTAAGACCACCCTGTCATATCTAGGAATCCATTTAGCTCCTTCCCTTACAGGTATCTACAATGCCAATTATACAACGGCCTTCAGCATGGTCAGACGTTGGCTCAAACTATGGTCAACCTTCAACATCTCCCTTCTAGGCAGAGTAGTTGCTATAAAAATGTCCATACTACCAAAGCTACTATACTTTTTTAGGGTTCTCCCCAACTATGTTGCCCGCCGGTCTCTCCTCTCTATTCAAAGGGACATCAACTCCTTTATATGGCACAATAAAAAGCCCAGATTTGGCAAATCTTTAGCTCATAGACCCATGTCACGAGGAGGCCTAGGCCTACCAAACATCTGGCTATACTATATTTCTGCTAGGCTAGCCCAGATGGCTCAGTGGCACTCCACCTCAGGCTATACCCCCTGGCTCCGATTCGAGACACAATCAATCCGCCCCTTTTTTCTCCCTGGCCTCCTATGGCAAGTCAACCTTAAACCCAGTGAAGTGAGCCCCCTGAATAAAGTGGTGGGCCAATCCCTGCAGATATGGGCATTGTACCGTACCAAGCTGAAACTTAAATCCCCCTCCCCCCCCCCAAACGTCATTTCTCGGCGATAAGAGCTTCCCTTTAGCTTTCCACTCTCCTGCAACTTACGCGTGGTGGATTCACCACTCGCTAGTCACCCTGAAATCACTCACTAACCGCTCAGGCTTCATCCCATTTACTGACCTACAATCCCGCTTCCAGATCCCTAGAGAAGAATTTTATAAATATCTGCAAATCAGACACTTCTTCCAGACTCTCCTAAAAAATACAGCCAACACTCCCCCTAACTTCTATGAACAAATCTGTTTGACACAATCCAGAGATAAAGGAATACTATCCTTTATTTACAAAAACCTACTAGACCTAGACCTCCCCGAAAAGTCCACGGCCATGCTTAAATGGGAATCTGACCTGGACCACGTCTTCACGGTTGAAGAATGGTCAGATATGCTGACAAACTTACACAAAAGTTCAAAGTCCATCGCAGTCAAAGAAACAATCCTCAAAGTCCACTCTAGATGGTACCTCACTCCTGACAGAGTCCACAAATTTTACCCCACGGTTCCTGAAACCTGCTTTAGGGGCTGCCAAGAGGTGGGCACGATGCTGCACACCTTCTGGAGTTGCCCTCACCTACAGCATATCTGGAATCAAGCCTCTATTAAAGTGGAGGCCCTCTCAGGTTCCAACACAGCACTAACAGCGCCTATATGCCTTTTATTTGCCCCTATCCCAGGTATCCCCCCATCCACACGAAATTTGATCAACACTTTGTTCTCAGCTATCCAGTGGACTATAGCTCTAAACTGGAAATCTAGATCGGTCCCATGGGCCCAAGTCTTACAAAGAATGGAAGCCGTTCGTCTTATGGAAAGATTGTTCCACACCATAATGGATACTATGCATATATATGATAAAAAATGGTCTGACTGGTTCCTAGACCAACTATTGGCTATACCAGACCCTTTACAGCCTCCTTTATAAGCGAGTAAAGCTCACGTTCAGGGACCAGGAGCTCTCTTCATTACGCCCCTTATATATTAGGTAGCCCATAAATACGGTAAAATTCTCATGGTAGTAACTGTATAGCCCTTTTTTGTTTTCATGACAATTGTTATGGTTTTGTAAGTTGTTAATTTTAGTATATGATTTTGTATATGAAGAACAGATGAGAAACTCTACTTACGGACAGCACCTGCTCAACAATACCCCCCAACTGGATTCCCACTCACCTCTTAAGATCACTCTTTCTACCAGTTTGACTGATTGTACAGATGCTATATGTTGGAATGTAACTAAAAAGTGTCTCCCTCCTATGCAATACTACATGTCCAAATGTTTACGTTCATTTGTATATATTCTTGCAATTCTCATCAATAAAAAAGTTTGTATCTAAAAAAAAAAAAACAAAAAGCTTGAAAATTTGTGTATACATGCCAAAAATGGAAAAAGATATCCATGCTCAAGTATTCACCTAATCTACTTATCCAGGTCCTATGCTGTCATCTTTCTGTACCCCTATAGAAAACTATAAGGGGGCGGGTACAAGACCAGTCACCATGCACAAGGAGAGAGAGTGGTCTGTATTACAGAAAACTGCTGCACAGATGCAAAGTGCTATAGTTGTTTAATGCTGGATTAATCAGTACTTGACCCAATGACATGGTTGTAGGAAGCTTGCTAGGGTGCAGAAAAAGTAAAAAGAAAAGTAATTTAAATAGTAATTAAAAAGTATTTAACTCTTGCAGTGTGTTTGGGGGGGCGTTGGGTAAGCATCTGCAGTGGCATTTTTTTGTTCCAGCCTGGAGTTTAGCTTTAGGACACCTGTAAGAAGGTTGAAATGCATGTAGTTAGTTTCCAGCACCTTCCCCAGGCTTGGAAAAGGGTTACGCATTCTCAGCTTAGTTCCTGGGCTACTTTGATTTTGGTGGGCCCACCTGTTATATAAAGAGGAGGATTGCTGAGATCGGGGAGTGCCGTAGGTAGCCATGAAGTTCTGCCGCTGAACAGAAAGCCGAGGAAAAGACGTCAAGATACCGGGAACCACGGACAGCATCCAAGTCATGGACAATGCCTATATGGACTCATAGGAGTCATGGAGGTATGCCTGGCAGGACCCCATTCTGTTACTGGGAGTGAGGTAGCTGGACTGGTGGAATGGAAGCAGGCTCAGCTTGTTCCTCCTAATGCAACATACAGGTTACAGTGTATAGTGACATGGGACAAGTCGTTTTTCAGAGGAACTTTACATTTATTACTACATACAGTGAGGCTCATCTCTAAGTCAGGGAACTGCCTTAATCTTAGATTCTTCCCATGACAGCAGTCTCTGCCTGGCCCAAGGCATTGATGAGTACACTCCACGAGTGTGTGTTACCCCACATGCATGGGCACAGTAGGCCCCGCCCACACAACACTCTGTCTTCTGCCTATCCAGAGTTTACTGCTGATCGGGTATCTGGGTGGATCCCGACATTATTGTTGGGATAAATCCAGAAACTGGATCAGCTCTGTAACGTCAGCCAACAGCACACTTTAGCCCGCTGACGGACGATTCTGGGTCACAGGAGAGGACAAGCAACTGCACCCCTGTGACTCACAAAAGAAGCATGGCCAAAACTGCATTGGTCATATTTCTCTTTTAATTCTAGTTCATGTGTGGGACTCTGACATGAATAAAGATGCTTATCCAAGTATTATTACTACTGGTATGTTTACTGTAGGTTTGCTGAGTACCATCTGAGAAATGAGTGCATTTCCTGTTTATGTTGTACTTTTCAATAATGTGGTCAGTCTTAATGGTTTACAAAGTACAGTGCTGGTAAAGGATTAAGATTGTAGAAAAAATGATATGCATCATTGACAATTACTCCTAATTTGATGGTGTTTCCCCTTTTAAAGCAGCACTATATTTCAAAACCGAATGATCTCATACATGTTAAAAGCGCTGCTAATAATTTTTACAATTGTGTAAGAGAATCTGTAGAAGTACAGAGATGAAGATAATTGACATTTATTTCATGTTGTACGGCCTATTGTTCTGTGTAAAGCGCCAACAGACGCAACAAAATGACAGCTGGTACTTTTCTTCTATTTGATGTCTGGGCAGGAAGTCAGCTGTGTATAGGAAAGCTTTGCTCTATAATATATCACTTTGTTCAGATTCTCTTCTAAAATATGCTGTATATTTATCCATGAATGTTATTAAAAAATACATATTGTGACAGTGCAAGGCCCAGTCACTGTAGAGAATAGGCAAAAGAGACACAAGATTTGCATGAATACAGAGGGCTCCGGAATATCCATTTTAAGAGGAGAAAGATGGCTTTTTAGCTTTCTCTGAGTTTTGGCGTTCCCGAATTGGGTTCCAGAGGTTGGAGACATTGAAGAGCTATGGGAGGGAAGAAGCCTCCAACCCATTGTCCAGGTCTTACTGGAAACTGGTAGGCTGTGCGTGCAAGTGTGCACAGCTTTTATAATCATAGACTTGGGCTTAATTCAAGGCTCCCATTAGGAGGCAGGTGTGCTCTATTTAGGAGACCATACTCCACGCTGAGGTCTGGAGCTTCTTTGTTTCGAGGACTGAGAAAGTCAAGACACCTGAGTGAGTCTAGAGGACTGGGAGAGTTGAGAAGACTGAGCGAGTTCAGTGGTATGAGAGAACCTAGAGGTATAAGAGAACCTAGATGACTGAGAGGACTGAGAGAACCAATGGCTGCAGCGTCGATCAGTGTATTCTGATGAGTGGGGGGTGCTGTCAGAATACAAAGACACAGCGGGGGAGATACCTGCATCAACATCGTGAATTTGAATCTGTGAATTTCTTTTTGCTATTTAAACCCATTGGTTGAAGGAAAAGACCTCAATGTGTATACCCAGCTTTAAATTGAGAACAACATGGAAGGCAGCTGCTCCATATACCTGTTTCAGTTAAAGTCTTCAGTGACAGGATCCATAAGCCAACTAGGGTTCCTCCAGAGATTGGTAGGGGTTCCTTGAGAAATGTGCAAATTCTGCTTCTCAGAAAACCACTGAAACCAATAAACATTTAGCTTTTTGTAAGGGGAGATTCTTCCCAATGACCACAAATGTAAGGAGCATTCTTCCCATTGACCATCATGCTAATGTCCCATGATCCGTAGCTATAGTAATTATTATTAGGGTTTCCTTAGACAAGAAAGTTAATACAGGGGTTCCTCAGTATTAAACAGGCTGAGAAAGGCTGCCCCATTCATACCGCCAAATCTTGGGATCCAAATGAGCCATTTGTGGAAAGCAGAATACATTTGTAGGGGGATCTCAGATGCCTTTTTTGTTATCAGTTCTGGTCTACAGACTTGTTGTCCCTCAACAAGTTACTGTTCATGTGAGCAGCCAGGACATATGGGCAATTGTCAGTGGATCTGCTACCAATGCATCAATGCATGTCAATAGGTAAATAGCCATAAAGGCTGGTATCTATAAGACTTGAAGGCTTGACTTTGCCCATTTATCCAAAACACTTTCACATTATTTGTAATAAAGCATCTCCTATACACCATTTTATTAACAGAAAAATAATACTGTCTATATCAATCACATGTTACAGTAGGTATCCTCTTCCTAACTTTAGAGTATCACAGTTAGGCCCCTTTCACACATGCGGACCGTTCGTCCGTTTTGTCATACGTCCGTTTACGGATGAAAACGGACATTAATGCTTGTCTATGGGATAGCGGACGTTAGCGGATAATCATCCGCTAACGTCCGTTAACATCCGTCTCCGTTAAGGTCCGTTTTTCGGAACGGAAGAAGACCCTATTTTGTCTTCCGTAAAAAATACGGAACGGACGAAAAACGGACGTTAGCGGACGATCCGTTCACATCCGATCCGCTGACATCCGTTTTTCATCCAAAAAATTCCCATAATTCATGAAAAACTGTTTTTTTAAAAAAAAAAAAAACAGATAAAAAACGGACATAAACGGATAAAAAAAACGGACATAAACGGATAAAAAACTGATGAAAAACTGACGTAATCGGATGAAAAACGGACGTAAACGGATGAAAAACGGAAATGAAAATGGATGAAAACTGATGTTTACTGACAACAACTGATAAAAAAACGTGACTGAACTGATCTGATGTACGGTCCGCATGTGTGAAAGGGGCCTTATTCTACATCTGTAGCTTGGAGAAAATGAATGTATCTCAATAAAGATGTTATTGTAGTAACTGCACTATGGAATTTTTGAACAGTCTAGAGCCCTATTCACATGTACACGATTTAAATGAATTTCCAAAAATACTTCAATTCTCAACACAAAATTTCCATTCTAGCCTATGGGGCCCATTTACACCTGAATGTGCTTTTACTTAAGAAGTACAGCAGATTTTTTGGGGCTGAAAAGGTGTATTTTTGCCTAAACACATGTAACAGCATATCTTCATGACTACCAACTGTCTCCTCTTAGTAACTTGCTTTAAATTGGTCTAAACGTCATGAAAAATAGTTTTGTTTGTGTGTATTTCAGATGACAAAATAATGAAACTCAATAAAATGTATCTGATATAGAAAAAAAAAAAAAAAAAAAAAACAGTCTAAAAAAAAAAGCTTTTGCCCTAAAACGTGTCGAAAATGAGTGTATACATGCCAAAAATGAAAAAAGATATCCATGCTCAAGTATGCACCTAGTCTACTTATCCAGGTCCTATGCTGTCATCTTTCTGTGCCCCCAGTCCTTGCTCTACCTCCCATTACCCATCCCCGGATGCTTCCTTGCATGTATTTTTGTATGCTTACTATTGGCGCCTTCAGACCTTGGGGTTGTTTTACTAAGGGCAAATAGACTGTGCATTTTGCAAAGAGCAGTTGCTCCACAGCTTAGTAAATTAGGGGAAGCTCTGCTGACTTCCATCATCCAATCATGTGAGAGCAAAAATACTTTTTTTAATTTTTTTTTTGCATGTGATTGGGTATTCTTTGCAAAGTGAAGCTTTACCTCATTTACTAGGCTCTAGAGCAGTGATGGCGAACCTTGGCACCCCAGATGTTTTTGACTACGCTTCCCATGATGCTCAACTACACTGCAGAATGCAATAGCATTATGGGAAATGTAGTTCCAAAACATCTGGGGTGCCAAGGTTCGCCATCACTGCTTTAAAGCAACTGCACTTTGCAAAGCGAGCCTTTAGTAAATCCTTTAGTAAATCAACCCCTTTGTGTCCAGTGTGCCTCTCATCCTGTGCTAGGTAGTTTTCAGTGATGCAGAAAGTATTGTTAACATGATGACATTAGCGTCATTCTTTGCATCATTGTTCTGTGCAAGGTATTGTGGTGATTCCTTCCAACTTGGAGTGGGCCCATGGTACACTGCATTCCAGGAAACACACCCAGCCTCATTTAACCCGCAGCAGGGCCGGTGTTGGAACATTGAGTGGGTGAACATTGAGTGGGTGAGTCTGCAGGGTGCAGGGGACAACATTGGGAAGGTGATGTTACAGTGAGAGATGCATTTTTCTATATGTAGAGCTATTACAAAAATGTTATTCTTTTAATGAGAAACATTGTTATTATGGGGTTTCCTTAAAGTGGAAGTAAACCCTCCTATCGTTTTCAGCCATGGAAGCTGCCATCTTTGCCTCTGTTTAATTTTCAACTGCCACGGTGCTGCACATGTGATCCGTTATGACACCAGCCATTGGATGGTTTGACTGTTTGGTTGAGAGCACAGCCAATGTGCAGTTAGCATTCACGGCATGCCTTTTTTTTGAAACTGTTAAATCGATGGGTTTACTTCCGCTTTAAATGGAAAGTGGCCGTATGTTAGTTTTCCTGTCTGGCAAATGCCTAATGGGTTATGATATAGATACCGTATAATATATATGTATGTATATATTATGTTTGAACACACAGTATAATTATCCTTTTACTTATTCATGAATACATTCCTGAAGAGTTGTGCAAGGTGTTTAGGTGCTATTTTAGAAGAGGGACTGACTGATCATATCCAGCTGTCATAACAAATTAGGAAACTCAGAAATGAAGATAATGGATTTCTGACTTGCTATTTGAGCTGATACCTAAAAGCCACCACTAGTAAGGAATAACCATCTGCTCTGACTGCCCAGATGCTAATTTAGTTGCACACTTGTCACATTTTTATAATGTTATAATTATTAAAGTGCAGCATGATAATGACTGTTAATTCCCCTTTTATTAGTCCTGTTATGCAAATTGGAAGGGTGTCATGTTCCTATTTGTAATGTAATGCTTTGTGATGACATCCATTCTTCAGAATTCTGATATGTTCGCAATAGATATTCTTTACTAAACACTCTAAAATAATTTTTGGACTTCTGTACGGCTTCGTTTGAGTAAAGTAATCGTATTTACATGTAGAGTTGATTACTGTGTTAACCACATGGTGGCAGTATTTTTTGGGCAGCCCAGGACTAATAGTCTAGCAACTCTAGCATTTGCCACAAATTGACACAAATGGGGAAAATAAATCGGACAAGGGTTTTAACCCTCCCTTGCTCTATCCAAAATGAGCAATTTTCTGGCTGGAATGCCAGAAAATAGATACCTGTGCAGTCTTCATTTAAAGTATAACTAAAGGCAATTTTTTTGCTTATACATTGTATTGCTGTCTGTGTCCCTGTTAAGGAGATCCACGCTCCTTAATTGTCCTTTTCACTATTATTATTAAAAAAAAAAACATTTTTAGTTGTCTCCTGAAAAGTAATAGAGGGTAAATCTTCCAACTAGTGCTGGTGATCTGGGGGGCCCCAAGGAATTCCCTTAATTTGCAAGGATCTGCTCTCACTTCCTGTGTGGCTATGTGGCAGGAAGTGAAGGAAAATCTCTGCAATGGGACACAAATGGGGAAAATAAATCGGACAAGGGTTTTAACCCTCCCCTGCTCTATCCAAAATGAAGAAAGAAGTTTTGTCTATAGTTCTACTTTAAGTAACGTAAAGCGTTTGTTAACCCCCCCCCCCCCGAAAAAAATGGATCCTGTTCATTTAAAGCATGTTATATGACACAGTGCTTGTCCTGTGTCATTTGGCCCACTGTAACACCTAAAAAACCTGACTGATCCTGCCAGTTTCTACCCTCCTCTTGGAAAACTGACCACGGTGTATCATGGCTGCTGAGCCCTGACAGATTGGTCAGATGACATGCCTCTGTCATCTGCAGCCTGCTATCTGCTCTCCTCTCTGCTGCTGTGTCCTCCTCTCACCTCCCTTCTCTGTCTATCTGCTTGTGACAGTGCTGCCCCTCCCCCTCCTGCTGCTCTCATAACACTAACTTGTATATACCATCAGCACTGCCTCCCATTGCAGTGTCCCCCTCTGTGAGTGATTTATAAATATAAATGCTGTAAAAAACTAATTTAAGAGCCGAGTTTGCGATCACATGACCAGCCACCTCCCCTCCAGACTGGTATCAGCAGGGGAATCTCAGCCCCGCCCACTGCATCTCTCAGAGGAGGAAAGGAGAAAGCTGGCCAGTCATGTGATCTTAATCTCGGCTGTGAAATTAGGTATTTTTAGCATTTATTTCTATAAATCACACACAGAGGGGGATACTACAATAAGAGGCAGTGCTGATGGTGTATACAGGTTAGAGTGGCTTAACAACCACTTTAAAGTTACTTAAGAGCCATCACTTTACCCGGTGCATGTAGGTATGGGGGAGCATGTGACCTTCTCCCGGGATGCAGTGCTAGGACCTGAGTGGTCAATCAAACCTCACCTATGTGATTAAAATAGTCAGGCGCTAGCACACCCCCTCCAACTCTCAAAAAACGAACAAGTCACATAAACACCATACAAACTCAGCATAGATCCACAAAAATCAGTTACTAAACAAATGGTGAGTAATAAAAGTCCATATGAAGATGTGGATATAAATATTGTATAAGTATTTCTGCAATCAGTTGCCTCCTCTCTCCTCTCCTCTGCCCGGCTGACAGTTCCAAGGGGCGGCGCCGAGCACTGAGGCTGACGTCAGCCGGGGAGGAGAGGAGAGACAGAGCTGAGGAGTCACATGATCGCAGAAATACACTGTGTTATCGGTACAGATAAGTATATTTATGATATGACAGACACAGAGGAACTTATTGTTCTAATACAAAGGGGAGGGAGCTTTTAATGTTAAGTATGAGAGCAGCAGGAGCGGGGGGGGGGGGGGGGTCGCTGACAGTCAGAGAAGAAGGGAGGGGGCAAAGGACAAGGGACGGGTAGCAGGCTGCGGCTGACGGAGGCACGCACACTGACAACAGTGTCAGGGCTCAGCAGCCATAATATATCATGGTCAGCGTACATGGGAAGAGCATAGCCAGGCAGGATCAGACAGGTATTACAGGACCTCTGCAAAGTGAAATGATCCACTGCATATTGCTCTTCAGAGGGCAATTGTAAATGAGCCCTAGTCATTTCTTTGCAATTTTAAGGTTTTTCAACTCATTCTGCAGCCCTTTTAAAGATTGGAGAATTTATAAATTGGACACACAAGGATTTTCAGTGTGAGTATGCCAGTGAAGCAAGCGTTAGGAGGGGCTTGCTGTTTATACGAGGTGTTAAAATAAATGAAGAGGAATTGGTTCAGCAACACAAATCGGAAGCACTGCTTGAGGAAGATTAGCTGTATCTTAAAAGTTCAGCGTGGATCCTCTGATGTGATAACGGTTAAATCTTCAAGCAATTTGGTTTAGTGGAGCATGCAGTGACAGATCTAGTTAGCCTGCTAGAGTTCAGCATATTAGGCGTCAGCTCCAGGCACAAGGCATTCGTTCTGTAGAACAAGAGGTGACGATGAGAACGTTAGTAATATTATATGCATTTCTGGTAGTTTACGTATTTTTCTGCTACAAATTCGAAACAATATTCAGCCTATTAATGCACTGCACATACTTCTTGCTAGACATGTGCACAACAAAAAAATTTTCGTTTCGTTTTTTTCGTTTCCGAAAAAAATTCGTTTTTTTTCGTTTCGTTTTTTTCGTTTCCGTCGATTCGTAACGATTCGTTAAGTCGTCGTTGTTCGGATTCGTAACGATTCGTACATTCGTAAGTCGTCGTTGTTCGGATTCGTAACGATTCGTACATTCGTAAGTCGTCGTTGTTCGTATTCGGAACGATTCGTACATTCGTAAGAGTTATTTTTTCGTTGATTCGTTTTTTCGTTAGTTTAATTTTCGGACACATTCGTATTTATTCGTACATTGTAACATTCGTAGATTCGTAATCGGAGCATAATTCAAAAATTAGATGTAATGTGTATGCTATTATTACATTTTAATAATCTACGAATCGAAAAAAAAAGTTACGAACGGAAAAAAAAAGTTACGAATCGAAAAAAAAAGTTACGAATGTACCAATTTTTTTTCAATAGAGACACGGAAAATTACAAATCGAAAAAAAAAAAAAAAAAAGTTACGAATCGTTACGAATCGAAAAAAAAGTTACGAATGTACGAATTTTTTGGTTCAATAGAGACATGGAAAATTACAAATCGAAAAAAAAAAAAAACGAAGGCGAAAAAAAAAAAAGAATCCAAAAAAAAGTTACGAATGTACTAATTTTTTTGTTCAATCCATTCGAAGCACGTTTAGCAGCACATTGTAAGGGACACGGAAAATGACAATTCAACAAAAAAAAAAGTTACGAATTTTCGTTTTTCGGATTTTCTTCATTAGTAAACTGTTTTAATTTTTTTTTCGGATTTTCGTTGTTTTTCGGATTCGAAATTCGGATTCGTACGATTCGAATGATTCGTTATTCGTACGAAAACGAACGAACATAACGAAAAAAAAACGAAAAAACAAAAAAAACGAAACGAATTGCACATGTCTATGATAAATGCTTTGTATTGCGGCTGCACCCCCACCCTGATAAAGAGTGACCTATTAAAACAACCACTCCAAAATTTACAAACTTTTAACATTTTCAATTTTGTGATCTAGGGTCTTTGAAGGCACATTTAATTTACCATTTACATTTAATTTACCAACCGGCTGTATCCACTCCAATTCCACTTCAAGGCTCTCCGTCGCAACTGCACCAACTCGAGGACAATTTTAACTCCATTTATCCTTGATACAGCCCCACATTAAATATGGAAGGTACACCCATACCTGCGATGGGCCCAGCCATTATTGTCCAAGATTTTACCACCATCTCCCGCCTTCCAAGACCCTTAAGACCCCTGCTGCTACGACAATAACATTATTGCAATAAATCTCGTCAAAACTCCCAATGTAATTCTGATGAGCATGCGCTGTCGAACCCAGAATCCTCAGCATTAAAAAGAACAGCTTGAACCAAGACCCACATACACAAAAGATAGAAATAAGCCAAAACCAGTCAAAATAGTAAGGAGGAGTGAGGGAGAAGTTCTTCTTTTCCCTATTCCTGTTCCAACTGACCATGGGGCAAGTGACCACCCCTACAAAGACCACCGGGACCTCACCCTGCCACACTTCTCCGTTATCCAATCCAGTAAGACCCCCTTGAAACTTTGGAACCCATCAACTTTTTAACCCTATCTTTATCCCAGCCTAACTGCAACCTAGTCATGTAGGCCTTCCACTTAAGCTGCGTCTTCAGCTCCAGACCTATCTCTAGCTGAAGCTGTAATTTCTGTTGTCTTAGTGAATGCTAAAACAATAGAAATTGTTTCAGTTTGTTAAGAACGGATTTGGAGTCATTTGGATCTAGAAGACCACATTTAAGAGCCTCCACACCCGAAAACGATTGTAGGTAACATAAGGCAAGATTTTACCCTTGGTTGTGTCATTGGGCTGCCCCTTCCTCCAACCAACATGGTTGTGACTGCCGATAATCCTAACTAAAAAGCTAGGGTCTGTGCATTAGTACTCATGGATTGGGATTCTTTAAAGCTAACCTTCTGACCCACCTCATCTTACTTGTTATCTTCTTGTTTTTCAGTAGTTCTAACCCTGTTATGGCGTTGAAACATACACAACATTGATTATTTCACCCCTTCCCTCACGTGACACTGGTCAGGCCTGGTAATTGGCTGCTGAGGCAGAGCACTGCCTTAGAAAATTAGGGTCATATGGAGGAGGGAACCACTAGGTATTTTCTGTCAGCTCCAATGGTTAGCTCCAATGACAACTACGTTACGGTATAGTGAACACACGCAGGCTGCAGGCTTTATTGAAGAGAAAAAAATCAGCTTGCAGAGACCACCACAGCCTGTAGATGACAGTGTGCTTCTTCAATACTGCAATTGTCTCATACAATAATAGCATTAAAAAAATACGATCATTAAACAAAGTGTATATTGGTATTTTTACAAAACAGTGAATCTGACATTCACCAAACATTTATTGCGGTTAAATGAATCCCTATAATTTAAAAAGCATGCTTTAGGCATGATTGTGATGCAGCCATATTTACTGCTTTAGAAATGTGACCTATAGATTTTTTGTCAAGCTAACTGTACCATACTGACGTTGCTAAATTCGACCTGGGCATCTACACCTAAGTGACCTCTGGGCACAAAAGGGTTAATCAGCTAGCCTGGAGTTTAGCTTTTTAATACATTAAACAGAAAGCTCAGTAATACCCCAAACTTAGAAATGTACTGATTGCATGTTTTCCTATTAGTAAATGGCTGTTGTCATTGCCGAAACTGCAGGATTTTAGTCATTGTTGCCCTCAGCTTTTTCATTACAAATATGCATGACTTCCTGTGCAGCCATATACATATTTTCCGAGAAAGGCTTAAACATTACCATTACAATTGACTGCAGCATCCTTTTGGGACTGCATTACAATAATAATGATGTGATGTAAGTGATGTAAGGCAAAGGATAGCTGAGAAGAAATGGTGTTAGATGCAGCCTACTCATTACTAGCACATCAAATAGCACAATAACGAGATGTTTCTTGCAAGCAGTGAGGGTGATGGGGTGAGACAAAGGGCAGAACAAGTAAAGTGTATGCCAAGGCAAAACTTTTGTTTTTCGTTTTGGATAGAATGGGTTAGAACCTCTGTCCCTACTCAAGTGATTTACCTGCTATATCTATCTTGGTGATCATTGTCTCCGGTACAGAAGATAATGAGAAATCCAAAACTTTTAGAGCTGTCAAAGGAAAAGTA